>JAHLJT010003656.1:576168-1176168 GCA_031308135.1 Acheta domesticus | reverse complement strand
ACCCCCGTCTTGACTCGATAATAATAATAATAATAATAATAATAATAATAAATTGTTAAATTAAATGTTACCAAAACATACCCACTCGTGATATCGGCGGAAGGCCTTGTCAGTAAAAACTTCCTAAAACACTTAAAAGAACTTCAACTACCCAAAAACGTTCTGAACATGGGACAGTGCGCAGTTCTGTTGCAAACAGCTCATATCGTAAGAAAATGTATGTCTTAACTCTGGGGAAGGTGAACGTTTTTACCAGCGAAAATAGCTGAGGAAAATATTACAATAGTGAAATAATAATAATAATAATAATAATAAAAATAATAATAATAATAATAATAATAATAATAATAATAATAATAATAATAATAGTGTCTTTATTAATGGCGATGCCTGCTCTTCCGCCTAACCACTGATCATGTGTGACCCATCCGGTTGTTGCGCGTGCCGCCCCGCCCTGCCCCGCTGCAGCGCGCCTGTGGGCCCCGTTCTTCCGGCCGCCGACCTTCCTACCCCATCCTCCGCCCGCGCTGCGCCCTGCACCCGGCCGCCAGGCGCGACGCGACGCGACGCGGCGTTCGATTTTTGTGAGGCGGCGGCGCAAGCTGTGCGGGCCGGCGGCGGCGGTGGCGGCGGCGGCATCTGCGGCGAGGTATGCGCGCATGTGGCCTCCACTACCCCGCCCGCCGGGTTTGTACACATTGTGTGTGAGAGAGGGAGCGTCGCGGCGCGGCGCCCGGCCGGGTGTCGCAGCTGGGCGCGGGCCCGCGGCTAGGGGCCGGGGCGGGGCACCCGGGGCGAAGGGAGGGCCCGTGGGAACGCAGGGCGGGACGGGGCGCGCGCAGGGCGCCGAGTCGACTCCCGGGGCGCCCGCCGCGCCGCGGCCCAGCGGGCGGGCTCTCCTTTAACCTGCCCTCCGTCAGCAGCCCTGGCGAGGCGGCAGTTTAATGGCACGTAAGAACTGCAGCTCTTCGGCTTTTGCGGCAAAGGAGGGAGCAGTGCTTAATAACTAACGTAACCTATGAATGAAGTCGGCGCTTTGGCCGGCAACCTAAGATTTACATTGATGCTGGTTGGTATTTCCTGTTGTGTCTTTCTTACTGCAGTCTTCTTGATTTTGCTTGCGGGGGCAGCGGGAGCTCCTGCGGCGACCTGCAGGGGCGCGGGGCGGGGCCTGCGACTGCCGTGGGAACGCCCCCCCCGCGCCTTTGCGGGCGCCTTGCTCCTCGTTGCTGTTCCACTTTGGACTAGCCGATCGCTCTTTACCTCGAAAACGGTCATGTGAGCTCTATTCTTTTTAATTTCCTAACCAATCAGAATTTTCTTTCCATTACCACACATGCCGGGAGACCGGTCGGGACCTTAGAGCTTGTCCAGGCTGGAGAGGTGCCCCGCTGGTGGGAGATGCCCGAGGTTCGGGAAAACCCCATTAGCTGACGTCAGATTGGCAGTAGATCTCGCCAACCAACGCGGGAAGATCACCGCCATTTCCAGAGGGGAAACATGTGCTACACTTACGGGACTAATGACCTTAGCAGTTGACGCGCCCGGTATTACTAACAGGCAACAATCAACCGGAATTTTCTTTCCAATTGCACATATTTGAGTACGTATGAATATCTCCGTCCGTACAACTTCCTTGGCGGTAATTGGCTCAGTATGGGCGGAAATGAATCCAATTTTATCCGAATACATTATGTTTCGTTTGGAATGGTAGATTCGATCGAGAGGGAAAGGTTATCTTTAAAGAAACCAAGATTGGGGTGCATGAAGGAACAAGGATTGTCAGGGTTTGTAGATTAATCGAAATCGAGAGTGGTACCTTCTGATCAAAATACTGATATCACGGTCTAATAAATTACAGTACATACTTCTTGTGGTTCTTTACGAAAATATGTAACTTTTGCACTCTTAAAAGAGATGATAAAATTCAGAATGAATTACATTATCATTCTAAAACTAAGTAATTCTAAACATTTGGAGTAGCATGCTTGGGCTTGTGATAATAGTGTCGGTTGTTAGAACCCGTATTTATTTCATTTCGGAACACTCAAATCAAAATTAAATCTAATTCCTGAAGGGATCGCACGGTTTCCTAGGGATCAGATTATTTTCAAGTGAAAGAGTTTCTGGTGATGGGAAATGATTCATTTTGAATAAATAGAAATTGACTATTACATGAATGAATAGTTGACGCGCAAATGATGACATATGGTAACACCGGAGGTTCTTTGTGACCGAATGAACAAACGAAACAAGAGTATTGTTTTCCCCCTATCGCAAAGGGACCATATGCAAGTTCCACGAAGAACCAGTTCCCATCCTTGCAACTTGAATGTCAAGTCTAGGGAGCAGCGAGAAAGGTTAATTTAAATGAGGAAATTTCTGGAAATTTCATTTAAATAAGTAGAATGTTAACAGGCCAAGTCGAGAAAGAAGTTCAGTTCACTAGAGAATGAGTTCAATAAACTGCAATACGTATAAGACGAGAACGACAGCTTTATATAGGAGTTCGATTTGATAGCACCATTAAATGTCTTCGAATATTATATTGCTTCAGTTATCTTTATGAATTTTTGTGCATACATGGTATTTTAATTTTTTAAATATATTAAATATATCATAAAACGCCATTGAAAATTATGACCCACTATTAAATTCATATCTTTAGTACGAAATATAACAGCTAATTTTTATAGACAAATTCTGGTTCCAAAATAACTTATGTGAAGATGATATCGAGCAGCCAAACCCCGCACATCATTTCAATTATAGTAGTAAAAATATTGGTAAAGACATCAATTTGCTTTATCACGTTCGAGAAGTCAATTGCTTCGTAACTCTAATTTTTAATTCTGTCTCGCAGAGCTTGTAAATAAAACAGCGTTGAGATGCTACTTCGTCTGATGATACATCACACTACATGCAAATGAGAACCGCTGTCTGGCCTACAAAAAAAGCCGTGTCAAAGTGCACGCGAGCGACATATGTAGTATCGCGTCCTTATTGCTGAAAATATTACCACATAATTGCCCCTGTGCGGCACTCGGGGCGGGGGGCCCCCGGGCGGGTAAAGCGACTCGAGGGGGGCGGGGGCAGGGGCAGGGGGAGGGGGCAAGGGGCCCGGCAGCCGCGCCCGGTGTTCGCATGTGTGCAGCCGGCGGCGGCGCCCGGCCTGGCCCGCACCCGGGCCCGGTGCGTTCCCACGGCGGCGGCGGCTGCTGCGCCCACATATGCACACCGGGCGGGCGGGCGGGGCGGCGGCTGCGACTGGCACTGTGACTCACGGTCGCTATCACAAGCGCTGTGACAGATTGGGACTGTGGTGGGTGGCTGAGATTGTCATTGAGGCGGGTGGTTGCGACTGGCACTGTGACTCACGGTCGCTATCACAAGCACTGTGACAGATTGGGACTGTGATGGGTGGCTGAGATTTTCATTGAGGCGGGTGGCTGGGACTGGTACTGTGACTCACGGTCGCTATCACTGGCATTGTGACAGATTGGGACTGTGGTGGGTGGCTAGGACTGTGATTGAGGCGGGTGTCAGCGTCTGGTGGCGGGTGGCTGGGACTATCTCATTGTCATTGACACTGTCCCTGTCAGATTGCGACTGTGGTGAGCGGCGGATGGCAGTGTCTCATTCTCCTCGTCATTGTGACTATGATGGGTGATGGACGGCGGGTGGTTTTCACTGTCTCTCACTGTCACTGTCTTTATGACTGAGACGGGTCTCCGTGTCTGGTGGCAGGTGGTTGATCTCTTTCCCACTATCACTCTCATTGTGACTGTCTGGTAGTGGGTGGTGGATAGCGGTTGGCTGTGACTCTCTCGCTCACCCTGCCACTGTCACTGTCATTGTGACTGATTGTGGCGGACGGCAGTGTCTGGTGACGATGGCGGGTGGCCGTCTCATTCTCACTGCCATCGCGGGTGGCTGTGACGTGTGGCGGTGGTGGCCTGCTCATGTCCATCGGTGATCGCACGTGGCCCCTAGGGCCCTTCTTCCCTCCCCTCGCCGCCAACCCTTCTCAACGCCGAAAATTATGGCTAGGCAAATGACAGGGACTCTCCCACATGGGATTAAAGACGAAACGAACAAATTGCTTCGGCTGGGGTATCCAAGAATGCAGCAATTGCTTTTCGAAGATTGTGTAATTCTTCCACTGTCAGATACCATTAATATATTCTGAACCTTATTTAAGCACAATAACTTACTCAGAGAACTTGATCTATAACAGAGATATATTACGCAATGTCTACATTTGACATTTTTGTAAGGAAAGTCGACTAGAAGTTATTCGTATGATTCTGCTATATACTAGTATATCTTTGCTGAATATTCATTCATGAGATGTGAATATTGTATGTCGTTTAAAATTACTTACTAAATAGAATGTCTAACGTCTGAAAGGAGTGACTCAATATGAGTATCAAGAACTATCAATAAATGCGCAAATAATCTGACAATGATGGCCGCTCCCGTCGTGCAGGCGTTTGCGGCAGCCGTCGTCTGCGCTGAGGAAGCTGCAGGTTCGAATCCTGCGTAAACATGGACGTATTTGTAATTGTCCTTTCACCCCTCATTATCACCCTATCACCTCGTAGTTCATAATTCAAGGCTAACAATCTTGTCAAAAACAATGGATACAGCCGAATAGGCTGTTCCTCATTGCGAGTAAAGGCTAGTTAATCTCTCCGAGATAAATATGATGGGTTTCGGAGAAAAACGTGTAGCGAAGTCCAAGTTGTCCGATATTGGCATTCAAAGAATTACAGTAATGCGAATGACTAGAATGTGTATATTAAAATGAAATAAGTATTTTCTACGAAGAGATGCGGATTTTAGTGGGAGAACAAATCACTGGACACTGGCTTGTCAGTACTCACGTTAGTCCGTGTCGGCACTAAGGTTGGGCATTGAAAGGCATGCCTGATCGTGGTCGAATAGGAATTTCATACTAATTGTACACATACTTTGTATACAGATTACATAGTGACTACTAGAGACCGGAAAAATATGTAATATTGAACTTCAAAATATGTAATGAAAATGGTACGAATATGTAACTAATATGTAAAAAGGGTATAATATGGATTATCAAAATACCATCTTATTTGTAGAACATTTACAAATAATACATAAACAAATTTACATAATTTAAAATTCCATTAATAAAATATTTATTACACCAATTTAAAAATTAAATATTGCTTGTCCTACGGACATATTTTTAAGAGTACATTTTTATCTTCGAATTCAATGATAGCCATCGTACAAACGTGAGAGAATTCAATGAGCGGCAAACAACCACTATACCATTGTCATTGTGGTGTTTCACGTTTGCAACAACCAATATTTCCCTAAAAATGGTTTGAACCAAGTAACATTTCATCACCGATGATTTCCCACACCTAAAGATAATATTGTCAGCGCTCAGGCATTCTTGTCGGAACATGCTTCATGCATTGGAGACGGATGTTAACCCAGACAGACCGCGTGTATCTGACCGCGACTTCGTAAGGGACACCTTGCGTCGCCAACGCGCAATTCAGAATGTGCAGTAAAAGCTGCGATTTCGGAATAACTAAGGACAGAGATTTCCTGGTACAGAACAGCCCAAACCAAAAGTTTGAAACTTGTTGTTCAAAAGTTGTTCACTTGAACGAAAGGAAGAAACTTCAATTGCATCAGGAACAATATATCCAACAGCTTGAATTATTCATCCGAACTAGTTTTGATCACATTCTTTTACGTAATTTTTCTTTGCGTTTGCGTAAAATTTGAAAGGCATTTTAAGAGCACTTAATTGATCATTTTTGGCGATATTTCCGGTCATCAAAATCCGCTCCTTACTTATAACAGAGGATGAGCCAGCTTTAGCGAACAGACCTATCGTTTTTCTGCGCATGCGCAGATGCACTGAAGTGATGCGAAACTTGAACTCCACATGAGCAGAATATCGATAGTGCTTTAACGTTCGAGGTGGCACAAATGTCCTAATACTGTAATATCGACCTATCGATACTGTTGATTGATTGTTCGTGATTCCGGGCGCGTCAACTACTGAGGTCATTAGTCCCGTGCGTGCTTTTTCATCAGGAGATGGCGGTGAATATTCCCCGCTGGATGGCGAGATTCGGCGCCGACCTGCCGTCGACTAGCGGGGTTTTCCGCCAACCAGATCTCTCCCACCAGCGAGGCACCGCCCCAGCCGGGACAAGCTCTAAGCCCCCGACCAGTTTCCCGGCATGTGTTGTAGTGTAGTGCATGTCAGTGTAAACATGTGTGTGTGTAAGGGCTGAGGATAGGACGAGGAAGAGGAAGGAAAGATCGCGCTCGGTCCGTGCCCGTTTGTTAGGGTACTACTCGCCTGGTGTTGATCGGAGAAACTACGGAAAACTACGGGTGTTGATTGGAGAAACTACGGAGCAGCCGGTAGAATTTTCCTCCAGACAGCGACTGAATTCGACGTTGTTGACAATCTAGCGTCGAAAATCCTGCCACCGTCGGGAGTGGAACCAAGGACCTCTCGGTCAGAGGGACTCCAGTGTCATCAGTTGATGCCCTGAGCCATCTCTTCCAGTCGATACTGTTAGTTGTGTTGGCTTGTATTGTATCGATTCATGTATCGTCACCGCCACCCAGCAGACGGCGGGGGCGTGGGAATGGCGAGCGACGCCGGGCCAGGGGCGGCGCGGGGGCGGCGCGGGGGCGGCTGGGGGCGGCTGGGGGCAGGTAGCGTGCGATCGGCGGTGACAGCTGCGCACGCGCGCCCTCGCACGCGCCGGACACACGCGCGTGCTGCAGCTGCGGCTCCACGTAGATGACACGGCGGCAACGGCTCTCACGGGGTCAAATGGCCACGCTACGCTATAGTGGTTAGTACGGTAAGTGGTATAGTGGTTGAAGAAAAGTGGACGGCGCTTATTGTTGTCACTTCGGGCCGCAGATACTGTGATAACTTTAGCCGATTGATGACAATAAACGAAAAATTCTGATTGGAAGATTATCAAAAGAAAATGAAAGAAGGCCTAGATTCTGGTTTTCCATCTGCTCCTGATTTTCTCTGAGGATTCCGTTCATGTAACTCTCGTACTTATAATGGACGTGGAAATCAACTGACCTTTGCTGAACACCACGTCGCAATATTTTTTAAGCCTGCCTGATGTCCTCAGTTGTGGGATGTTGAGACATTATTATGATATCTGTCAGTCTAGTAGTAGTAGTAGTAGTAGTAGTAGTAGTAGTGGTAGTAGTAGTAGTAGTGTCCAGTGTAGTCAAGTGTCAGTGCAGTAGATCAGTAGATGTAGTGATGTTCTCGTCCGTCGTCCAGTCCCGAAATTTGTTTGCCGCGGTATTCGATTGTCGAGTACACAGGATTTCTCCACACGAACAGCAAATAGTATTTGTTTGGTCTTTAGCGAGGCGCGACCCAGGAGGACTCAAAATTGCGAAGTTGAAATGTGCTACTAAATATTGATAACATTAAATGAATTCAGATCATAACAAATGACGTTTTTCTTAATGTTGCAATATCTGTCCGGAAGGGACAACGTAAGAACGATAGCATTAGCCGAATCATATCTTTAACCGGTGTCCACAGTATTTGGAACTGAAAATTAAATTTCATAATAAATGTAAACAAATAAAAGAGTGTTAAATAAATGTCACACACCTTATTTGTAACGTGTATTAAATAGAATGTTGTGAATTGCAGAAATCTAATAAAGTTTACAAATTCATTACTTTCTCCACCCTGATGCATGGATCTGCAAATTGCATATTAATGTAGTGAGATAACAAAATTCAGGCCACAAGAACCATATTTAAAATCCCTGAGAATCGCGGAGATATCTGAAAAAGTCTAAACAAAATTCGAAAAAACGATTTGATTGAATATCATGGAGGGAAGTGGATACAAAGCATGGAAACAATGTCAGAAAACTCTCTGAACAAGTACCTACACTCCGAGAAATGGGGATAAAGAAGAAGCATTTCTAAGACCAGGCGACACATGGATCGTTCGTGCTACCCGGATTACATAACAAATCCAATCTTTGGAAGTAGAAAGAGGAACAAATTTCAATTTATAGTTACCATTAACCATAACTTCAGAAAAGGAGTCCATGTTTTCACATGCTGTGTACTTTAGTAAATAACTCCATATCTTAATAGAACTCTGATTTTTTAAAATGATCATCAAATTATTACATTGGTTGAAATTCATTCCTATAACTAATAAGAATAATAATTCCTACAACTATAAAGAATGCAAGTTTGTCAAGTCATATCACTAAAGGGATTAAATGGACGTAGAAGCTATTAGGAGTTCCTTCAGTATTTCATTCATCATTAAATTGCCAACGGGACAACAATTCCAAGATAGAGCAATTTCTTTATCAGAGTAGTTCATCTCATTGTTGACATTTCCTTGTCCAGTATTAATCCTTTGCACATAAGTTCTCTGTTCGTAAATGCCAGTCACCATCTGTAAATTGGAGCTTTTGATTTCTATCTCGTTAGCTTTACTGGGAACTCAGAACATTCTGTGAAAGCTACTTTCAAATTTTTTCTTTTCTGAAATATCATTCTCTTAAATTAATGTATATTATTTGCATTATGAGAACTCAGTATTTTACATTTCTCACGCTGTTACAATTCGTTAAAATTATGCATGAACTTGCTGTTTATGCTTGAAGTTAACAGATCCGAATGGTCAATTAATAGGCAAGTTCCCCAATTTTCGTGATTTATGATGAAATTAATCATTGAGGGTAATTACTCAAAATATCATTCAATATTTCGGTAGCCGAAAATCCGAGAAAAGTTCAGCAATGTCTGTTAGTAGAACAATGCTTGAGAAGAAATTATTTGTAACTGCTGTAGAAAATTGTAAGCATTGTGCTCAATTATGTTTTCCAAATTTTTATTATCGATTTTTAAGAAGTGTCTGAATAATAATTATTAATTTTTGCCCGTAATCTGCGTTAATATTCTGCTTTCATTGAATTGTATTGTATTCCATTTATTACACAAAAACGTTCCGTTTTCTGGTGAATGCAATGTTATGATGTCTGAATCTAATGCAGTCCGCTTAATGACCTTTTCCTCAAAGGAATTACGTAGACATTCTCATGAGCGACACCTGGTGAATAAATGCAATCGGAGAAAGGAAAGAAGGGGAACAATATTAACGGTATCGCGTTATTTGTAGACTGTTTCTTTTTTCTTAAAATCGCGAACGTTACGGCTACAAATGACATTTTAATTTGCCTCAACTTGATTGTGCTACTGCTACAGTTCGCGATTTTCACCATACTTTCCACACAGCTTCTAGACTGCTGATCACCCTTGCACGACAATCGGAATGTTGCGGCTGGAAAGTACGTAATTTTGCACAAACTTTATAAATGTTTATTTAATAATTAATTTATGTATTTTGTCTCAATTCAACAAGGTAACTGAAATGTAACTTGTAGTTTTTGTGTTAATCATTTCAGAATAAGATGAACGTTTAATGAATTATCTTCGGCTATTTAAAACATGTAAAGGTGAAGGTACATTTGTTCAGTTGCACACAGGCCGATGTCGCCCAAGGTAGGCATCCACATATTTGGCGCCGTCGGCACAAAGAGGAGGTTGTGTGGCGAGCACAACGCTCCGGCCACCTTTACCCCCAGGAAAGATCCTGGCACTCAATTGGGAAGGAGGCTGAATCGATCTCGGATCCGCCAGAAATGGAAATCGCCAGATTAGATCATATGTCGGTATTCGAACCTAACTTCTTCAGGTCAGGAAGCCAGCGCCCTACCACTGAGCTATCGCGAGTTCATTTAAAATATGTACAATACTTAATTTTGAGTGTACTATTTGGTGAAAAATAATGTTTTATGTATCTCTAAATTTAAAAGCAGTATAGAATCGAAACAAAATATATTTCAGGCATGAGCACAGCGTTTTGTGTTTTATAGGAATAGAAAAACCTGACATCGCTAAGGACTAAATACCAACATTAATACCGGGAAGAAACACACTGTAAGTAGATGACAGCTTCTATTTCTGATGTTAAGAATGTATGCAGAAGTATTTCTAATACTTCATTTCGATTATTGCCTATTTAGTTTCAGTCTCCGATTGAAATTAAATTTTGAACAACATTTTGCATCAAATTTCTATATCCAGAAGAAAGTGTAAAACAAACAAACATATATCCGGTTGTTGATCGGACGCCCATAATTTCCGTCCCCAACGAGCCTTCTCCAGCTCCCCCCCCCGCACCGGACAATCCGGTTCTAAATCCCCCATCTCCTATTAGTTAATAAATAACGCCATCAATTAATTGTATGCTAATCGCGGGCAACTTTCGACGCAGCAGCCGCCGACCTGTCGCTGGGTCGTTAGGGCGCGAGGGCGCTAATCCAGGAAACGAGCGGCGGCGCGCACTTCTTTTTTGGGCGCGCGCCGATAAAACAGACGCGGCGTGCCGCGGCCGCGGAGTAATTTTCCGCGCCGCTGCGTTCGCAATTTTGTGCTCGCATTAGCGTTCGTCGATGGATCGCGCGATACGGCATTAGCAGCCAACGCCGCCGCCGACGCCGCAGGATATTACTCTCGACACTTTTAAACTATCGATAATTAGTATCGATTTATAACGGCCCGATTTCGTGTTTGAATAATCCATCGCAGGTGCGTCGGCGCACTAGGCGGGGTCACGCGCTGTGTACGCTCAAGCAGGGACGGGGTGCGGTCGTGTTGTTCGATTGGCTTCTTGCGCTGTAATTAAAGAATTTATCATCTGACGATAATTGCGTTGGGTCGAAAGAAATCCGGAGAACGGGTTTGAGACCTAAGAACATGAGGATGCCTCTCAAATGTGATAATACCTTTTTAAGCTTTCCTATTACGGATATGAATAATCCGTTTTACAGCGCCTCGTGCCCCCAGCTCAGGCCCTGTCTGCCCAACTCTCAGCTTGCCTGTCCGTCTGCCTGTCTGCCCTCGGTCTATGCGTTGGCTGCCATTGTGCCGAAGAAAGCGCGCCTTTCTTTGGATGACGACGCGACTTGGGATTGGCCCGACTGCATCCCGCGGTCAGTTTTTCCCCGCCCTCGCTTCCCAGGTAATCCCATTTCACTTTTCGTTACCTAAGACATAGACAGACTGCATCCCGTTTCGCTTTTCCGATGTTTCGGAAAGAGTAAAAATTTGAGTTCAGTTTGTATTCCTAAGTAGCGCATGTAGATGTTATCGCCCCAAGTCCAAATATACATATCCATTATTATTATTATTATTATTATTATTATTATTATTATTATTATTATTATTATTATTATTATTATTATTTTTCCATTACATCACGACTAAAGATGTTATGAGTCGGCTGGATATAAAATCTTCTCCAGGTTGCAACCAGCTACCTAAGGAGCAGATTCGGTGACTGTCAGAGCCTCTACAATATTTTGCGCAAAATGTGGGCTGTTCCAAATAAAGCAATTTCTTCCACTTCCCAGTCTTTTGAATTACCGGAGAGTTTAGACAAGTTCTTACTCAAATTTTGCGAAACAAATCCCAGAGCTCCGATAACTATCGGTACGACCTGTGCTTTTACGCCCCTTATTATTATTATTTTTATTATTATTATTATTATTTATAATATTATATATAATTAGGTGCGTAGATGATACGAATAAATATACATTTTGACCATAAAGGATCAATCAATATTGACTGATCCTTTATGGCCAAAATATATATTTATTCGTACCATCTACGCATCTGATCATATACCAGAATCAACAGGAAGAATCTACATCAATTTCAATATTATATATAATATTCGTAATATATATTCATATTTTAAACATATTATGTTTAAAAGCATATTTGAAGATTTTTTAGGGCATAACATTCCTCTCCCTAACGATTTCACACGGGCACGCCCTATTGGATAAGACTGAGAGAGCTGTTCGCGTCCGCCTCCGCTCCAATCCCCGAGGGTTAGTCCGCTGCGCTCGCCCGAATCGAACATTCCGCGCGAACAGACGGCCGCCGCTGCCACCGCCGCGTCGGCGCGCAGATGGCCGGCATCCGGCCCGCTGGCCGACGCAGGGCGTCGCGACGCCACCGCGCCGCGGCTGCCCAGATGGGCTCTGCCCAGATGGGCTCTGCCCGCGCTCGCGACACGCGGCCCTAGCCGCCGCCGCCGCCGCAGCTGCCCTTGGCTCCGCGCGGACCGCAAGCCCACCGCGCACTTTTCGGCTGCTGCCGCTGCCGCTGCTGTCTATTGAGTGCGCGTCAACAGCTGCATTCGCTCGGGCTGGCGTGGGGCGCGCCGCACCGCGTCAATAGGAAGAGAAAGAATGATCCCCGTTCAGTCGGGCGAACATTAGTCGCCTTATTGGGGCACGTGGAAACCGCCGAAGTCAATAATTTGTTACCACTAATCTCCTTGAGGATTATTGTTGTTATTATTATTATTATTATTATTATTATTATTACATGATTATCAGCAATTTATGACGTTGCTACACGTTCTCTTCCGAGGCCCAATTATATTTATATCAGAGAGTTTACCGTGTGACCGTATGGGGATCAGCTTTTCGGTTGCATCCGTAAGATAAGGTTGTTAAGCCTTCAATTATAAATATGAGGTGATAAGATGATGACGAGCGGTGAAGGGACAATCACAAACACGACCATGAATACCCAGGACACGAACCTGCCAGATAAAGGAAGGAAACAAACGAAACCTCTAGGAGTTTTGGGGGTCGGGGCGTGCCCCCGCCCAGAGGTTGGTGCTCCTCAGTGTGAGAAGCGGTGGCTGCACGGTGGCTGGCCTGGCGGTCACGCTGTGTTGTTACGTGAGGCGTCGCTGTTACGCGATCCGGAGGAGGGAGCGCCGCGCGGTGGCCGTGGAGATAATGACGGCCGCGATGGCGATGGAGGCGGCGATGGCACGCAGAGTGGAGCGGGGGAGATGGTGGCGGAGGCAGAAGCGGTGTTTGATTGATTACTAGTGATTCCGGGCGCGTCAACTGCTAAGGTCATTAGTTCCGTAAGTGTAGTGCATTTTTGTTCTGGTGGAGGCGGTGATGTTGCCGCGCTGAATGGTGAGATTCGGCGCCGACCTACCGTCAATTAGCGAGGGTTTCCCAACCAGGTATCTCCCACCAGCAGGGCACCGCCCCGGCTGGGACAAGCACCGATCTCCCGACAAGTATGCTGTAGTGCGTCTTAGTGTAGGTGTGTCCGGTGAGGATAGTACAGGGAAGAGGAAGGAAAGATCGCGCGCGATCGGTGGCCCGTTTGTTATGGTACTGCTCCGGCATTCGCCTGGTGTTGATCGGAGAAACCACGGAAAACTACCGACCAGAGTAGCCGGCCGCTAGAATTCTTATCCAGACAGCGACTAAATTCGACCTAGCTCTCTGGATAGTGTCTAAAATCCTGCCGCCGTGGACGTGGAACCCTACGACCTCCCGGTCAGAGGCACTGCAGTGCCATCAGTTAGTACCCTGAGCCACCTCTCCCGGCGAGAGGCTGTGGAAACTGCGAAAGCGATGTTGGGAGACGTGGCGATGGTGGTGGATGTGGGGAGGGGGCGGCGTGAGCAGCGGTGATGCAGGTGGCCGTGCACGATCTCACGAGCTGCGTGGGCGGCGGGGCCGGGCGTGACGGAGACGGCGATGGTGGCGGTGGCTGAGGTAGGCGTGGCTAAAGTGAAGAAGAAAGCGTGAGCGAATGCCGTGGTAGGATGTGAGGCCGGTAGAAGAGGCGAAGCTACTCTGTCATTGTAACAAATATGCAGCTGAATCGAGCTCCAGGAGGTTAAAAGGTTGATTCCAAAATTTGAAAAAATTGTAGAAAATTGACTACTTTTAACGGAGGATACAGTGAAATCGAGGTGGAAAATAGACAGCATTTTTTGACTAACCTTCGTTAAATGATGAACGATATCTTACGGCCAAATGCATATATAATCCATATTTCATTTAATATATTTATAATATATAATAGATAATATATAATAGTTTTATAATATTTAATGGCTTTATATATGGCAGACATACGCCTTGCGCAGTCTCCCCGCTCCAGGACATTTTGCTCGAAAATGTTTCATTATATTTAAATCATTGATATTTTAATCATCGATGTTTTCATCGGCGTCGAAAACCTGGCGATGTATCGAACTATCGAAGTATCGAGGTTTTACTAAAATTTGCCATCACTACTCAGGGGCGTAGCTTAATGGGAGCGGCAGGAGCGGCCCGCCCTGGGCGGCACTTTTAGAGGGTCGGTAAAATATCACAATAAATAATAATATCTTGAACCATTTCATATTTTCGTACGATTCGAGCTGATTGAAATGAGCACGGAATCTTTCTCTCGTTTTTCTGTGATTTTTTTTAAATGAATGTATAAGAATGATATCAATACTCATTGTAGCAACCGGCAACGCTGTCTGTACTGATTTGCAGGGATGACCCGTATTTTATTTAGTGCTTGGATTGTTTGTGACATTTTCAGCGAGAATATCTTCTATCATGTAAAGAATAGTGTTTAATATTGTATAATAAAACCTACAAATTAGAGCGGAATACGGATAAATCCTTTCAGGTAAGTTTTAAATTGAAATACCTAAACAAGAGATCGGCGCAATTTTCCTCCACCCTGGGCGGCTGACGCCCAACGCTGCGCCACCGTCACCGCTCCCATCGCTGCATCGCCGCTAATGAAGAACGAGCCGAAGGCATCCCCGTGCCGTGTTGCATGAGCGCTGCAATTAATACCGCGTGACTGAGGCGACGCCCTCTTTATTTATATTCAGTCACGCGAAACTTGACGATCCGGCGATAAAAAACAGCCGCGGTGATTTGTTCTCGGGAGCAACACGCTCCTAATAAGGTCGCAGGGGTGACTGGGAGTTCTGAGCTGCGCAACGCGAAATGAGGGCTTTTCGAAAAAAACAAACAAAAAAAACTGTGTTCCGCCGTCAGTTATCCTGGCGATTTATTTCACGTACGGAACGTACAGGTTGCCGCACAGGCCTTGCAGCTAGGAACGGAGACTTCTCGTAAAATACTACCATAGTTTCAGCTGGAATTTATCTGTATCTATTAAGGACGGCGGTGCTTTGACCGCACACTAAGTATAAAATATGATTCGTTTTTAATGACGAAAGTTGTGATGTAGTCGTGTTGAAAGTTGCGTTGTTTTTATTTTCTTGGGTACACTGTCATAAATGTCATTAAAGTCAATGTAGATTAATGTATTGTACTTGAAACAATGTAACGTTGTAATACATTTGTACATTAAATGTAATGTGCGTTCGTGATCATTACTTTAATGTACATTTCATTAAAGTAATGCAGGAATTTCTGAGAGTGTATTTACATTCTTTATTTAATTTTATTTATTTTAGAAACACTGGCTAACATGGGCGAGATTTGCATTGCGACAAGCTAGCCTTGTTGGAATCATCGATCATCCGAAACTCCTAAAGATCTACGACCTTGCGGACGTGGCGAGCATTCTTTCTGGTCAGTAATTCATTTGGAGAAGATTATTTTTGTAATGGATTTTAACGATGCAGTTTGAAGTGGAAATCTGTTAGAAAGTGTTTTTCACCATCATCGAGTACCTGTTACTTCGTATTACAGTATTCACATTTTTCAAGAATTGATCAACATAATTTAGTTATATTAATAGGTTTTATTTCGAAGCTCGTCGCATTCTGAAAAAAAGGCATTTGTATAAAAAGCTTGATTTTGTGCAAACACGAACGAGAGCTCAGTGTACTAAGAGTATCGCCTCTCGCTACAGCTATTTTCCTTCCCACAAATATGTGTGTCTATTGGATTTTTAATGAGACCGATTTTTAACACTGACTCGGCAACAATTATACTTACTTTTGCATTTAAGATTATTTTGATGCATCATTTTCCAATCACCCTTCTATAGTTTCTGACTTCTTCATACATCTTCGGCAGAATAATATGAATGCATTTTTTTGACGTCAAAAAATTACATATCGGCGTCTGAAAGCCCTTTTAGTTCTCTATACGTTTACTTACTTCAAAAAATATTCTGTAATTTCAACTGAGATGACGAGTCGTCTTTCTATCTCGAAATATTGATCCTAATTGTTGAATTATAATTTGTTCCCTGCAGTTAACCCTCTCGTTCTTAATTGTTAATATTCCAATTCTAGTTTTGCAATATGAGCTTTTCAAATTCTGAAATGTCGACCAAAATGATAATATCTTGATTTAATAATTTCGTACTTCTCTGTGAGCCTTCATACCATTCTATTGAATGCACTCTTAGTCGAAATCGTTCATTTGTTTCCTATAGTAACTGAAAACGTTGAAAATTTTTTGGGAAGTAATAAAATGTATTTTGTTACTAATAATTACTTTGTTACTTACTGTAAAATTCTCGAAACCTTGAAACGTAGTCTGAACAGTTTTCTACCTGTAACTTTGACGTATTCATTTTCTATTGCCTTAACCTAGGATGATATTGAAGGCTAAAGCTCAGAGAGCATAAACCGAACTTTAATGGGGAATTATGACATTATGAACGATGATTTAGGAAATCGAGAAAACATTCGTGCTTCCCGTACGATTCCACCTATAGCCCTAACACAGACCGGTTGCCGCCGTGGCACTCCACGCCCTTGAGGTGGCCATTTGGCATACTGTCGGAGTCCGCATGTTCCGCATCTACCGCCACCAGGCGTCGCGCTCCTTCCTCTTCGACCCCTGAGCATTCCCGGCCATCTGGCCGCCCTGTTTGTCAGCTGCGCGAGCGAGGAAGCCGTTGAAGGAGGGCCGTCGCACACTTGGCGGTGGCGGAGGCGGGGACGGCAGCAATGGCGGCGGTGGTGTTGGTGGCGGGGTTGGCGGGGACGACGGGGGCGGCGAGGGCGGCGAGGGCGGCGGGAACGGCAGGGGCGCGGGGGCGACGGGGGCGGCGGCGGCGGCGGGGAAGGTAGGGACGAAGGGATCGGCGGGGACGACGGGGGCGACGGGGGCGGCAGGGCGGCGGGGAGGCGGGGGCGGCGGCGGCGGGGATGGCAGGGACGAAGGGGTCGGCGGGGACGACGGGGGCGGCGGGGGCGGCAGGGGCGGCTTGGCGGGACGGCGGCGGGGGCGGGGGCGGCAAGGGTGGCTGGGACGGGGGGGACGGCGGTGGCTGCCGGGCGGCGGGGTGGCGCGGGCGGGGGCGGGGGCGGCGGCCGGTGCGTCGCGGGAGGCGAGGCTCGGGGCTCCCACGGTTGTCGCGGGAGGCAACAGGTGGCGGCGGGGGAGGCCCGGGGCGCGGGGGGCCCACATGGCGCCAACGCCTTGCGCTTCCTCAAGACGCTACCACGCACTGAGGGCTGGAGAAGAGAAAGGACGCTCGAAACATTACTTCGATACACCACAACTCCATTATTATCCCAATCGATTTTTGAACCATACGTATGTAAGTACGTAGGTAACGATCGTCATTTAATTTCTGATTTATTTTTTATGCGAATTTTAGTCTTACGTACTTTTGGTCGCATTTATTACTTCTTAGCTAAAAGATAGAGATAGTTTAAGACATAGGAGATAGATAAGAAATAGGTAAGAATTAATGTAAGTACGCAAGCAATGAATATAATTTATTTTCTGATTTATTTTTTTATGTAAATGGTACTGTTTTTAATTTTATGTTGTATCTTATGTTGTATTTATTATTTCTTACTTTCCAGCCTACAAAATAAGACATGTGTGAACATTCTATTACATTTTTGAAGGTTTCGTTCGTTTTGGTTCCTGTACTCGTCTGAAAGGATAGTTAGAAAAATGCAGATACTTAAATTCTACATAAAATCAAATTTACTAATAATACGTGCAATTTAATCGCATGTGTCAAGGGTTTTGTTTTAATAAACGGTTAGTAATATTAAAGGTTACCTTCAGAACAAGGTGTACATTGTGTAAGTCACAGTTTAGGAGCTGGATTGACAAAGTGCAGAATCTTTCCACGACTGTAACCAATTTCCACGATTGCAATTTGTCTAGAGTTAAGAAATGAAATACAATGTAATCTCTAACTTTTTTGCAATACACATTTCATGATTAGCATATGTGTATATTATTTCTGTAAGTGATGAAATGTAGTTTAAAAATTCACAAATATGAATGAAATGAATTATAGTACTTTTTTGTGACAGATGGAGTAGTCACTCCGGATTTAATAGAACTTTATAATTATTTTAATAGATACTTTTTTAATAGAATGAATCCAGAAGTAGCAAAACAATAATTCAATAATATAACATCAATATTCATTGGGAAATGTGAACCCACAAGTAAAATGATTGCTGGAACGTGAAGCTTTTTCATAATAAACCCTTTTTGTGGACCTTCTATTGGCTAAAATATAATACTGTAGTTACAAACATGACGCACATCGGGCATTTCTCATTTCATATTTGCTCGATTCATGTAAACATTCGACAGTTCTGAAAGAAAACGTTTTGCCCTCATTTCGCGTCCTTGCAGCCACCGTGGCCGCGCGGCCGCCGCCGCCGCCGCCTGCGGTGCATTGCTAATGAATGAGCCCGCGCGTCACGTCACGTCGCGTCGGCCGGCTGGAGGTCGCCGGTGGCGACGCGGGTGGCGACGGCGGAAGTTACGAAAGCGCGCGATGAATGAGGGGCGACGTGGCGCGGCGCGGCGGCGGTGGCGCTGTCAGCGGCGAGAGGCGTTCGTTTCCATTCCTAAACAGGAGTTTTATCTGCAATGTGAGATTCTGTCTTTGGATTGTTTACGTTAAATTACGCCAATTTACGTTCGTTTTCCTCGCAAAATGGCACACAATTTGCAAAATGTTTGTAAGTTTTTTTCGTTTTTTTTTTGCATGCTTCCTGATCTACAAGACGACATTTACCTAAATTGGAACCTTATGGTTTTCCTTGTGCTGATACACGTCCTTTCACACGGAAGAAATTCCAGGAACAACCCTATAATAATAAAGGTGCTTAATGTAAAGCAACTACACGGATGTCAATAGATAAGATGCCTGACTGATGTAATGACGATCGACTTAATCTAATTCAATCGATTAATCAAGTTTCCGTTCAATAATGAGAAAGAACAGGAGAAAGCTGCAGATGAATATGGAATAGAGCAAGTAGAATGGAGGCGGAAGAAACGTCTCGATTGCATCCTGAGACGAACGGTGTTGAAGATAATGGCGATTGAAGCAGCGTGAAGCAGTGAAGAAATGAGCTATAAAAAGCGGCAGAACGAGGAGAAAAATTTGTGACAAATCAACTAGCTCGTGATTGAACTTTTGCTATCCTTACATTAATTCAACCAACAATACGAAATTAAAAGTGGCGAGACGATTGAATGGACTGAACTGTTTTCGAATACCTAAAATCTCCTCAGCCTTCTCTTCAAATTCATTTTAAATAACGATATGCATGATTATAAAATATAGTTATTTCTCTTTTAGAAAAAGGTCTTACAAAGAATAATTGTGTAGAAACCCAGAAATCACAGGGTGATATTAGCTGTAATTAAATTGGTTAACACGTTCTTCACGTTCCTAAACACGTATGTAATCATTTTACTCGTTTTGTGTTTCCACAGATTCTCGAACGTTCTAAACAAAAACTGGGACAGCTAGTAACTTCAAAATTATTATCAACACGTACTAATCTGTAATCTACGTTATAGCTTGTATTTGTTTCAATGAATTTCGTTAGGATTCTAGAGGGCATTAGAATTCAAAGGATTGCTTAGTATTCTAAGAATTCGGTAGATTGATTGATTAATCCGACCGCATCAACGGCGAAGGCCATTAGTCCCATAAGTATAGTGCATGTTTCCCACTCGCGATGTGGTGGCGGTAATCTTCCCCCGCTGGATGGCGAGATCCGGCTCCGATCCATCTGTCGGTTAGCGGGTTGTTCCCAACCAAGTATCGCCCACCAGCGGGGTACCGCCAGGGGCACAGTCTCTAAAGGTGCGTGTCCACTTGAGAGCTACGCTCTCGCGAGTTTGTGTTGAGAGTGTTTCTCGCCAATGGACACAGTTCTGAGAGAAGGCAACTGAGAGTAATGTGATGCTCGCGGAGAGCGGTCGCCATCTGAACTACTTGCTAGTGCACATGCCTGTGCGAGGACTCGCACCGACTTGCTCTCAGCATTCGAAACGTGCTGGAAGTGCCTGAGAGCGTCTGCGATTTTTCAGTGTTTGTTTGTTGTCTCACTGTGGCCGCTACCAAGCAGTGGACAGATGCGAAAAGGATAATATAATAAATAAATGGGAGACAATTCCGTGTATTTCAATAACAAATGATGAGAAAACTACGCGTCCGATCTTAAATGAGGGATCTTTTGTTCTGTGGTACAGCATTTCCATCTTGGTAATGGAGGGAAAAGACGATGCACTAGTTAAAATTGCACAAGAAATGAAATATATCATTGAAGTAAATTAGTGCTATGGAATGGCACCGACTCTCGTATGTATTTCACTGTTTTTCTCGTACGTATTCCACGAAATTGAAAGAAAATTTTTGAAAATGTCCCATGGGCTTCATGTAAAGTACCCTCAAAATTTAAAGAATGTTTTTCAGAATCACAGAGCTTCGGATCGGGGCAGATCGACCGGAGAATATTCATTTTGGGAAAAATAGTTCGAAAAGTTTAGGCGCTAGTGTTTTTCAGACAGGTGGACGGACGGACGTTTTGAAAATAAATGAAAAAAACACACACTTTTTTGGTATCAAGCCATCACAAAACATTAGTTGACGTTGAAATATCGAAATCGGTTTTTCGCAGCTTTACATAACTCTCTGTTCTACATATATTACTCAGTTTATACGTACCTATATGAAAACGTATGAAGAAAATTCATGTTTTACAGAATCAGTTTAGCAAAAAATTAGTCTCTGGCCCCTATTATGTCATTATTTCTATTTGATATTCAAGTAAAATGTTTAAAAAAAGTAACCTACCAGTAGAAACTACCTTTTGTGCGTGTTCTTGAAATTTTGAGGTTAGGTTAAACAATGTGCGTTGTCTAAAATGTTGCGCATCCTCAATTTAAAATTTTTTGAGAAGTGTCGACCAAGAATTCATTTGTGCTTCATGATCAATCCACTTTCTCGCTGAGTACTTTTCTTGTTTTGCAAGAAGCAAATCAAGTAACGAAAGCCGCCGCTGCTCTCTTCTTCGCCTCCATCTTAACTCCCGTATCTCCATCGCGAGCCTACTGCTCTCCAGTGGACAGGCATGCGAGAGGTAATCTCGAGAGGGCGCGGAGAGTGCACTCTCGAGAGGCGGACATTTCTGCGAATAGCTCGCAAGTGGACAGGGTATTGCGAGCTTCTCTCGAGACTAGCTCGCGCTAGTTACTCTCTAGTGGACACGCACCTTAAGCTCCCGACCGGTCTCCTGGCATGTGGGGTAGTGTAGTGATTGTATGTGTGTGTTAGTAAAGGGTGGGGATAGGAGAAGGAAGGGGAAGAAAAGATCGCACGCGGTTTGCAGCCCGTTTGTAAGGCCCTGCTCAGGCATTCTCCCCATATTGATCGGAGTCTCCACGTAAAACTTCCGATCAGAGTAGCATGTCGCTAGAATTCTCTTTTACATAGCGACTGATTTCGACCTACTCTATGTAATGTGGAGGACCTCCTGGTCAGAGGCACTGCAATGACATCTCTTGATGCCCTAAGTCGTAAATTCGCTAGGATTCATTGGTGTTCGACAGGATCCAAAGGATTCGTTAGGATTCGGAAAGCCGGACAGGTGGCAATGCTGAAATCTTTCGTAGGATGGGCGCGCCCCGTCCGCCGAGTGTGTTGGCGAGCGTGAAGCGGCGCCGGCGAGCAGGCAGGCATGCGAGGAGGGGGTTGGGGCGGTGGGGCGAGACGGGGCGAGGTGGGTCTGGGAGGGGCGGGACGGGGCACAGAGGAGAAAGGTCGCGTAGGGAGAGGAGGGACGGAGGTGCGGGTTGGAACGGAGTGGGACTGGGAGGGGTGGGGCGGAGAGGCGGGGTGGAGGGGCGGCAGGTAGCGCTGGGAGGGGCGGGGCGGAGGGGCGGGATGGAGCGGGGTAGGACTGGGAGGGGCGGGACGGAGGGGGGCGGAGGGGCGGGATGGGGAGTGGTGGGGCTGGGAGGGGCGTGCCCGGAGGCGAGACGGGACGAGCGGGGGCTGGGAGGGGCGGCAGGTGGCGCTGGTTGCGGGGGATGCTCCGTCGGCCGCGAGCGGTTGGGCGCAGCCGAGCACAGCGCCCGACATGTGCACCGCCCGATAAGGCAGACGGACGCCTCCTTGGCGCTATGCAAAGCGCTCTGGCTGCCACGCGAAACGGCAGGACGCGCGTGCAGTAATTGCCGAATCGTGGAGGTGGGGGCGACGACAGTAGCAATGGCAATGGCGCTGGCGAAGGCAGTAGCAATGGCAGTGGCGCTGGCGCCTGGCAGTGCTGAGGCGGGGACGATGGCAACGGTGGGAACGAGGACGGGGGCGAGGGCGCAGGCGGGGCGCGGGACCGACGCGGGGGTGGGGGTGATTGCGGAGGCGAGGGGCTAGGGCTGAGGCGGGGGTCGAGGCGGGAGTGGTGGCGATGGATATGGTGGAGGCGGGAGCGTTGACGGTGGCAGCTGCAGTGGTAGGCGGTGGTCGCCACGGGATGGGGCTCATGGGAACTAGGTTCGCCTTGGCAAGAGCAGGGACTGGTTGGGGCGGGCGAGCGAGAGTGGGGGGGGGCGATGGCGGGGGCGGGGGCCAGAGAGAGTAAGGAGTGATGGGGCAGGAATAGTTGGGAGCTGGCGCTAGTGAGAGCGTGGCTGTGACGGGATGGGTAACCGAGAGGATGGCACTGTGGGTTATGGTAGAGGAGGGTGGGGGCGAGGGCCGTGGCAGGGGCCGGAGGGAGGGTAGGCGGGAGAGGGCGGATCTAGCGATAGCGTGAGCGTGGCTGTGGCGGGGCGCCGAGCGACCGAGCGGGGTGAAGACGAGGGTTATGGTAGCGGCGGGATTCGCAGGGATAGCAGGTGCCAGAGCGGGTAGGCAGGCGGAGTTGAAGGTGGCAATGGCGATGGCGGGGACGGCGGGGAGAGCGGAGTAGCGGAGCGGGGCGGGGGCGAAGGCGTGGTGCGTGAAGGAAGCTGGCGCCGGGAACGACGCGCCGCAGCACTGCCAACGTGACGGAACATCTGCATCCGAACTCTCCATGTGAAAGAGTTACTTGTCTCGGGGTTCGTTTTTGTACTTCAGGCGTAATTCATTCCGTCTCCGGTAGAAAAGCTCGTTTCTTGGAAGTAATACATTATCTTTTCTTTAGCTTTCCCTTTATTAGATAATCGTCGTTTAACGTCTTTAGTCTTTTTCTACCAGCCCATTAATGGCATTCGCGATATTTTGCTCTTGCTTGATGAATACTTTATGAGGAGCACCACACACCCCATAATATCGATTAAGTGGAATAAAATGTCCGTTTATATTAAAAATTAACTTGAGACTCGAAAAATGAAAAGTTGAAAAATATAACTAAAACAAGTTTATACTATAATGAGTTCAAAACTTTAAAGAAATATTCAAATTTACGTTGCCCCAACTCATTATTCTTGAGAAAATATAAGTACTCGTAATGTAACCAATAAGTGAGGGATCTCATTATTGATTTGTTAACACAATGCTTAACTGTTAATAGGTCTGTGCTTTCGATAATAACGGCTCTACGGATGCATTTACTACCCTCTAGAAGCAATACCATGAAGGCAATACCTACCATCAGGCTGGTGCGTAATAGAATGCCGTGACAGATCAATTGGCTGCGCGACCTACATGCACTGGCGGATCCTGGAGGTGCGGGGGAGCATGGGTCCATTGCCCTCCCCCCAAATAGGCCTAGATTTTTTGTTTAACATCCTTTATTTGGAGAAATTGATTTAAATATTTATTTGCGTTCGAATTACGTAATTATTTAAACAATAATATTGTTTATATATCTTCGATGTTTGAGGGAAAGTGCAGATGTTACGTTGAAATATACTTTGAAGTAGTTTGAAACTTCGACGCAACTCGATCGAAATTGCTCTTAGTCGGCTTTTCCTGATCTCGCTTGTAAATCGCCCATATCTCACTACGCTTCTGAGGACAGAAGAGAAAACGATTACAGAAGGAACTCTGCAGCTAAACTCTTTATACAGTTCTATGAGTCACATTTTGGGCTGGAGGAAGCCCATGAGAACGGACAAACCGAACCGACAGATCTCTCTCTTTTATCCTATCGCAAGTCGACGCTTGTAATCTGATTTGTTGTGTTTCATTTGAAGAAATCGAGTGTATGAAATTGTCTCCTTTGACCGTACTTCTAAGAAACGTGCACTAACCTCCACTAGTAGAGTCCATACGTGGTCAGTCCCAGCTATTTTGCCTGTGTCGTCAATTCTCCCCAGTCGGAACCAGAAGCCTACGAGTTCGTGACAGGAATATTCAATCGTAGTCGTCTTCCTACGTTCTGCCGCCGGAAATATGAAGTTTAAGCGCGGCGAAGCAATTGACACCAATAATAAGATCAATAGCGGGTGAAGAGGAGAAAGAGGTTTTCTCCTTTTCAGGATGTGCGACAAATTTCTATAATGCCACACCTCTAGATTCACATTTGTTCGACAATAGTTGACCAGCAATCGCTGATCTCTCTGTATAAGTTTTATTTTTTTCTTTTAGCCTTTAGCATCGCAAACATCATGAGAAGAAGATCGATAGTGCTTTCGATTGCGTTAACGTTCGAGGTGGCAAAAACTCCCTAGTTTTTGCACGCCATAGCGGTCAGCACTATCAATCGTCTGCGTATGCGTAGTTCAGGTTTCGCGGCACTTTCGCGCATCCGTGCAAGCGTGGTAGATCAATAGTGCTGCCTGCTATAGCGTGCAAAAACTGTGGAGTTTTTGCCACCTCGAACGTTAAGCACTATCGATCTCCTGCGCATGCGCAGATGCACAAAAATGATACGAAACTTGAACTGCGCATGAGCAGAATATCGATAGTGCTTCCTATTCTACTCAGCCAGTTTGAGGCTAGTTCCTCGCTTATCCGTACGGTGCGCACGATCGGTTTGGGTCACGGTGTAAGATATATATCTGAAGATGACATCTTGAACTGTGTAACAATGTAGTCTTTCATGGCCGGAGCTGTAATCAACGTTTTCTTCCGGGCTAGGGGGGCGTGGTCTATAGGAAAATATACTTCCAAACGTTTCGTCCGTAACTGGAAACATCCAAGAATCCACTTCGATGGTTCCCCGATGACAGATGGAGCCGCCCGGTCCGCGGGGATATTCGTACCAGCGGGACTGTGGTGGGGGCCGACTGTTGATAGGCTCGGATCGGGCGAGGTGGCGGAGACGCTCGCTGCGTGTTCGTGACTGTTGTGTTTTCGCCTGCCTACGCGACTACTGTCATGTGTTTGTTTCTAAATAGGTTTTGGTTTTGTCTGGCGGATAACGGGGATCCAAACCGGATTAATTTTCACTCCCTCCCTCCTTTCTATTGAAATTCCGGGGATGTTTGTTAATTTCAATAGCTTCACGGTGTAAATTTAAACTATGGTTATTACACAGTTTTATATATAATATTCCCAACCATTTTCGTAACTGTTCGCTTTGGGCTTTACCAATTCCACCGCGAAGCGACAAGTTGCTAACTTAAAATTAGGGTGTGCATCTGGCCACAGAGCTGTCGAATGGATGACGACGAATCACGACCTTGCCAAATGAGACCCAATGATCGCAGCGCTTATATGCGAGAACTGTGAGAACTAGCCTCACATAAGCTTCAGTTTTAGACTGGGAGTGAACGCACCTATATATCTTACAGCGTGGGCCCCCGCAATCACTTCGAGTTTGATTTCGCGATGGCGCATGCGTAGAGGCTGAAAAGTATTCAAATAGTCTCAATAGTCTGAAATAGTCTAGGTCAAAAAGTCTTCAAATTCATGAGGAAGAAATCTCCTTCGTCATCGGCACCGGGTAGACATTCCGACATTATGCCGTGCTTGAACCGCCTGATACACCCACAACCTCGACGTAGCAGAGGGGGGCCACGTGCGTTTCGGGGAAGCGTCAGGCGGGCGGAGGCGTCGTTGTCGGAGCAACTGGAGGATGGCGAAGGCGTCGCGGCGGCGGAAGCAGGGCGGCGGCGCGCCGGAAGCAGCTGCGAGCGGAATCAGATCCGTTAACGAAAGCGGCGATACGCAGCGCCGCGCCCCGCCCCCGCCTCCGCCCCCGCCGCCGTGGCCGCCGTCTTGCAAGGCGGTTCGGCCGCGCGGGGGCGTCTCCACGCAGAGCGGCGCGGCGCGGCGCAGGTGCGGAGGAAACATGCTTGCGTACCCCCGCGGCCCCGACACCTGTGCCCCCGCCGCCGCCGCCGCCGCCGCCGAGGGAATCACTGGCGCGATGCAGCGGGAGGGGGGGAGGGGAGCGCTCCACGGTTTGGCTGGTCGTCTTTGACCCCTTGGACGCCGCGCCGTTGGAATCTCCATCTGTCCTTCTGGTTTGTGAGGGGGAATGAGCAAGCGGCTATCTTTACGGCGTGGATTTCTTCTTCTTCCTCTTCTACCTCTTCTTCTTCCTCTTCTTCCTTTTCTTCCTCTTCCTCCTCTTCTTCCTTTTCTTCCTCTTCCTCCTCTTCTTCCTTTTCTTCCTCTTCCTCCTCTTTTTCTTCTTCCTCTTCCTCCTCTTTTTCTTCTTCCTCTTCCTCCTCTTCCTCTTCTTCCTCTTCTTCTTCGTTGTCTTCTTTTTCTTCTTCATCATCAACTTCATTTTCTTCCTCTTCATCATCTTCATCAACTCCTTCATCTTCTTCATCTTTATCTCCACCCCTTCTTCTTCTTCTGCTTCATCTCCCGCAGTTTCTCTTGTACGCCTTCTTCCTCTTTACTCTTTTCCTTAGGCGGGCTTAAAAGGAGTGAGGGAAAAGGGGTGTGGTCCCTCTTCAAATTGGCAAAGAGACCCTTTAGTCGTACGTAGTAAAACATTTTATTTCTATTAAGATGCTGAAGCCCTGACTGTCTCTTTTTGCGCTGACAATTTGGAAACTTGTAATTGTTGACATTTGTCGAGTTTCTCCAAGCCACCTGGCAATCCCTGTGAATGGTTCCATTTAAAATCAATTGAATTCACTAATTTATCACTAGAGTTAAAATGTCGTTCTCTTTGTTATATGTCTTATTTATGTACTAGAAAAAATGTCTATGTAAGTAAAACTCATGGAAAGGCTGTGCAGAAACGTAGTTGCTCATGTATTTGACGCTGGCCAAGATGAAAGAACATCTTATTTATTTTTATTTTCATTTTTCATTTCTCCTTCTCTTCCCCTTCCTCATTCCTCTCTACTACTTCGTCCTCTTATTTTCCAACTTCTCCCCCTTTTCTTCATCTTCCGCTTCCCATGACACCATTCCAACAACTTGTTCAACGTCATTATTGTCGACATTTACGAGTATTTGTAATCAGACCTGTGAAAAATATATAGATTTACGTACAGGAGATATTAGACGGCAACAAAAGCACCATTAGGGATGGCGATGACGTCAGAAAAAGAAAAAAAGCAAGAAAGGAAAATGTGTAATCACGCGAAAGTGGGGTCGATTTTATTTTTTATTTTCTTATTTTAAATTTACAAAGTCCAGCAGAATTAAACCCAAAATTATAATTCTTCCCAAGATAGCTTAACCTAATGGCGTATTAACTTATAATGGTAAGTTATGTACAAGAGGTGATTTTTATGTTATTTGATACCGGGTAGATAATGCGTAATGTGGCAGAAGCACAATGGGCGCATTGTGGGGTGTCGGGAGGGTTCGTCGAAGGCAGTGGAAAAGGGGAGGGGGCTCTGCCGGTCGTCTTAGGGGTTGGGGAGGGGTGGCGAGTGGGGGCTTCTGGGCAGCTGCTCTGCTTCCGGTGCGCACTGATTGCAGTGCGCGAGGGGATGTGGAAGGTTTCTTTCTTCGCTTGACGGCTGACGACGCTTCCCATGTTACACAATTTGTGGTAAAAGACGCGCGTCGTTAAATGTGCGTTTGCTTTAAACCAGTGATGGTATTTAATGACGGCACTGGCTATACTGCGATTTTTCTATCTTTGCCCCTCAATGCCACTGAAATCCCATCTTCGCGATGGAATATGTCACGGTATTTCGCATCTTTCTCAGTCGTGCCGCTAGATTTCGCATTATCGCGACCGTATCAGGCAATGCTTGCGATCATGCGACTACTACCGGCAAGACCGAGAAAGACGCGAAATACCGTGACATATTCCATTGAAAAGATGGGATTTGAGTGGCCTCGAGGCGCAAAGTTAGAGAAATCGCAGTGTAGATATTCTGTCTCTTTCATGTTTAGTTTGGTGTCACTTTCCCTTCATTCTTCTTTATAGATATTCATTCATTTTGAAAACAAATTGTTTTCATGTTCGTGCTTCGCACAACGCATCCCTTAATTTCTTCCTCCCTTGTTTCTTCAACATTTTTTTCCCATTGAGACATAAAAACACAACAAAGCATTTTAGCTAAAATACTTTGTCTTATGCTTTTATTGAAGGAGAAAACGGTCTTAATAGAAGTTTTTAGTACCAAATGGTCAATAATAACTTGTAGGAAATAATTCCAAAATTATTTAGAAATATACACGTTTATTATTTCTAACCGGTTTTCCCTGGCAACATTTCGCTTTTACATACAGCAGCATATGGACTCAAAATGTACTATAGTATAGTAATCAAGGATATGGAGAGCCATAAAATAATCATCCGTTGACAAAACTACCAGTTTACAGGATCGTTAATTTCGTAATGAAGGTGTCGATATCTGCAAGTTGTAAGGCACCTGGGAGAGTGTAATTTTTCTGGGGGGGGACGAGATGGCGGGGGGGGGAGGGGGAGGCCGACTGGTTCTGGGAGGCAGTTGGCGCCATCTGTCTTGAGCGGCAGCGCGGGGGCGTCGCGGCGTTGCCTGGGAGGAGGTGCGTCTTCGCGGAACGGCGCAACTGGCCGGCGCGACGCGACGCGGCGGAACACTGGGCCCAAGCAGCTCAAAGGGGCGCACAATGAACAACATTAAGATAGCGGAACATTTGACGCAATGCGTAGCTGAATAAATCTAATCACTCTGAAAATGATTATAAATATACTGCGGATTTTGTAATTTTGCCCCTCAAGGCCCGTCTTCACGATGCACTATGTCACGGTATTTCGTGTCTTTCTCAGTCGTGCCGCCAGGCATCGCATGATCGAGACCGTATCAAGCAGTCCTTGCGATCATGCGACTTCTAGCGGTACGATGGAAAAAGACGCGAAATGCCTTGTGATATTACATCGTGACCATAGGAGCTTGAGGGGCAGAGTTAGAAAAATCGCACTATAATTCGTGATATCCACAGTTCCATGTATGTATGTGTATAATTTGAAGGTTGGGTTAATTCGACTTTCGCGAGCTAGCGTTGTTCCCAGGTGTGAGCCCTATTTTTATTTATTATCCACGCCTTAGGGTAAGGTAGGCATTTGGCGAGCATGACGTATTCCCATCAGTTATTTGCAGCAAAAGCGGCAGATGTAGTATCTGCAAATGTGGCTGCAAGTGTGGTATTGGACACTGCTCACAAAAGGCACTCTCTTGCAGAGTAATCGGAGTTACAGAGTAAAGTAGGTCGTGAAGAAATTAACGCTTAATAATTACAAAATTAATAACAGTTATAAATATTACAGACGCGTTACGAAAATGACATGTATTATAGGCAAGTCAAAATAAGGGAGAGTAAACCAAACCAAATATCTAGTACAATGGGCAAAATAAAGACAACCACGAAATTGACTGAGGAAACACCATAATGTACGGACGAGGAGATCTGTCGAGCTGTCATAGCTATGGATCGATTTAATGAATAATAAATACTACACTTGATTTTATGTGATTGTGCCACACCGGCTGAGCCAGCTTGAGAGACCTGAATATGGTGTTAACCCAGAAGAGATCTTTAAAATAGATTCACGAAAGAGTGAAGTAATTCTGAAGAGTGAAAGGAAGAAGATGAAGTTTACGTAGAATAATAGTAAATTAAATAATAATAATAACAAATAAAACAATTATATAAATTAATGAATACAATAATAATAATAATAACAACAAATAAAACAATTATATAAAATAACGAATACAATAAGAAGAAGAAGAAAATAGGAAAAATAAGAATGAACGATTATGAACGTGAAAAACCTGTCCAGACTGGTTATGAGTGTGCAAAGGAGCAAGCGCCGCTGGCTGCTGGTGTTGACGTGTGCAGCGGGGCCGGGCCGGGAGCTTCTTCCGCGCTGCAGGTGCGCTCGAGGGGGCGGGGTGGGGGCGGGGCGGGGGGTCGAGGGGTCGAGGGTCCCGCCCGCATCGCCCCCGATGACCTCCGCTGGGCCGCCTGCCTGTTGCCGATATCTCTGTCCGCGCCAGGCAGCGCCCTGTCGCGCCGCACCGCGCCGCACGCGCCACCACCGCACCAGCGGAAACCGGCCCCCAAAGCCACTGGCTTCTTGCTCGGAGACGAATCAACTTTCTGAGTGGTTGATTAGTCCGTGTTTTCGGGCTCGTCAAGTGTTACGGGCATTGATGATGATGATGATAATAATAATAATAATAATTATTATTATTATTATTATTATTATTATTAAGTCCCGATAGTTATCGGAGCTCTGGGATTTGTTCCGCAAAATTTGTGTAAGAACTTGTCTAAACTCCCAGGTAATTCAAAAGAATGGGAAGTGAAAGAAATTGCTTTATTTGGAACGTGAAATGTGAGACACAAAAATTGTTAAACAAATCGTAGAGAGACAAACCACTCCACGGATATTATTTGAATGGACAGGGTACAGATCAATTAAGATCAATCATTTATGTGGCTTAAAAGGGGAAGAATGAAGCCTGAATCGGAAGCACTTATAATAGCTGCCCAAGATCAGGCCTTGAGAACACATTATAATACAGTTCTCAAAATTTCCCAAGATGATAAATGCCGCATTTGCCAGGAACACGTAGAAACCATTGATCATTTTGTCTCAGCTTATCCAATCCTAGCAAAGACCGAATACTTGATGACACGACAGGGTGTGTAGCTACCTCCACTGGCAGATCTGTACCGCCCTCGAAGTTCCAAACACATGCCGCAAGTGGCATGAACACTCACCAAAACCGGTGACGTCAGTTGGATTGTGTACGATATTGCACGACCAACAAATTCAAACTAATCGCACGATAGCGGCAAAGCAACCGGATATAGTTATTCCGGATTTGGAGAAAAAACCGTGTCTACTTGTCGATGATGCTGTACCTTGCGATCAAAAAGTCGTTACCAAGGTGGCAGAGAAAAGTCTTAAATACAAGAGTTTGGAAATCGAGATCAGCCGAATGTGGGGCGTAAAGCACAGGTCGTCCCGATAGTTATCGGAGCTCTGGGATTTGTTCCGCAAAATTTGTGTAAGAACTTGTCTAAACTCCCAGGTAATTCAAAAGACTGGGAAGTGCAAGAAATCGCGTTATTTGGAACAGCCCACATTTTGCGCAAAGTTTTGTAGAGGCACCGACAGTCACTAGATCTGGTCCTTGCGTAATTTAAAATACCCGAAATTTGCTTCCTTAGATTTCAATCAATCGCCAAATGCGCAAGCTCTTCGAAAGTCGATAATAGCGCCACAACTGAGGATTATCCTCGGTTTTAGACAGTAGTTGACTCGTCTCCTAGACAACGAAGCTCGTTACGAAGCAGATTCTCGCTGCTCCACTTTTTCATTCCACACTTAAGTTAACCTTTTCGATAACGTTCGCGCGGTGTCTTTCCCAGAGGTCATAGGATAAATTAATAATTATTGTTTAATATTTCTGATATGCACGAAGGAGTGCATTTGATGCAACAGCGGAAATCCTTCTATTCACAAAGAGCTGCTTGTCATTCCGAGGACAACTTTGATGCGCTTATTTACCTCAGAGGTTAAGCCAGCAGTCGGCGGCACGTGATTTCCACCTTTGCGTTATGATATGACAAATTGACCACTCATCAAGTCTGTATTACTAATTTCCAAAGTGCGTAGAAACTGAAAGAAAATTACTCTGTACTCCGTCTGGCCGTTTGACAGGTTTTCGGTTGATTTCGTTAGATACCGGCAACGAGGAAAAAAAATTAAACAATTAGTTTAAACGATTAGTTTCGATTTTGATTGAAAATAGCAAGTATTTCATTCTGTTACTTATCCTATTCTCACAATGCTCTTATAAACAGAATTCTCGTACTCAATTCGTCCGAATTCTCGTACTCAATACTTACGAAACAGCGGACGTCATGCGACAGCCAGTGTCTAAGAAAGAGGTCGCCCGCAATTAGTATTTACAATTCACGTGTAATGGAACAGCAACCTTTTTGTATTCTTGGTATGTAAATATCTGTTGTAATGTCTTAATATACTGCACTATGTTATTGCAGTGTTCTTAAAGACTTTTTTATTTGTTCTTCTTGAGCAGCTGCATGCCACGGTTTTGAAAAACCATTTTGTGTAAATTTGGTCCAGCAACAATTCTTCTGTTGTAGATCGCTAGTATATTGCATCATAATAGTCTCAAAAACTTCGTATGTATTAGCCTTCCACAAGAATCTGTAAAGGTTCTATCTGCTAAGGTACCCCTTGTTATTGTAACTGAAATTTACATCTGTATTTGCATTGAAATTTGATCTTCCTTATAATATTGATTCCACAAAACCGTTGTATATTTTTTCAAATTTTCTACAAACTCAATTATCTGTCAGAAATAAAGATTTTTGATTCCCATTGAAAAATATTCTTAATGACACACTAAATTTTGGGGTAATAACTGCAAATTTGTTTCACTCGCGACGCTGTCTCTAGGAAGTGCTAATGTGATCTGAACGATCTTTTTGGAATCGTAATTGGAATCGTAATTAGAAATCGTGCTGTTCGTAATTAGAAATCGTTCTTGGAATTCGTGTAATCTATCACCAAATCAATGACGAGACGTTTTCGTATATCATGTAGGAAGAAGTACTTACTCGAAAGGGATCGGAGGATATAATCCTGCGTGGAATGGCCGAATATATTGGCCATTGCGTGGAATAGCCATCAATAAAGAAAAATCAAGAATTTTGACTTGTATCGTTTCGCTTTATCGCTATTTTAATGTTTTACCTTTTCCTGAACCTGAATTTTTTTACACTTACTGCCGGATATCGTCTATCCCTTGCAAAGAAAGACACAACGTGACATAGCCCACCTGTCGAGATTTGGAGATATGTTTCTACCATGTCCTGGTTTACAGAAAAATCTCGAAGTGATACGAGATCGGTGCCTAACGGAAAAAGAAAATAATGATGAAAAAGGGGGGAAAATGTCAAAATTAAACAAAGTGCTTAAAATATGCTCAGGAAACTAAATTAAGCAAAAGAAGTAAAACGAAATTCTTCTAACAAACGTCCAGAAACTCTTACAGGTTATTTCTATAATAAGAGTAAAAATTGTAACAAAATTAAGAAGACATGTTGTCAAATTTTCGGCCTGTAGTTTACAATTCACAATTAATATTTTCAGGGAAACTTCTCTGAAACCTCTAAGCTGTTAGTAAACGACCACCCTCAGTAATCGATTTCCCTTGAAACACATACTGAATGTTAGATGATGTCGTAGGCTTCCGCGGCCAGTCATGATCTGCGCTGTCCGGATGACGCCGCGGCGAAGGCTGAGGACCAACAAACATCGAAACGTCAGTACCTCAGCCTTCGAAGCGACGTCAGCCGGACAGCCCACACCAAGACACTGAATGTTCATCGTACCTCTGTTAACGCACCACTCCTCTTCGACCCTTGTTAGCAGTTTTCTTTACTTACCTCTTTCAAGAGACCATTTTCAAGAAATTTCTATGAGTACAGAACACCAAATTTTCAGTTCATAAAATGAAAATTGACGATTTTGTAAACGGCACGGTTTGTATTTACTCCCGTAATTGTTTTAAATGACTTTTAAAGCATTTACAAAATTTGTGCTTCCGAGATTTCGCCAAATTCTATTTTGTGATTGGGAAATAGATAATGAACACTTTGGAAGAAAAGAAGGAAAGACTGAAAATGTCAAAATTGAGAGAATATAACTAGCTACGTGGACACAAATCAATTCGTCAAAGCAAACTAGTTTTCGTGAATATTTAAATTTAGGCATGGTATCTTCTTATTAATATAAATCTTACAATATTTACAGTTATCTGTACCCTATGTTTGTTAAATTTCATTTAGTGGGTGAAAGTAACATTTTTCTATAACTGATTCCTTCCTTACTTTCTTTGATGTATTGTCATCGAAATTATTGCATATTCGAATGGACCTCATCGCAATTTAATTGGGTTAACTTGGACTTCTACAGCGTGTGTGGGTATTTGTCAAGAAACGTACAAGTGCTGGCCTGTTTCCTGGCAGGTGAACCCTTGCGGTTGGCGGCGAGTGGTGGGTGGTGGGTGGGTTGCGGCTCGTGCGAACGGGAGTGCGACCGCCACCGCTGCCGCCGCCGACCGCAGCCCGCCGCGAAGGCGGAAGCAGCAAATTGAGGGCGTTGTTCTTTCGTTTTTGCCCCGCGCTCGCTCATCGCTCTTCTGTGATCTGGACTATTAAGAATTCCTTTCCAAAATGGCGACGATTCTTCCTGGAGGTCTTGCGGAATGGAAAAAGAATGCACCCGGCTGTCACCCGGACAGCCAAGAGCGCTCTAGAAAAGAAATGCAGTCGCATATTGTTGTATCTAACGACTGAGCGCTTGAATGTGTGTCCATTTGTCCATCTCCGACACGGTTTGTGTTGCTGCGAAATTCTCAATGGGCACCACATGGACTTCCAGACGGTCACTTAATTTTGACTGCTTCATTCGCGGCCAGCGAACGACGCAACTCCAGCCTGGGTCCTATTTATTCATTACTTGCATTGTTTCCTGTCCGAAAGTAAATGGGAGCTAAATTGTCGGAAATTTAATTTCGCCGGGCAGCTGCGAGGGTTCCTTTCAATGCCACCAGCGTGACATGGCACACTGAGTGTGTCCACCGCCTCATTCGAGGTTCAATTCGCGAACTCTAGTTTTGGAAGTGAGAATGCTTCATTGCTTGCTTTTGGAAGTCAGAATGCCGCACCTGCACTAGGGGGACCAGTTCACTGGTGAAGTCTTGTTCATTGATTTTTGTATTCATGACAATTTTCAGAGCAGGCAGCAAAGGTAGTAAAACTAGACAGTGCTGGAGCTAGACGAATTCGGATGTCGGTGAAGTTAAAATTCAAGACTTCCCTCCCTTCAATTTCTCTTTAAAAAATACTTATACGCTTTATCAGACAACACATTTTTTATTATTGAGTATGTTATACTTTGGAATTATTCATTGATGTCACCTCTTTCTACTGAAAGGCCAATCATTTCAATACGGACTATTTTCACACGCATCGGCTTTGACGCAAACGATGGCGTGGGAAACAGGAAAACTCGTGGATTAAACAGTCCACCGCGCGATAAAACAGGCCGCCATTGTTATGTACCGAGCGTGCGCTGTAATTCGCTCCCGCGACGGCGGCGGCGGTCTTTTTGTCGCGAGCGGCGCGGCGGCGCCGAGGCGGTGCTCCGAGAGAGGCTGCGTTTTTGCGCGCCGCGGGCCGCGCCGCTGCAACCTGTTCAGGAAGTCTGCTCCCTCACCTCGGCGCATCTCGGGTTGCAGCGCGGGAACCAGAGCGCCGCGCCGCGCCGCGCCGCGCCGCGCAGCGGTCTGGCGCTGGAGGTGAACCACCCCGAGAAAACAAAGGCGTTGAAAATAAATAAATAAAATAAATAAAATAGATAAAATAAATAAAATAAATAAAATAAATAAAATAAATAAAATAAATAAAATAAATAAAATAAATAAATAAAATATTCTAAAAATGAATGAAACTGCCTGGGCTTGTGCTGCTTGTGTATAATTGCGAGTCCCCTGCTGAATCGTTGTAGACCGCTGCGACTTGGCTTCGCGCCCCTCTCCGCGTGAGAAGGCTTCGTGGCAACAGCCGTCCGCTGTCGTCGCAACGATTCTGGCCCGAAAATTCTAGCGACCGGCTGCTCTGATCGGTAATTTTCCGTGTTTTTTCCGACCAAGGCCAAGTAAATGCCTCAAAGCTCTGACTACCAAATGGGCAAACCACCACGCGCGATCTTGCCGTCCCCCTCTCTTCTCCTTTTACACTCATACTTGCATTCACTTCACTATTAGCCGTACAAGTCTGTAGATCAGTCGGAAGCTTTGAGGTTATGGTGGTCGTTGATACCGTGGTTTCCTACGATCTATTTCAGACGGGTGCCGGGAAGCTAATCCCCCATTATCATATGCCCCGTCTCTCGTTAATCGAGAACATATCCGCTCAACGTGGGAGATCCGGAATTGTGAGACCTCTTGCATATCCACAGGTACACAATCATGTCGCTTGGTGGAATAACTCGAGTAATAAAAACAAATGTACATGCTGTTATTAATGTAAAGTAAAATCAATTTTTCAAGAACAATAAATCGGAGACTCTGGATGTCGGGAACATTTTCAAATACATTTGAATGAGAAATTCCATGTAGCATTACAATTTTATTCGCACTTATCGTGGGATTTCATTAAGTACGAGTAAATTCATTTTCAGTCTGATTCGGATCGCCGGGGTGATTACAACGTATTTCATATCAAAGCTTTGTTTTAGAAACAAGGGAGTTCGAATTATATACACCAGGGGTGTCCAACTTGCAAGGCCTTAAGGGCCATAATGACAGCCTTTAAGATGGTTGCGGCCGTATTTACAGTACTCGGGGGACACACCCCTGAAATGCCCGAATGGTTGAGCTCCGCAATTCGTCCGGCTGCTCTGAAACGGGTGGTGAGCTGTGAGGGGAGATGGAGGACTGTAACCATGCGTCGTATTAGGCGGTACCATGCATAACGCAGGGGAAAAAGAGCGGACCGCATGCGGACGGCGAGGCGCCGATCGGAGAACCCTGATATAGTGTGCTCTGACATCGCCGACTCAAGATTCTATATAGTTTGTCTCTAATTAATGAGTTCCTGCAAATTCGAGTGAGTTTTTGAAGGGTTCCCCCATTCCCAAATGCGTGTTTCCGTCAAAATATCGAGAATAGTGGTTCTTTTTCTTTTTACTATAAACGCACTACATTAGGAAATAACACCTCAAGATGGTGTCATAAAAGACTATATTTTTAAAAAATTGAACAACAACGGGCGATGCACAAACGTCATGTACAGTTCCCTGACTACATCTCCGATTTTTGCGCCAGCGCCCAGGTGCAATGTCTCGGGCGGCTTTTTCTCCATTTTGTTAAGGCGCTGCTCGTGCTCTTTTACTGCCGTGTGTTATTAACAGCAAGTTTTTCGTAATTTCTGGAAAAACGTCGGCTTCCTGTATCTTTTCACAGAATTTCGTGATGAGATATTGCTTCTAATAAGTCCAGTTAACTTCTCCCAAGGTGCGTCAATGGTTGCACCGAAAACGAGATCGTCTCAGGCGGTAAGAACCATTAAATATTGCACATGCTAGCTTTACTGTTTCGCAATAGAAAGAAAATCAGTATAAATCCAATGATCATATTTCGATGGGAAAAATATAGAGGTATTGATGCAACCAAAAAAATTATACTTCTTGCATTTTGGAAAACAAGTTCTGTAGGCTGTAGCTACAAGTCAGAGAGAAACAAACGTAAAATCTGAATGAAAGTAATTTTCTACTTTCTGACATTACCGAAAATTTGACTGACCCAATGTACGTAAGTCTGTCGTGCAACATATATTCGCCTGAAGAGGTAACAAAATGTTGTTTTTTGGGGGGGTCGCGAATTGGTCATTTCGGGACCACGCGAACGTGCAACTCTTTGGCTTTGATATATTTATGGAGGGTAGATTCATGTGACTATTATGGCATTGAATGCTGAATCCGTTTTTATAACCAGGGTTGCTAGTCCTGGGGAATGAGGTGAAGTGATAATGATGTTGAAGGATGAAATGGACAATCGCAAACATACAGAGACACAAACGCAACCATGCCCAAGGTGGGACTCGAACCCGCGATCCTTCGGATCAAGACCGCCACGGCACAAGAGCTTTAGTGATTTCGGCTACCCGAATCGGCTAAAATGGCTTCTTCTTCTTCTTCTTCTTCTTCTTATTATTATTATTATTATTATTATTATTATCATTAATAATAATAATAACAATAACAACAACAACAACAACAACGTTACACAAAACCAAACTGCGAAGAATAGCAATCACATAACCCATTAAATTTCACAGCAAGGTGAAAAAAATTAGAATTTTCAAGACAAAAATAGGAATTAGTAAGACTCATGGAATGTGAACACAAGAAAGAATAGAGCTACAGAGAAAGGGTGAACAAATTTTGAAATAAATGAGTCATACGAAGTTTTTTGAAGTGGCACGTATTAGTTAAAGCAATAATAATATTAATATTAATAATAATAACGGTAATGATAACAATTATCGACTAAGAAGAAACTGAAGGCGATGAAGAACAGAGGGCTAAGAAACCCAGTGCCATGTGCAACAAAGAAGCTTATTTCCCAAGTGACGTAGTATTTCGAAGAAACGCAAACGTTGGAAATAATCTGTCCAATGCGGAGAAGAGAGCCGACTGTTAGCAAGGAGCTGCTCGCCCTGCCCGGGAGCCCGGGCGACCTCTCGTGCTGGGGCGGCCGCCACCCCTTGGCCCACGTGTGCGCGCCGGCGCGGCGCGGCGCGGCGCGGCGGGGGCGGGGGCGTGGGCGGGGTCGGGGTGGGGCACACGTGCGGCGTGAGCGCACTATGAACGCCGCCCACACATCGGGGCGCCGCTCTGCGCAGGCGCACAAAGAGGCGCTATGTGGAGCGGCCATCGGCGCTGATTTGTGGCCGCCGCCCACCCGGGGACCGTCAACAGGCCCTTGTGGCACGCCCCTCTTTCTCTGTTTCCCCTCCGCGGTGCCCCTGAGGAGGCTGAATTTATTTTCTTGATTGGGGTACTCTGGTAGACTGCTGCCTTGTGGCTTAAGCAGCTAAAAGCGTGTGTGTGTGTGTGTGTGGGGGGGTTCTTAACGATTAACTAAAACTAACTTAATTTTTGCATAAATCGAATTTACTAGTTACTAATGTAGCACTTTAGCATACCGAACTTAAAATGTTTTATTATTTTTTTAAAATCCTATTTAATGATTTGTACTGGCAACTGTATTTATCCACTTTTTCGTTACCAGGGCCCTGTAATAAGAGTTTTTCTGTCGAAAATGGACCGTTTTTTCGCTAGCATGACATAACTTTCTCTCTACTCCGTAGCGAAAAAGTAAAAAAAAAAAAAAAAAAAAAAAAAAGTGAGGGCGCCGTGGGAAGCTCGACGCCGCTTTCTCGCTCGTCGCGGGGCGTGCGGGCGCTATCGCCGTGCACCTGCCGGCGGCGGCGGCGGCCCACGGGAGCCTCCGTGCACCGCGATACGGGCCCCGCGCCGCCCCGTGGCCTTATCGCGCTTTCGAAAGCGAGCGCCCCGCACGCCCCCACGGAAGAGGGCAGATAGGAGGCCCTGACCGCGTTCCCCTGCGCAATCACACTTTCCAATCCCCCTGCACCCTCCCCGCCTCTAAAAAGTTACATTCCGAAACTAGGGCTTCCGTTTCTCTGTTGCTCATTCGTAGTTTTTGTCTTTAGTTGACCTGTATTATTAATACTTAAAACTTATCAATGCAATTTTACAGGTACAGAGCGAATGAAGAAAGCGGTCGAAGTTCAGAAATCGGTGCAATGTCCTAACCAATCAAACTCGTATTTTTTCGTATTCTCACTGTACGTTCTTCCATACTCGTCGCAGAAATTGCTTAGAGAATTTTCGAAATAGAAGTCCATTGTCCAGTTTGATCATTCGTTCATTATTACACTCATAGTTCCTGCAGCAATTCCAAACGGTTTTATTCAGAATATTATTTGTACAGTCAAGAGTCAATAAATACTTATCGGTGACCGTTTTCTGCTGAGTGAAATAAATTCGAAATGCTGGAACATGTCCAACAAACTGTGATTTTTTTATTTTTCGAAGTATTTTTGTCTCCTTTCAGATTAGGTGCTGAATACAGCAGGCGTGACGGTAGTTTTTGTGCCCAAATAATCGTCGTTTTAAGGACATCAAAGACCCATCGCAGAGGCTCCATAGAAAGGGAAGGGAAAATGTAACCACAGGTATTTTAATTATGTTGAAAATTGGCACTAAACGTGCGACGGACTCCCCCACATACCCAATGTCCAACTGAGCGTCAGAATTATCGTTCACGTCTCCTCTGAGACGTTCTCTCGAGAAACCAGTGACAGTAGATACTTAGATACTACTACCGAAAGCAGAACTGATAAGTGTCAATTCATCCAAATGCAATTTGATAGTTTTCGGGGGGGGGTGTCTTAGTCATTTTGCAAATTCCCAACGAAATACACATATAGTAAACTAAGGCTGAAACTATCCCGCTGATGAGAAGAAAAAACCTCATTTAAAAGAGGAAGAAACTGTGTATGTCGTATGCTAAAAAATACACATTCTTTTTACTTTCTCTGTGTGGACAGATTCCTGTCAGACAAATTTTTCTCATATAACGTATAAAGATTGACATTATTGTTGGAGTTATAATTCAACAAACCTCTGAGTCTGTGTCCCCAACTATATAAATAAAGTTCATTTTTGTTGATTGTAGAATTTTCTATATTGTTTCAACATTAATGTTGAGCAATACATAAGGGAGGTGTCGTTTAGAGGTGAAGACGAAATTATTTTCTGAGACAATCTGTCACTTAGGCCAGTATTTGTCCCAAACCTGTTCCCAAAATGTTAAACCTCGTCCAAATTGGGGTGAATTTTAGCATCTGCAGAGCGAAAATAAATAACGAAGCCTTTTCGCGATTTTTGTCCCGGGTTTCCACACATGCGCGTTTCCTGGTAACCCGACACGGCGCACATGCCCCTCGGCCGACGGAGAAATACCGCAGCCATCACCCGAGTGACAGCGGCCCTGCCTGTGGGGGCCTCCCTGCGGCCGGCGACGCGCGGGCGTCTGTCTTCTGTTTTTCACCGACGGCGGCCTAATTAGTGTCGCCCACGCCCCGCCGCCCTGCTCTTCGTTTGCTCTCCGCGCCTGCCCCGCCCCCAGCCCCGCTGCCCCACCCTCGCTCTGCGACGCCAACGCTGCCTCCGTTGCTATCACCGCCCTTGCCCTCGACCCCGCACCCACCACCGCTCATCCTTTGCTCCATCCACCCCCCACAGCTCCACCCCCATCCCGCCTCCGCACTTCCTCCGCCTCTCCACCCCGCCACAGCTCCCGCACCAAAACGCCTCCGCCCTGCCGGCACCGCCATCCTTCGCTAATGGTGCCGCCTTCCTTCTCACCCTGCCCCTGCTCCTGCCACCGTCTCTGCCCCCCGTCACGTGCCCCGTCCCTCACCCCGTCCCTCACCCCGTCCCTGCCCCCATCCCCGACCCTGCCCCGGCACGTGCCCCGTCCCTCACCCCGTCCCTGCCACCATCCCCGACCCTGCCCCGTCCCTGTCCCGTACCTGCCCCGTACATACCCCCGTCCCTCTACCCGTCCCTGCGCCCGTCCATGCATCCGTCCCTGTCCCCGTCCCTGCCCGCATCCCCGTCCCTGTACCCGTTCGCGTCCCTACTCCGTCCTTGTCCCCCTCCCGGTCTCGTCCCCAAACCTGCCCCCGTCCCCGCCTTCTCTGGGCTCTCACCCCTGGCCCTCGTTCCGGCACCGCGCCCTTCGCCGAGACCAGCGGAGGAGGAGACGCGGGCTGGAGGTGGCAGAGACACGCCCCCCGCCCTCAGTCACAGGTCTCTCGCCCCGGGCCCGCCCCGCCCCGCCCCGCCCCGCCCCCTCTCCGACCAAGCGGGCCTTTCCCCGGCGCCCTCTGCGAGCCCTCTGTCTTCGCCCCAATTTTCGCCCTCCGCCCTCCGCCGCGCCGGGCGCCGCAGCCCCCCCGCCCCCGGTGCCGGTAGCTATCTGTCGCACGGCTCAGATCATTTGTTAAGTGGAGGCGAAAAAAGCCCCCGGGGGTAGACTCCTTTTCTCCAACGACATCGACATCGCTGCGGTTCTTCGAAGGAGTCGGGGGCTTTGCTTCGCCGATAAACGAAGCAGTAGCTGCTTCGCGGAAGAATCTCCGAGGGACGACACAAGATGTAAGGCTTCGTTCATAAAAACTTTGACCATCCTCAATATTTCCGTTTAAACGAGTGGCTGACGACAAGGGGCGGTGGAGATAAGAGTTTGCTGCGCCCTTTGCTCACATGTGTTTTTCACGGAATATTTCAAGATAAGTCAAACGCGACTTTCGTTTGTGGAAAATAACAGGAGCTCTCTTAGGAGACACTTATTGGGACCCCGTTCTCGACGCTAACGTTCCGGGCTGGCATTCACTCGCTTCAGTTGATGGGAGTCAATGGGTTAGTTCTTAAAGATAATTATTGTGTGGCAGAGCAATTTATTTTCGCGACTTTGGAATCCTTTCAGATAAAATGAATGCCTTCTGTTGAAATATTACTGCGTTATCAACTTTTTTTTTTTCACTGGAGTTTCAAAAACAAGATATTAGATTTCTTCCAGACGTATTTGTACGAAGTTTTCATGAGTTTTTTTTTCTTGTTGTATCCAATGTTTCTGCAAAAAATCCACTTCCGGTTACTTGGTATATTAAATAAACTTGTGACATTTTGCTTTATTCACAAGATGTACAAAGCCAAGACGAAAGTTCAGTAATTATAATTATTTCATTCGAAATTTTCATCTAAAATGAAATAATTATAGAATTGTTTCAAGTTATCAATTTTGTAATAGGAATACCTTGGTAACGCAATCCATTGCGCTCGAATTGGCACTGAATGAAATGTGATCTGCTGATACAAGCCAGATTGAAGGTGTTTCGTCCTGGTTCGTAGGGAACGCCAACCCACTCCGAAGGTTTCACTGAACTGACTACTCTACATCAATAGTAGTGATCTCGGACCGTGGGGTCGCGGGTTCGAGTCCCGCTTCGGGTATGTTGTATGTCTTCGTCCTTTCACCCCCTCTCATCACCATATCGATTCATGCTCATACCATAACGTTAAATCCAATAGAGGTCGCTAATGACCTAGTAGTTGATGCGACCTTAAAAATCCAGGAGCCTCGAGATCAGCCAAATCGATTGGGGAATATCTATTTTGAACAAATCGGGTGAACGGCTTAGACGCTAGCGTTGACCACAGACTGATGGACAGACGGACGTTTTGCCGTCAATCGATTTTTCAGTATCAAGAAGCCACAAAATATGGATTTTGGCTACACCACGATTTTTTTTCCCTAAATTTAGCAAGAGAATTTATCCTCTCTTTCGTTACCAGACCCCAGCTATAAGAGTTTTTTCTGGCGAAAATTCGCCGTTTTCCGCCACACGATTTCAAAACTTCAATCGTTTGTTTTTTTTAAAAATTTATTTACCCTTGTTCGACTTACTTAGTCTTTCAAGGTTTTTTATATTTACAAAATTGTTTTCCACACAAAATTTGTACATATGGAAATTACATACTTAGTTTGCATTGTACAAGGAAGCAATCGTAAGGTGAGAAAGTAAAAACTTGCCCAGCCCGTGGCGAACGTGGCGGCGGCGGCCTCGTGGATGCAAGGGGTGCGGGGCCGGACGCTGGGCGGCTGGCTGCGCGCCCGGGGAGCGAACCGCGGGGCGGGGGCCGCGTGGGATCGCAGGCTGGCGTACGCTCATTCACATCGCCATTGTGCCGGGGCGCTACGCACGCGACCACTGTCCGGTACGCTACCACGCAACGCACGCTCAGTCGGTGCCGTGGCGAGAAGCTGCAAGTAGAAAGGGTGTGCGTAGTGTAAATAAAGTGTTTTAGTATAAATGGGTGAATGAATGTAATGCGAGGCCATTTCTGTAGACCTACGGAAACGGCCAAAACGCCATTCTTTAAATAGGTGAGTTAAGGCATGCTGGCTTTAAGTTAGTTGTAAGATTAGCTTTACCTAGATTATTAAGGACTCCCCCCCTTCTGCCGCAAAAGCCAACTAGAGCTGCGGTGCGCGCGCAGATTGTACTGCCCCAAAAAGTGAATAAAATACAGCCTCGCCAGGGCTACTGGTGGGGGGAACTCGGAAAAAGAGCGAACCGCGGAGCGCCGTGGCCGCTCTCTGAATCTGAATCAGTGAAATTGTCGCTGATTCATCCAATGGGAGCCGAAATCACTGATCTCTTCAGTCGAAATGTGTAGTTTCGCTGGCAATCAGCGAATATGCGAATCTTTTCATAATGACAGACATCATTTCACTGGTCGTCAGTGGTAAAAGTGCCGCGCCACCATCGCTCACTGATCATTTAGTCGTCATGTTCAATTAGCACAGATTTCTCTGATTCAAACAGTGAAGTTTCACTGATTCAAAAAGTGGAGCCGATTTTCACTGATTTGTTTCAGTTCCAATCACTGATTGTCAGTGGCAGGGTTATAACTGACACCATCAGTGAATAGTCAATCAGTAGTTTTTCACTGACTCAGGCTGAGGGAGCGGGCGGGGAGGGCGTGAGAACGCGGGGCGGCAGGCGGGCGTACGCTCATTCATAACGCCATTGTGCTCGGGCGCTACGCTGCGCTGTGCTGCGAGCGCCGCCAGGATTACTCGTAAAAGGTGTAGGGAGGGGCGGTCTGTCGGTGGGTGGAGTGCTGGGTGTACAGGGCATTGTTCCTCGTCGGCGGAGGCGAGAGACGAGACGAGACGCCGAGCGAGAGGACGTGCCGGCGGCCGGGCGCGCGCATTCGCCCCGCCTGCGCTCTCCCAGGGACGGACGCGCCGCGCGACGCCACGGCGCCGGCGCGGCGGCCGCGGACCTGGCCACCCCCGCCCCGCCCCCGCCCCGCCCCCGCCCCCCCTCCCCCCCCTACCCGCCCCGCCCCCTCCCCCCTACCCGCCCCGCCCCCTCCCCGCCCCCGCCCCCGCCCGCGCCCCGCCCCCTCCCCGCCCCCGCCCCGCCCGCGCCCCGCCCCCTCCCCGCCCCCGCCCCGCCCTCCCCCGCCCCGCCGCTCCGCCCCCGCCCCGCCGCCCCGCCCCTGCCCCCCCGCCCCGCCTTGCATCCCTGCTCGACCACGATATGCACCGCACCGCACCGGAACGCTCCGCTCCACCCCGTCTCGCCCCCGCACCGCACTGCCTCACCTCGCTCCGCCTCACCCCGTCACGCTCTGACTCACCTCGCCCCGTCTCGCCCCCCGTCCTCGCCCCGTCTCGTCCCCCGTCTCGCCCCCGTCTCGCCCCGTCTCGCCCCGTCTCGCCCCGTCTCGCCCCGTCTCGCCCCCCGTCTCGCCCCCCGTCTCGCCCCCCCGTCTCGCCCCCCGTCTCGCCCCCCGTCACGCCCCGTCTCGCCCCGTCTCGCCCCGTCTCGCCCCCCGTCTCGCCCCCCGTCTCGCCCCCCGTCTCGCCCCCCGTCTCGCCCCGTCTCGCCCCGTCTCGCCCCCCGTCTCGCGCCCCGTCTCGCCCCCCGTCTCGCCCCCCGTCTCGCGCCCCGTCTCGCGCCCCGTCTCGCCCCGTCTCGCCCCGTCTCGCCCCCCGTCTCGCCCCCCGTCTCGCCCCCCGTCTCGCCCCGTCTCGCCCCGTCTCGCCCCGTCTCGCCCCGTCTCGCCCCGTCTCGCTCCGTCTCGCTCCCCGTCACACCCCACTCCGCTCGCCACACTCTTAAATTTAAATGATCACAAGTGTTGTCATTGCCAACAATGACAATGTGTTGGCAATGACAACACCTGTGATCATTTAATTTTAAATGCCAACGACTTTTCACCACTAAACCAATATCGCCACACTCTGCCTAAACTTACATGCAGAACATTAACACACATGCCTGGAGACCTGACGAGAGCTTAGAGCTTGTTCCTGTTGGGGCGGAGCCCCGATGGGGAAAATACTTTGAGGAGGAAAAAATTCGCAAAAGTGGCGTGGTCGGTGCCGGGTTTTAGGTTCTAGCTGGGTTGCCAAATGTGTTGCAAGCTCTTTCCCCCCACTATTATTGAGGAATTTCCCCAAATAACCTCTCCAATGAAACAAAATACCCCAATTTTGAAACGAAAAATATTCTACAAATAATGGACCAACGACATGAGCTGTCCCGGACTATTCCATTGACTGTCACCTTACATTCAAATAATTCAAATCAACCAGTCATCATCCTTGGAAGCCCTATCTATCTTTGTTTTTCTCCATGGTGATTTTATTTCTCCAGGGTTTCTCCATCCTGACGTTTATTTTGCACTTTTTGATCCATAAAAATGAGAGAGTAACGTCTATTGTTTCGTTATTATTAATAATAAGTCAGAGAATAATATTTCTAACTCTACTCCGAATGAAAATAATTTGCCCAAAAAATCCCCACACATATCCCCGTCCATTTGCGTTCCCCATTCTTTCCCCACAACGAAAAAAATCCCCCATTTTGCGAACAAGATTCCCCAATCTGGCAACCCTAGTTCCAGCGAGGAAGGAACCTCTGCCATTTCTCGGGATATAACTTGCCCTACACTTACAGAACTAATTAATCATCATAGCAGTTGACGCGCTTGAAAACACTAAAAAGGCAATCAGACAATCAATATATTTGTCCCCCTCCAACCTGCTCCTTCATTTCACTCTTCATTGCTTCACACATTTTCTTAAAAGTAGGGAACACGAATTCTTCTCAATTTAATTATTACAGCTACTGAAATCAAGAATGAAAGCCTATTTTCTTATTGTGGGCTGTGATGGACCTGAGAGGTAGTTTTTTCATTGATTATTTCTCTCTAAAGGGGTTTCGGTTTCCACTTTTGAGGCAGTGTGTTGGAGAAATATTTGTATTATCTTCAGCTCGAATGTCCGTTCACTTACGAACATGAACTGTTAGATTTGATTGTCCAATTGACAATACGAGTCCTTCGTTGATTGTCTGGAATACTTAAACGTTCTTCAATGTATACGTTCGAGTGTGGCAATGTAGTGGAGCCCGCGGTTCCTTGCGGGACACGTGCATCGTAAAGTTCTGACAACGTTCACTTCATAGTTACTTTTGATGTTTACTACCTCTGAGAACTTATCTCTTTACGACATGCTTTTGCTACTTCATTTCTTCTTCATACATCTATTCACACCATAAGATTTTTATAGAGGACGTTTGCGAGGATAAGATTCCTTGGACGTGACTTCACATGCAATCACGTAGAGTTGCCTTACAACAATCTGAATTGAGGTATTGTTCAATATTTTTTATTAAGCACGTAAAAAATACAAACTTTAGAAACTAATAGTGGAGATAAACGAGATCACATGATGCGCAATTTATTTAAAGTAAATTTGCGCTTGATATTTAAATAATTATTTTACCGGCAACATCAGTGAGAAGTCTACATATTAATATAAGTGCCGGATTACGAACAACCTTGAAAACATTTTTTTTCTCGAGCGTATGATAAACATCCCCTACAAACTCATGGACATCTATACAGGAGTTGTCAAGAACTTTTTACCCATAGCACAGTGTTTGGAACGTTTCGTACATATGAAGTACCTCGTTGGACGTTTTGCAGTCAGGTGACCACAGGAATAAAGAGGGAACAGGAAAAATATCTGCACCTTGGAACCAAATCGCGTATGGCACAATCGTGTTAAAAGAGCATTAACTGTCACTGATAGTGAAAGCATGGCGACACTGTGTTAAAAGACAGAGTTTGAGGAGTCAGATTTGAAACTTTGCACACAAACTCAGAATTAAAGAATAGAAAAGTATACGATCTTGCTTAAACTGTATCGTTTCCTTTAGGTTTTTATCAGAGGTTACTTAGTGTCCATCTTGTCTCTCCCTCCGCCTGGCCAATGGACATGTAGAAGGTAGAACTGTCAATAATGTTTTTAGCACATTCACAGTGGAATTTGATTTTATACAATGCAGGTAAACGTGTATATTTTGCATTGATCTTACTAGTATTTCATCTATAGCTTAAATATTTTTCAAACACTTAAAGTTATTTTTAAAATAATGTGTATGATTAAATTTGTTTGAGACCACATTGCATCCAGTCCGCCTTGCAAACGCGTTTAATTTTGTAGCTGCAGGATAAAATCTCAGTAAAAATGTACAATTGTGTAGTATAAACGTAAGAACTAACAGCAGAAAGTAAATTTAGGTTAAACGTAATGGCACTGCACATCCTTAAATACCTAATTGTAATCTTTTTGATAAAACATTGAAGCACCCTGCAGCAACATTATTAAGTATTGTAAAAACAGCAATTTTATCTCATTTACGTAGAGATCATTTATATGAAATACGTTTACTTGCTTTTCTTTATAGAAAGAGCAATTACCATTCATAATTTCTCCCTGAAGAAAATAACGTAGTATTAACGAGCTGATGCTACTATAATGTTTACAACGAAAACGTGAAGGTGTGCTGTTAAGTATTTTACCTTCTCATGGTTCAGATGTTCGTGCACTACCAGGATATTGCAGCATTCCGTTCCAGAAGCTTATTTTATTTATGGTATTACTGATTCACAATAGACATTCTGTTCTGCAAAAAGAAATTTCACGAAAGGAATCATCAACTACAACTTCGAATGAGATTTCAGTTTGTAGTTCTCCTCGTGGCACACTTGTTGAAGGCGAGGAAGAAGTACCGGAATGTGACAATATAAATGTGTAGCCGACCCGGTGGCCGAGATCGCTACACTAGTAGTGCAGTAGCAATTTCGAACCGAAGGGTCGCGGGTTCGAGTCTCGCCTCGAGCATGGTGGTGTGTGTTCGTCCTTTCACTCAGTATTATCACAATATCATTTCATCTTCATAGGTATCATAACATTAAAATACAGTAGTGATTGTTATTGACCTAGAAGTTGATGTGACCTTAATTAACAAACAAATCTTGTGTGAAGTTACAATTAGGATACAGAAATTTTGCGTTTGTTCGTATTTACAATTTTGTATGGATCTCAAACAGAATTTTCACTTTGTTGAGATGTTTACATCTTTTAATTATCAGATTTCAGTTGAACATTATATAAGACGTCAACCAGACAAAAACTTTGTTTCATTTATTGTATGTCCTCGTTAAAATGCAAGTCTGGATTCAGAAGGCCCTAGTGTGCTTAACACAATGTAACATCGTTTTTGTCTAAGATCTTTGATTTATTTTACAATAAGAATATAATATTCAGTTCCAAGTAGTTCATATTTTAATTATATTTACAGTACAGATGTTCCTTTGGTGGTATCTCCTATCATCACCAGGTGAATGCCGGGAGCAGTACCCAGAGCCATGGACCGCGCGCGATCTCCCCTACCTCTCCCCGGCCCTATCATCACGCATTACTTCTACACAATCTTACACGCACTACACTACTACACATGTCGGAAGAACAGCCGGGAGCTTAGAGCTCGTCTGAGTTGGGGGCGGTGTCTCATTGGTAGGATATACCTGGTTGGGGAAAACCTAGCAACTAGGACGGCTCCGGATCTCCCGATCCAGCCGAGCCGCCCGCCATCGTCAGGTGAAACACCTCCACTCCCGTGGTGAAAGTATGAACTACACTGCCCACGTGAGTGACAATATGAACTACACTTACGGGGCAGTGACCAAAGCCGCTGACGCGCCCAGAAACACGAAATAATCAGAGAACAAGGGCAGAATTGTGTTACAGCGCTTCCTCATTTCAAGTCTCGAGCCTCCTCCGCGCACACGTCGCCAGCGCCCAGATCCGAGCCAGCCTGGCTGGAGGTGCGGGTTATTGGGCAGGGCCAGCCCTAAGGGCGCGGTTTATCTCGCCTCGGCGGCTCCCGCCCGCCCCGCCCCGCCCTTCCCCGGCGGCGGTTTTTGTGGACCTGTGCGCCCGGGCCGGAGCTCGCCCATTAGATTAATGGGGCGAAGACCGTCCCTCGTAAACAAGCCACCCTTCACGGCGACATCCCGCCGCCGCCCCCGACGAGATGAGACGAGATGAACCGGGGGCGAACAAAAAGCTCACGCTTATCGCCCGCGCCCGATTACGTGCGCGCCGCCGCCCCGCTCCGCCCCGCCCCGCCCCGCCCCGCCCCGCGCCGCCCCGCATGCGCGCGCGTGGACGGCAGGGCCGGGGGCGGGTGCGAGGGGCTGGGGTAAGGGGCAGGTAGGAGGGGCGGGTGCGGGGGGTGGGTGCGAGGGGCGGGGGCTAGAGGTGGGGCTGGGGGCTGGGGCGGGGCTAGGGGCGGGAGAGGAGGCTGGAGCGGAGGCTGGAGCGGAGGCTGGGGCGGAGGCTGGGCGGAGTCTGGGGCGGGGGCAAGGGGCGGAGGCGAGGGGCGAGACCGAGGGGCTGGGGCTAGGGTGGGGGGCAGGGGCGGGGGCGGGGGCAAGGACTGGTGCGAGCGCGGCGGGGCTAGCAGCATGACTGAGCGAGTTTTCGGGCGCGGCGACTACTTTGGTCATTAACCATGTAAATGAAGTCAATGTTATAATCGGAGGTGGCGGTGCCGGCCTACACGTCTGCTTGGGTGATTTCCCCTTCGAGTGTATCCCACAGCAAGGCACCGCTCCGGCCGGGGCAAGCTCAAAACTCCCGACTGATCTCCACATGTGTGGGAGTGGACTGACGAAGGAACAAGGACGTGGAAGGAAGGAACATCCGCGGTCCGTGGCCAATTTGTTACGGCACTGCTGCGATATTCCTTTGGTTGAGCGGAGAAACCATGGGAAACTACCGATCGACAAGTTATGATTCCTCTCCAGTGAACTGCTGAATTCTATCTATGTACACAGGCATGTACACAGGCTATCTATGTACACAGCCATGTAGCTAGCGTCGAAAATCCTGCCCCCGTCTGCTAGGGACTCGAACCCTAGGATATCGCCGGAAGGTACGCTGCAGCAGCAACAGTTACTGCTCCGTCTCAGCCAGTGTGATCAGAGGTGGCGGAGGGGGAGGGGCGGTGATGCTTGCGACTGCACCTTTCGAGGAACAAGCCCTAAGGTCGAAATTTCTTAAATGAGTTTTCCATGTTCCTCTTAATTCAAACAGACAGTATTACCAAAGATTGCAAGCTAATTCCAACAATTCCAATATTTCCAATATTCCTTCACTATACAGTCCATGTACAGTGCAGTGCGTAGACGTTTCAGCAGTTACGTCAATTTTACATATTATTATTCTTTTTTTTATTTTCCAGACAATTAATTAATAACGGAATATATGGAACTAATTGTCTTCTAGAACTAATTAACCACATTTTATGATTTCTTCGTCGCATAACGGCAAACGGTGAATCGCTACTAGCAGCTCAGGCAACACATCTATGGTTTTCTTAATTGTCTGAAACCTCTTGTACGCCCAAAGCCTTCTGAAAACGCCCAACTTCGTTCGCCCAACTTCAATCGCCGTTGGCACAGCTACCACCATTCCACCCCTGCACGGTTCTCTTTGCCTCCCCCGCCCCTCCATCAACACCTGCGACCACAATGGCCATCCCACCATCCTTGCTACTCCATCACCCATTCCCTTGCTACAGCCTCTCCACCCCCGCTTCAGTCGCCGCTGTCACAACCACTCACATCCCCACCACCAGTACCTAATACCACCACCACAACCTCCAAAACCACCATTACCACCTCATCCAACACCAGCAATACCACCCCCTTCAGCCCCCAAAACCAACAACATTACCACTACCAATCCCCACCCTACAACGGCAAATGCTACTATTACCAATCAACACGACAATTACCACCTCCTCCAACACCACCAATACTGCCTCCGTCAACACCCCCTCCACCAACACCGCAGCCATCTCCAAAACTTGCACCACCACCATCTCTCACAATCACCTGCACCGCCTCCCACTCAGCCCTGAACCACCCGACCGCCTAACTACCAATTCCACCTATTCGCCTACCTCCAACACCAATTTTATCACCTCTTCCCCCACCACCGTCACCAATACCACCTCCACTTCCACCCCAGTCGCAACGCCTCCGTTCCCACGTCCGCCCCCGCCAACGCCTCCTCCACATGCGTCGCCTCTGCCTCGCTCCTTTGGCCGCGCCGCACCTCGCCTCGCCGCCGCCGCCGCCGCCGCCGCCGCCGCCGCTGAGGTCACACAGGCGCGACACAGCTGCGCGCCGCCCCGCCCCGCCCCGCCCCTGCCGCCGCGGGTGCTAATTGTCGCCATTAATTAAGAGGCCTAATTGAACGTTTCCGGGAACGGGCCTCGCCCCGCCCCAGCCCCTGCCTGCCCCGCTCACCGCTGCGACGGCGGCGGCGCTTCGGCAAGTGACGTCACGGCGCGGAATTTCCCTCACGCGGCGCCCTTTTATCAAGGGCCCCTTTTCTTCTATATTTCACGACCATCTGTATCCATCCTGTTGTTCATGGGTATTGGTCCATAAATGAAGACAATGTTTATATCAGTTGGCCAACGTTTCTGAGTTTTATTTCTCCATCATCAGGGCTTATATGGGTGTATTTCACGTCCATCTGTAGTAGAATCCATCCTGTTGTTCATGGGTATTGGTCCATAAATGAAGACAATGTTTATATCAGTTGGCCAACGTTTCTGAGTTTTATTTCTCCATCATCAGGGCTTATATGGGTGTATTTCACGTCCATCTGTAGTAGAATCCATCCTGTTGTTCATGGGTATTGGTCCATAAATGAAGACAATGTTTATATCAGTTGGCCAACGTTTCGGAGTTTTATTTCTCCATCATCAGGGCTTATATGGGTGTATTTCACGTCCATCTGTAGTAGAATCCATCCTGTTGTTCATGGGTATTGGTCCATAAATGAAGACAATGTTATATCAGTTGGCCAACGTTTTCGGAGCTTTATTTCTCCATCATCAGGGCTTACTTGGGTGTAGAAAATTACACATAGTCATACACTTCACAGAACACTGAGTCACGAGAGCTGGCATACTGGCCCATTCACAGGGACTACATGCTAATGAATGATGCGTTCCTTTTGACAGTTTATTTCAGTTCGTTTGTTTGCAATTCGAACTTCTTAAGATATGTCATGGAAATCACTTCATCGGAATAACAATTCCAATACCGAACGACGTTTCCAATACTTCTGTAGAAATGTTATTCGATGGAAGAAGTCCTAACTATTTTGTACACATGGAAGAATTCCTAACTATTTATATCTTGAAGTTGTATCTAACAGTTTAAGTCGGTGTTCTAACATTGTTTCTTGACTGCTGCCAACCAGGTTGAGTCCGAGATGATTTGGGTGATTTTACAGTCATCTGGAGGTCCTTTTTGTGGCCCGCAAGCAAAATTTCTTAATTGAACAGCGGTAGCTTCTAGGTTTTAGTTCGAATTCTTCTCGTTCAATTTTTGTGATTCTATGTCACAATCTGTTTAAATGTAATGATCAAATGTAATTGGTGCATCCAAGTATTAAACTTCGTTACTGTGTTTGGAGATAATAAAACTACTTCCACTCAGCAAAAATACATTATTTTGATAGATCTTCTCATACTTAATTCGCCATCAATATACATTTTATTATTTGCTGTTTTTTTTTCTATACGGTACTTCGTGGGTAACAGTGGCGTAGCGTCAGGGGACGCTGAGATGCTGAGCATCCCCGTATATAAGAACCTTAAATACTGTATTGATAATCTTACAAGTAGTCTGTTGAGCGAAACACGTTTTGTATTAATTTTAAATTGATTTCCTATGATTGAATTCGGCGGGCTGTTGAAGCTGGCCTCTGATTGCTTGTAAGCTAAAATACTTCAGCGTCTGCCGCCAGATTGCGACGAGCAATGACGCATGCGCAGATGGCGAGGTTCCCCTCTCCCCTCTTCACCCCTGGCCCAGAGAAACCCGACTGCATTACGCTAGCGTCTACTGCGGAAAGAAGCTCGTTTGTGCACGAGAGCGCAGCACACTTCAGGCGTTCAGTAAATTATCTTTCTCTCTCTCACTCGGGAGTCCCCGCTTGGTCATGGGTACAAACTGTAGAAATAGTGCCTGACTACTATTTCTTAATTAATATCCAAGAAATTGTATTATCTCTTAAATAGATTACATATTATTTACGTCTGCAATGTACAAATTAACAAATGGTCTTATTGCCATTCGCGTATAAGAATTAAAGCTGAGCCATTGTATAATTTGCTTTCAAGACATCGGCAGCCCTGACCGCTGTGAGGATTTTGTGGGAAGCGCCTACACCGTCGTAAGCAATCGAGATCGTGGAAGTAGTCCCAGTGTATCTGCCTTGTGTTGCGTTCGCCTGTTAGACGAAGTAGTTGATAGTGACATTTTGTGTGTTATTGTTGAGCATCCCCAAACGTGTGAGTCACGCTACGCCACTGGTGGGTAAGAATCTACGAAGTTATTTTCACTGCCCATTCAGTCAAATATCAAGAGAAAGAATACTTTGTGGCGTGTACAAACCCCATTTTACCTATTAAAATGTTTTGTATACTAATTAAACTTAACAGATATCAATAAAAAGAAAAATACAGTACTTGAAAGACTAGAAAGCAGTAAGGAGAATACGTACAGAATTTGCATAGCTCCAAGGAAGGAAATCATTCCAAACCTCTCCGTAGAAGGCTGCGATGTTTTCCAAGTTTCGGGCAGCGCAAGTCCGCAGCGCTGACGAGGCTGCAGCTGGGCCAAGTGCGCAGCGCGCCGCGCGCAGTGGGCTACGCGGAGGAGGCGGCGTCCGGGAAACGGGGGCACTGGGCACTGCGCGCGAGTGGGCACGAGGTGGGCATCGAACGCCGTGCTTCTCCAGGGAACTCACCAAGTGCCGGAGACAGGCACTTGCGCGTCCTGGACAAAATTACATGATAAACCATGATTACATGAGCGATGAAACAAAATTACGTGAATTGTAAATCTTAATTTACAATCTGTAAATCTCAGCTTAATGGTAAATACGTAATAATGCAATATCGTGCAAAAATATATAATATGCAATAATAAAAACCGGGAGAGATGGCTCAGTGCATCAACCTGATGTCACTGTAGACAATTTGACCGGGAGGTCCTAGGTTCGAGTCCCGACGGCGGCAGGATTTTCGACACTAGCTTGTCAGCTAGATCGAATTCAGTGGCTGTCTAGAGGAGAATTCTAAAGGCCGGCTGCTCTGATCGGTAGTTTCCCCTGGTTTCTCCGATCAACACCAGGCGAATGCCGGACCAGTACCCTAACAAACGGGCCACGGACCGCGCGCGATCTCTACCTCTTCCTTGTCCTATCCTCTCTCTTACACACATACACTAACATGCACTACACTATCACACATGCCGGGAGACCGGTCGGGAGCTTACAACTTGTCCTGGCTGGGGCGGTGCCCCGCTGGTGGGAGATACCTGGTTGAGGGGAAAACCCCGCTAGTCGACGGTAGATCGGCGCCAGATCTTGCCATCCAACGGGGAAAAGATAATCGCCACCTTCCGGGGAAAAACACGCACTACACTTACGTGACTAATGACCTAAGTAGTTGACGCGCCCGGAAACACGAATCAATCAATCAGCATTAATTAAGTAATTGACCGCGAGTCATAAAGTCATGGTAATGTTTAGAATGCTCATTTTTACCCTACATTTTTACCCATTTTGTGCCTTTGTACCTAAATTTCTTCTCTCTGACTTCCAATTGCCCCGTCTGATCGTGCCTAGCGCCGGCATAGCTCAGAAGCCAGCTGTACCTTCCACCTCTGCTCCGTCATATTCCGTGCGACTGCTCTAGCATTGATGACTATTGTCAACTTGCATAAAAGCACTTCTTAAAATTTGCAACGAAACGTCATCCGCAAAATGGATTCAAAACGGAATGGAAATTGTGAAAACTGTTCTTTCATGTACATACGTTTACGAAAACGTGTAAGAATATGGGAGTGTATTGTATTCCATGGATTCGTACTCTTCTGTCTGCAGGAAGAACTAAAGAGTAATCACGACTATTTGGAGGGTTAAAATATATGATATTATGAAATACGTGAGTGCTTTCACACCACAAACGCAACAACCATACCATACATAATTCGAATCCAAAACTCTTCTTTTTTCTCAGAGCTGTTGCCACCGTGGCTACACGTGATAATTAATTGTTCGTCATTCCCGCACATATATTTCTTCGGTCGCAGTTTACGAGATGTTAGCATATTGGTCGAAATGACGCTAACATTGTTGATACCGAAGCGGGCTCCTGTCAGCCCTGATCTCACATACATTACTCATCGCCTTCTCTCCACGTCGCTGTCGAACATACTTTCCGATTTTCCCGACAAAAGTTTTGTCTTCAAATTTAAGGGACTAATTAATCCTTACATGCTCGTTTGTTCCTACAGCCTCCGCGAGGTGGATATTGCTAACCACCCTCCTTTCCATTCCAACGATTACGGGTAGAGGAATATCCTATCGCTATTACCTATTACAGTAGTTCTCGGTCTTGAAGTTACCTCATCATACCACTTAACATTTACTATGATTCTGGCACACCACCATCCTAAAGTACCAATATCTCAAAAAAGTCTGTAAAAAAAATAGAAAAAGGAGCTCATCGTTTTAAACGTCTTGTGTCGGCAATTCGAGAACAATACAAAACAATTCGGAAGAGAAGCCTGCGTATTTGATCTATGAATACCGTATTTGAATTAACGTAGCTGGAATCAGTGGTTTTTGTCCTATAAATACATTTATATCTTTCTCGCATGTACAAGTCGAGTTCAAACCTGCACATTGCAAATTCTATTCGTTGATTATACTATTATTTTTGAATAATCACTTCAACAATAGATTACAAACGAGAATTTTAATTTTAATTTTTCTCGTTCTATCTTACTTCATTTACTCCTCCCCAAAAAATGCCTGTGAGTACCTCTAGTAGTATACGTAGCACCATATTTAGTTTAGTATGTTGTTCCAATCTTTCTGTGACTCCTTTATCATCTCATCGGCTTGTGCCGCTCCTTCCCAGCTTCCTTGCGCACTCTTTCCTCACATCTCTGCCCGTCCCTTCCGTTCCCCCGAAGGGCCACCAGCCGGCGAAGGGGCGCTCCGCCCTTCTAATTGGAGCGATCGGCGGCGGCGGCGGGCGAGGTCCTTCCGCCCCCGCCCCCGCCCAAACGCCTGCTTTGTTCCGCCGCAGCCGCCAGAGACACACGTGCACGGCGCAGGCGGCGGCGGCGGCGGCGGCGCCGCGCCCGCGCCCGCCCAGCTGACTGACCGACGACGCGCCCCGGGCACCGCCCCCGCCGCCGGCACAGCCGCCGCACAGTGGGAGAGCAGCTCGTCTGGGAGGTCCCCCGCAAGGGCCCCAACCTCTTTCTTATTTCCCCTCCAGAGTACCCCTGAGGAGGCGCGAATTTGTCGTAATGGATATATAGTGTGCTGCTGCCTTGCGGCTTAAGCAGCTCAGAGGGAGGGTTTTTCCTATTAATTTTTGCTTAAATCTAACTTACTAGTTATTAACGTAGCACTTTGGCATACGTAACTTACACGAAATTTTTTATTTTTTGTCTTAACCCTAAGTAAAGTTTTGTTTTGACACTGTCTTGGTAAAATTTTCTTTTAATTTCTTTATTTTCATTCACGCATCATTCATTCTTGTGTCATCATATACACAACTATTCATTTCTACTCATTCACACCCTGACACTTGGATTTTTCCCCCAACGTCCCTTACACTTGGATTTTTCGGTTGGCCAAGGACATTATGTCATTGTTGCAACTCCTGCCTTTTAAAATGAATATTTTTAATTAATTCGCGAACGATCTTCTCAATGGGGCTCGCGGCCTCAGTAGTGTGTTTACCACTGCTAAAAAAAATCATTTTATAATGCACGAGGTGCAACAATGACCTAATGTCATCGGCCGCTGTAGAAAATCGATTATACCACATTTCAACCGAACTGTCTCAAATAACGTGTTCGTTTCGGTTCCCTCATTAACGCCCTAAATAATTTTGTGCGCATAGCGCTCGGCCATTGTCTACCACCGTTTGCTTTACACCTGCCTTTCCCTCCTACTAACTATAGGCAGCTTATCATAGTTTTAGACGGAGATTCGAACCGACAGAAGTCATGAATACACCCCGACCAGGAGGGTACATAGCTCTATCTACCTCTAGCATTCAGGAATCGATATCTAGCATTCAGGAACGCCAAAACTTGCTTATATGTTTTCGAAATCTCTAAAGTATTTGTGTTCGAAATAGAAGTTAAATCAAGCAAAGAGATGTGTCAGTTAAAAAGAGAATATATCAACCGATCTTTCAATAGATCACTGGGCGATCATGAGTTAATGAGAAATGCATACTTTGCTTCAGGTATCGGTTTTTACATAATTGAGTTTTAAATTGGGTCACTATTTCGATTTTGAGTCGGGTTTGAACGATTTTTCTATATTTTATTGAATAATTTGGAAAGACATGATAATACTGCAGAATTATCGAAACATCTACATCGAAATTTTTGGCAATTCCTTTCCCGGTTAGGATAAAGCTTCGATTGTTTAAAATAAAGAAAAAGCGAAATGTTTGCTCTTTGAAAATCTCACTCATACTGTATTGTTTCGGTTATAAGTCAATTCTCGAAACGTGAAGCTAGCGTGACAAGTTACACGAAATTTTAAATATATTTAAAATATGAAATCTATAGTTTCATTCGGTTCTGTGTAAATGAAGGCTATAACCTCCCCTCCTTCCAATAAATTTCTGTGATACCATAATATTTAGCCGCTAACATAAGTTATTCTTGCAGTGCAATACTTAAATATAGTTGAAAATTATGGCTCATAGTGTCCTGCTGCTGGCACTTGAATCAAACTCACATAAACCCTTGAAACTAAAATGTTCAATGAGTTCGAAGGCTTCCGTGGCGGAAGTCATTGTATTCTTGTCTGTCCGGGATGAGCCGCGTCTAAGTCGCTGCTAACTGCTGAAATATTGAATCAGCAGTTTAGCTCTGAAGAAGCCCACAGCAAGATGGCAGAAACGTCAGATCCATCGACTCAGACGCGGCTCATCCCGTACAGACAAGAATACAAAATGTTCAAATGGTTAATTTCGTGTGGGCTATCATGTTTTTTTACCGGAACCCTTCTGTTCTGAATGTCTGGCCGTGTGGTGCGGTGTGTCCTCCCAAAACGACATTTCCGGCCACCGTGCGAGGCGAGCCGTGTCGAGGAGGCGTCGGCGGCTGCGGTGGCGGCCTGGCTCAATGGAGGCCATTCAGCTGCGCAGCGCCGGCTGCCGCCACTGTCGCCCCACACACCCCTCCCCGCCCCCACCGGGCCCCTCTCCCGCTGCCGCTTCTCGATTTGAAATATTTCCGTTGGTTTATTCAGATGTTCCCGCCGCGGCTGAACTTTCAGAGGCCGCGTTGACACTGACGGCTGGGTTGTCTGTGGCGGCGAAGGCGGTTGCTGAGACGGTGGTGGTGGTGGTGATAATGATAGTGCTGAGGGTAAGAGTGGAGTCTTACTTATGTTCAGAGATGAACTGGAGATTATATTGGACGATGACTTTTCACCTAAACAGGCCCCGGGAAAACCAATTATTTCGGGATAAGATTAATTGTATACAAAATCGATTAGAATATTAGCATTTAAATGATTGCAATTACTATTAATAGTAATATTAAAAAAATTGTGTGTAACCATAAAAGGTTGATAGCGTTGAATAACATTTTGTCCTTTTCCTTCTATTAAAATATTCCCCCTTTGCTGTCTTCTACCATTTCAATTATTTATTATTGTAATTTTTTTTTACAATTTCTGGGTACAAGAGGCGCCTTTCTCATTGTGTGGTGGATAGCAATTTTCGAGGACTGTGGATGTGAACAGACATGTTGATGTATTTAGAGGAATAATGCATTTGTAACGGACGGATGACTTACATGGTCATTTTCTCTAGCCTGAGGCACATCTGTTTCTCAAAATTGATGATTTAAATGTTAGGATCTCTATGATTTTTCAGCTGTTTATTTTGAAACTTCTTACGTGACTGGGTTTTTCGTAGGAAAAAACAGTTTGTGTTGATGGTGATTGTACCAGAACGTTCTTTATATTTCTTTCTGTAATTCCTGTGTATTGTTTAAAGTGGATTTTTCTTGCGTGTAATAGAATTTATGCTAGGCGTTCCAAACACGGACTAACGAGAAGACAGATAACACGATGCGATTATTAAATTTAAGGAAAGGCTCCTGCAGGGCTTTAGTGGCTGTTTGGTCATGAGTCAAAATGTATTAATATCTTGGGGGTAGATAACTGAGTCACGGTAGTCTATCGGCCTTATAAATATTATTATTTGTCTTCATAAGTCTGTGTACCTCCTTGAGATTGTCCAGCAACTTGCGGGTTAGAGATGTCGCTTTAAGAACGTCGAGTTGCATGCGCCGTGTAATTATGCTCTATTTTATACTCGACCTGAATTGCTTGTTGTTGGAGATTTTACCACTTCTAAGCAATGTTTCTCCAAGAGATGTAACCTTCCAGTCATTTGGTCTTTAACGAGGCAAGGACGAGTCTCGAAAATATTTAAGAGAGTGGGAGACTGACTTTATGTCAACGGAATGAATATGTAATTCACAATGTTCCTTGAAACTATATATTTTAATTGATAAGAAATTTGAAAATAAAATATCTTAACGGTATTTTCATCAATCTGTTTTCTTTAGTAAATTAATAAAGGTTGTAATAATTGTAATAAAATAATAATAATAAAATTTTGGGAAAGAGATTCTGAAGTTGAAGAAAGTGGCTGCGGATTTTACTTCTCCCCCATGCGTCACTTAGAGTCTGTGTCGTTCTTTGACGAAAATAAATAAGTAAATATAGTTTCACTTTTTCTAAAAAAACTAAGCTTGAAATTAAGCTGGGAGACAGCATTCAAAATGATGTTAAAATTAGTTAAATGGTAATATTGAAATCACAAACATTTATAATTGCTTAAAATTACACGATTAATGTGAACATGTTCATGGGGGACGATATGGGCCATGACCCATATCTGATATCGCCGATGTGAGCAGTAGCGTAGCTTGAGATGGCGTCACCCGGCACAAAACTAATGGTATTACCCTCCCCCCTATAAATTAAATATAAAAATCTCTATTACTGAATAGTTTAAACATTGCTTAATAAAAATACAAGTACTTCGTATACTTGCACATGATATTTATTTATAATATATTAAAAAACATGTAATTCAGAATAATTTAAATATATTTTATATAAATAGTTATAGAAATCCAAGTAAAGGTTTCTAACAATTGTTGTCACTTCTAAAACGTTCTCCCCCTGGTCGGACCGCCCCCTTACTACGCCGCTGGGGGTGAGCAGTGTACGAATGCAGGTGCTCACTGCAAACACCCGCCCCTCCCCTTCAAGTGACTATATTTTTTTCAAGTATATAAATAGTTATAGAAATCCAAGTAAAGGTATCTACCAGTATCCCTGGCGAGGCGGTAATTTAGTTTCTTTTTGGGGCAGTACAATCTGCACGCGTGCCGCAGACTTGTCAGAACACTTGGCTTTTGCAACAGAAGGAGGAACTTATCTAGCTAAAGCTAACTTTAACTTATAAATGACGCGTTTTAGTTTGAATTTAAAAAAATATTGTCATTTACACTCCAATTCTAGCTGTGATTCCCACTATTCACACTGATCTCACATTACATTCATGTGGGATCTGATGTTTGACTACGGGGTTACGACGACGCGGCGCCGCGTAATGGAAGAGGCAGAAGTATGGTTGTCATAGAAAAACAATGTTATTAGAGTGTGATGTATTAATGTGTTGGAGTGGGTGTGCTTGTATCTTTGATTAATACACGTTCGTTACGACAATTCGTGTTGTACCTTTTGTGGGAATCGTAAGCCTGCGATTCCTACATTCATTCACTCATTTTATATGACACTATGCACATTATTTCCTTATGCCCTCTCTCGCGGCGGTACAGACTGAGCTCAAAGTGCCTCAGAGACCGAGGGCTCAAAGTGTCAAAATGAAGGCTGCATGCCGGGCGGGCGCCTGCGCTGGCTGTGGTGGCGCGGGCGCAGATGATGTGGGCGAGGGCGCAGGCGCGGGAGGGAAGGGAAGGTCGTCGGCCGGGGGCGGGGTGGGGCGGGGGCGGCAGATGCCCTTCCCTTCCGCGTCGAGCAGCCGCCGCGCCCCTTCAGCGGGCGGGGGCGAAGGGCTAGGGGAAGGGCTGGCGGGGCCCAATTCCAACGCAGCGCCTGCCGACGGCTGTTCTCCCGCCTACTGCGCGCGCTCGCATTGCAATGAAACAACCGGTGCGGGGCGCCACATATCGTCAAACGGATTGATTGATTGTTAGAGATTCCGGGCGTGTCAACTACTAGGGTCATTAGTCCCGTGCATGTTTTTTGCTCATGAGGGGGCGGTGGTCGTCCCCCGTTGGATGGCGAGATCCGCCGCCGACCTACCGTCGGCCGGCCAGGGATCCATATCCGTCCATACCTGTCGGCAACCAGGGATCTCCCACCAGTGGGACACCGCCCCATCCGGGACAAATTTTAAACCCCCGACCGGTCTCCCGGCACGTGTGGTAGTATTGTGCATGTTAGTGGAATTGTGTGCAAAGGGAGAGGATAGCAAAAGCAAGAGGTAGGAAAGATCGCGTGCGGTCCGTCGCCTGTTTGTTACTGCTCCGGCATTTGCCTGCTGTTGATCGGGGAAACCACGGGCAACTGCCGATCAGAGCAGCCGCCCGCTAGAATTCCCCTCCAGACAGCGACTGAATTCGATCTAGGTGACAAGCTAGTGTGGAAAACCCTGCCACCGTCGGGACTCGAACCTAAAATCTCCCGATCAGAGAGACTGCAGTCAATTAAGTTGATGACCTGAGCCATCTCTCCCGGTCTTATTGTCACCAGCGTCTTTTTGCACTTTCTCGCTACGGAGTAGAGAAAACGTAATGTAATGCTGCGCAAAAAACGGCGAATTTTCGGCAGAAAAACTGATGGCCCTGGCAACGAAAAAGTGGATAAATCCAGTTTCTAAATTTAGAAAAAATCATCTATCACGTGGTGTAGCCAGAATCCATGTTTTGTGAGTCTTTGATACCAAGAAATCTATTGACTGCAAAACGTCGGTATATCGGTCTGTCTGTCCGTCTGTGAACAACGCTAGCGGCTAAACCGTTCAGTCGATTTTCTTCAAAATTGATATTCCAAAATTGATCTGTCTGGTGTCGTGGCCCCTTGAATTTGAAACCCATACTTTTATTTTGGGGGTTACTTTACATGATGTCCTTAGGACACCTTCAAAACTTTCTGAAAAAAATGACTCCATCGTTTTTGATTAAATTGGATTTTGATCAAGTTGGATAGTGCGAAGGAGGTTCAACAGAGTGGTGCGGGTCTCATTTTCATTAAAAACCCTGGTTTCTCGAAAATTGAAAATTACAATTTTTTAGTGGTCTTCCTACAACTAAAATATTAAATATGGAGATTTTTTGAGAATGTTCGTGCTGTTTTAGCACCACTAGAGTTTTTGGGGGCCCGCGAATAGGCCCTCTTGAACCACGCGTTCATGTTCCCTGCACTTACTGGGACTTAGTCTCAGGATCTCGGTAGCAGGTGCGTGTAATTTTTGTCATGGAATCAGCATTTAGATGAATCTTATTTTTATCCGCCAGGATTGTTAGCCTCATTCCCCATGGTTGTATCCTCCATGGTTCTTGGTATTTTGTTTCTTTGAATCCTCTTCACAAAATGTTTCTCAATTTTGATTATGGTATGTGAAATCGTACTGCTAACAACAAGAATCTCTTTTAGAGAAAATGTATAGAATACGTTGCGTTTTTGTGCCTTGTTTGGTCTTTGCCAATTTTAATTTTCAATCTATTTTCCACGTCCACTTCTCTAAAATGTATATTACCATACATATGTAACAATCACAAAAAATTGATGTATCACTAAATCAGGTTTTCTGGTAATTGTTGCACGACTTGTCATTTTTACGACGGGGGAAATAATAAAAGTCTTAACCAATATAGTTTTGATAACTTGAAACCAAAACATCTTCGTAATGACTTTTCGAAATTATGGTTTCCCTAACATGTGCCCATTCCCGCTCCCGGTTCTACCTTCATCTGGCGACATAAATGTCCTCCTGTATTACGGCGGAAACCGAACGCATAAATGTCTTTGCCGAAATGAGAGGGAGACAAAATACGACCTCCTCGGTTTCCAAACGGGTGTTGGTCGTTCATTGCAAGAGAGAGAAATCGTTTCAGAGCACACATGGTGGCCAGATGGACAGTTACTACTAGTTACAGAATTGGCTGGACCACAGAGAGTTCGTTGACGCATTTTCGTTTGACAGTAACGGCGCAGCTCCTTTAATTCGTGTTAAATTAGTCACATTTTGGGGCTGAGGTCGTATTCGAAATCGGTGACAGTTTCTGAATGACACTATAATTCCACGTGTCCTTCTTTAACAAAATCATACTTTACATTCATCATCAGAATTGTGGGCGTCAATATTTACCGCCCTTTTAGTGATAATTATTGGAGACGTTAGAGATATAGTATTGTTAGAATAAGTCGTCTCCGCAACATGTTTCAAAAACATTCTCCGGAATCACGTGCCTCTGATACGAGGAGTGATCTACATTGCACATGGATATCGGAGTGAAATGGTTTGAACTTAATATTTTGAACTGGAGATGTGTGTACTGAGGTGAGGTGAAAAATGAACAATAGGGTTCTATGCTATTATGCGAAAGCTATGCTTGTATGTTGCTACATGTGGTGTTCAGATGAGTAATTTTAAAGATATAAAATTTAGGAATACAGTCGTCACACTTGCTACTCAATATGGTAAAATTGTCTAGTTATTTCATGGTACAAATTTTTCTGTGATTGATTGCGGACGAGGATCCAGGACCTAAGAAAGCAGAATAGAACAATGTCGTCATTTTGATTTATCCCCATTCTATCAATGGGAAAGAGATACTTCAAGATTAGTATTTCGCTCTCTTACAGATGCAGAAGAAATCCTGAGTGGCGGATGCATGCATGTGCAGTGCATCGTATTATAGCATTTTTAATGGCGAAAACTCAGAATTTGACAGTTGGGGGTCAATCTATGGAATACTCTTGTGTTATATATATATCAATCTTTTACTTCCTTTTTTTGCTTCAGAAAAAAATTCTGATAAGGTAATTTATGTATATTGTACCCAATGATTTCAAACAATACTCCATGTTTTGTTTGTTAATCATAATATGTACTCTTGCGTCGACCACAGAGGGTATTGTATTTTGCATATTCAGAATTAACAGATTTTTATAAACAAATTACCTCACAATTCATTCTTAACGTTTCAGTGCCAGTACTTTTAAAATATTCAGATACAAATGGGATTTTCATTAAGCAAGTTATTGGTACAATATTTCGTTTACATGAAAAAATTCAGTTAGCAACTTTGACATTTCTGTATTTAGATTAAACAATATTTTATTTTACGTAAATACATATGGTATCCGTGAACGTAGGAAAGCTTCATTCTACAATTTACTTAGGGGAATATTTTGTTTGCGGAAATTCGTATCGAAGGACTGCTCTTCGTTACGAAGTTTCTCCAGAGCGAATACTGTGGTTAAATCTGTTATAATCGTGAAGGTCACCGTCGGTGGCGGTGAGCTACTCAAAATCGCAAGGGGTTGGAACGCAGTGTGGCTCCAGGCGCCGAGGTGGTCGCGTCGAGGCAAGTCTCTTATCGCTCGTGCTGCGTCACCCCAGTGTTTTAGAGTGTTAAGTGGCAATATCCAGGGGATGCCAATCTATGCAGATGACATACGTGACAGTCGGTAATGTTTATGTGCATCAGGAATATTTAGTGGTCTGTTAAGTAAAAGCGACCGGTTGTTCTAACCAAACGTTCGTGGTTTCAACAAATTGTTCCCACGTGGGTTAATTATTGTCAGCAATTAATTTTCTAAGCGGTGAATACCACACGTAACGAACACATAATTAAGAGGATGAATTCGCACATAATTAAGTTGAAGAATTCGTCAAAAAAGGCACTCACAAGAACCATTGTGACAGCGGTTTCAGTTGCGGTTTCTACTACTTTGCCGAGCGCCGACAGAAAACGGCGCGCACTACATTTTGCAGAGAATTTTTTCGAGGCAGCATGGAGCAGGTATGTTTTTTTTATTTTACTAAACTATTAATGAAAATAATAATAGAAATATTCTCAGAACTGTAGGTGTAGCGTGTACAAAATGCAAATGCACCGATTAATCAGCACTGTGTATTAATGGTGAATTTCAAGGTATGAGAAGGTAGGCCTTACCAAAGAAGAGAAAGAAAAAGAACTACCTTAAAATGCCATGTTTTGTTCTAGTGAACTATAAAATAACATTTTTTTATAAAGGTAAATACACTGAAAAAGATTTTTTTCTCACAAAGATAGTTACAGTCGTTAAAATTAAATTCCCATAAGGATTTTAGAGATCTAAAATTCTACAAATACTTAAAGCGCATGTAGGAATATGTTTACATTATTTTCGATTGCCATACACGTTCGCGATTTTCCTATTAAATTCCCCCCGAGAAAAATTATTATGAACAGCCGTAAGATTAGGAAGTAATGAAAGAGCGTATAATCGCGGAAGAGAAAGTAAACCATTAATTTACGTACAGTAGCTGTCGATGTCAGAATTACTAACTTAAAAACAACTATATAATATTACTGATTATCAGCAAACACAATAGTATACTCGATTAGTTAACGAGTTTTACATTAGTTACATGACACTATTATTGCAGAGAAACTATTTTCTTCAATTTCAAATGAATATTTTTGATGTGCTGTTTGTATTCTGGAACTATTCGATTGCTGAAAGAGAGAAATTATAATAGATTCTCGTTCCTAGGGGGTTGCACGTGGCTGCCGAATGTTTCCGGTTGTCTCGCTTTTGGCGAAAGGGGAATAGTCGCGTCTGTCGATGTGCAGATATGCAAGGACGCCGGCTATCATGAACTTCTTTGCCTTGTGGAATTGCTCCACATTCACTTTTCGATAAAAAAAACCTCTAGACTAAACGAACTTCCACTGGGGCCATAAACTCTTCAATCATTAAATTATTAAAACGATAACTTTAAAAGAACGTACGTGACCTGTTAAAATAAAATTTAGCAAGTGGAATAATTTTATAATTTATTATTATGTCTCTTTAAAAAATCAACATGTTTTGTGGAATTACGTAGTACTTAAATTATGTCAATTTATATGTGGCTAGTGTGGTTACGAGTGTATGTCGTAAGGCGCTAGGAATAATAACCTAAATCTGCAGATAATTTGAATTTTTCAAATAGTTTTGATTATACGATAACGAATATTTTCATATCAGTTCTTTCCAAAATCTGTTATTGAAACGCGAGTTTATAATTCAACTTCATACGAACTGCACGTATTACAACGGAGATCAAGAAACCAAGCACATAGTGCACTTTTCCCATAGTACGTCATAAAGTGTTTAACTGTTTTTGTTGTTGAATAACTAAATGGCATGTATTCATCATGCTCTATAAATGCTCATTGTTGCACAATCTCTTAGCATTAAGTTAAGAATCTTGCATTTGAATTACTAAGCGACTTCCTTCGAACACCGATTTCGACTCCAGTTAATAACGGGAGTTTTCAACGTTTGCAAGTCAAGGTCGCGAATTTGTGGGCCTCGGCTATGGCTGGAACACGGGTTCGGAGACATCGGAAACTGGGAGGAGGAACGACAAAAATATTAATGAGCTCTTCTTTCATGTCATAACTGGCGATTGGGGAAATATTATTATAAATTGTATTATTATACATATTATTTTTAGTAATAATAAATTCATCATATTGTTTTATTACCATTTTATTTTATTTTTGTTCTTTTTTTCACGTACAAGTAAATGTTTTCGTTCCGTCCGTTCCATATGTTCTGTGACTTTTATTTGACCTCAGAATGTTCTAATAATTTTGCTTTTGATATTCTGAGTTCATCCAATCTGTATTTCTTTGCTACGATTTGGTTAGTAGTCCAGTTAAATGATATCTGACCCAGAACAAAATTCCGGAAGTTTTTTTTCTGAACGGTTCTCTATGTTTTTGAGGGTCTTGAATTGGAATTTGATGTTTGTCACCTCGATAATGGCCGGCTTCACAGAGAAAATCGCAAAAAAAATCTAAAAATTTCGCCTCTTTTTTTAGTTTTTCGCTTGTATCTTCACAACTACGCATTCTATCGATACAATTGTCATTTACAAAATTAAAGTAGATAAAATTTACTACAAAATGCATATATAAACTTTAAATTTATGAAAAACAGTTTAGGCTCTAGAGCACGCTGAAAAATCTGCTGGACCTCTGGCCAAAGCGGGAGAATAGCTCTTTCCAGACATCCTACCTCGCGGCGGCGCTCTAGTTTCACTTTATCATACTTGAAAATTGCTATTGTGAACAAGTGATTGGCATTGTTAAATGATTAACACTCAGATATTCACGGAATTCATAGTGTCGTGTTTGCTCGCATGAAGTATCTGTAAATTCAAGCCTTAGGTAACCAAAATAAGAGGGATATAAGAAAATTATTACGACAGTACGTTCTGTACAATACAATACATTTATCACAATTTTTTAACAACAATATGTTTAATCAATATGAGTCAAATTATGGGTAAAAGTAAAAGTAACCTTTAAGAAGAAATTTTAGGTATTAAACAAAAATATTGAACCAGATAATTTTATAGATGTTTGAAAATACATTTCCAGCCAACCTAGTATCTCACACTCTTGTTCCATTTTATCATGCTTAAAAACAACCACTGTAAACAAATGATTGGTATTGTTAAATGATTAACATTCTGATACGCACAGAATCGGTATGGATGTATTTGGTCGCGGAGTATCTGTAAAGCCTTAAAACAAATATCATAAGTTATGTTTTATGGATTTGGATTCCTCTTTTGTGTTCTATCCATTGATGACGACAAAAATATAGTACGCTTTCTTTTAAAAAATTACAGATTATCAAATTTCTCAAAACATAAAAATATCACCAGTAATATCTGTAAAGCTTATTACTTAACCCATGATTCCGCATTTTTGAGCGAAAACTGCATTTCGATATCATGAACCGTTTAGAAAATAAGAGGGTGGCACACAGTTAGTGGGACATGCCGATCCGATGGCCGAGATCGCTCAGTTAGTAGTGCCGTGCCGGTCTTGGACCGAAGGATCGTGGGTTCAATTCCCACCTCGGGCATGGTTGTGTGTGTTTCGTGATTGTGTGTGTTGTCTATGTGTAATGTGCTTGTGTGTCCCTTGTGGTTGGCGTCAGGAAGGGCATCCGGCCATAAAACGCCGGCCTTAGGATTCTCCAAATCCGAATAAAAATGGTGAGTGTGAAAATTAATAAAAATTATCCCACACCCCTTAGCGCCGACCCCGTAGTAACGGGAAAAGGCAAAATAAGAATAAGACAGTTGATGCGACATCCGGTATAGCGCGAGTGCAGCAAATAGGTAAGAAAAATTTGTCTGACAACGATAAAAAAATTATAGATAGTGGAAATTTTGAATTCGCGAATCAAAATCAACAACTAAGTCTCATATAAGTAGTAATATAATAATAATAATAATAATAATAATAATAATAATAATAATAATGAGACAAAAATCTATTATTGTTCAACATTTGGTCTCTAAGAATGAAGTGGTTTGGTTGTTTGCGATGTCTGAGAAACCTCTATCGCAAACAAAGAAATATACAACAACTCTAGCGTGGTAAAAGTTTCGAAATTCATCGCGAAGTATCGTTTAATATGGTTGTAACCTCTTGTAGTTTATCGGTTAGTGGCATTTGCTGCATCTGCAGCATCCAATTCCGTTTATCCCGTCATCACTTGTATAACACTGACGACCTCACCTAAGTTGCTCTAAGTTTTCATTTATTTAGTTGTTTTTCCCCACAACAGATTTATTTTCATCTCATTTTGCAGCTCTTTTATTTAGCCATTTCGTACCCTCCGCTCAGTTCACATGTTTCATCCCTTCATTTATGCAGCGTTTCCTCCTGTCGCTCGCAGCGATCTCTACCAGTTTGCCTGCGCTTTTTCATGGCTGCATTTATTGCTGTTGCCTCATCTAAAATCCACTCGCAACACGACCATCACTGCTATCGACTTCATCATTATTAGCATTGCCACCGCTAACACAGCCTTCTGCACCTCCCGTGGCTCGAGTGACGCTTTCACCGTGTCCACCGCCGCTGCCGCCTGTTCCCTCGCGACCTTCTGGCCGTTAACCGCCACCGGCGCAGCGCCGCTCGCATCGGGGCTATCTGATCCAATGCGCAGCCGACACCGATTTATCTGGAATCTGGGCGCTACCTTCGCCCCGCCTCCACCTACATCACCCCCACCTCCACCTACATCACCCGCCTCCACCTATTTCATCCCCGCCTCCGCCTACTTCATCCCCGCCGCCGCCTACTGCATCCCCGCCGCCGCCTACTTCATCCCCGCCGCCGCCTACTTCATCCCCGCCTCCACCTACTTCATCCCCGCCTCCACCTACTTCATCCCCGCCTCCACCTACTTCATCCCCGCCTCCGCCTACTTCATCCCCGCCGCCGCCTACTTCATCCCCGCCGCCGCCTACTTCATCCCCGCCTCCACCTACTTCATCCCCGCCTCCACCTACTTCATCCCCGCCTCCACCTACTTCATCCCCGCCTCCACCTACTTCATCCCCGCCTCCACCTACTTCATCCCCGCCTCCACCTACTTCATCCCCGCCTCCACCTACTTTTTCCCCACGTCCACTTCCGTCGCCCCCTCCAATTTCCTCCGCCCCCGCCTTCTCCCCCTGCCTCCATTTCCTCCGCCCCCTCCACTTCCTTCGCTCCCCTCCGATCTCCTCCACCCCCGCCAACATGTTCTTCCCCCTGCCTCCAACTCCTCCGCCCCCGCCTCCTCCGCCCAGCTACCGTCACCTTCCCACCCCCCACCCACTCCGTCCCTTCTCTACTCCATCTCTCTACCCACGCCTCCTCTACTTTCCGTCGCCACCGTCCGTCCCTCGAACCTCGTCTCCGATACCCCTGGCTCCACCGCGCCCCAGTTCTCACTTGGCCGCCTCGCCTCTGCCGCCTTTACCTACACCACCCCTCCCTCCCCCCTCCACCACCCATCGCTCCCTCCACCCGCGCTCCCTCTTCTGCCTCTGCCCTCGTAACTCCCACCACAATCACCCCCCCCCTCCGAGTTGCTCCGCCTCGCGAATCCCTCACCGCCTCGGGCCGGAGGCAGCGCACCTGAGCAGAGCCCCGCAACAGCTGCGAGAGCTGAGCCCGTTGGGGATATGGCTCTCGTTGAATTCAGTGAACCTGTTGTTCTGCGAAAAAAATAATGTAGAGATGTAGTGTCTTTCATTGGAACTTGCATTTCGCTGAAGGTGGGTTCTACTGGTTTCAATTGTTTCCGTAAAACGCTTAAAGAAGAACTTCAATGTATTTAAAGGCTATCTGTCTTGAGTGATGTGCTGTTAAAGAAAAATATGCAAGAAATGGCATGAAAATTCCTTCCCGATAAGTAGGGTTGAAAGGATATTTTTCAATATTTTGAATGGAACGTTATTTGGAGATTCTTCCTCCAATTTAACATCTAGATCCTGCAGCTGTAAGAGAGTGCAATTTAGCAAACAAGAGACCCTTCTCTACTCTCTTGTAAGGAAAGCGCTGGCCAAGGTAGAGAGAGGCGGCTATTTTTAGAGCCGTTTGCAAGCGACGCGAACTGCCCGAAAACTTTGACCCCCGCGTTCGCTTCCTGGGCAATTGGGCCCAAGTGCCAGTGGGAGGTTGATGAACGTGCGACCGGTCGGCGGGCCAGCGAGCGAGCGAATGAGCTGGCGAGCGGCAGCGAGTGAGGGGTACAGATGCGACATCGACGTCGTTGTTTTCAAAACATCCATGTTTTTATAAAATCGATTATTGGAATATTTATTAAAATTCGGGCGAGTGAGCGGGTGAGCGGGCGAGCGAGCGAGCGAGCGAGCGGGCGAGCGGGCGAGCGGGCGGGCGAGCGAGCGGGCGAGCGGGCGAGCGAGCGAGCGGGCGAGCGAGCGGGCGAGCGAGCGGGCGAGCGAGCGGGCGAGCGAGCGGGCGAGCGAGCGGGCGAGCGAGCGGGCGAGCGAGCGGACGAGCAGACAAGCGGGCGAGCGAGCGGACGAGCAGACAAGCGGGCGAGCGAGCGGGCGAGCGAGCGGACGAGCAGACAAGCGGGCGAGCGAGCGGGCGAGCGAGCGGGCGGGCGAGCGAGCGAGAGGGCGAGCGGGCGAGCGGGCGAGCGAGAGGGCGGGCGAACGGGCGTCAGTCTGTTTCTGCGCGGGCGACCTCGTGTTCTCGTGGGAGCGCGGGCAGCGGCGGCGGCCGCGGTGTTGACCCGTCGGACGCGGGTCACCGCGCCGCGCTCGGCGCCGCGCCCGTCGCTTCCTGCCCCCGCCCCCGCCCTCGCCCCGCCCCCGCCCCCCGTCGGCGCTTGTCTGCCGGCCCCGCCCCTCGCAGCCGCCGACGTCGCTCAGCCCGCCAGGCCGGCATGCCAGTCCACGAATTACCACAGCGAAATGCCGCTACGAATCAAAATAGCATTAGTGCACGCAAAAATTACGAGGCGACAACGAAATTTGTCCCATTATCATCTGCGAATGAATTTACAAGCGATAACACGCGAACATGTTAGCTCCCTCAACTCACGCGCCTCGGGTGTGGCACCTGCGTTAATCGCACAGGAAAACGTCTCCACGGAAAATGGCGAGTTGAACGGTCAGATTAATTGGAGAAAAAGTTTCAGACTCAGGCCGAAACTTAGAGTACGACGATGATGATGGTGGAAGTGCTATTGTTGATTAGATCGTTTAATATTGCTCCCGTGCAGCTCAGAGGCTGATCCAGCCAATCTTTTTAGAGGGGGCCATCATAGATTTTTGTTAAATAATAAACATTTGATATTTATTGTATATTTTGTCGTGTACCAATGTTACTAAACAATGTTATATTAAATAATTACATAATTATAATCTAAATAAATGTTTAAATATTTTTTCCCAAAAAAAAAGAAGGTAACAAACGAAAACTAGGCATTTTAGGGGGTCCCTGGATCCGCCACTGGTTCAACCGATGTTTGAGAAAGGAGGAATAGATGTAGGAGAAATCTCCTCAACCGACGCTACCCTTCCACAGCGATCGTGCGCGTTCCCTTCACTCGTGCGCTTCCTACCGCCGCTCCGCGCAGCGCAGCCGTGCGACCGCGGCGTTGCGCAGCTGCGCGGATAGCGATCGGCGCGCAGATCCCCGCGCGATACTCTGTCGCGCGGCCGCTCATGAAGTGCTCGGCCCGCAGCGCTCGGCGCGATGCACCGCGGCGGCGCCGGCTGCTCTCTCACGCGCCCACGATCCCTCCTCCAAGTCTTCCTTCACGTCGCGACCGCCTTAGGTCGCTTCAGGCAGTTAGGTTGATGTCGCTGCAGTGCCTCTGACCGCAGGTCCTAGGGTTCCATTTCCGACGGTGGCAGGATTTTCCAGGCTAGCTGGCCAGCTTGGTCGAATTCTGGCGCTGTCTGGAGGAGAATTCCAGCGGCAGGCTGCTCTGATCGGTAGATTTCCGTGGGTTCTCCGATCAACCCCAGGCGAATGCCGGAGCCCTAATCTAACAAGCAGACCACGGACCGAACACAATGTTTCTTTCCTCTTTCTTGTCCCATGTCACCCCTCAATTCCAGTCACATTTAGATGCACTACAGTACCACATATTCCGGGACACCACTGGGGAGCTTCGAGCTTGTCCTGGTTGTCGTCAAATTGAAGCGGAGACATTGAAGTTTATAACTATAATCCGAAGAAAATCCGAGATGGAGTATTTTAGAAAATGAATTTTGAAAAAAAAAAATCGTAATTTTTTACTTTGGCTTTAATTCGGCCTCATTAATGCCGTTAAAATTAGGTTTGACATATCAAACCTTTAGCGTGAGATGTATTCATTAGGAATGTAAAGCAAGTTGCAAAGTAAAATCAAATTTGAAGATATTTTACTAGTTTTTAGAAAATACCCTCTGAAACTCATCCAAAATATCACATTTCAAAATTTTCAAAAGGAAGCAAAATTTAATGCCAAAAATACAATATTCAATGTTGTTTCGTCATTCTAAAACGATTTAAAAAGTTTCAGTCGAATCGGAAGATGGTCCGGAAATTTTGGCCGATTTGACATGGAATGACCCATATGTGGTTATTTCATCCTTCATCATCATCTAAATTTCATCCCATCCCCCAGGGCTAACAAACCTGGGGGTATAAAAATGAAATCTGCATTAAAATGCTGATTCCATGAGCATCCAAGTGTTGATAAACCATATATATTAAATAATTCGATAAAGAATATATTTTTTTCTGACGTTCAACACATAGTTTGCATGTGACCATTTGGAAATAAGGCGTCAGAAATTAGGTCACATTGATATGGATCATAGCAAGTGGACCTTCACTTAACGAATTTCAGGAATCCCACGTAAAGTGCATATGCCACTGACCGCAAACGTGCAGGAATTTCCACAGCCGACTGACCGGGAAGTCCCCTTGTGCAGAGGAAATGTTCCGAGTGCAAGGGCTCATGAGTAATTTTACGCTGGCCTGCTGCCGCGGTGAAAAACCTGGCGCGATAAAATACGAGGACGTTGTCCCTCACTCAAATGTGCGATCTAGCAGAAGATGCTCTGCGGTGCGCGGGCAGAAAAAAAAACGCATCAAATTCTGTTTTCGGATGGTGTGCCTGTCGGTAGAAGAAATACGACACGTGCTGGATTGACTTATTGATTGATTATTTCGTCTTACCAGGTGCCCGTGAGTGTAATGGATGTTTTATCACGAGAGGCGGCGGTGGTGTTCTCCCTCCCTGCTTGTGAGAAGTTCTCACTGAGAACTACTCGTCGGCTAATGGGGGTTTGCCCATTCACGAATCTCCCACCAGAGAGGGACCGCCCCAGCTGGGACGAGCACTGATCTTTCGTCCGGTCTCTCGATATCTGTGCCAGTATAATGAATGCAAGAGTGTGTTTATCTGTCACTGTTTGCAAGAAGAGATGCTAGGACAAGGAAGAGGAAGGAAAGATCGTGCGAGGTTCGTGGTTCGTTAGGAGCTGCAGTATTCGCCTGGCATTAATCGGAGGAAGCACGGAAAACTACAGATCAGAGCAGTCGACCGCTAGAATTCACTTCCACACTGAGCCTGAATGACTATGTAGCTAGTGTCGAAAATCCTGACACCAACGAATCTCGAAAACTGGGAACTTCCTGTCAGAAGTACTGCAAGGAGATCTGTTGACGCCCTGAGCCACCTCATCCAGTCATCCACTGGAAGAAGTACAACACATGCTGGAGATGTGGCGTTTGCGTCAGAAAAACCGCACGGCGCGGCGAGAAAACCGCCCCTAGCCTAACACAGGCCGCATTTTGTTTATCGTGCCCGGTGGACGGCGTGTTTCCTAAAGTCGAGCGCGCGTGTGAGCATGTGTTGTTTGTCAACTCGACCACCGTGGAGGGAGGGGGAGGGGAGGGTCGGCGGGGGGAGCCCCGAGGATGCAGGCCTCGGCGGCGGAAGCGGCAAGATAGGCGCGGCGCCTACAGCTGCTCCGCGCCCCGGCCCTGCCCTGCGCTGGGCGATAAGGCCGAGGGCACGGCCTTACCAGCCCGCTCACCCGCTCGCCCACCCGCTCGCCCACCCGCCCGTCCGCCCGCTCACCCGCCCGTTCGCCCGCCCGCTCACCCGCCCGCCCGCTCACCCACCGGCCCGTCCGCCCGTCCGCCCGTCCGCCCGTCCGCCCGTCCGCCCGTCCGCCTGTCCGCCCGCTCACCCGCTCGTCCGCCCGTCCACCCTTCAATAACTTTTTTGACCGAGCCGTCATCGTTGTCCATTTTTAATATGTTGTTTAAAACAACAAAATAAAACGATTGAAAAAGAAAACCTTTGATACCATTTTTTTAGAACTAAAAACCTAAAATTAGTGGGCTATACACTACCAGACATGTCATGAAACCGGTCGGGAGATAAGAGCTTGTCCCAGCTGGAGCGGTGCCCCGCTATTGAGATACCTGGTTTGAGAAAACTCTGCTAGCCGACGGTAGGTCTGCGCCAGATTTCGCCATCCAGCGTGGGAAGACCACCGTCATCTCCCGAGGGAATACATGCACTACACGTACGGGAATAATGACCTCAGCAATTGATGAGCTCGGAATCACAAGCAATGAATTAATCAATCTGAGTGTTTTATCCAGTAACTCCTTTTGTAATTATATGTAAAGTTTTTTTCATATTCTATACAATATACGAACAAAGCAATTTTTCTCGTGGCATTCGAGTTTGATACTACAATATTTTACCCGCAAAGTTTTTGAGTGTTGAAAGTAGTATAGATTTTTTAAATTGTGTGGTTGCTGGTCATAGAACCGCACGCTGCTCATAGAACGTGAATGGAGGGGAGTAAAATACAAAATACATTCCTTCGTAATAAATGAAAGCCTCTAAGAATAAAGGATTTGTTGTTAGGGTGTGGTAGATTAGAATGTAGAATTCATTTCCTACCATTTTCCTTCCGCGTCGTTCGCTTCCCAGCGCGGCCCGGCCGCATCCGACGCGGGCGTCGACAGAGGCGGTCTGGCGGAGTCGTTCCGGAGAGCGGAATCGCCTTCGCCCTCTGACCTCGCGCGCCAGGTGTGCGCTCGCGTCAAGGCGACTTGTGCGCCCCGGCCGCGGCCCGGGCCCAGGGCAGGCGAGGAATGCGGCAGACGTCCGCCCTCCCCAGCGGGTCAGGAATTCGAACCGCCCACTGCTCTTTTTGGGCGCGGGGGGCGCTCAGTACCTGCGACTAATAAACTGTGACCACTTATACTGCGATTTTTGTAGGAAGAGCTCTCAAGGCCACTCAAATCCCATCTTCGCGATGGAATATGTCACGGCATTTGGCGTCTTTTCTCAGTCTTGCCGGTAGAAGTCGCATGATCGCAAGCACTGCTTCATACGGTCGCGATCGTGCGAAATCTAGCAGAACGACTGTGAATGACACGAAATGCCGTGACATATTCCATCGCGAAGATGGGATTTGAGTGGCCTTGAGAGCTCTTCCTACAAAAATCGCAGTATAGGTGCTAAGGATCTGACGACTGTCGTGCATTACTTATCGGGGAATGAGGCTTGGCAGAGCAGACGCCGCTTCTGCGCGCTTGTCCTCGTGTTTCCGTTCAACTTCACTGGTTGCTCTTGAGGGCTGATTGTCGTTGCTTGCTTGCAGTCTGCGAATTTGTTAAATTGTCAGTTATTATTTAACTGAAGAAGCAAATATCGAACGCAAACAGCAAACGAATTCCCTTGGCTGGTAGCCAAGTCGATAAGGTCTGCTTATCCCGTTCACTACATTTTCTACTAATATCACGGTTCACTAGGAAGTACAAAGTTACGTATTTCTATGATGTAAATGACAAAAGTTTTTTCATGTTCTGTGAAATATATGGACAAAGCAATATTTGTGATGGCATTCGGGTGTGATGCTACTATTTTTTAACCGATAAGTTTTTGAGTGTTGAATGTAAGTATACAAATTAAAAAAAAACAATAACCGGAATAGTGTATGATTGCTGCTCATAGAACTTGAATGGAGAGGAGAAAAAATAAAATTTTTCTGCGAAAATATTTTCTTAATAATTATTTAATAATGAAAGTCAGAAGTCTTCATAAAATGTTTCCCTGTTTATAACAATTTTCATATAAATTCGCCGCTTTCAAACAACAAAAAATCTACTGTATATAAAACATCCCTCTAAAAATTGAATAATAATGTTATGATTAGGAAACAAAATTACGAATTTTTCAGCAATTATTTGATAACATTTCAATAAGTACATTGAGAAGAAAGAAAGAAGAAAGGAAATAACTAAAGTCACTTGTGACTTCTTTTGTTGTTTCTCAAGTTCATTGCGTGTATTGTAGTAAACCTGCATATGTGGGCGTGCGCTTCCTAAAACAAGGGACGGGCAATCAACATTTCTGGATGGGCCTCGTTTTGCATTAAACGTTTTATTTGCGTATTCCATATTTAACTAGGAAATACGTAAAATATCTTCCAGGGAGAGGAAATCATACCTTTAAAGATACAATATCAATAAATATACTTCGTTTTACGCTGAACAACTTATAGGATTACCAGATGGTTTGGTTAGGTTAGGTCTGATCATTTTTACGGAAATCAACCGATTTATTATCTTGCACTAAGGGTCTACTTTCGGTCGTATATAAATTGGGGACAAAACAATCCCTTCGTCTTTTCTCGCGAAACTAACTTTCTAATTTTACATGTAAATTGGGGACCAAACAAACTCTGGTAAAGAGAAGTACGGCTAAGCGAGTTGAGGGGGCGGGCGCCACCGCGCTGCTGTCCAGCTTTGCCTTGGGCCTTATTGCCTTTTTGGCAGTTTTCCATATTCCCAGAATTGAAAAGCAAAAAAGCATTAGAAGAGTGTCCACATTTCATGTTCAGCGTTGTAGAATATTGGCTCAGAAAAAATAACACAAAAATTTCAAGATAAGCAGAATTCTTTCAATCAACGCATGATTCGATTGACTGAAAACCAACTTTAACCAAACCAACGGAAATTGAAAGAAATTTCGAAAGAAATATTTATTTCGAAAGAATATGCCATAAGTCTGGAAAATTTGGGAAGGGAGTTGCGTTTTAAAAATTAATGGCTATGAAAATGTTCTTCGAAAATAAAGTATCACCTTCCACTTTTACTTGCAAAGAGATGAGATTTACCTACATGCCCCCGATTTACCTTCATGCCCTTCCGTGGGTCGGTCCCCAATTTGCATACGGGTTAAACTCATATTTTGTTTCTGGTCCCCAGTTTACAACGCAGCTACTTCCGAGCTTTTCAGGAGGGGGCCTCGAGTCCTCTGCCCCACCCCTTTACGCGCGCCCATGCCTGCACGTTGAGGTACGTTCGAACACACGGAGCGCCGCCAACTGCGCCTTGTGGGACGCCACAACTCGTGCGAACACGGTGTCGCCCGCGCGCGGCAATTTGAATCGTTATCTGTGGGCGGGGCGGGGTGGGGCGGGGCGGGGCGGGGGCCGCCGGTGCCGTTATCACGCGTGCGTGCTGGAGGCCGCGGCCGTTGGCCGAGGCGCCACCTGGCGAGACGCCGCGTGGGAAATGGAAAGCGGCTGCGGCTTCGGCTTCGACCTTACGTAATGAGGGGGAGGGGGCGGTGCAGGCCCTCGGAAGCGTCGCGTGAAGATTAGAGGCAATTCCCATATGCTCAACGAAGTTTTGCGTGGCCCTCGCGTCGCAAATTACATGACCAAAATGGGAACTGCGAACAAGACTTTGTGAATAGGCCAGCAAAATTAAATACTCCGACAATTCATGTCCTAATCATATTCACGTAGCTAGGGAACGCCTCAAGTAATCCTTACGTAGTTATCGAGTCACCTCAGCCTGTCTGTCCGTCTGTCCGTCTGTCTGTCCGTCTGTCCGTCTGTCCGTCTGTCCGTCTGTCTGTCCGACTTTCCGACTTTCTGACTTTCCGACTTTCTGACTGTCCGACTGTCCGACTGTCTGACTGTCCGAATTTTCGACCAGTCTAGGCAGGATCTCGATAACAAATGTCGCGAATTATTAAGTACTTAACCGTTTTGGAGAAAAGAAAATCGATGACTGGAATTGTCTATAAATGCAAATTTACAGTTCTTACAAGAAATAAAGATCTTTCTTTAATACCAGAACTTGAAAAAGATCCGAATAAGACCTAAATTATAAAGATTCAATGTCATCCAGTACTTCATTTTAAGTAATCACTTTTAAAATTTCCTTTCATTTCTGGGCAGTCGCTTCATATGGTAAGAAGGGGAACCGCTTTAAAATGCGCCATGTTATGTACACTTTTTCTCGCAAGTAGTACTGCAAGAGTCTATCGGCTGTCCATCGCAAACTGCGCCTGTCTAAAGGTGGTAGGATTCAACTGTGATCACATTCAAGGCTTGTGTTCCATGGTGTGGTTGTGCTTCGATAGAAAACGACAAACCATTACGAAATATCAAGAAATTCATTAATTCATTCATTCATTCATTCATTCATTCATTCATTCATTCATTCAGAGTTCTTTAGTATCATCCCTATTACATCGGCAGCTCAAGATATTACCCCATGAACCCCCAAAATTGATTTCTTACTATTTAACTTAAAATTAACTGATGTAATAACTTAAAATTAATTAGTGCTTTTTTCTGAAAACAGTAGTCCTGAAAGTTGTACAAATAGTTTAACATTTTTGTCCTCTTTGAAGAATACGATCCAAGACACTCAAAATATTCCAAGAAATTCGTCCTATGATGAGGAAGAGCGGCAAAGATATCATTTCAAAAAGGGAGGTAACTACTAAATATTAAGGCTTTGTAAATTGGATGTTGAGTTTAAGAATTGACCGAATTTTTCAATCAGTACAGTCGACAATACATTCCAGGAATGCAAAAATTCCTTCTTTCAAAACGGCCTTAGATGAAAATGATGGGCGACCCGCTGGGTCATTAGGCAAGCGAGATTTCATGGGCCGATTCTGGAGGCGCCGACGACTTCTACGGTAACCGCGTCACGATCGCCGTGAGAAATCAGTGTTTTCACCTTGTAGCGTGAAAGCAAAGGCAAACTACCCCCTATCACTTAATATAATCTACTTCGTTATCCATTACGTCATAATTCCTCGGAAAACTAAAGTACCGGGTGGTATTAATACCTACGTATTAAGAAAATGGTATGGCATTTATAAGTCATTATTACACAAAGGTCATTAGAAAATGTTAGTAGAACCTTAAACGGCACTATTGTTTCGAGGGAATGCGTAGAAAATGAAAGAAAAATTGAAATTTGAAGAAAACATTATTGAAGGTAAACTTAAAATGTTAATAATAACTTATATTATGCTCAGAAGTAAAGTAAAAAATATAAATATGCGAATTCAAAGTAAATTAAATATATAAAGTTGCAATATTGAGGGAAAGTTCCTTTCCTTTCAGAGTATAAATGATAAATAATGTTTGCTGGAATTGGTAAACAGAAAAATTTCCATTATTTTTACTGATTTACAAAAACCATTAAATCATTAAAACTAAAATGTTTATTAATATCTGATATGTGGAGATACTACAGCCTTGCACTCCATCTGCTGTAGTATTTTTCTTCTCAGTGAGACCTACTCTGCGAGAAGGTGACGTCCTTCAGTTGCATCATCTCGGTTACAGTCGTGTGTCGTGTGTAAATGCAAATTAAATAGTTGAGGTGTGAACTCCATTCTGTGAAGACAGCTGTAAGTTCCCTATCGGCGTACCCCCGAGAGGTCGTATTTCATGGAAGCCGATGTAGGGGAGGAAAGCGCGGGGACTGGTCGGACGAGAAAGAAGCAGACGCGATCACGAGAGGACGGAGTGCAGGTTCTACGAACTGAGATCTGGATCGAAATAATGCGCGAAGTGCCACGTGCAGTATCAGGTTGCTTGCGTGCTCTCCAACGAAGTCTGAAAACTGGTCCGTAACCTAATAATTTTATGCACTCGTGCATAATGACATAAAAAGGCGTGGAAATGAAAGGATTTCTGAAGTGATTGTGGATTAACTGTGATGATTCTTATTTGTTGAACCATTGATCTACTTAAGAGTTACAGCTTTAGTGGAATATCTCGAAAATTTTTGAAGTAAAGATCTAAACTTCCCCACCTTGCCTTGAGGAAATTTGATGACAATTATGTCGATGAACTTACGTGACGCACTGAAGAGGAAAGCTAAAACGTCTTCAGCCCCCCAGAAGCCTGTGACATATTAACAAAGGTAGTTTTTTATTAATTTTCGATAGTTACGAATGCTATTCAATATTTCAGTGCAATACGTAAATATAAGTTAAGAAATACAAATACATTTTAAATTCGGAATAAATGAAAAAATAATTATAAGAAAACATCAACTCGGCTGGACTTTGGACCCATAACGCCCCCTCCCCCACTCAAGAAAAATCGAAGTTTTCCCACTCGTGAACTTCAAAATGCATTGTTTTTCCTATTCAAAACACTACTATTCAAAGCAATCCATAATATTTATTCAGTCTATCCCATGTGATTCAATTTTGAACTTTTCTGTGGAGACGAAATCTATTTCATAAGTCACGTGATTGTGAGTGTAACACTAGTAATTGCTTTCTTTGTTATATGCTCTTATCAGACTATTAGATTTTTGAATTGGACGTGTGTAAACAATGTGTGCTTTCCGGGATTTAAATTGTCGGCTTTCAACGAATTAAGCAGCTCACCTCCCTCAGCTACGAGGATACTACAGATCTTCAGCGACTTCCTAGAAAACTGCTTCAAAAGGCTCCGATTTCGCACGTTCTCTCTCCTTGTGTGTCCTTGTCTAACGTCCTGGTTCCGGGTTCGCAGCTCGGGCAGGGCGGGGCACCAACTTGGGTGGGAGAGGCACCGCTCGCTTTCGCCGCCTGTCCCTTCCCTCCCTCCCCGCTCTGCCCCCCCTTCCTTCCTCCTCGTTCTGCCGCCCCGTCCTTCCTCCTCGCCCTGCCGCCCCGCCCCGCCGCCCCGCCCCGCCCTGCCGCCCCGCCCTGCCGCCCCGCCCTGCCGCCCCGTCCTTCCTCCCCGCCCTGCCGCCCCGCCCTGCCGCCCCGCCCTGCCGCCCCGTCCTTCCTCCCCGTCCTTCCTCCCCGTCCTTCCTCCCCGTCCTTCCTCCCCGCCCTGCCGCCCCGCCCTGCCGCCCCGCCCTGCCGCCCCGCCCTGCCGCCCCGCCCTGCCCGACAGCGGTCGCCGTTCGCGCAGTGGGAAGCTGCTGCGCTAGCGTTTTGGTCCCTGGGGCGACGCCCACTTGTGATGCAACTTCGATAACAAAACATCGATGTTAGCAAACATCGATATTTAAAATTAAAACATCGATGTAATTTCAGTAAACCCGCATTAACGCCTACTTCAAGGGACCGAAATAATCGGAGTTCGTGTTATAAAAATTCGTATTAACCGAGTATTATAAATGTCCGTATTACCGTAACCCCTTGCTGGGACCGAAGTTTTGTTCGCGTTACGGCGAAATTCGTGTTAAGGGAGTTCGTGCTAACGTGCAAGAGCTTATGGTAATGCATCGACCAAAAACAATCGATGTTTTCAAGCTGGTTTAGTAACCTTGAACATTAAATTCGTGTGCAACAAAATTTAATTTGACAGTGTTCATGTTTCTAAATTCATCAAATAATGACACGAGAAGGGGCAGACCATACGCTCACAGCGCGTTTGTTGACCACTTCCGAATGTGTGAAATGAATATGAAGAAAGAGGAAGTACAAGAACACTGATGTCATCTCGGACGAGAGTGTTCGGTCGATGAAGGTAGCACGAACAGCGTTCCTTTTCGTTCCAAGACATGAACTAACGGTGTTACCATCAGTTATATTTCGTATTGTAACTTTTACCATATTGTTATCATGGGAATATTTCTTTCAGAAACAAAACCTTGGATCAGAAAAAAAACTTTAATCACAAAACGTCGATGTTAAAAACCATCGGCCTTAATATATCGATGTTTAAAACCTCGTTGTTTGGAAAGCATAGACATCGATGTCGCATGCCTGACGCCCACTGTTCTCAAATGGTCCACAGAAGAAGCAACTGGTGACAAGGGGATTTTCCTTGCATGGAACTTTTATACTTCGATTTTTTAAATTGGCCGATGACATTAGGTCATTGTTACACTCCTACCTTATAAAATGAATCTTTTTAACAGTGGTAAGCACATTTCTCAGGCCATGAGCCCCGTTGAGAAGGCGTTCGCAAATTAATTAGAAAGACAAACATTCGCTTCTGTCTAAAGAGCAAGGCGAGCGGAAACAACTCCAAATTATCGAATTATTAAGAAACCACGTTTTGTTTCATTAACGGATGTCTACTTTTTAATTAATTTTCGTTAAAACTTGCTGCATAGTATTTTGTTATGTGGTCAGTTCATTTAGTAGATATTTAAAAATCGTTCTGGGCGAGCTTCTTTATAGATTCGCTCTAGTGTACGAGAGAGTTGGGAGGAGTGGGCACGGATAGTTACAAGTGGGTGGAGATGGGTACGGGAGGGTATGGTTGAGCCCGGGAGGGAACCCTTGCACACGAAAGAGTGGGGTCGGAAGGTACGCAAAGCAGGGGGCGGATCCAGCCCATCATTTAGGGGGGGGATCGTAGATTTTTGTTAAAGAATAAATATATTTATTATTATATTGTTTATTATTTGTGTACAGTAGACATGATACTACACAATATTGTTTTTTAAATAATGACATAATTCGAATATAAATATTTAAATAAATTTTGCCTAATAAAGGAAGGTAAACGAAAACTCCAGGCCATTTGAGGAGGCCATGCCCCCCACAGCCCTCCCCCCTGGATCCCACAGTGCGCCCGAGAGGATTTGGGACGAGTGGGTGCTTTCGGGCGCGCGGGTAGGTTTAGGCACAGGTGACCGTGAGCGGGCGCGGTGGCTACGGGGGATAACGATGGACAGAGGCGAGCGCGGATGGGTCGCGCGCGTACGTGCGGGTCAGAGTGGGCGTGTGCGATGGGCACGGGGTGGGGTGGGGGGGGCACCGCCCCTTGCGCGGGGTCCCGGGTCGACTCCAGCCGGTTTTGGACTGCGCTCTCCTTGGCTCCGTTCCACTCCGGGCGGGCGCTAAATTTGGCGGCCGGAGTTTCTCCGCTGCATTCCTCGACGCCGTGCGAACCGCTGGCTTTCCACTCCTCCGCGTGGCGCCCGCGAGATATGGGGAGGGAGGGCGCATATTTGGGTGCTAGTGGGGTCTTGGGTTCGGGTTTACGTAAGAGTTCAATGGACCGGATCCCAAGCACAAAATTCCAGGACGATGTCAAGTTTGCCAGAAGGAATTAGGTTTACATGATGAAAATAATAAAATTGTTATTCATCTGCCTTTTCATGTTTCATACAACAATTGGAACAAGAATGGCCAAATATTACACATCGACTCTCTTAAGTGCAAAATAGACGTAAGTCGAGATTGTGCGTATTTTTTTATTTGTGTTCAATGTTGGATTTCGTGTCTATCCAATGCAAATTGCCTTATGTCGTCTGCTAATCTTAATACAAGTTATCACGAAAAAACAAAATGACGTACGTTCTTATTCAATTATTTTTTTCTTAGTGGAAAGTAATACATTTTGGCTTTCACATTTTCATGTTAGCGGCTGCTATTACAATGGAAGGGAGTGAATAGTTCACTGGGCCAATTAAGTATATCCATAGCACTATAAATGTACCCCTAGATATTGCAGGAAATATTTCATTGAGAGCCATTTGAATGTTCTTGGTTTAATGGTTCTTAGTCAATTCCCTATTGTTTTACTGGATTTTTCTATTCAAATTGTCGTCCCTCTGATGAAAAGAAAGTCTGTTACCAGAAAATGAATGAATTGTAAGAAATGTAGAAATGCTTTTACAGTGTTGGAATATTGGAAATAGAGTTGCATGGTATTAATGGGTCACTTGTTTTTTCATGGATTGAGATACGACATCAGAGGCAGGTCAATAGTAACAGTCAACGACAAGGATCGTTGATATTCGCATGACTCTTGCCAATATAATTATAAGAATGAGAGAATTTGAAGAGAGGTGTTCCAATATTCTAATGTGTACCAATCATTTTAGGGAGTTGAAAGATTTTTATGCATGGTCTTGATTGTATCACAGAATTGCTGAATAGCCTATTCGATATAGTAGCCTATTCGATATAGTAGCCTATTCGATAATTGTAATGTCAGCCGTTGTATGTAATGTAAGGTTCCTGTGACGCGCATCAGGGGCGTTGTCGGTTCAGCCGATTTAGAAATAATTAAAGACTGAAATTTCCTAGTAAAAAAAAAAGACCAAACCAAAAGTTTGAAAGCCGAGTGCACTTGAACGAATAAGAGAAACCTCGACTACACCAGTAACGTATCCAACAGCTTGAGTTATTCATCCGAACTGGTTTTGATAACATTTTTACATTATTTTTCTTTGCTTTTAAGGCATTTTCAAAACTTTTTAAGAGCATTTTTGACGATCCTTTAGGTCGTCAAAATCCACCGCCTATTCATAATCGAGAAACTCTCTCGCGTTCGAGCGTTAACCGTTCAACCGTCCATTCGTTCAACCGTCCATTCGTTCAACCGTCCATTCGTTCTACCGCCCATTCGTTCAACCGCCCATTCGTTCAACCGTCCATTCGTTCGACCGTCCATTCGTTCAACCGTCCATTCGTTCAACCGTCCATTCGTTCAACCGTCCATTCGTTCAACCGTCCATTCGTTCAACCGTCCATTCGTTCAACCGTCCATTCGTTCAACCGTCCATTCGTTCAACCGTCCATTCGTTCAACCGTCCATTCGTCCAACCGTCCATTCGTCCAACCGTCCATTCGTCCAACCGTCCATTCGTCCAACCGTCCATTCGTCCAACCGCCCATTCGTTCAACCGCCCATTCGTTCAACCGCCCATTCGTTCAACCGCCCATTCGTTCAACCGTCCATTCGTTCAACCGTCCATTCGTTCAACCGTCCATTCGTTCAACCGTCCATTCGTTCAACCGCCCATTCGTTCAACCGCCCATTCGTTCAACCGCCCATTCGTTCAACCGCCCATTCGTTCAACCGCCCATTCGTCCAGTCCTCAATGCCGTCCAATCTCCCGAGCCGCCTAATACCCCAATACCGGACCAATCTCCCGAGCTGTCCAATATTCGATTTGGCGGCTGGGGGTTCGGGCGGTTGTCGCTCGGCGACACAGCCTCGCCCCCGCCCCCGCCCCGAAGGCCTCGCCCTCGCCTCGGCGTGCGCGCGCGAGCGCAATCGCATTATCTGCGCCGCCATCTGCGCGCGCGGGCGTGATTACTCGTCCGCGCCGCCAGGTGTCCGCCGCGCGCGCCCTGGGAACCCCCGGCAGCGCCAATATGGCGGTCACGTGGCGGGCGCGCGGCGCGCGCGTGGCGCCGCGTGCCGGCCGCCGCGCTAATGAACACGATCATATTATGAGCGCGAGGGGGCGCGGCCGCGGGCACATCTGTCAAGGGCTTTCGGGCGCGCGGCATATGCGACGGGGCGGCGGGTGGCGGCAGCGAGAGGGGGGTGCGTGATGGTGGGGAAGATGGTATGGTGTGAGTGAGGGAGAAAGTGGAGGGGACGGTAAGAGTCGTTGGCCGGTGGGCTTGGGGGATTGGACGGCTTGGGGGATTGAACGGCTTGGGGGATTGGACGGCTTGGGGGATTGGACGGCTTGGGGGATTGGACGGCTTGGGGGATTGGACGGCTTGGGGGATTGGACGGCTTGGGGGATTGGACGGCTTGGGGGATTGGACGGCTTGGGGGATTGGACGGCTTGGGGGATTGGACGGCTTGGGGGATTGGACGGCTTGGGGGATTGGACGGCTTGGGGATTGGACGGCTTGGGGGATTGGACGGCTTGGGGGATTGGACGGCTTGGGGGATTGGACGGCTTGGGGGATTGGACGGCTTGGGGGATTGGACGGCTTGGGGGATTGGACGGCTTGGGGGATTGGACGGCTTGGGGGATTGGACGGCTTGGGGGATTGGACGGCTTGGGGGATTGGACGGCTTGGGGGATTGGACGGCTTGGGGGATTGGACGGCTTGGGGGATTGGACGGCTTGGGGGATTGGACGGCTTGGGGGATTGGACGGCTTGGGGTATTGGACGGCTTGGGGGATTGGACGGCTTGGGGGATTGGACGGCTTGGGGGATTGGACGGCTTGGGGGATTGGACGGCTTGGGGGATTGGACGGCTTGGGGGATTGGACGGCTTGGGGGATTGGACGGCTTGGGGGATTGGACGGCTTGGGGGATTGGACGGCTTGGGGGATTGGACGGCTTGGGGGATTGGACGGCTTGGGGGATTGGACGGCTTGGGGGATTGGACGGCTTGGGGGATTGGACGGCTTGGGGGATTGGACGGCTTGGGGGATTGGACGGCTTGGGGGATTGGACGGCTTGGGGGATTGGACGGCTTGGGGGATTGGACGGCTTGGGGGATTGGACGGCTTGGGGGATTGGACGGCTTGGGGGATTGGACGGCTTGGGGGATTGGACGGCTTGGGGGATTGGACGGCTTGGGGGATTGGACGGCTTGGGGGATTGGACGGCTTGGGGGATTGGACGGCTTGGGGGATTGGACGGCTTGGGGGATTGGACGGCTTGGGGGATTGGACGGCTTGGGGGATTGGACGGCTTGGGGATTGGACGGCTTGGGGATTGGGCAGCTGGGGTATTTGGACGGCTTGGGGCAATGGACGCGTTGAGGATTGGATGGCTTTGGGGATTGGGCGGATGGGCGGTTGAACGGGTGGGCAGTTGAACGATTATACGGCTGGGCGTTTGATCGGCTGTTTTGATTGGCTGAGCAATTGGACGGGAGGGCAGTTGGACGACACATCAAGAGCCGTCGCGTCTGAAGCGGCGACGCGTGCCTTGAGAGTGCCGAGAGATTGCGCTCTCGACGAGGAGAGTAAAAGAGGGATGGAAGGCAAAAATGATGTTCTGCAAGTGGCGGGATGAGTTCGGCCGATTTGGTCGGCCGGTCGATTTTCTCGGGGTGGAAAACAAAATTGCGATATTCCCTCCTTACTTTAGTTTCGAGTGATAATATTTGCTTAAATTCTGACGTACCTCTGTATTTTTCTGATGAGTCTGCGTTTGCCTATTGGAGAAAGTGCTTTACAAGAATACTCGACTCAGGATTTTTGTTCCACGTTAGTTATTGAAGAAAGAGTGTGCATTTACGTGGAAGAATCTTCTTACCATTTAAAATTACTTGGGGTAAGGGAATCTCGAGTTGGGTCGTATCTTACTGTTTGCTCCTTTTGTGCAAATTATTCTAGGTTGAAAGAGTTTCAAACTATTCCCAATATAATCTTCAAATTTTTCTTTATTTTTTTTATCAGTGGTTCATTTATTGAACCGGACACCGTCAACGTATTGTTTACTTAAGTCAGTCTTTAAGATTCATCGTCTTTAAGATACTGATCGATATGGAAGTTACAATTTGTCCGCACTTAATTCTTATTTTACATTTCCTTATTAAAAATAAAGTGAGCAGAAAAATAACATCACTTTCAATATTCCTATTTTCCATAATTTCGTCAAAACTGTAAATCGTACGTCTTTTTGGTTATGTTTCGTTCTCTTGGAGAGGATTATAAACGGAAAAGAAGTGTGCGAGATCTACATGATTGTGGAAAGACATGATGTGAATGAAGAGGAAGCTCCGTTAAAATTCCTTGAAGCTCCCGACACTTTGTTGTGTACTCTGTGACTAGTACGAAGCAGCCAGATGTTCCGTCGCCACATTATCAGTGGACTCGGTTTGGGTACTTATCTTTCAGTTACAGGAAATCAGAGCACGAGTCTTCAGATCACCCACGACGAGGTATTCTAGAGAGAAACACGTTGAAAATGAATTCACTTTAGTCTTTTTGACATGAACAGTTGAATGTTTTTGAATCTTATTTTTGTTGTGATGTTTTGTTCTCGTATTAAATTTTCGTCAAAATTCGTATTTATTTCCTCGTTTCTCATGTTTGGTGTAAATATACCGCTTACTGCTGTCATCCCATTATTATGCATCAAACTTCTTTTATTTCTTTAGCAAAGATGGTCGATTAAAGTTTAATGATTATACTAATCCTGTTCTCCCCTTCCTCTCCCCGCTTTCATGTTTCTAATCCTTTCTTCGCCACTGCTGCTGACTCAACCCTCAGTAGATGTGCCACCATTGCGGCCCTCGCTGCCTCTTCCCTCAAAGACATGAAAGCCGGTAAAGCCACCGCTGTCGCCATGTTCATTTCCTGCCACCCTCTACCACCACCACCACTACCGCCATCACCAACGTCATTTCCACGGCTCCCTTTCTCTCCCCAGCTTCAGCTACAGCAGTAATAATAGAACCAGAATCACCACCGCCATCGCCTTTACCACTATCATCTCCTCTTGCCATCACCACTGCCATCACCGTAATCATTGCCGCTATCATCGCTAACGCCACCGCCAGCGCTACCGGCTGTGCCTACCAGTACCACTGGCACTACCTTACCATCATCTCGAGTCTCTATTGAGGGCATTCCCCCTATCTGCAATGCGTAGTCATGGGTTTTGTTTTCACTTTTTGTGTGCTGCACTTCAGGTCCCACCTCAGGTAATATGAAAGTGATGGTGTCAGTATCACCACCACTATTGCGATTAACTTCCATTTCTCATCCATCTTCGTGGTCGCGTTGTCACTGCGTTATTGGCGCTCAAGCACAGATTCCGTGGATTCTGTGAAGTTATCGTCTCCTCTTTGTATTGTAATGACAGCTTAATGAAATACTTGCTTTGAAACCAGGCTTTGACCATTAGTGTTAAAATGCTGGAATGATTTTGCGTATAATACGATTTCATGAAGTACTGTAAAGAAGAGAAACCCGTGTCGAATAATAACACTACCTCACATGACACGGATTAACCAAAACCTCTGATTCACAAGAACGAATATGGTTTTTCAGATCTGAGACTCCAGTTATGGAGATAAGCGCATTATCATTTTCTTATATTGCATGAAATATTCCGTTTCAATCAGATTTTGTTTGACATATTAGTATAGGCACTTGCTCGTTCCTACAATTTGGCCTAGGATCCCTACATACTATCAATCACAGTGTGGTCGGGCCTTTTTCACCGTCGCTGTCCTCCATAGTGAAACTGTCCTTCACTGTTCGTCATTCTACAACGGTCCTTCACTACCCGTCACACTGTAACCTCCCTTTACCGTCACCATTACTGTTACCGTTAGTGCCACTGTCACAGTCCCAGCCAGTCACCATTCTTTACGATCATTGTCATTGTCACCGTCGCTGTACTTCACACAGTCCTTATCATTGTCACCGTCCCTGACATTGCCATTGTCCCTGACACAGTCACTGCTATGGTCACCTTCCTTGACATTGTCATCGTTCCTAAGACGGTCAAAGTCATTGTCACCGCCACGGTTTCCGCCACTGTCACCGCACCTGTCATTGCCACCGTCTCTGACGCAGTCACCGTCACTCTCACCGCCATTGTCACTGTCCCTATCATTGCTACCGTCTCTGACCGTCACTGTCTTGATCACCTTCTCCAACATTATCATTGTCCGTAAGGCGATCAGTGTCATTATCACCGTCACTTTTACCGTCACTGTTCCGACACTCACCGTCCCTGTCATTGTCACCGTCTCTGACGCACTGTCATGGTCACCTTCCCTGACATTGTCATCGTTCCTAAGACGGCCACCGTCATTGTCACCGTCATTGTCACCGTCATTGTCACCGTCATTGTCACCGTCATTGTCACCGTCATTGTCACCGTCATTGTCACCGTCATTGTCACCGCCATTGCCACCGTCATTGCCACCGTCATTGCCACCGTCATTGCCACCGTCATTGTCACCGTCATTGTCACCGTCATTGCCACCGCCATTGTCACCGCCATTGTCACCGTCATTGTCACCGTCATTGTCACCGTCATTGCCACCGTCATTGTCACCGTCATTGCCACCGCCATTGTCACCGCCATTGTCACCGTCATTGTCACCGTCATTGTCACCGTCATTGTCACCGTCATTGTCACCGTCATTGTCACCGTCATTGTCACCGTCATTGTCACCGCCATTGCCACCGTCATTGTCACCGCCATTGCCACCGTCATTGCCACCGTCATTGCCACCGTCATTGCCACCGTCATTGTCACCGTCATTGTCACCGTCATTGCCACCGCCATTGTCACCGCCATTGTCACCGTCATTGTCACCGTCATTGTCACCGTCATTGCCACCGTCATTGTCACCGTCATTGCCACCGCCATTGTCACCGCCATTGTCACCGTCATTGTCACCGTCATTGTCACCGTCATTGTCACCGTCATTGTCACCGTCATTGTCACCGTCATTGTCACCGTCATTGTCACCGTCATTGCCACCGCCATTGTCACCGCCATTGTCACCGCCATTGTCACCGCCATTGTCACCGTCATTGTCACCGTCATTGTCACCGTCATTGTCACCGTCATTGTCACCGTCATTGTCACCGTCATTGCCACCGTCATTGCCACCGTCATTGCCACCGTCATTGCCACCGTCATTGCCACCGTCATTGCCACCGTCATTGTCACCGTCGCCATCGCCGTCACAGCCCACTGGCTCCGCCCCCAGGGCCCGCTTCCGTTCCGCGCCGCGCCTTCTGCAATCGCGAAACGGCGCATGTTGGCGACGCCGCCGTTCTCACGCGGCGCGCGGCGGCCGTTTTTTAAACAAAAGGGCGCGCGGCGGGCGGCGGCTGGCGGGCGCGCGCGCGTTCGCTCGCTCGCGCTTCCTGCGCAGGGCGCAAAGGGCGGCCCTAGGGCGCAAGGGAGGGGCGCGCAGCCGCCGCCACGTGGCCCGCGCGCGACCGGCATATTGCACGCCGCGCCGTCCGTTCCCAGGACGATACGCGCCCCGCGCCCCGCACCCGCTCGGCCACCTGGGGGATTACTCCCCCTCCCCCCCCCGCGCCGCGGGCGGTAGCGGCGGCTCCTGTTTGCGCGCGTATTCCCATAGGAAGCCCCCGCGCGCGCGCCCGGCATATGGCGGGCGCTGCATTAGCATAGGGGAGGGGACGGGGCGGAGGTGCGGCGGCGGCAGCTGGGGGAGAGCGAGGGGGGCAATGGTATTGCAGGCGAAAGTGCAAGAAGGTGATTGGGGCGGAGGGGACGGCGGTCGAGTGGATGAGCTGGTTGTTGCGAGTGGAGATGGCGAGTTTAATAGTGGGTGTTGCCTAGAATGACTTAAGGGCACGCTGTTCGAAGCTGTATATTTAAGTTTTTATTTCTTGGCGCGTGGGGGCGTGTCTTCACAATTGAATATCTCACGGTATTTCGCGTCGTTCTCGCATAAGCCTCTAGATGCCGCATGATCGCGATTGCAACGAGCATGGCGATCATGCGACTCGTCGCGCCGAGAACGACGCGAAATACCGTGAGGTATTGCATCCTGAAGACAAGCCCCCACGCGCCAAGAAATAAAAACCAAAGTATAGTGTAGATACGGTGAAACCACCTCAATGCGGAACGTGTACATAAAATGCGGACATCTGTTTAATGTGAACATAAACTGCAGTCCTTACAAACGTAAATTCTACAATATTACTTTCCATAATGCGGAATCTTGTCGAATACGAAAAGAAACACTAGGCACTTGGGATTTCGCATTGAGCAAGTTTTACTGTAGTACAAACTTTCACCTTAAAATGTTGCAGTAATGCATTTAGAACTTCATGTTGTTTTCTGTAACATCCTAAAAGGTGTCACCATGTGCCGTTAAAACTTTGAGAAAAAAATATTATTTTTAATTATACAATGGTTTAATTACTTTTTTTAAATTCAGGTAGATAAGGGTTAATCTCACACTTGTTGCATTTTTGTGAAATGTTTTTAATATTTCATATCCCTGGGTAATTAGTCCATCGGTTCATCCGCGATTCACAAATCCAAAATAATTAAACATTGATGCAATAAAAGACTACAGAAATATAGTATCAAAAAACTTTATCAGTCTATAAAAATATTTTCCAAGTAAAATGATGATCAAAATTTGGTCGTAGTTTTGATCTTCCATTCAGAATAACTTCAAGATGTCCGATGTTTCTACGACCGTCTTGAATACTAGAATTACGAAAATGGTGATTATTGATTACTGTTAATTGATTGTGTTAGTACTGATTATTGTTAATTCACCACATCATATGATTATAAAGTATAAAAAACCGAAAAGCCAGATGATCGAAAAGGAACGAACTTAGTCAATAAATATCCCGAGGTTTCCGTCTCACATCAGAACTTCCTCAGGAAAACTATACAAACCACAGGAGATCACAAGCATTATAAAGAAGAACTATAAACAGTAACAAGTTATGTGTATGTGCTAAATTCCTCAAACATTCCTCAGATTAGTACATTCAACAACACATTATTCTCAAAACATATACACGTGTTCTATTTATCATTTCTCATAATTCTTATCTGTAATTGCTCCAATGAGTTGACCACAATTTTGCGAAACGTTGATGTTTGCTATGTCACTTCATTCGGATAAAACACAAAAACAGCGTTTGATTAATAATTATTAAAAATTGCGAAAACTTTACACCAAAATTAAAATTTAATACGTTAAACATAAATTTTGATACGAACTAGACTGTTAGGTATCAATAGAAAAAATTATTATGTATTTCATTCCTTGGTCACACTTCATGATTTCGGTTACTGATCAAATCTGTAAACAAAAATGTGGCAATACTTTTTATGAACACAATGTCGTTAGATAAAAGCACCTCTACTAGTGATGGAGAACAACACCTTAAGAACACGTTAATTGTCTGTGAAAGTGTATATGGAGAATCACAAATAATACTGAACTAGAAAAATATGTTTAAGGCTTCTATTCATTTTCAAATAGATGTGTGATTTATATAATCAAATTTATATAATTATTTATATAATATAATTTATAAACAATTAACATTATTTTATCTTATGTAATATCATCTGTACCTGCGCGAATATTAGTTATTAGATTTTGTTTTGTGCGTCGGTTTGAATGTAGTAAAATTGTATAGGACGTTTTTTTACTCTAAGGATGCATAGACCCGGATATAAGCAGAGCCTCTGATGCCCTGCGTAATACTCTCTCAAAAAAATGCACATAAAATTATTTTTTTTATTCTTAATATTTTCATTTCTTAATAATTTCACTTCTTAATAATTTAATTTCATAATAGTTTTCCGAAAAGTCAACTCTTATTAAACAAATGATTATTTATTTCTGCAACTATTATAGAAATTAATGGACGAAGTTCAAAAAGAAACTTTGATATGAGGTGTTTAGGAAGATATGTACACGTGTAATTACGAGACGACGACGACGTAATACTAGATAGATAAAATCGTAGATGACAAAAGAAGGCTGGGAATTAGATGAAGAGCGGACAAGAGAAACGTCTGCGGGCGTCCTTTACGAAAGAAAGGCAAAACTGTAAGTGGTGCTTTTCCAATAAAGCGTTGACCACCGTTTTTTCGAAGGGCGCCGGAGGGCTAGCGTACGGTCCAAAGCCTCTCGACGGAGACGGCGTGCAAGGAAACCGTGTGCTCTCCCCCTCTTAGCCCCGCGTTGATCTCTTAATGCGCCGAATTGACTCCGCGTGCGGGCGCCCTGTGAAAATGTTTGCGCCGGCGAGGGCAGCGGCGGCGCGGCGTTGGCGAAGGGGTGGGGGCACCCGCAGGGGCAGAGCGAGAGGCTGCGGAACAAAAGACAGCGGCGGCGCGCACAATCGAGGGGGTCGAGTGGTTTTCGGGTGGGTTTATATTAGTTCTCACGTGGCCCAAGCCTGTTTCACATCGTCTCCCTCTCTTCGTAATGGCCATCTGTTTCCGCTGTTGTGTATCCCTGCATGTTTTGTGAAATGTTTTCTTATTTGGGTTCCACCATGGATTTCGTCTCCCTGCCAATTCGCGATCTCGTACCAATACTGACTTTGGAAATATTGTAAGAATGATTTGTCAAAAGAGTATGCGTCTATGGTTCTAATTATCTTGTACATCCCCCAATTCCTCATTCATTGTGCCAAAGAGAAAGAAACCCAATATACAGTGTGAGTCATGTGAACTTAACTTTTTACAACCTCCTATTTTGAACGGTTGAAATTATTGCAATGCAGTTTTCACAGAAGTGAATGAGGGAACGAGGCTAATTGATATGTGTATTCATTTCTATTTTATCACTTTATTTTACGAGGTATTTAAGATAACTTTTTTTCAAATGGAATCTATTATGACGAGCGTAAAAAGACGAATATAGTGATAGATATATTGTCATGTTAGATAAACATTTTTTGAGTAATTTTAATTTTTTGCGCATGCGCAGAAGATCTATAGTGCTCTCTGCTATGATTGGCACAAACTGATGTTTTCTTCAGATAGATATATTTGTGCAGAAACGTCGATGTTTTCGAAAACAATTCCCAAGATATAAATAAAATTTCCAGTATCAAATATTTTTTGTGGATTGCTCACAATCAACAGCCATTGACAACTGCCACTGTTGTCAATCCCCCGGCGGCATGAAACCATTTCTATTCTCAACATAACTCAAGGGTTGTTAGGTTTTTTATTATTTTGTACGGTGGAAAATAGTTAAATTTGAACCCTGAATACATGGAACATTGATTAGAAAATTTAGGTGAGTCAAATTTAAGATGGATTGAACTTTAAAATAATATTGACGTGTTATTGATCACATTAGAACCAAAACATTTTACATCGAAATGTGTCATCATATTTAAAACATCGATATCCTAAAACTTCGGTGGTTTTGTGGATGTTTTCATTGATGTCGTAAAACCTTTTGGTGCAGTCTCGATATTTTGCTAAGCTTTGCCATCCGCTCATACCGCTCGAAGTACTGGCTCCGGGAGGGCGGCGCAGGGCGTGGGGCGTGGGGCGTGCTCTGGCGGGGCGTGGGGCGAGCGGTATTCCCACGCGCGGCGCTTCCGCCCGCGCTGGGACGCCGCCAGGCACCGCTATCTCCGCGGCGCTGCTCTTCCGGCGCCGCCGTAGATAGCGCTCGCACTTCCGGGTACTTGACCCGCCCCGCGCAGCAACGCGACGCGCACCGACGCCCAAGCCGATGCCTGGGCGAAAACCCGCACAGCCACCCTCTTCGCTCGTCCGAACGCACGGCCACCTGGCAGGGCGTGGTCTTCTCTGGGTGCCTGTCCGTCTGGGTGCCTGTCCGTCTGGGTGCCTGTCCGTCTGGGTGCCTGTCCGTCTGGGTGCCTGTCCGTCTGGGTGCCTGTCCGTCTGGGTGCCTGTCCGTCTGGGTGCCTGTCCGTCTGGGTGCCTGTCCGTCTGGGTGCCTGTCCGTCTGGGTGCCTGTCCGTCTGGGTGCCTGTCCGTCTGGGTGCCTGTCCGTCTGGGTGCCTGTCCGTCTGGGTGCCTGTCCGTCTGGGTGCCTGTCCGTCTGGGTGCCTGTCCGTCTGGGTGCCTGTCCGTCTGGGTGCCTGTCCGTCTGGGTGCCTGTCCGTCTGGGTGCCTGTCCGTCTGGGTGCCTGTCCGTCTGGGTGCCTGTCCGTCTGGGTGCCTGCTTAGGTTTTGGGGTCAGTTCGTTCGTTCGCCCGGACGATCGCTACATCATCCAGATTGCAATATCACTCTAGTGCACAATCACTCGATCAAAAGTTGTCATCGAGGCGGACGCGCGTTTCGACTCGACGCCTCCATCAGGACGGGTCGATGGATTGAATCCAGTCCTTCACATTTCGTGGGACGGTCCCTCAGTTTGCTGATCCCAGATCTGTAGGACTTGTGTCTAAAACTGAATAAATATAGTGTACAGGGAGGTACATCTCCATTGGGGTACATAGTCGTTCGTTTTAAAAACGTCTTGGGAAAATACAAGAAAAATAATTGCTCTTTTGGAGATAACTAGTCGACTAAACTGTTAATGTGACGTCCTGTGACCCAACATCCTCTATTTTACAGAAACTGGAAACAAATATATGATATGGTATGAGTAAACGAAGTTTCTTTTTCTTGGAAGAGGTTAACGTGATATAGTACTCGTGTAGCTGCTGTCTCGAGATACGTTCGTATGGTGGTTACTTTGTAAATACGCAAACTTTCGTAAACTGCTGCAGATGAACCTTGCATGGAATAAGAGAAGCAATTGCCAAGAGAGTTATGAGTTATTTATTTCATTTCCTAAGATAAAATGCACATCCAAATGCTTTTGTAATTACTTAATGGTGTCAGTTGAGACATCGACTGTATGTGATTTGATCTTAAATGATGTGTTCTTTCTCGAAAATTATGCGTTCTCAGAAAATCTCTAGCGCATTACAGCATGCGGGTATGCAAAATAGTGAAGACTTTACTCGTTAGCATACACTTGTGGGTATGCAAACGACTAATGAATTCAGGGGATGGTAGGTCATTGTCAACCTGAATGTGAGAAAAAAGAAAGTGTTTACGATAATGATTTACATCAATATTATTTAGCGTTCTTTATCAAGTCTTTAGTCTGTGGAAAAACCTGTGAATTAGTTACAAACCTGAATGAAACGTGAACCCAAACAAACCTGAATGAATTCAAATCTTAATGCAATCAAATGTGACATTCTGTAATGAAACAACCTTTTGGAAGGTGTGATACGTATCTTATGTAGTGAAGGCGTTCGTGTTCACAAAATCCAAGCGACAGGTCAGAAATTTGCAAGTTGTAATATGCAAAGAAAATACCGTAAAAATCGTGCGTAGAATCCTCAGAACTAACTCGTACGATGCACGTAATTTAAAATTACAACCAACCTGAGATCGCGACTTCGACTGGGTTAGAATTGTGAAAGAGCGTTAATATATCAAATTTATATTGATAAACAAAAAAATACGGTTTTTGTGGTAAAAAGGTTAGTAATATAAATGGACTGCGGTAACTTTCTTACACTCCCATTCCTCAATGGATGGAAAAATCCTGGTAGTCGAAGGATTAACATTCGTTTGTCAAATCACAATTTTAACGCACGAGTTTCTTCCACTGGGAGGTAGCTTCGATCCCTATTTCATCCGCCAGTCGCCAAGTCTACTGTTCTTGCAAATTTTGAATATGAGACAGCGCCGCAGTAGCTCAATTGGGGCATGCGCAGTCCAGCCGTCTTTACAGCGCTTGCCTCCGCGCACGCATATCAGCGCTTTGGCCGTCCCCACCCCCACCCCGCGCGCACAATCCGTTAATTGTTAAGGGGCGCGCCGCCCCCCGCCCCCTCCCTTTCTCCGCCCTCGCAGCACACAAGTGACGCACTCAGGCGCGATCGCACCTGCAACGGCGGCTGTGCGTGCGGTCGGGCACAGTGGGCCGCACAACGAACACGTAACAAAAAATCATCCAGGCGAAATAGTGTTACTAGACTTCATTCAAAATGTGGAGATTTTTAAAAAAAAATAGAAAAATTGGTTATATTAAAATGCGTGTAGGATTTTTTGTTTGATTTTCTTTCAAGTTTGAGAAACTGAGAGTTTGAGAGAAAAGTGTCTATTAGCTGTCTTAAAAAAGCGAAGATTTAGTACGGTATGTTGCAGAATATTCAAGTTTCAATTCATATTGAAGTAGTAATTTTCAAAACTGGATGTACAATACGTATAAATCACAAAGTGCCTCATACATCCGCGCGAAGCGTCTTTCTTATTAAGATTATTACACCGATATACAGAAGTGCAAATAACGAACTCGGTTGGTTATAAACCTGTGCTCTCGCCTCGGTTGACGAACTTCAGTTACGTCCGTTATTTGTGTTAGCGGTCGTTCAGTTCTTCTAACACCATCTTATTCACATTCATACACGGATTGCAGAAGAGAACTCTTACGCCACCACCTGCTACAACTTTGTAATTTGTTTCGATTGTTTGTAAGGGGCGGACAGTAAAATGAGTAAAGGTAACGACGGTAACGATACCATTTCTCTGGTTGCGTTCCGTTAATTTATAGTGCGATTTTTCTAGCTCTGCCTCTCAAGCCCTTATGGCCACGATGGAATGTCACACGGCATCTCGGTCGTGCCGCTAGAAGTCGTGCGATCGCAAACATTGCTTGATACGGTTGCGATCAAGCGATATCCAGTGGCACGACTGAGAAAGACGCGAAATGTCTTGACATATTCCATCGTGAAGGCGGACCTTGAGAGGCAAAGTCAGAAAAAATCGCAGTATAACCATAGAGTATGGTTATAACTATGGATATAACTATGGTATAACAGTGGTTATAACTATGGTATGGTTATAACTATGGTATAACAGTGGTGAGTTTCGAAAAACGTTATTGAAGGATTTCGGCCCCTCATAGATTTCGCCCCCCGTGCCGGGTGTTGCTGCCATCTGCGCGGGCGCGGGGGGGCAGGAGGGGGGGAGGGTCGCGTATATCGGCGCGATAGGCGGGCGGCTGCGCCGCGCGGAGCCAACTGTGAACCGCGCGCGCCGTGTCTTCCCACACACGCGCCCGGGCGGGAGGGAGGGGCGCGCCGCGCTTGTGTCTGTGTGTGTGTGTGTGTGTGTGTGTGTGTGTGTGTGTGTACGCACGGGCGAAGGGCCGGGGAAGGGCGCGTTGGGGCGTGCGTACGCGCGCGCACGCGTTGTCGTCCGAGGCGTTGCGTGCGCGGGCGAGGAAGTACGACCCCTGCGTGAAAGGTGGAGCAAGATGCAATTACTCAGTACTGTCGTGGATTTGTGCTGGCGGGACGTTTGGAGAGGACGGGGTGTATTAATAAGTTTTGGCGCGCCAGAGATAAGGGATCATCCATAAATTATGTAACGCTACAGAGGGAATGAGGGCGTGTGTGGCAGCGTTACGCTGCGTTACATAGAGATATGGAAGTTCGTTACAAGGGGGGTATTGAAAATACTCGAAAATTTGCGTTACCGTAGTTTATAGACGGCCTCTAAAAAACACACAAATATATATACATACACAGACTCGCACGCATTGAAAAGCAATTATCTGAGAGGTTCATAAAATTGAGAAATTACAAAATTCTTAAAACTAGTGGCCTGAAGCTGCAAAAATGCTGCTAAATAAAACCGCACGAAATTATTTTTCGAAAAGGTAGCGCACATGCTTCACACGAAAAGCCAATAAAAACTCTCATATAACACTGGAATAAATTAAATATTTTAACAAAAACAGTGTTCACGAATACTGAAGTATTATAGAACAGTATACATATCTGAAGAGACCAGCATACAGAACATACAAGAATGCAAGTTATACATCGAAAATAGGAAAAGTTGATGTTCCATAACGCTGTATGCAAATATCAAACATTTAATAGCGGGAAGCCCGTTCCTTGGAGCTTTGCTGACACAAACTGCTGTGTCGAAAGCAGTGAAGCACGAGTCGAAGATTCAGTCGGTACGCGCAGTATGAGAATAGGCGAAATAAAACTATCAAATATTTGCATTTTTCAGATAAAATTGAAACTGCTTCATTGGTTTTGAAGTTTTTCAATGAATGTACTTATCTAACGAAACCCATGGTTGATACCACTCATTTGGCCCAAGGCTGCATAATTTTCTTTCAGTTTCTATGCGCATTGGAAATTGGTAATATAAATAATTGTCTACTTTGGAACGAACAAGTAGTAAGCTAATACTAGTAATCTACTTCACGCTTTTCGAAACGATCTTAATTCCTTTTTCATAATTATCCAACCTTTTTACCAGTTTTCTCAGATACTTGCCACAGCGTGAAAGGAACTTAGGAAGTTCGGTTAATTATTTGGTCATGATACATACATAGCAGTTTCTCGAGGCTTTTCTGAAAATCACAAAATCTTCACGCCGCCAAATCTTCGATCGATGAAAGCTCATATTCGTAGAGGGGTTTTACTGCCATTTCGATTAGAGACGTGAATGTCTGCAGCTCTCTCTTTCCCTCCAGACCCTACATCATCAGCACTCTTGAATTTTGCCACCATTGCCCATTTTGGGGACAAACATTTCGGCGTCTCAGCTTGCATCGTGTCTCACCCGGACAGTGAAGAACGTATGTTCATTGGGAATCCTGGTCTTGAAGCAAAGCTGGCCGAACAAAATTTATTCGTGAAGCAGATCAGGACTACAGCCTGTGAATTTTAAACTCTGTACTGATTGATTCGATGGAACTTGGATACCATTCGGTTTCAAAATGTCGCTGCAGTCACATGAGATAAGAAGTTGAAACATCGTTTATTAAGAGTAATTTTAGGAATTATTTCAATACTTATCTCCTAGTTCTTAAAAATGCACATTTGTAATGTTTATTTTTAGGATTTGTTGATGAACTGAATTCAGTGTAATGATTTCCATCGATGTGAGAGTGGAATCACAGACTTTACGCAATAAATATAACCCCCGTTTACCGGGCAATACGCAGTTTAAGGGTCGGCATGCTAATATTCTACCTTTCTGTTCCAAGTTTCGAAACCTCGTTGACGTATGTGGAATTTCTGATGGATGAAGCGAATTGGCGCATATCTCTTTTTTTTCTGCGCTTTGTTCCTCCACTTACCACACGATTTCTCATTTCACTATCGGGATAATCGGCATATCTGAACATGCATGTGTCAGAGACTACCATCGACGTTTTCGGTGAGATTTTCTCTGCTGAACAACTGCACGAGCAATTGTCTGTTTGCAGTAGTAATGTGGTAAATTAAATATTGCAAAACTTGGGTTTTAGTCAACAAATTTGATGTAGAATTTTCTGTTGCAAAAACAATGATACACAATTTTTGATTTAATAAAAAAGTATATTTTTTCAGAGAGAAGAAGTGTTTTTCCATAGGCATAGACAAATGCACTTGACAAGAAGATATACGAACAGGGAGTAGATAACTAATCAAATAATTGTATGTATGCACTTGGCGCGACGGTCTGTGAACGGGCTCAGGCCTACCGGCGACGTCCCTGCCTCGCGGCCATCGGTTAAAGGGGTACGTGTGGTTAGCACGAAGACATCCCCATGCCGTATTCCGCTCTTCTCAAATTCAGAAATAATTTTCTCATCATCACACAACATGTACTGGGACATTGCAAGGAAAACGCTCACTATGTTCTTGCCTCGACCGGGAATTGAACCCGAGGCCGCGTAGTGGAAAGCGAGCACGCTGACCAAGAGCTAGCCGCGAGGCTAATAAAATAATTACCATAAAAGAAATACGTAATGTACAACTGGTTTCTTGCGCCTAAAGAAAGAAGAGTAGTTCTTCAACAGAGGAGTATTGCCTCGTGAGTGAAATGTTTGCGCGGCCGGGCCAGCGGTAACCGAGGCGGTGACACCCGATCGTTTCGCCAGCGCAGCGCGGCATCCTCCTCCGGGACCGGTCAGCGGCGTCTCTTGCGCCGGTCACCCGCCACGCAACCCGAGCGGCCGGGGGGGCGGGGGGCAGGGGGGGCTCCGGGCGTGGGAGCTGCACCTGGAAGGAGCTGCGTGACATGTGGGCGCATTCCACGGACCTCTTGCGCCCCCTTGCGCCCTCCCCCCCCCGCTCCGCCTGGGCCCTGTCTGGCTCCGCCTTGGCCCGCCTGGCCTCCTCGCTTGGGATAGCCGTGGGCCCCGAACCCCTTGATCCCGCCGCCTCGGCATGGTGGATGCAGAGGGCAGCAGCATTCGCCGGCGTGCCACAAGGTTCCGAACTCGTTCCTCTTGTGAAATCCGAGCTTCAGACCTTTCGGCAGGAATTGAGGAGTTCGACGGCAGAACGACTTAATCCTGCTAATACTGCCTTCACTTTTTTCACTTTCTTCACTTGCGATCACTACACTTCGACGCATTTGAATAACTTACTAGTTCTAATAATGACACAAGGATGCAGAGAACAACAGAAGCGGTTGTTCCTCTGTACTGCTTGCAACTGTTCCGCGTCAGTGCGTTTTGGCTGGTGTTTTTTTAGTTCATTCAATCTTTTTAATTATTATTGATACTATAATTCAAGTGCTTAAAGTTTCATTTTTCTGGCGTTGTTGAATATTATGGTGACTATTCCACTCGTGAAATTAAAACCAATATTGTTTAACTATAAAACCAAAATGTCCCAATCAGGGCGGGGTATCTCAAAACATTTATCGCTTTTTCTATCTGAATTTTCTTGCTGCCCCTCCCTACTGTCCAATAATAAGATGCGAGTCATGTATCTTAAGAGGTGGTATGTATCGATCGCTATGTTAATGTTCAATACACGCTGTATGTACTATAACCTGACCTCTTTGATTTTAATATGCATTTTGGAACTCTGTTGGACGTAATTTCATTCGTGGAAGAGTTACACTAAATACCACTCGTGCTTTGCAAATTCTCAAATAAATCCCATTGTTGCTTCGCGAGTCAGGGATTTATCGATAATTTCCAAAGAACTCGTGGTGTATTACCTATGATAATTATTGTACCGGACTAAATCATGATTGTTGAGGAAGAAACTTAACCTAAAAATTAATCTTTAATGTGATTCAATTTAGTATAATTTTATTGGGTCAAATATGCGTGAAGGACAAGACCCGAACTGACTAAAAGACTGACTTAAACTCTCCCTGACTTAAACTTTAACTAAGACTGACCTAAACTCTCATTTCTCACTTTAAACTTTGTCTCCACAACACCTTAAACATAGAGTAAATATGTATCCTTAGTCTATGCCTTTTATAACCTATGAAAAACACAACAAAAAAAACTCGAAAGAACGGCTTAATAGTAGTTGTATTATTTGATTTATATTAATTCTTTTTTAAACTTTATTTCTTTCATGTAAATCTAGTAGTTTCGGGATGAAGCCGAGCCTCTACCCTTCTCCTCACTTATATTCGCAAGGTGCAGGTGTTATACAGGATAACCCGCGATTAAACTCACACATGCCATTTCACACACATTTCGCTCACTCACGATTTCTCCCACATGATGTGGTTAATTTGTTTAAAATGTCACTTAAAATGAGCAAATTCACTGTAATCTACTCATGATAAAAATATTTACTAATTAGACGAGTAACACGTCTGTATCATATTCTTGACTCACCACCCTCCTTCGCCTCGCCGATTCGGGCTTCCTTCTCTCTCTCTCTCTCTCTCTCTCTCTCTCTCTCTCTCTCTTTCTCTCTCTCTTTCTCTCTCTCTCTCTTTCTCTCTCTCTCTTTCTCTCTCTCTTTCTCTCTCTCTTTTCTCTCTCTCTCTCTTTCTCTCTCTCTCTTTCTCTCTCTCTTTCTCTCTCTCTTTCTCTCTCTCTCTTTCTCTCTCTCTCTTTCCTCTCTCTCTCTTTCTCTCTCTCCTCTTTCTCTCTCTCTCTTTCTCCTCTCTCTTTCTCTCTCTCTCCTCTTTCTCTCTCTCTCTTTCTCTCTCTTTCTCTCTCTCTCTCTCTTTCTCTCTCTCTCTCTTTCTCTCTCTCTCTCTCTCTTCAACTACTCTTGTCCAATTGCTCTCTGCTTCCTTAACGCTGACCTCTCACCAAGACTCGTGTTACTGCTCTTGATCCGTTACTATTCGTTCCACTTATGACCTCTTATTCTCGACCCGCCACACCTTTCCACCATTCCCACACTGTCACTCTAGCCTTTTTAGACTGGTCTCGAATTACAAATCCTGTAAACTTTCCCTCCACATTCTCTTAACCTCCACCTGAGTACCTCGTCTCAAATGTAGTATTTACCCGTTCCACCTACTACCACTTTTTCTTTTGGCGTACAAGTAGTTAAGATTAAACATCATTTGAATATTCTGTTCTCAACGAGCAAAATCTTCCGTCGTTTCTGGTGGTGAGGGTGGACCCACTGGTTTCCTAGAGATCTGCTGCTCTCAGAACCGGACTGGAAAAGCGAAGGTGGCAAGGCGGGAACGCGTTGACGTTCTGAATTCAGACTTAAGCAGTTACCTGCGAGGTTTTGTATTTTACATTCACGCGTCGGAGATTGATGACTGGTGGTTGGAACGTGAACGAACGTTTTGCGAAGAGACTTGTGCGATTTGCGATTACGATTGCTTCAAGTTTGTGGCTGGCTTGGTTGAAGGTTCGGATATAGAATTTAAACATGCTTGTATCTTGCATGTAATTGACGTTGATCCTTCGAAATATTTGTGATTGTGTGTGCATCTCGGTCTATGAACACACGGATCCAGGACCTTGTCGTAATCATGGCTTGCTCTGCCTTATCAGATGAAACCTGAGCTCCAGCTTGTGTTAAGGATAGTAAATTTGCTTTATTGCAAATTCATGCAATATAACTTCAACTTTATTTCCTTTCCTTTCAAATTATCATTAAACATTAGCATGTAAATATAATTAATAATTTGCGACATAGTTTGCTTTCTAAACTTTTCAAATTCGAATAGATATTCCCTCTCCTTATTAGAGGTGATGAGATTTCTAACAAACTAGAAATGATTGAAATTGTCGGTGAGAGGAATTCGAGAAGCTTTTTTAGCATAAAATTGACTTGTAATGAAAAAACAATTTCGATGATAAACTTTTTTCAAACCATGGTGACCCATTGAACTGAATATTAATTCCGAATTCTGTAACATCATTTGTGATGTAAAGGAGATTCATACTTACAAAGCTGTACTGAACTCATTATTAGAATTTACTTATCCCACTATTGTTGAATAAATAACACACGGTAATAACGGTCTCCACCTGAGAAGTGAGTTTTCTCATCCTTATTCGACAACACGTACTGGGATATTGTAAGGAAAGCGCACACTATAATCTTGCCCGGCTGGGAATCGCGTCATGGAAAGCGAGCACGCTGACCAATGAGCTAAACCTCCAGGGCACTACCACAGTACAGTTTTGAATCCCCATAGTGAGCTGGCCGGTCTCCCAGAGGCGTGCGTTGGCGGTCGAGTGGTGATGTTGCGCCCCGTGCCGCCTTACGCCAAGCGGCTCGGCCTTGGCGCGGGCGTGAATGGCGCAGGCGGCGCTGCGTCGCTGCGCACGGCGCTGGTGGCTGCGGCTGCAGGGCAGGACGCCGCGCCGCCTCCCACACTGGCGCTGGAGGTAGCGATCGTTCCGCCCGGAGGATAATTATTTGAAATTGCGCGGACCTTGAGGATGTTGTTTCGCGCGGCCGCCGCCACCGCTCGCCGCCCTTCGCCCACTCGCCGCTGCTCCTCCACTGGCCCGCCAACCCATGCCATATTCCACCACAGTATATCAACTACTCCCCGCCTTCCAGACTCTACAGTTCCCCTCTCATCGCAGACCCGCCACAGCACCGGAATAAACCCGCCACAAAAGCCAGCTCCACCACAACCCTGCCACAGCTGAGGTACAACCCTGCTAAAACTCCGCCGCAACTCCGCCGCAACCCCGCCACAACCCCGCCGCAACCCCGCCGCAACCCCGCCGCAACCCCCGCCGCAACCCTGCCGCAACCCTGCCGCAACCCCGCCGCAACCCCGCCGCAACCCCACCGCAACCCCACCGCAACCCACACGCAACCCCACCGCAACCCCACCGCAACCCCACCGCAACCCCACCGCAACCCCACCGCAACCCCACCGCAACCCCACCGCAACCCCACCGCAAACCCCACCGCAACCCCACCGCAACCCCACCGCAACCCCCACCGCAACCCCACCGCAACCCCACCGCAACCCCACCGCAACCCCACCGCAACCCCACCGCAACCCCACCGCAACCCCACCGCAACCCCACCGCAACCCCACCGCAACCCCACCGCAACCCCACCGCACCCCACCGCTACCTCGCCGCAATCCCGCCGCACTATCGCACTATACCGCATCTTTACTCGGCTTAGAGAGAATTTCCAGACATGGATGACTGTGGTGCTGAACATCTCTCACAGAATGACACTATGGAAATATTGCCGGCGGTGTCATTTTAAATTTCATCAATATATTGGATCTCTTCCATTATCAGAAAGTGAGCCCAAGTGGTCGAACACGGACGGAGCTTCTTTTTGTGAAGAGAGACATAAAGTAAGGAAATGATTACACTTCACCGTACAAATTACCAACGTTTAATACATTGCAACCCTCGCAGTACATTGGATGACAAAGGCCCAATTTGTAGGTTTCTCTTAAAATTTAATACAGTAAAATCTGTCTAAAACCGGAACCTGTGCAACTCGGAAACCTATCTTAAACCGGAAAATTTCTGCGGCCCGTGAAGTTAAATGACATTTTACACAGCATAAAACCGAATCTGTCCAACGCGGAAACGGAACGGTTTTTTCATGTCCTGCAGGGGGGGGGGAACCTTCGTAAAACGGAATTTCTTTTAATTTAATGCATTTCGCAGAGACACGCGAGATACTCTTAATGGAATGAATGTATCTACAAGTCAGTTTTCATATCTCTATGTTGTATGAGTTTCACACGTGGCAGCCGCACAGTGAAGGAAAGGGGCTTCCGCTGTTATCATTTGTCTCTCAAGGCGTAGGCCTTAGGGGAATTCCCGCTCTCCCGACTCTCTAAGCGTGGGTAGGTGCACGGGAATGGCTTCAATTCACGCGTCTGCTTGCCTCGCATTGACAATCGTAACACCTTGACCAGAGCCGCATTGCTTAAGGCCATGCGTGGGGTAGCGTCGGATAGACCTAGTACTCTAGGCTGTGACACATTGTGCGCTGAAAGAGTCTGCGAGAAGTCATGGTGCAGCCACTAGCCAGTGAGGTGGTGTGTTTTCATGAGTTTCACAACCAATTTGACAATGAAAAAATTTGGCAACTTTGGAAAAGAATTGAAAAGGTGTTAGGAAGAGAGAAAACCAAAAACTCTAGATTAATGTTGAAAAAATTATATTATGTCAATGAACAAGTCGTGAAATATTTCCTTTACCGATTTGTTAGAAATAATTATGTTTAAATACTCTTTATTGGTGATTTCCGTCCGTAAATAAGTTTTATGTTAGTGTATGTTTTATAATTATAATAAAATCATGTTACTAGTTTCAGGACGGGAATGTCAATATTAAAAGTGTCATGAACGTACAGCCATCCATAAAACGGTAACCTTTGTAAACCGGAAAAAATGTTTGTCCCAATCGATTCCGGTTTAGACAGATTTTACTGTATTTTGCATTTTAATGCACTATGTCCTCTTGCCTTTATGTAATGTCTGAAGCTCTCTCTTCCATGAACACGTGAAGCACGAAGTGGCGAGGGGTTCTGATAGAGATTTAGGAGGGTCGTACAGCGCCATCTACGCGCTCCGTCGCGAGCGCAGAGCCTTGTAAGGCCGCAGGACCCGCTGGAGTCCACTCGCAAGTACCGTCCCCCTATATTAGGAATTATGAGCCCACTAGCGGCGTCTGCTTCAAGACGACCCTTCTCCAGCAAGTGGCTGCGATTTATTTCCGAATAGTTCGTAATTCATGCTCGTAATTGCCTTGATCCGGATGACACTACGGACATCCTTAAAAGGGCTCTTAATGTCTTTATTTGCCTCCCAAAGTGGGCCGTAATCGGTAGATTATTATCTATTATTGGTAATTATCCTGGTCCTCGAGATAACATCTATTAAATCTTCTGGGCCATCGTACATAAATCCACACGAAAATGGAAACTTAAAAGTTTATATGATTTCTCGGCTTGGCAAACGGCCTGATGTATTTCAATAAACACAATTTGATTTTCTGAAGCGATATATAAATTCGGAAAATGTTAATTTTAATTATTTCACTCAATTCATTTCAACAAATTAATTCCAATTAATCGCTTATTGGTCACTGGATAGCAGTATCAAAGAGAGCAGAGTACAGTATAGACATCGTAAGACCGTCGGTTTAAAGAGTAAGCAATCGTTCTTAGTTCCTTTGTCATTTGCTATTTCACAACGTTTATCTTTCATCTGCTTCAGAGCAAGTTACACATAAATGGAGTTTTTTGAAAATTTGTGTTGGGGTGAAAGTTTTCAATTGCCATAAATTGTGTTTTGAGACTTCGTTTAAAAGACATCTATCTACAAATAGAATACATTGTCACGTAAGGTTTCAACGCTTCTGCGTTTGCGGTACTGACTGCTTATGTTATTCACAGATACTAATTATTCGAATGAAAGGTGCAAATAAACAGAACTAGTGATGCAAATAATCCGCAAAAAAGGTATGTTGTGTAAAGGAATTCGGTGTTTTGCCTTACAATTCGATGTTAGAAGAAAAGGAATATTTTTTGTTCAGATTTAAACAATGACGAGTAAGAAATAGTTCGTTGTCTATACGTAGTCACACTTATCATTTTGGATATATTTTAGCTTCTGAATTTTTCGTAGCTACGACGAAACTGGCTCTGAGTAACAATAACTGCATGTGACCCTGATAGTAATGCAAGCTTCTTTTCGCAATACATTGTAAGCTATTTCTTTTTATGAATTTTTTTTTCGCGTAATTGCGCCAATTATCTATAGCTAACAAGGATGTAGTTACATTGTACACAACTGATACTTTTCAATTTCAATCCTGAAGAGTGTTGTTCTATGAATCAGCTGGGGAACAAGTGTTTTCGAAGGCCGCACAAAGAAAAAATCACATAATTTCAATTTCCACTCAACTGTTAGTGACAAGGAAGGAGACGTTCGGTTCATTCGCTCATCGATCAGCTCCTTGCCGAAAACGTGAGGGGGCTTGAGAATGCAAAATATCCGTGACATCCTCGATTTAAGTTCTGTCTTATCGTGCGTTGGTGATGGATAAAATAAGTTTTAAAAAAATTATCTTACGCCTTTTCGCGGTATTAGAGGTCATTCTTTCACTGGACGTTTTCATCCTCAAAATTATGCTAATCAATGCTAGATAGAGTCAAACTGGTAATTACGTGGGCAAAGGTGTGCGTTTGTTGGTGACGATAGGGCAAGATTCCGTTCGGCTTGAGTTCTGCAAGATTCTGTTCTGCTTCCCTGCAACATAACTTTAGCGCACTGTTTAATTTTGTTGAATTTTCGCTGTTCATTCCCGCGAGATGTTCATCCCGTACCCATTCAAAACGGGCCATTGAGGAGGAGTGGCAATTGTGTTGTTATCCGCGGAAGGTCAGCCACGCGGCTGCGCGGAGCGGAGGTCACGTGAGCCGTCAGGCGCGTCAAGTGCGTCCGCTGCGGCGCGGCGTGATCGCTGCGCGGCGCCGCGGCGGCGGCGGCGGTGGGGGCGGGGGAAGGGGCGGTCGCCCAGCTGCGGCCAATTGCCCACAGGCGCGCCTCGCCTCGCCTCGACGCCCCGCCGCGCCTCGGCGCTGCAGCTGCGCCGGACACGCGGACGCGACCACCGACTCGCAGCCTCCGGCCCCGCCCCGCCCCGCCCCTCCCCGCCCCTCCCCCGCCCCTCCCCGCCCCGCCCCCGCCCCTCCCCTCCCCTCCCCTCCCCCGCCCCTCCCCGACCCGCTCCGCCCAGCCCTGCTCCGCCCAGCCCCGCTCCGTCCAGCCCGCCCCGCCCATCCCCGCACCCCTCCTTCCGGTCCCGCTCCACCCTGCTCCTACCCAGTCCGCTCCGCCAACCCGCTCCGCTTTGCACCGCACCGCACCTCACCTGTCCACTCCATTCTGCTCCGCCCCGCTTCGACCCCTCTCCACCCCACTCCATGCCACCCACCCCTCTCACTCCGCTCCGCCACGCCCGTACTGTCCCTCTCCCCCTGAACCACCCCAACGCCCAGCCCCGCTCTGCAGCGCACTACTCCCCTCAACTCCACTGTGCTCCGCTCAACTCCTCCTCGCTCCAAACTGCTCCCATCTGCTCCATCCCGCCTCGCTCGCCGCCCACTCCGCGCCGCTCTGCATCGCACCACTCCACTCTGCTCCGCCCCGCTCCATCCCGCCCGCCTCGGTCCAACTGTCTCCGTCCCGTTCGCCCCGCCACGCTCCGCCCCACCCACTCCTCTCCCGCCCCACCCCGTCTCGCACCACTTCAGTCCGCTCCGCCTCACCCCGCTCCATCTTGCCCCGCCCCGCCCCGCCCCGCCCCGCCCAGCCCCGCCCCGCCCCGCTCCGCCTCGCCCCTCCCCGCCAGGACCCCCCCCCCACGCGTTTCTCCGCCCAACCCCACCCTGTTCGTCCCCGCTGTATCTCGCTCTGCCATGGGGTGGAATGGAGGATTGGAATTGAAACTAAACTCTTTTGTTTTCAATTACGCAAATTAGTTCCATTAACTACTCTTTTGTTCTTTTCCCAAGAAAATGTGTTTTGGGCTATTTTGATGGGTATTTTCAGCTATACGTAATGGCTACCATGAATTACAAACAAAAAATTATTTGAAGTTGCTAAAATATGAAAATGTCCTTGGATGATTCTGTTTAACCACCGTAAAGAAAAGTGATAATACGCGAAGATAAACAGAACAGTTACATATAATATTCATTTATGAGTTACACTCCGTTACACAGTTGAACCTTCATGCATTATTAATACTCGTCGTAAATGATACGTCTGCATACATTTTCCCTCTCATGTTAAAAAAATGTCTTCGCCAGTAACAAACACATCTGCACGAATTACTATGACATACACACGCATACATACACAAACACATCTCCTGAACAAAATAAAACTGTTTTAAAAGTGGATGCTCATGCACGGAATGCACATTCAAGTTCGGGGTTACATTTTGGCTTCTGCCAATTAGGCTTTAGAAGCGGGGTTCGGGCCTAACTTAACAATACTAACATAATAACAATAACTAAATCAATGGCCTGTCCTCTTTGGGCGTGGCGTGTTTTTAAATATTACAGATAGTTTGTACTTTCATTTGAAAGTTCTTTATGAAGTTCTGGCTTCTTCTTTCCTTTTTTCTTGGTGACATTCACACACTCTTTCATTTTTAATCTAGTATATACACAACGCAATCATTCGCTAATGCCCACAACACTGAACTTCACAATACACTATATACACTAGTGATGTCAAGGTTTTCTACTGGTGGCAGTGTCACGCGACGTGGCACCGTAGAATGTCACAAGCTTCTCTGCGCAACTAGCGTCGGAAAAGGAAACTTAGTAGTAACCCCGCCATTTTACACTAGGAAAGGCGTTGTCTCTGGTGGCGGGGTAATGAACTGCGTGGAGGGGCGATTTTGTCGTGGCATTCGTGTCACGGACTCCCGCTCGTGGCATCGACCTTGACAATGTTGCCTTAAATTGTAATTAAAGGCATGGATTTTTGTTACACTAATACAGGTGTGCGACCAGAGAGACTCCGCTGTAAATCAATTATTTTCAAGAATCAAACAAATATTGTAAAAAGGAATATTTCCATGCCACGGACTCCTGCTCGTGCAATCGACCTTGACGACACTGACATACACAGTCACTTTGATCGCCACGGCGCCGACTTTCCTCGAGCTGATGTCGGTGTGCGCGCGGCCGGAGCGTCGCTGCTCTGGCCGCCGGGCGACCCAGTGCTCCGGTTGGCGGCCTGGCGCAAGCTCCGATTTACGACGCCTGCCACACGGCGGCGCTGCGCAGGGGGCGACACGACCAGGGCGAGGCTTGGAGAGGCGCCAGGGGCTCTGTTGGGACCCATGACCCATGCCCGCTGCCTCATGCTTGCTGACCCTTGTTCTCGGCCCCCGTAATCTGTGTCTCATGTCCGTTGTCATAATAAGCTCAATACTCGATGCATGCTGCTGACGCATGCTCACTGCCGCGAGTCCTCTGCGCCACGTTCAGTGCCTCGTGCCCGCTACGGCAAGCTCACTGCCCCGTGGTAATTGTCTCATGCCCAAACACACTATTTCATGCCAACTGCTTCATGCTCACTAACCCAAACTCGTTGCTCCTGGAGCACTAAACCGTGGTAACTGCCTTCTGCCTCAAGCTCTCTGCTCCAGGCTCACTGCCTCATGACCATGCCCCATACTCCTGAACCATGCTCACTGCCACAAGCTCTCTGGTGAACATTCACTGCCTTATGCCCTTGCACCATGCCTCATGCACACTGCCTCAAGTTCACTGCCCCATGCACACTACCTCAAGCTCACTGTCCCGAGCTCTCTCCTCCATGCTCATTGCCCTCTCTCTACTCTGCTCATTGCCTGCACCCATGCTCACAATCTCAAGCCAACTGTATCATGATCACTAATCCATGCTTACTGCTTCATGTCCACTGCCTCATTTTCACTGCTTGAAGTTTTCTGTCTCGTGCTCGCTGCTTTCTGCTCGATGATCTCTATCCCTTGCTCGTTTCGTGCCTTTTGCCCGATGCACACTGTACTGGTTGTTAAATTATCCTCCACTCTTGCCTCTTGGCTTTTGGATGACCTCGAATCTCACAGAGAATATTAAAGCGAAGAGCTTGCTTCTACTTACGGAAAGAACATGGACCCTACATGATAACTAGTGGTGTTAAACAGCACGTACTTTCTCGCCTTATTTTCACGCAAAATTACACAAAGAATACTCGAACTTTTGAAAAATTTACATTTCAAAATATATCTTTAAGGAACAGATTTCATTCAGAGAAAAAATATCTATCTTTAATATTTTAGTTGTAGGAAGACTCCGAAAACATTTTGAACTTTTGGTATTTTCGAAAAATCAGGGTTTTTAACGAACATGAGAACTAAACCATTCTCTTAAACGCCATCCACACTACTCAACAACATCATTTAATGAAAAACGATGCAGGCATTTTTTTTGTAAATTTTCAAAATGTCCCAGAGGTTTCATGTAGAGCACCCCTCAAAATTAAAATGCCGCGAAATCCGCTAGGTCGACTGGGGAATATCAGTTTTGGAGAAAATTGCCTGAACTATTTAGCCGTTAGCGTTGTTCACAGACAGACGTTGTGCTTTCAATTTGTTTTTCGGTATCAAGGGCCCACAAAATATGGATTCTGGCTACACCACGTGTTAGAAGATTTTTTTTTCTAAATTTAGCAACTGAGTTTATTATTTTTTTATTACCAAGGCCCTGTAATAAGAGCTTTTCTGCCGAAAATTCGCAGTTTTTTCGCGCAGCATGTCATAACTCACTACTCAGTAGCGAGGAAGTAAAAAGCATTCTCAAATTAAAGGAAGAGAGACAAAAATTTGGTCACCCCCGAAGTGGCATAAGGTGCTTTGCCGGTTACGTTGACTGTATCAATTAGAGCTTGTCTCCGGAATTCTTACTCCTCAATGCTGACGACCGAACCGAGGAAGTAAAACGGCCCCGTTCAAAAGAAAGTCGCTTTTCTGACTAAACGTTCCCATTCGTCGACCACTACAAGGAATGCGATTGCTAATCCATCACAAGGATGGGGTGAGTGCACTAAGAACTTCACGGAGTATGCCTTGTGGGCTTGAGAATCACCTTCGAAAAAGAGATCTGATTGTGGGACTGAATTTTATTAATTTTGCATTAAGTGGTTATCAGTAATTTTAATATTAAATTGTTATAAATTGGCCATGATTCAATCACACTGCCCACATAGAGCTTGTATTTTCGACGAATTCAGAAATACAAATGTGTAATCATGTAAACGAGATAATGAAAAAATTGCTGTATGATATTATTATTATTGAAACTTCAGTTTTGAAATTTTATTATTATTTGTGGAAACTGCAATTTTATGTCAATGTGTTAGAATACCTTAATCTGTTTTGTTTTTTATTACCAGTGTAGTACCAAAACCAATCAATTCGGCTCTAGATTGAACTTAAAGGCAAGAACACTTTCCAAGATTTTCCGTGCAATCCTTGATCTTCAAAGTTTACCACCCTACTCTGAACGAACCCCGAAACTTTGAATTTTATGATTTTATGTCCGACGTGTTTCATAGAACTTGTATGAGAGAGAAAATGAGGGATTGTAGTATTAATCAACGTTAAAAATGAGTTAATCCATGAAGGCATCTTATCAAACCACTTGGTGGCAGTACCAAAATCAACCGACTCAGCTCCAGACTGCACGTAACCACAAGAAGAACCCTTTCCACAACATTTCAAGCAATCCTTGGTCTTAAAAAGTTTCTCACCCTGCTCCGAACGAACCCCTCGGGGCGCCGTTGCACAACGCGAATTGACATTTGGAGGAGAATGTTTGGCGGGACATGCATTAGAACACACTTCCAGTCGGGCGGTGAGTGGTGATCTCATCGGCGCCAGCGGAGCGTGGAGGAGCCTGCTCGGGCTCCCGGGGCGCGGGAAGCGGTGATGAAAACGTAACCGGCCCGCGCTGCCCGCCTGCGAAGTAACTCACCCCCTAACGAGGATTAGGCAACCAGCCCCACCGCCCCGCGCCGCGCCGCTCCGCTCGGGCGTAAAGTCCTGGTTTAACTGCGCGCCGCTCAGGTGCCGAAGCGGCGCGGCGCACCCGGCCGGCCTTGACCCCCGTGAAGTCCGAAAAAAGAAAATTCAAAATTCTGAATTTCTTTGTGCATACGTTTGTCTAACGTTTGACCACGTTTTTGTCGACGGCATTGGTGTCACAAAGGCTTAGAGTAGCGTCAGGCAGCGTCAGGAGTTGAAGGCTAGAAAGTTCGTCTCCCGCTCAATACTTCGGAGTTTTTACCATTTAATTGTGGTAAAAACGCAACTATCTTACGTGATCTGTCTTCTTGCTCAGGATCATTCATGTCTCAACCACATCCCCATAATCACCTTACAGTCTTGAAAAATTGTTCCAAAGGAACCCTTTTATCCTGATATCATAAATCACCAGCAGGTGGGAAAACTTAGTTATGCGATTGCTTTCAAATCAAATTAGATCTTGTCACTGCCACAAGTGATACATAATAGGTGTTCTCAATAAAGAAAGTCTAAAACACGAGATGACTCGTTAACGACTGCCGTTTTATTCCAATTTTAATATGTTAAGTTTCCTGGCTAACTAGAAGGATATTTTATACCTCCCGAGAAATCAGGATTCTAAAATATCTCGATCACCCAGCTATAACACTAAAGTCTATTGAGAAGTGAATCTCTTTCCTTAGTTCCTCTCATTAAGGCAGAGAATTCGGGCGCTTAATTAGCACTTCCGCGCAGATGGCGCGGCGCTCTTTTGCTCAGGCCAAACGAGCACCATCTTAAAAACGGGCGGAGGCAGCGGGCGACGTCTGGGCGGCCGGCACGTGTCCCCCCCCCCCACGTGCGGACACTAATAAATCGCGACTAACGAGCGACGCGCCGATGACGGATCTAATTGTGCAGAGGACCTGGCGGACGCCCCGCCCTTTCCTGCTTCGCCCCCGCCCCGCCACCGCCCGCCACAGACTGCCTCGTCCCACCGCCCCCGGCCCCGCCCTGCTACCTGCCCCGCCCCCGCCACCACCGCCCCCGTCCCCGCCCCCACCACCGCCTCTGCCTCCGCCCCTGGCCCCGCCACCGCCTCTGGCCCCGCCCCCGAACCCGGCCCCGCCCCCGCCCCCGCCACCACTACCAATATTTTTAATTAATAACGTAACAAAAACCGGTACTATTGGGGTTCGTGTCTCAGATACGTTCAGGGAGTACAATATAGTGAGATCATTAATCAATCTGTTATATGGACATCATCGAAATTTTGCAGTTATTAGGTTTCTATTGGATTCAAATAGGGATTTGGAGATAAATTCGAAGTTTGTAAAGACGAAAAGTGTTACGGCGTTACTTATCAAACGCGAACGGGGAAGTATTGGTATCTCTCGGGAGTTTTGTCTACTTCCTTGAAACCTACTTCTTGGAACCTCCACCTTATCAATAGTGGTATGTTCATCGCCCTATAAGAAGCTCAGCGTATGTAAATTGGTGACCACAAGGAAAATAAGAGTTTAACCCATATGTAAATTGGGGACCGATCCACAGAAGGGCATACGTAAATTAGAGACCGAATACTTCTTCCTCTTCCAAGTAGAATAGGAAGGTGACACTATAGTTTCGAAAAACATTTTCGTAGCCATTGTTTTTAAAACACAACTCCAACTCCGCTATTTTCCAGACTTAGGACCGGTATTTTTCTTTCGAAATTTGATGTGGTTCAAGTTGGTTTTCATCCAATTGAATCATTCGTTGATTGAATGAATTTTACTTATCTTGCCATTTTAATATTCTTCCTTACAGCTCATAGTCTGTAACGATGAACATGAAATTTGGATCCTCTTCTCGTGCTTTCTTTACTCATTTTCAAATAGGAGCAAGTGTGGAAGGTCGGCAGTAACGTGCTTGCCTCCTCCATTAGTCCTATTCCTTTCCAGGGTTGGTTTGGCCCCCAGTTTCCATGTAGAATTAGAAAGTAAGTTTCTCGAGAACAGATAAAGGAATGATTTGGTCCCCAATTTCCGTCCGTCCGTCCGAGAAGCTCTGCCTCGAATCGGCGGTTGCGACGCCTGCGCGCCGGTTCCGGCCGACGGGCGTCCCTCGCCCCGCGTGGCGCGGCGCGGTGCATGCACGTGTGCGAGGAGCGGCCGGGGCTCCGGGCGGCGCATCCCCGGGGGCGGGGCGGAGGAGGAAGCATGCTTGCGCGCGCCGCCCCCGCCCCCGCCCCGGGCCGACACCTGCGCCGGCGCACCGTGACCGGCGCTTCCGGCAGGCCGCGCCGCCCCCGCACGCACAGATTCCCCCAGACGCCCCCGCCCCCGCCCCCGCCGCTCCTCTCCGCGCTCGCTGACTTCTTCGCCGCGATTCACATGACGGCGCTGCACGCCGCAGCTGGCGCCGACTTTTTTTTCTCCTTTTTTTTCTTTCTTTTTTCCTTTTATCTTTCTTTTTCTTCTTTTTTCCTTTTATCTTTCTTTTTCTTCTTTTTTCCTTTTATCTTTCTTTTTCTTCTTTTTTCCTTTTCTCTTTCCTTTTCTTCTTTTTTCCTTTTTTCTTTCTTTTTTTTTGATTTACGAAGTTACTTCGTAAGGAGAGAAAGTTGTGTAATCTTGCGTCGGAAAACGACGAGATTTTTCGGCAGAAAAACTGTCATTTCCGGACCCTGGTAACAAAAAAGTAGATACATTCCGTTGTTAAATATAGAAAAAAATTCTTCCAACAAGTGTGTACCCGGAATCAATGTTTTGTGGGTCCTTGATACCGAAAAATTGATTGGCGGGAAAACGTGTCTGTCTGTCTGTCCGTTTGTGGTGAACGCTAGCGACTGAACCATTCGGCCGATTTTCTTAAAAATTGAAATTACCCCACCGATCTGAATGAACTCGACGTTTTGTGAGTTTCAAACGGATATTTTGATTTTTGAGGGTACTTCAAAGTAAGCGTTTGGCTTTGCATTTACGTTTTTAAGCGTCGGCCCAAGTTGGACATATTCGGCGCTTCTGTAGCGTAGATATGAGTGACGGTGAGTTAACTCTGAGTATCTGAGTTCGGGTCTCTGAGCGGAAAAGCATTTTTGCTGCCTGAAAACATTTTTGCAAATTTTGTAGTGGTATAACGGAGCAACTAGAAATAATGCGAGAAAGTTGGTGCTTTCGTAGCCCCACTAGTTTTATTAAATAAATGTTTTTCTTATACAGCGGCTTAGCGTTTGACAAGAGTGTTTTAACATTAATTATACACAGCTAACTTATCGCCAACCTTAATAAGAGCGAGGCCAGTCCCTCTGAAGTCCTTAACTTCAATTTTTGGATTATATGGTTCGGGATCATGGGAAGAATTGTAATGGAAGGTTAGGAATTATTCCCATTAGGTTAGGTGGGGAAATGAGTTATTATGGTGGTCTGAACCTGTCTTTGGGGAATCAAAGAACTGAAGTCTCCTTTGCGCGTAGGATGATCCAAGTTGGGAATAATGTGGCGCCGGCCCCGCCGCTGGCCCTCGGGGTTGTGGGAATCGCCCGACTGCATCGCGCGGTCTGTTTTCCCCCATCCCTGCCTGGCTAATCGCTTTGCACTTTGCGTTATCTGAGAAGGCACAGTCGGACCGCATCCCGTTTCGTTCATCCGGTGTTTCCAAAGGTGTAAACAAGTTTCCATTCGTTAGTAGCACCAATAGATGTTCTCGCACCAGTCCAGAGCAAACGTCAAACACCGCTGAACATGACGGAAACTTTGAAATTGGGCGCGTTAAGACGGCGGAGTAAGAAATGCTCGTGATAGGAGGTTTCAAGTTTTGTTTCCACAAATTTTCAAGCGGTGATTTTCTACATTGGGAGAGCTCTAAAAGAACTTGAAAATTTTTCTTCGTGACAAGTGTATAAATTATAATCGATCAATGTGGCTCAGTAAATTAAAATCGACCACGGTAAACGGAGAAATCAATCCTTACACTAAGGAGGAACACCGAGAAGGGTGCAGTCGTTCTGTGACTTTTTTGGGACGGTAGGCAAACGCCGTAGACTTAGGCTTAGCAAAAGTTGACCGCGGTATGCAGTCGGAAGAGAGAGACTCTCCATTCGGGTGGACAGTCTTAATTTGGTGGTTTCTCATGACATTAATTAGTACTCTTGTGAAGGGTGTACGGGCAATAGATGGTTAAGGAGCAGAATTTTCAAGTGGCATTTCAATAGAACGTCGATAATCCAAATGAATTGGGACCGGACTCCTTCCGGATTATCAAATTCTCAAGATTTTCTTAATGAAACAGTAAAATGGCTAGAAGACGTTTTCAACGGGAAAAATCCTTAAATATTTCGTAATTCATTCTGACGGTTACCACTTACAAGATTTTAATTTTCGGCAATCAATTTTTTAATAAAATTATTACGAGGTGACCACACTTAAAAATGAACTTACTGTATATTCACTTTATGCAATATTTTCGGATAGAATCGAATCAGGATTAACGATTGTCCTGCATTTTTTTTGTTAAAATTATTGATGTTCTGTTGAAATGTTGTATTAAATGTGAACTCTATGTGTATGGTGGGTTAAATCAATTAAATATTGCAAGGGTTGCGCGCCTGCGTGTGTTGATATCAGCTAATTATATTTTATTGTGCTTCTTTTCTTACTGCACAATGTAGATTTCTCCAGCAAGCGTTCATTTTACACATCATGACTACATACTCATTCATAAAAATTTTCAATGTCAATATGTAATGCCAATTTTCTTTCATGGTGTTTATGTCAACGTTCAAAAACTTGATCACTATATTTCGTGTCGTTATTTGGACGGTGTTATGCATCAAACGGCTAAGCGCCATTTTTAAAAAGAATGAGATATGGACGCCGTCAGTTGCATTGGCCCATGTTCTAAGTGTAATCAAAATTTTGGCTCCAAATCTGTAAAAATAGCATTATAATTAATGAAAAATGTAAACGCCATCACTCACATCAGGGATTTTATGTTTCACAACAACCGGCTATAAACCTAGATCTTCAAATGTGCTGTTCTTAATTTCACATTATACAGGTAAGCGCCAGATATTCCACTCATGTTTGTGTAGTTTGGCGTTTCAATGAATGAAATAATTAAATTACAGTTTTTAGAGCTGAAAATGTAATAAACCCTTTGAACACGATTATCTAAAAACTTGTGTGATGTCGCATAGCCGGTTGATGCATAACACCGTCCATTTAGAATACTACCTTGCACGTTCTACCCCTATTTGGGCGCTCGGTGCTCGTCAGTGGCTCCCCATTGGGCGCGCAGGGTTGGAAAGGTGCCGGATCCTCTGGAGAGCAGGGTCACGAGTTCACCGCTTCCGTCGTTTCCGCATACTCCGCGAGTGGACCAAACAGTGCGCTTGGAAGGAATGTGTGAAACCAGGTTGCCGTCGTATTTTCCTTCCTTCGCCTCGGAAACGTTTAAATACGGAATGCTTGCCCGAGACGTTAACCAAACGAGGGAGAAGCAGAAACTCGAATTCCATGCTTCCAAATATGAAAGGAACATTTATTTGAATATTAAAACGATTGAGCTTATTCGAAGAAGTTAGTAGATTGAAATGTAAAGTGAATGTTGATATGTAATCATATAAATCAAAGCTTCGGGAATCTTAACATTCAGAAATGTTTGCCAGTTTACGATAATCTCCCTATTGTAATTCAATATATTCATGCTTTGCTATTAATTTATCTATTTGAGATGGTTTTTATTGTTTGGATTTTCTCGTTGAAAAGCTTTGCATATCGCAATTTACCCTTATTTACATAATATTTCCTGGTTAAATTCCATCCATACATGTTGAAGATATTGCTCGATATTTACCTTTAATTTTTTCTGTAGTTAGCAAGTAACTGGAATCTTACTGTTCCATGAATTCGGAGAATTGTATTCAATTAAGTTGGTTTGTAAGCTGTAATGACTTATATAATTTGTTGCTATTGACTTTCATCTCTATCAAATGCACAATGCGAATGACAAAAAATACTAAAATCTTTACTACGTAGTTATTGACAGATTGTTTAAAGGTCTAGCATATCAGAGCATTGGGTCGTTGTGAATTTTACAACCATTAAAATTGGGCACGCATTTAGATTTGGCCTTTATTCGTAACAGAGCTCATCTTCTTACGAAACTGGTATACGTATACTATATCGTGAGGGTTGAAAACTCGATCAACCAGATTTCCGGTTTGTGTGTCACGGGAAATCTGTAAAACCCGGAGCCTCATAAGTGCTAGTATCACGATCGATGCCGGGGCGGAGGCATGGCGGGGACGGGGGCAATGGTAGTGGCGGGGCCCGTGTCGGGGGCCCGTGGCGGGGACGGGGCCCGTGGCGGGGACGGGGCCCGTGGCGGGGACGGGGCCCGTGGCGGGGGCCCGTGCCGGGGGCCCGTGCCGGGGGGCCGTGTCGGGGGGCCGTGTCGGGGGGCCGTGTCTGGGGGCCGTGGCGAGCTGGGCGTCGCGCCGCTCCGCGCGTTCCCACAGTCTTGAGCGGCTTCTCCCGCTGGGCGCCGCGTGGCGTATGGAGCGCGGGGGCGGCGAGGGGCGGGGCGGGCGCCGGGCCAGGTGTTGCGCGCGGAGCGGCGAGAAACCTCTGCGGGTCAGAGCGCGGCAACCCCTTCCCCCTGCCCCCCCCCCGCCCACGGGATGCAAATCCCGGGCGGCCGCTTGGCGCTTTCCCCACGCGGAGGGGGCGACGGGCGCACCTCTCAACGCGCACTTGCGCAGGGGTGAAGAATGGTATATTCTTCAACGAGCCTAGAATGATGGCTATTATTCACGAGTGTCGGAATTTCAACGAGTGAATAATAGCCACTCTACGCGAATAGAAGACTGTACTTTCTCTACGACTTTAAAATTGATATTTTAAAAATACTAAATGGACGACTTAACTTTACAAAACACTCAATGCTTTCTGACCCTAACAAATACCATCTCACGTACTGTTTCGTGGTTCACCTATCTTAAGACAGTTGCGACCAGCCGCGGCAGAGCACGCAGCGCCTCTGTAGGCGACTGCGAGAACCCTCCGTCGTGTATAATGAACTAAGACGAATGTGATTGGCCGTCAGCAGAGCCGCACGGCTAGTGGAATTTGCCGCATTAATGCATCCGAAAATGAGCAGAAAGTATTCATTCTGCAGTGCTCGTAGAGTAAGATTATTATAAGAAGGGACTGCCTTAACAGCTACTGCTTGGCTATTGCTGGCAACATATAACTGCAAGTTATGTCCTTATACTGAATTCGTCAACGGCTTTACCTCACATGTAAATGGCTTCATCGCGTTCTTGCAATGCCATCGTCCTATGTGTCATTCATTTGTTGACCGACGTGCCAAACTAGTCCCTTCAAAGAGGAACTCCTGTGTACAACACGAGAGGGCGCGTTGCTTCTCTTGCGTGACGGATATTGTTTACTCACTCCTTCCCAAAGCAAAAATAAAAATGGCAGTATACAAACTGAATTTCCATTTCGAAATATGCATGAAACTGTTACTTAAGATTAAGCTCAGTTTCAATTTCGATCCATTTATTTCATTAGTGTGCCTTCGGATTTAGGTACTTACATTGGCTAAGTCACGGAAATTTTGACAATAAGGGGACATTCAGAAATTACGTAACGCTAAAGGGGGAGGGAGGGGGTCTGAGGCGTTACACTTCGTAACATAGAGATAGGGAAGTGCGTTACAAGGGGGAGGGGTACTGAAAATACTCGAAATCTGCGTTACGTAATTTATAGACAGCCCCTAATAACCATCTTCTTGATCATCTCCGAAGAAGAGATAATACTGAGATGCATGAGGAGGATGCTGTAACGTCAGACTCTGCCAACACTTTTTTTGTAGAATCTTCCGTTACAATTACTGTAACTACTTTTTTTTAGTAGTAACACTTCAATTCTTTGTATTTTAGTTTTTATTTACATTTTTTTGTACAATGTACTTCAATACTGTATCTTCTCACTTTGTACAAATAGATTTCACATATTTTTCTAGAACACGTTTTTTGTTCAATTCTTTCTCTATATCTCATCAATATATCCGTTGCTAACATCATTCTATGACCTGGGTACATCATATGTTTCTTATTTATAAAATAACAATGTAAAAAAATGTAAATAAACATTGGAATTGTTCGAAACGTTACAGTGCATATCCTTTAATTTTTCGGAAAAAAACATCGTGCTTCTAGTAATTAACGTAGACACAATCTTGGACAACTACATGCACATATTTTTCATTTACAATCGTTGAGAATTAAATTGAAACGTAGAAACGTAAAACTACTAAACATTGTCTAGTATAATGTACGTATAAACATAAAACAATACGTCGTACTGTTGCAGACTAGTTCAATTTATACATTTTATCAGCGAATAGAAAAGTAATTTTATTCTTCTAATTATGAAATTTGGTTATCTTAGATCCTGGTTACTTTCAGTGTGCTGCTTTAGAAGAAGCAAGCCCTGCCTCAGATTGAAATACTAGAGTAAGAAAGTGCAAGGCTTTAGTATCCCGTTAAGGTAGGCGCTCTGGAAACCCCTTCAAATAAATGAAATGGCACTATAACATTCATATCAACTACGAATATGGCTCCACCTGCATGCACAACTTTATTCACTGGCACACTTTTCGTCTTTCACGTCAGACATTTTGTTTCAACACCAGAAATATTTTTAAAGAAAAATCGTCGAGAAAATATTTACAACAGCGCGAAGATAAAACACGATCGATCTATGCGGCTATATTTTAATTTGGCGTGTCAAACATCCATTTATCTCGCGGGCGATGCGCTATTAGTAACTTTTTAATGTGTTACCAAAAGGGGCGGCGCCAGGGCGGCCAGTGGCCAGAGGTTAATTCCGACGAAGAGAGAAGGCGAACAAGACGAATCGGTGGACCTCTCGCTGACCTCGGGGACAGGAGCGTTCGGAGTGCCAGAGGTAATGGGGCCTGACGGTCTTCGTTTTCTCATTTCGTCGTTTTAATAATGCGTTCTGTCACAACACTTTTTCCTTGTTTCTTCTTCTTCTCCTTCTTCTTCTTTTTCCTCCTCCTCATTGGTTCTACAATCCTCCAGACGTTTTTATTTCGACATTCGCGTACTCTTAGAAAGAGGCTCCTCTGTCAGGGGTCGTCCTTAAATAACGTAACTCAAATTTGGAGTACCCCCTGTCCGCCCTGTAACGCACTCGTAACGCGCGCTTAAATCCCCTCTAAATAATTACGTAACGCGTACGATAACACGCCCGCCCCCCTTCAAAATGCACGGAGTGAAAATAAATTAAAGCCCGGTAAAACCAATTTGTAATCATTTTATTTGTGTTGAGTATGAAAATGTATTATAATTAAAGTCGTAAGTAGATGACGATGCTCCCTGCACCTAACGACAAGAGTGGGGGCAAGTTTTGGGTGAAGGAAGGACGCCTAGGCGAGAAAATTTCTTATCACAAGCCTGATGTCACCACAGTGTCTCTGACCGGGAAGTCCTGCGGTTCGAGTCTGGATGGTGGCAGGATTTTGGATACTAGCTTGGCAGCTAGGTCGAATTCAGTCGCTGTTTGGAGGAGAAATCTAGCGGCCGGCTGATCCGTAGTTTGTCGTGATTTCTTCGATCAACTATTCGATCAGGCTATTCCCGAAGCAGTATTCTAACAAACGGGCCATGGACCGCACGCGATCTTTTCTACCTCTTCCGTGCCCTATTCTCATCCCTTACTTACACTGTCACACACACACACACACACACACACACACACACACACACACACACACACACACACTACCATGCTCTACACACTTTCATGAAGGGAGTTTACAGCTTGTCCCGCGGTGCCCCGCTGGTGGGAAAGACCTGGTTGGGGAAAACTTCAGAAGCCGACGTGTAGGTCGGAGCCGAATCTCGCCATCCAGCGGGAGGAGAAGATCACAGATACCTCTGGAGATAAAATAAGCCTGCACTACATTTACGAGACTAATGACCTTGCGAAATCGGAGCTTTCGAAAATACTAATCAATCAATCAATTCATTCATATTTTCAAATGTTGACTTCTCAATGTACTCTATGGTTCGATTAAAATAAGTTGGTGATCGACAATTGTGCTTCTGAAGCTGTTGCTTCGTACAATATGAATATATGATGTGGTTTTTATGGTAAGTTGGTTATTTTTTGGTAATTTTATAAATATTTATTTCAGGTGTTTATGTTCGTGTCCCGGGAACGTGGTAAGCAACCTGTCAACGTCGCTCCTTTCCATTCGCAACTTCTTTTACTCGGGCCGTAGGTGAAGCCCTGGAGGACATTATTGGTTTCAAGCCTCTCCCGCGCTAGCGCCCGCCATCAATTACTAAAAGAGGCCCTGGGGCCATTCAACGGAGGAAGCCGTTCGCCCGTTGTGCTCCGTCGATTGTGGCGCCGCGCCTATTGAGCGGCCGGTGGGCAGAGGCGCAGCCGCCGCCGCGCGGCCGTGAGTCACTGCCGTCGCCGAACAGAACAGCACAGATGGCCTCAAGGCGGAAGGCCTCCGCGGCCGCCGCGCCGCGCCTCGCGATCGCAACGGTAACGGCGGCGCCGCCTCCGCAGCGCGCAGTGGGCCCGAACCCAGAGGCAAGCACGTGGGTGGTGCGTGGGCTGCCCACACGCCCGCTTGTTGGGCTTTACCGACCCAGGTATCTCCCATTAAGAGTCCCTAGATACGAAGAGCGCATTCCATTGTTCCACCCATCGCGCCATTTTATACTGCGATTTTCGTAACTGACAGGAATCAGCTGTTGACGATTTCTTCCAATAGGGAGCTTGAACGTTACCATAGTGACGTCACTGTCGCGAAATAGAAGCTGCCGATTGGATGGCTGCAAAACAGCTGATTCCTGTCAATTCCGAAAATCGCAGTATACATCCACTTCTCAGGAGAATTGGAACTGTGTGGTATTCTGTGTGATGAAAACTATGAATTTATCCCAAATCAATATATTCTTGAAAATCTTCATAATGTCACCAATTGTTACAATTATCCTTCAGTTCCTGAGCGGCACCTGATTGGGGTTGTCGGGTGAGAGGATATTAAATGGCGGTGGTTGCCCTACTCTCTCTATCTAGGGACTCTATCTCCCATCAGTGGGGCACCGCCCCAGCTGGGACAAGATCTAAGCTCCCGACCGGTCTTCCGGCATGTGTGGTAGTCTGGTGCAGGGTCTTACAACTCTCCATTAAAACCGGAGACAAAGCTTGAGGGTACTACTGTAGGAGGCGCTAATGTCGCCGGGTACAGCTGCAGGTTAGGCTCGCCAACTTCCGCACATAAAAATTGGTTAATTAGTGAGTGACTTTAGCGTGCACGCTATTCACCCACTTCTGAGTCTCTGCGCAAGTTAAACGAGCATCTTACGTCAAAGTGATTGCGGAAATCGCTATTCCATCGACGTTAGCGAGTATGATCACGTGATTTTGTCGCTCGCTAAACAAAAGGCATGATGTCAAAACCTGGAAAATACCAAAACTTTGCATTCACGGAAAGTTCAAAAAACTTTTTAAATGAAAACATTTAGTATTTAAAATATATAGGTAAACCAAACCTGGAATATTGATACGTCAATATTAAGTATAAATTTGTCCATAAAACTTAATTAAATCTATTAATTAACTTTAGAACCCAATATTATGTAACGGTGTGTCTGTATTGTAGAAAACTACGGATACATCAATTTGTTTGAACTTCCAATATATATACAACGATGTAACTGAGCTTCGCATATACTTAAATCGTTATTATCGAACGTCAAGGAGAAACATCGATAGTACCCAACCTGGAGCATCGCCACTATGATAGTATCAAACCTATACATGGTTTTATTGAACTACAGGCATACATCATACGTGATATCGAATCTCAAATAGCGATTATTTCAGAATGTATTAATATCAATGCAATATTTCAAGTAGAAAAATTGTCGGTATGCTACAAAATATTCAAACATTTCTCGATGTATTTTTAATATAGCATGTGTTGTCAAAACTCACGTTCACTTTTCATGAATATTTTATTTTTTATTCCAATAAACAAGTAGAAATTAGTTTATACTGTAATACAGTCACTGGAAAACAAAGTGAACAGAAGGATTACGTATTAAGTGTTAATACGACTTGAACAATAGAGATATTGAATACCAGATACCTATTTTCTTCATTATCGATAGCGAAGTTTTGTTATCTGTACCGTGATTATTAAGATATATTTAATAGTACCAACTCTGGGGATAAAGTAATGTTGAAAGAACCCGAAAGAACCGCAACGCTCCTACCTAAACTGAAGAGATAGGCGTTAATACTCTCATGTGGATGATCTTGGCTGTCCGGGTGACGCCGCGTCGAAGGCTGTGTTGCCGACGTTTCGACCATCTTGTCGTGGTCTTCCTCAGGGCTGGAATGCGCCGGGATGGTCAGCGCTCGGGTTTATATATAGGTGGGGGCCGATCATATATAAACCCGAGCGCTGACCATCCCGGCGCATTCCAGCCCTGAGGAAGACCACGACAAGATGGTCGAAACGTCGGCAACACAGCCTTCGACGCGGCGTCACCCGGACAGCCAAGATCATCCACATGACTCCGGCCGCGGAAGCCTACGACTTCGTTAATACTCTCATTTCTAACTTGAATATCAGAGTTCTCAAGTCGTCATAATTCTTTCCCTCTGTTCCTTTACGGACCGAAACAGGTAGCTCTCTAAAACCAGCCTTGTAATAGATCCAGACATGAGTATGGCTAAGTTAGTACATAAGTAAATAGAGCGAATATCCCATTAAGGTAAGAAGGTAGCACACCAAACTTTTACTGAATAAATCAATTTGAATCACCGCAGTCAATTTTTTTATGGACCTAAATCCAAATATAGTTACGTTTTCTTGGCGTAACTAAGTCGTGTGCCGTCAGGGGTGGCGTACAAATCTGTCACTCTTTCCTTAAAAAGTCTCCGGGGGAATGAAATACTAGTCAAGATTTGCCTAGTAGGTAGACGACTTCGTACTTTTCACGTGGCAGATATCAAGAAGTCCTTTAAAGAAGAGGAAGCTTCTTATCGTTTGAACAAAAACAATGGCAGTTTTAATGATACGAATGGCGTTCCTTACTAGCATTATTACATCAAAAACATATTAATGAAATGTAAATCATAACGATAAACGTGTGTTCTCATAAGAGGCATTTGAAGTATTGATATATTGATTAAGGATCGGAAACAAAACGTTTTCTAAGGTGGGAATAGAGAGAGCAATTTTTAATACGACCCTCTCCCTTTAGAAAAAAGAACTAAAATGATTTTTGTTAAATTTCAAGCTAACAAGCTTTCCTCCGAAAAGTGTAATCGTATTGCAAATACTGTTTTATAATATTATATGCGATCAACAACCGCTAATTCTTTTAATATAATGAGTAAAATTACAGAGAAATGTTGGATTGGGGAGGGGAATTCATACCCCCCTACCTGAACCCTGATCCAACATTGCTAGTGAGTTATCAAATTCATCCAACAAACAAATAAAAGTATGTGCGAGGAAATCATCACTAAGGTGCGGATTGTAATAAAATGTCATTGATTTCACATTAGAGCAATGCCTTTTAGTATGACATTAATTTTATGTTACAACTTGATATTAATTTTATGTTACAACAATTACACATTTTATTAGAATTTTTTGCATTTTTCGTCGATTTCGACTAATATGTCATTTTCTACCCTTTTCTGGAATTTTTAAAGCGTTTTTTTGCTGATTTCATTGAATTTAATATCATTTTAATGGTACTTGATTCAAATCATATTCGAGATGCAACAAATGTTCTCTGCAGAATTCCTGAGTAGCCTATTCGAATTCGTCGCTCAGAAATTGTAATGTTACCTGTTAAGAGTATGTAATCTAAGGTTCCTACGACGCCTAACAGCGTCATTGTCGGTTCCACCAATTTCGTGATAACTAAAGACGGATTTCCTGATAAAAACAGGCCAAACCAAAAGTTTGCAAACTGAGTTCTTCTGAACGAAAGGAAGACGCCTCGATTACATCAGTAACATATCCAACAACACGAGTTTTTCATATGAACTGATTTTGTTCAAATTTTTTACATCGTATTTCTTTGCTTTTAGGGCATTTTAAAAACATTTTAAGAACTTTTTATTGATAATGTTTTAGATCACCAAAGTCCGTCCCCTAATCATCACCATCAGTAATACGGTTTTTGGTGTCCAGTTGAGTGCGCGTTTTGACCCGTATGCGCCAAGTGTTCGTCGAGGCGGTGGTCGCGGGGAGGGGGAGGGGGGAATCCGCGCAACGGGGCCGCCCGGAGCTAATTACCACCGGGAGGGGGAGAGGGGGAAGGCGGAGGGGAGGGGCGCGCCCTCGGCCACCTGGTCTGCGAGCGGCCCGATTCCAACAGCCGCCGCCGCCGCCGCCAGCGCGCGCACCTGGGCCGCCGCGCCCGGAAGGTCGTTGGGTAGCGTCCCGACGCCAACGACGCCTCGCCGCGCCGCGCCGCGCCGCGCAGCGCCTCGCCTCACCGCCGACGCTATTGTCTGTCGCGCGGCGCGACACCAAGCCTTCATTCCATTCCATTGCATGCTAACCTGTACTTCGATTTCTTTAAAATGGCTGAATTCTTTATGTCTCCTTCCTTATAAATTAATATTTTTAAATAATTCGCAAACGTCCTTTTCAATGGGGCTCATGTCCTCAGAAATGTGCTCACCGCTGTTCAAAATATTCATTTTATCAGGCAGAAGGTGTACAAATGTCTTAATGTTATCGGCCACTTTAAAAAAATGTCGAAGTATACGTTAGAAGATTAAAACAATCTTTCCAATTTGAATACTGTGAGAGAGCAAAAATTTTGGGATGATACTTAGTAATGAATAATGTGAGATAATCCACAAATAAAATCGAATGTTTTAATAGATTTATCATAAAATCGCCTACACAAACTTTCGGGAAGTATTTCCCCTCCATCTTCAGTGGGTTCTACAACAACTGATTGAATTTTTTTAACGCAATAGCAAATTAAATCTTTTTGAAAATAAAGAATAATACTCACTACTCCAGTTGCGTCGATAACACTTTAAATACCTTTGAACATATTTTGAAAGTATACGTTGAATGTACCACTTGCGTATACATCTTCTTAATTTTCGTCGGTTTCTCCCAGAAACCAATTACACATATTAAAAAAATATAGCTTTCACGAGATTTTAATGCTAACGGAAATTATTCAATATAATTATTTATGTTGTGAATATTATCTGTAAGTCAACCAATGAAAATACATATTACATTCAACGTAATTGAAAAATTCTTTAAACCGAAACATCAAGCCAGCTGGACACTTAACCCCCCTCCTCTTCACACGCAAGAAAAATTCAGGTTGCGCCTCCTATTTCCAATTTTAATATAATCTCTTCATTTGGAAATTACTTCTTTAAAAAAGTATTCTCTTCACAGTTGTTGTAGACCTCACTTAACGAGGAAAAAATTGATCCTGAAAGCTTGCTTGGGGTTAAATGTTTTAATACATCTATTAAATCATTTTTAATTATTTCATGTATATCGTGATTTACAAGAATTGATGGTCTACATTATTCCCTTGGTAAATGTTGAATTTACCTCGTAAAAAGATAAAAACAAATTCGAATATAAATAAGACATCAGCGTAAAATAGTCATTATCCATTTTACAAAAACATGCTGGAAATGCTCAAGTTTCTTCTTAACACTTGTCATATTCTCCTAAAATTTCAACGTCTTCAAGTGATTATAAAGTATTTTTTATCCTGGGTATATTGCACATCAGCGCACGCACATGAATCGATATACAGAAAAAAACTGAAAATACAATGTTTAATGTGGTAATTATATACTATCGTCATATTACATAGGTATGAATTTCACTCTGCGAGGGTACGCAAGATTTTCTCCGACAAACCACCTCTACGTTTCCGCTTCATGACGTTTTTTCCGAAATTTCTTTGATTACTCCGCAATAGTATAATTTTCAAAGTATGCATCTGCCGCTGTTGTCAGCGAAACAATATTTGTATCAGAAAAAACCTAAGATTAAGAAATACATGATTTTATAGTTGTGTGAACATAAATGATAATAGATGCATCGCAATGTAAACGGAGATTGCTTGCCCAATCAATGCGGAAGTCCTTGTGATAACCAGAGCCAAAAGTGGCCCGGTAATGGACAATACCGTAATCGAATGTAGTAAATCATGAATAACATCAACGCCCTGCTGTGAACGTCTCCCTCTCATTTACATCGAACCCCGCCCCCTTCCTTTTCGCGTTTTGTGCCCCTCGAATCCGACCTTCCCGTGCTTTGGGGTCCCGCGTGCCTCACAGGCCGGGCGCGGTGGGTCTGGCAAGGGCGGGCTCGAGTGCCCTGAGACAGCGCCGGCCACCCTGGAGGCGCAGCTGGAGGGCAAAGGGCGGTGCCCTTTGAGAAGTCGCTTCCGCGAGGGGGCGCCACGCCGCTCAGCCGGCTCGGAGACTTGAATGCGCGACGAGGCGACGCGACGGTTCTCGGCCCTGGAGACGGCGCGCGCGGCCGCGTTTGAATTCGCCCACGGGCCGTTGGATTCTTCTCCTTTCTCTCTTTTCTTATTTCCTTCGTTTATTCCATTTTCTGGAAATAGCGTTGTTCGTAAGGTTCATTGGCTGTGTTGAAATATGAAAAAAACGGTCAATTAAACAATTATTATATTTGTAACTTTTTTTAAATTTAAGGTCGTATCAACTACTAGGTCATTGGCGATGATAGGGGATGAAAGGACGAACACAAATACAACCATGCCCGAGACGGGACTCGAACCTGCCACGTTCCAAGATCACTACGGCGCTAGTCTTAGCGATCTCGGCCATGGGGCTTAGGACTTTACAATTTTCCTTACGTTACATATTACTTTTCCCCTCATTGTAGATGACCCCACACGTATTTACCGAACGAAGTGTCTGAGGGCGTAGATCGCTAGCTTCGCATTTGGAAGTCCTGGGTTCAATCCCCGTGCCGGCTATCCTCACCGTAGTTTTCGTGATTTCCTTCGGTCATCCACGCGAAAGCTGGGATGGTCCTACTGGCTACTGAAGGCTACGATCGCGAAATCGAAGTCGCTACCCGAACTCGTTAACTACGTGAAGCCACGAGGGTTAAGCGAATTCGAGTATCGCTGGTTCGTCGTTGGGCGACCGACTAAGAACACGAGGATCTAAGGGCGCCGAGGCCAATTGCCCTTTACGGGACATGTAATGGCTAAATACGTATTTATGGGTTTAATATGTACCTGAGGATGACCCCTGACGGGGTCGAAACGATATATCACTAGATGTTTGTATTTTAAGAATAAAAAGTTGTATGTCTGTTTAATTGACCTTTTTATTCATATTTCTTTGACCGATTTTCTATCTCTGTAAGGTATTGCGTAGTAGACGGAAGTAATTTACTAAGTTTTATATGAGGTATTTGCGGTCAAAACACTTCGTTCCGCTTGCGAAAATTTTACGAGAGAACCACCCCAATTTTTTTTCTCTACGCTAGAATCGAAATGAGCAGGGTGACTTCTCCATTCATTTTATATTATAATAAACTTTCTTAATAGTTCTTTAAGATTATCACCACCTAAACGTGCAAAGCAACAAGCGAAAATTCAAAATTTTGGATTTATTACATAAAGGATTGGGATGATTTTAATGACAAGAGCTGGATAAATGGTGGTAGCTGGAAAATGTTTATTTCAAGTAAATTTACTTTTATTTCATTTTTTGTCACCATCATTAATCACATTTCATCTTAATCTGATTCGCATTACGGGGTTGCTTAGGGGCTAAATATCTGTAGAAAAGCAGTCGGAGGAGAGATCAGCTTATTCGCCTATTCTTTGAGTATTTGTGGTGTTTTTGAGAGAGTCAGGCTATGGAATGTTTAAAGCGTTTTTTACTTATTTTGGAAGTGTGGAAATGAAAACATTATAGGATTCTCGTTGATGGACGAGAAAATCATGTTTAAAATCATCTTAAGAGTTTAGAATTGTTTCAACACATTCAGCTTAATGATTTGCTGTATTAGAAAGTTGGTTTATTGCAGCCATGTTCTTATTCTTGACTATGATCTGAGGCCGATGGAATTGTGGAATAATAAATAGTTAACAAAATTCCATGGAAACTTAACAAATACACGAAAAACCTCTCAAATGCTCAATGTAATATACACTCAAATATCATTGATCTACCAGCATTTTACAGTAAATTAGCATCGAAATGTTTAACTTTAAGTGTCAATCCATTTAATGTTTCTTGAAAGAATTCAGTAAGTTGCTTCCACCTTCAGTCTGCAGTATCAGCAAAAGTTTCGTAAACAGCAGAACCGTACTTACTACATCCCTCCACGCTTACTACATCCCTCCATGCTTACTACATCCCTTGACAAGTCACTCAGGTCTATTTAAGATGTTGACAAGCACAAGTCTTATAGCCGACTACGGACGGTCGATGCCCGGTTAACTCACAGATGCGGCTGAGACCTAGAAATCGTGTAGCTTCGCGTGAGCAAACTGTTAAGAGCCTCTGGGACCTGTCGGGAACAACCTAATTGCTACGAGTATCCTTGTCACGGAAAGCATCTTGATTGAGTCGCTTCTCATTGACAGAAACCGGAGCTGAACAGACGAACAGACGACGATACTTTCAGACATACAGGGGTATTGAAGGGTAAGATGAAGATGCTACAAGTATTAATTTATTGGTGAAGTGTTGTTTGTTTTCGAAGGTTTGAATAAATACTATTGTCTCTACCAACATTTTAAACCGTTCAGTGCTGCTTATTCAATGAATAAAATGAAGAAAAGATGTTACGAGAATGAAATTGAATGAGATAAATTCAGAAGACGTAAGCCTTTTGAATTCCACATAATTGTCTCAAAATTCCTCGTTCCCACCTAGAAATTTAGCCTCTTAAAGGTGTATCACATATGGTGATAAATAACTGTTCTCATATATGATTTATGCAAACAACTAAATTTATAATTATGTAATGGACCATATCCTCATTTGCTTCTTGGATGAAGGAAAACTAAGCGAAAACTCGTTCGAGATATAAGAACAGATTCAAAACTTAGCAAAGTTTACTTCTGTGATGCAAAAATAACCGGAATTATCACGTTTACTAATTAATAATGTTTTGTTTTCGATACTCGCTTATCTCCCATTCTGTACATTCAGGTTCCAATTACAAAAGCTATTTAAAATTGTGCATCGGCTTGCAGATCTGAATACCTCCTTTTTATTTATGTGCAGGTTGCAAGAGAGGTGCGTTGGTTAGAGATGTTTGCTGATTGGTGAGATGCTCGGTGGGGTCTTCTTAACTCGACCAAGCACTACCAGCCGGCGGCGCAGGAGCATTCAATTACGTCCATAATAAGGTTTGTTTGCGCGTAATCGTTTACGCCGCCGCAGAACGTTCTCTCTCCTTATTTAGCTGCCCATCGAGGCCGCCCCCCACCCACTCACTGCTCAGCGAGAATTAATTACTGCGACAGCAGTGGAGCTCAGTAATTGACCCAAGTTCCATTGATATAGTTGTTAAGGTGATTATTGTGACAGCATGAAAGTGGAGGTAGTAACAAGATCTCATTTAAACATTCAAAATCTAGACATGGAGTCTTGAAATTTAAAATGTATGCGTAAAAAATGTTTATTGCTATTGAAACGTCATCTACAATTAAAATAAAAATATAATGGAATGAGCTAAAAATTTATATAAAAATATAATACAATGGGGTACAACAGGGAAAGAAATACAAACGTGGCCTCGTTTAACATAGGGCTCCTTCTCCTGCTATAAAACGTACAAAATAAATGCTCCAAATATGTAAGATGGCAAGTGTAAATTGTAGGTGTTCCGTGATATGGAGCACGAAACTTTTCTGTATAACACACAGCCATCATATCCTGCGTTACGTATGGAAAAATACTCGATACGAACATTAATATTCAAAAGAGCGACATCTTTAAAATGTTAACTAGTGGTGCTACAGAATGGCACCCGTATTAGTTTTCTATTTCCTTGGGTCTTCGCTAGCTATTCGGAATTGCCACATACTTTTTCTTGCCAACTACCATCTATCACCGCCAAAAGTACATTTTTTTGGTGTCATTTTCTTAATTTTTCGGTTTCCTATTGGTAGAACGAAAATATTAACTTTGTAATATTAAAGAACACAAAAACCTAGTCGTAAAAGGCAATTTTCTTTTAAAAATTATGTGCCGTTTAAGAGAAAATGGCATTTTAGCACTACTAAAAATGCGAAATTTGAAGCTCATTTTCACAGAAAATTTTTGAGTTTTCAAAATACTTTATTTGATATTATTTGAAGCACTTACACTCATAAATGTAATAACCTTTACAAATTGCGGATAAAGTGCATATTAAAGATGTGAGAGATCTTTCAAAAAAATTACATTTATATAATTTTTGAAAAACTAAAAAAATAACTCAAAATAAACTTTACATCAAATTAAAGAGTGTAATTTTCACTATCTGTTAAAAAAGTTTCAAGAAAAAATTTGCAACCATATGTGAGAAAATGGCGTTTGAGCGTTTCTGAAAATGCGAAATTTTGAGCTACTTTTCACAGAAAACGGTAGTGTTTTCAAGAAACTTTACTTGACATTATTTAAAGCATATATACTCGTAAATATAATAATGTGAAAAAATCGCCGATAATGTAAATATTAACGACGTGAGAGACTAGTAAAAAAAATTACATTTTTGTAATTTTTGAAAAAAAACAACCGATTGACCAATATGGCTTTTATGTCATCTGATAGAGTAAATTTACCACTATCCCTACCAAAAGTTTAAAGAAAAAATTTGGAGCCGTTTTTGAGAAAATCTTGTTTTTGTATTTTTTTAAAATTGAACATATTGCACGAAGACTACTAAAATTTTGAAAAACATTTACATGACCTTTATGAAAGAACTCAATATGCAGAACAAATTTTATTTGAAGAAAAAAATCTCTATCTTCAATTTTGTAGCTGGAGAAAGACGCCGAAAAAAATTAAAACTTTCAAAATATTCGAAAATTCAGAGTTATCCGTGAAAATCGAACCTTTGCCATGTTAATAAGTGTATTTTACTCTATTCATACAAGAAATTTAAAGAAAAAATTTGGAGCCGTTTTTGAGAAGTTTGAAAATCCCCGGGGGGCTTCATATAAAGTACCCCCAAATTTTGAAGAATCTTTTTCAAACTCTCACATCTTTGACTAGAATCAGATAGACCGGGGAATATCTATTTTGGAAGAAATCGTACGTATGGTTTAGGCGCTAGCTGTGTTCACAGACAGACGGACAGACAGACGGACGAACGGACAGAGGGACGTTTTCCTTTCAATTGGGTTTTCGGTATCTAGGACCTAGAAAACAGGGTTTCTGGCTACACCACGTGTTACGGGATTTTTTTTTTTCTTAATTTAGGAACTGGTTTTATCCAGTTATTCGTTTTCACGGCCCGGCAATGAATTTTTTTCCGCCGAAAATTGGCCATTTTTTCGCGCAGCATTACATAACTTTCCCTATACTACGTAAATCACTCCGTGTATACGTACGTATACGGGAAAGTAAAAAGGTTTTCACAATATTTCATTGGTATTTATGTCATTACAAATTCATAAAAGGATTCTCCAAATGCCTTTAAAATAGTACTTATTGACGATATTTCCTGTGTTTAATAGAAACCATAGGCGTATGATTGATCGTTCGATGTTTACGGGTCCGACCACTGCCATGTTCATTAGTGCCGTAAGTGTAGTGAATGCTTTCATGCCCGGAGGTGGCGGTGTTCCTCCCCGGCTGAATGGTATCTCCACTCAGTGGACTGGGAGAAGTAGCTCAGTGCATCAACTGAAGTCACTGCAGTGCCTCCGACCGAGAAGTTCTAGGTACGACTCCCGACGGTGGCAGGATTTTCGACACCTTGCTTGGCAGCTAGGTCGAATTCACTCGGAGGACAATTCTAGCGGCCGGCTGCTCTGATCGGTAGTTTCCCGTGGCACCAGGCAAATGTCGAAGCAGTATCCCAACAAACGGGTCACGGACCGCACGCGAACTTTCCTACCGTGTTCCTTGTCCTATAAACTCACCCCCTTACACACACACACACACACACATTAACATGCAGTACATTACCAGACTGGTCGAGAGACCTGTCGGGAGCTGAGAGCGCCAGGGAGACCGGTCGGGAGCTGAGAGCTTGTCCCGGCTGGGGCGGTGCCCCGCTGGTGGGAGATACCTGGTTGGGGAAATTCCCGCTAGACGACACTAGGTCGGCGCCATCCACCGGGAGAAGATCACCACCTCTTCCTGACGAAAAACAATTCGCTACACTTACGGGATTAATGACCTCAGTAATTGACGCGCCCGGAATCACAAACAATTAATCGAAGTAACAAACAAGCGGGCCGCCGCCCCGGACGGGAGAAGCCTTATGCTCCCTGCTGGTCTCGTGACATGTGTGGTGGTGTAGTGCATGTACGTCTGCGTGTGTGTGTGTGTGTGTGTGTGTCAGGGAGTGTGTCAGGGAAGAGGAGAGAACAAGAGAGAGAAAGGAAAGATCGCGCGTGGTTCCCGACTCTTCTGTTACCATACTGCTCCGACATTCACTTGGTATTGATAGGAGAAACCACGGAAAGCTACTGATCAGAGCAGCCGGCCCATAGAATTTTCCTCCAGACTTGGTAGGTGAATGGAATTTGCAATTTTAGGGAAGGAAAAAATCGACGTTCTGGCATTTTTCGTCTACTCTAAATAATCGATTTGCCAAATTATTCATTACTTGATCATACGGCTTAAGAAGTTAAGTCATTCACTTGTAAGTAATGGACAATATTTCATTGAGCACAGTCATTTAATGAAAAACATCTTTATTCCGGTGTTTCAGGTTGCGCCACACAATAGGTAGTATATTAAACCGCAACTAAGAGTATTTTAAACGAGCGAAAATTGTTCTTAAATACCATTATGACTCCACCGACTCGACGTTCGAAGGCGGGAGAATTATGAATGGTTACTAAAAGCTGCGCTGGTGGAAGGTGGCTGGCTTCACAGATGCCCCCTTGGCCGCTGGCCAACCTGTTGCAACGAGAGCCGCATTTCGCCTGTGCCCGTCTATCACCGCGCAGCGCCATTTGCGGAGGAGGTCGCGACCCCTCCGCTCTTCCTTCGTTGCGCAGGCGCCGCAGAAGGACTATACCGACTGCATCCCGCGGGCAACTTTTTCTAAGCAGTCTGCCTACCTCCGCAAAAAGACGTAGCCCGACTGCATCCCGTTCCGTTTTCCATCCTTAGTACATGTATGGATTGAATTCAGGCGTATACTGCAGCCCGCGGTCAACTTTCTTTCTCTCTCCTAAAAAGGCATGGCCCGACTGCATCCCGTTCCATCCTTGGTACATATAAGGATTGAATTCGGGCTTATACCGACTGCATCCCGCGGTCAGTTTTTTCTAAGCAGTTTGCCTATATCCTCCAAAAGGCGTAGCTCGTCTACATCCCTTTCGGTTTTGCATTCTTTTTAATACATATAAGAATTGAATTCGGGCCTATACCGACTGCATCCCGGGTTCAACTTTTCCTAAGATCCCTACCCTCCCAAAAGGCATAGCATCCCATTCCTTTTTCCTTCTCAGTATATGGATTGAATTCAGGCATATAGCGAGTGCATCTCGCGGTCAACGTTTCCTAAGTTGTTTACTTTCCTACCCAAAAAACATAATAAAATCTTGGCATGGGGGTTTGAAAGAAGAAGGGGATCAGGTATTATCGGCAGAGAGAGAATCCTGGCTAAGCTTCCTTCACATTTTTGTTTTTTTCTTTTTCACTAGCAATTTTTCATCCATTAAGTTCAGCTTCACCTGATCACTGAGCACTTCTCCAATATTCTTTGCAACAATGTATAGCCCTGTATTTTAACAGTTTATTTTCAAGTTCACTGGGCACCTTGAACGAGTCATTTTCTCGAAATAATAGGTATTAACTAGAGAAAAGTGCAGGGCGTTTTCATTTTCCGCGATGCCCTTAACAGGCAGCGATAAGGCCGCCTCGTATCCCTGTCGCGCACTCCGCTCTGCATGAAAGGGGCGGAATAATTGATTAGCTCAAAGGACACCTTTCCTTAATAACGAGCATTACACGCGATAAATATCGGAGGCGGCGCGGGCGGTGGGGAATGAGCGGACTGGGGGAGGGGGAGGGGGGCGGGGCCGGAACGGCTGGCGGGAAGCGGGGGTGCCCGGGGCGCGCGGGGCGGCGACGTGAGAAACTAATCACCTGCGTCGTGCGAGGGCCTGAACTCTTTATTATATAATCTCGGGGATCGTTCAAATTCCTTGACCGCGACCGTGCACACTGTGCCTTTGCAGAGGGCTCGCGGTCGAAATACAGGTCTAAAACAAGCCACTAATTGTATGAGTAGTACACAATAGGAACGTAAAAATTTGTTGTCAAATTGGTTTACTATTGGTAGATCTAGATTATAGTATTTTTCTCTAAATTGCAAAGTCTTAAAGATCCCTAAACGCAACCGGGAAAAATATGAAGTTCGCCTTTTTAATAATAGTACATTACTTGTATATTACTGTAAATGAACGAGGAGATATTCTTTTTCACTTTCCAATGCATTCATTTTTCTTCCTGATAACCTACAGATGCAAAAAATTAGTGAGTCACTAAAGAAGTGACACTTTCGGAGACTATTTTTGACAGAATTATATCCAGCCTTAAGGAATGCATGATCGTTGTCCTGGCTCATGCTATCAGAGACATCAATAACGAAAGGGACGAGCTTGCTCATGAAGATATTGGTCATAGTTTCATGAAATTGAAACGGTTGTTAAAGAAAGCAATTAACCGTTTTCCGTTCTAATATCTTCTCTTCTGCGAGAAATTTAATTTTTTAAATCGCGAATTTAGCGTATGCATTTCATGGAGGACTCGCTCTTCTTTTACTGCTGACGAAAGGGAAGTTGAGTAAATATTTCACTTTCGTGAGTGGAGTGAAGGCCGGAGCCGCCGCCTTCGTCCGCCGCCCACTGGGCGAGGGCGCCGGGCTCCGTGACGGGGCGGCGCTGCGCGGACGAGGCGAGCGAGCGCCTAATGTCTCCGCCGCTGCCCTCGGGCCACCGCCACCTCCACTCCACCTCCGCCTGCGCCACCACCTCCACTCCGCTCGCACCTCCACCACCGCTTCATTTCCGCCTCCACCTCTACTGCTATCTCCACCACCACCACCACCACCACCACCACCACCACCATCACGACCACCATCACATCCACCACCACCACGACCACCACCACCACGGCCAACACCACCACGACCACCACCACCACGGCCACGGCCACCACCACCACGACCACCACGGCCACCACCACCACGACCACCACCACCACGGCCACCACCACGACCACCACCACCACGACCACCATCACATCCACCACCACCACGACCACCACCACCACCACGGCCACCACCACCACGACCACCCCAACGACCACCACCACGACCACCACCACCACGACCACCATCACATCCACCACCACCACCTCTACTTCTACCTCCATCTCCGCTACGCCCTGCCGCCACTAGCACTTCACTGCATCCACCCCCGCAACTGGAACTGCCACCTGTTCCATCTCCACAACCACCGCAACATTCGCGATCCACGCCGCCAACTCAAGCCCTCGCCACTGCCAACGCCATGGCCTCTGCCCCTCTGCCACCCCCGCGTCTGCCAACTTCTCCGCTTTCGCCATCACCTCCATCGTCACCCCCAGCATTGCCACCTACTCTGCCTCCGCCACCGTTGCAGCCGCCACAACACCCATCGCCCCTGCCAACGCCATCGCCTCCGCCTCCTCTTCCATCTCCTCCCCCGCCACTCCCCGCCTCCGCCTCCGCCCCTACCCAGGGAGCCGATTATTTTGGAGGGATCGTCATTGATGTTTTTAAATAATAAACATTTGTTATTATACAGTTTATTATTTTTAGTGTGTATATATGATAATATACAATAGTATGTTTTAAATAATTACATAATTGTAACATAAAGAAATATTTAAATCAATTTTGCCAAATAAAGAAAGGTAATGAACAAAAACTCCACGACTTTGGGGCAGCCATGGCCCCCATGCCCCCTACCCGGAATCCACCACTGCCCCGCAATTGCCACATCCGCCACCACAACATCCTCCATCCCCGCTAACGTCGCAAGTCCAGTCGCAACGTCAAAGTCGCAAGTCCGCAACCGTACCCCGATTGCCGCTGGCAACATATCTGCCTCCGCCGCCGCCTCCGCCGTCACCCACACCGTCTCCTTCGCCGGCGCCACCTCCGCCACCTCTCCCCTCCTCCGCCGTCCCCTGCCCCAGCAACGTCACAGCCACCGCCGCCGCAATCACCTCCACCATCTTCGCCGCCACAACCGCCGCCTTTTTTGTGCGCTTTAACTGGCGGCCGGTGCGGGGTCGAGCGGCAGGTGCCTTCTCACGGCGGCGGCGGCATGTGTATACGCGCGGGCTGCGCGGCTGCCGGCAGCAGGGCAAGTCAGGGCAGGGCCAGGCCGGGCCGGGCTGCTCTGGCCGGTCGGTCGGCGGAGCAGGTGGGACCCGCGCGCCGTTCCCACGCCTCGGCCGCGCCGCGGCGAATCTCTGCAGGAGCAACAGCAGCCGCAGCAGCTGGAATGCAGAGTCGCCAGCCCGGCCTGACCCCGCTCGCTCACTCGGCTGGCCAGCAGCTGCTCTTACGGCGCCGCGCCGCCGGCGCATATGTGGCCCTGCCCCGCCCCGCCCCGCCCCGCCTCGCCTCGCCCCGCCCCGCTCCTCGCCCCGCCCCGCTCCTCGCCCCGCCCCGCTCCCCGCCCCGCTCCCCGCCCCGCTCCTCGCCCCGCCCCGCCCCGCTCCCCGCTCGCCTCGCCCCTCCCCTCCCCGCCCCGCCCCGCCTCGCCCCTCCCCTCCCCGCCCCGCTCCCCTCCCATCCCCGCCCACCCCTGCCACGCCCAACCTCGCCACGTCCCCCAAGCTCCGCAGTTCCCCGCCACGACATGCTCTTGCACGCCACGTCCCGCGCCCCCCTCGCGCCATTCCCGCCCCCGCACTCGCATCGCCCCGCCTCCTCCCCGCCTCTTTCCCCGCCACGTCCCATCCCGCCTGCTGCGCCCGGCCGGCGTCGCCCTCGCGCCACCAGCCTCTCATTGCCGCGCCAACTCCCCGCCACGCTCCTCCCCGCCACGCAACGCCCCGAAACCCCACGTCCCGCCACGCCACTCTTCGCGGCGCCACCCCGCCCGGCCCTGCCACCACACCACCTAGCAGCGCCGCGCCACGCCACGCCACGTCCCGCCCCGCTCAGCCGCGCCACTGTACCCCCGCCCCGCTACGAGTCGCCTCGCCACGCGTTGCCCCGCGACCGATCCCGCCACGCTCCCGCCACGCTTCCGCCACCCTCCCGCCACGGCGTCCGATCGCATGTGATTGAGATAGATGTGATTGACGTTCAACCATACCGGGATCTAACTGGATCCCAACCGATACTTGCCGTTCCCATATACGATCCCCACACCCTCTTAGTCATCCCTTCGCGTTTTTCTTGTGTGAAATTTTATTCAAAACGAATTCTGTCGTGTTCCCACACGACACCAGAGAATTCGTTTTGAATATTATATGCTAATGGTTGTAGACTGTAGCAGAAGATCTTTTCGATTTGGCCCTCACGATTCCTGAAGGGCGAGTTCACTTCAGAATATTTTCTGGTAGTGTAGTTTCTAGTTGTGTTTCGGTGATTTTCAAGCTTTATTTCCGAGGAGAGATATTACTCACAAACAAAACGAATAAATAGGTCGGTCTGACCTGTAGTGTCCAAGTGTTGTGATCTAGTACATTCTCAGATATTTTAACTCTCCTCAAATTTTCATTCAGAATTTCATCGTTTGAATATTATATGAACTTCAGTTTTTTTGACAAAATAATTAGTATTCTGTGTAGAAAATGCAGTAAGCACGTTTTTGTGTGTCGTGCGCTGAAGGTTTATTGATGTGTTTAATTTTTTCCGAAGGGAGGGGATGGAATGAGCGTCGTGAATTTCGATCTATATTTATTCGATTGCCTACTTCTCCATTAAATGTATTTAAGTGTTTCCAATTGTTTTCTTTCTTGAAGTTCTTTGGCATGGCACATAACTAAAGCGTTTTTTTCGTCGCAAAATATTGTTATTTGACCGAGACTAACGATAGCCTGCCATTTTTTCCCATAGTTGCAGACACACCTGCACTAAGACTTTTTATTGGAATTCTAAATGCTTATCAAAGGAAATGAAGGCAAGCCTTACGAAGTAGGTTAATGACTTACGATAGCACTCAGTACGGTTACCTTAATGTCGCGGAACGAAAGACTTGAAAGATAAAGTCAAAAATGTCGTGATTTTTCAACGGATATCTTACTGTTAAAGTAGTAAATTACGAAGGAAATGTATGTTCACAAAATTGTTGCCATGAAACAGATTCATCGTTTTGCTGTAGTTTTAAACGCTTAAATAATAATTTCAATTAATTTTAATTTTATACATCATATGTACGAGTACCTCTTTCATTTTCACTTGATATTAATGGCAGTTTAATTATTTGTTGAAATTGAATAATATTCGCAGTATTTCAAATTCTTCATAACGGTTTTTAATTCCTTTTCAATATGGATTAGAAAAATTATTTTGGAATCCAGTTTAACGCTGAAATTGAATATGTAATGTTTCATCTATCCACAGAATGGCATAACAAGATTTCCGTGTTGTTAATTAACGGCTGCAATACCTCTGTCTACACTTTATGATCATCTTCATCTTACTTCAGAAGACACTCCCTTTCATAATGAAAATATAAGAATAAACACATTTATATTTGTATTCAGAACGTGAAGTTGAAAAACTACCACAAAAAGAAACATAATTGTCCCAACTTAGAAGAAGGAAATGGATTCGACAGAAATGAGCTTCTTGTAAAAGTGTGTAGCTTCGAAGAATGTGTAAGACACCAAGACAAACGAAATGCGACCAAGACAAACGAAAAGTCACCAAGACAAACGAAAAATACTCTTAAAAGAAATAGGGAGCCAGAACAAAAATTATTAATTACGAAGTATGGAAAGAATGCGACAAGAAAGGACATCGTGGTTATAATCAGTCATAGAGCGAAAGGAAGAAGCTAAAGCAAAGAGATATGATACTTCTTAGTATAGCAGAATATGGTACGGTCCATTGGGCTAATAGAGCCTGGTAGAGCGTGGAGAGGATGAAGAGAAGGGCAATGAAGTTCATGAGAGGAAGATGATTGTGACGATGAAAAATAATAATATTGCGTTAATGGAAAGGGAAAGAGATAATGAACGTGATAAAGGAGTACATGGCGATGATAAAGGAGAACATGGCGATGATAAAGGAGAACATGGCGATGATAAAGGAGAACATGGCGATGATAAAGGAGAACATGGCGATGATAAAGGAGAACATGGCGATGATAAAGGAGAACATGGCGATGATAAAGGAGAACATGGCGATGATAAAGGAGAACATGGCGATGATAAAGGAGAACATGGCGATGATAAAGGAGAACATGGCGATGATAAAGGAGAACATGGCGATGATAAAGGAGTACATGGCGATGATAAAGGAGTACATGGCGATGATAAAGGAGTACATGGCGATGATAAAGGAGTACATGGCGATGATAAAGGAGTACATGGCGATGATAAAGGAGTACATGGCGATGATAAAGGAGTACATGGCGATGATAAAGGAGTACATGGCGATGATAAAGGAGTACATGGCGATGATAAAGGAGTACATGGCGATGATAAAGGAGAACATGGCGATGATAAAGGAGAACATGGCGATGATAAAGGAGTACATGGCGATGATAAAGGAGTACATGGCGATGATAAAGGAGTACATGGCGATGATAAAGGAGTACATGGCGATGATAAAGGAGTACATGGCGATGATAAAGGAGTACATGGCGATGATAAAGGAGTACATGGCGATGATAAAGGAGTACATGGCGATGATAAAGGAGTACATGGCGATGATAATGGAGTACATGGCGATGATAAAGGAGTACATGGCGATGATAAAGGAGTACATGGCGATGATAAAGGAGTACATGGCGATGATAAAGGAGTACATGGCGATGATAAAGGAGTACATGGCGATGATAAAGGATTACATGGCGATGATAAAGGATTACATGGCGATGATAAAGGAGAACATGGCGATGATAAAGGAGAACATGGCGATGATAAAGGAGAACATGGCGATGATAAAGGAGAACATGGCGATGATAAAGGAGAACATGGCGATGATAAAGGAGAACATGGCGATGATAAAGGAGAACATGGCGATGATAAAGGAGTACATGGCGATGATAAAGGAGTACATGGCGATGATAAAGGAGTACATGGCGATGATAAAGGAGTACATGGCGATGATAAAGGAGTACATGGCGATGATAAAGGAGTACATGGCGATGATAAAGGAGTACATGGCGATGATAAAGGAGTACATGGCGATGATAAAGGAGTACATGGCGATGATAAAGGAGTACATGGCGATGATAAAGGAGTACATGGCGATGATAAAGGAGTACATGGCGATGATAAAGGAGTACATGGCGATGATAAAGGAGTACATGGCGATGATAAAGGAGTACATGGCGATGATAAAGGAGTACATGGCGATGATAAAGGAGTACATGGCGATGATAAAGGAGTACATGGCGATGATAAAGGAGTACATGGCGATGATAAAGGAGTACATGGCGATGATAAAGGAGTACATGGCGATGATGATTGATGGCTATCAAGAAGGTGATGCCGATAATGTTGAAGACGGAGGCTCTTGTGCAAGCCAGTGTTTTGAGGTGAGGGGGCAGGGGAGGCGAGTGGGAGCGAGGCGCGGGCTGCGCAGGGCGCAGCGACAGCTGCTGCGCCCGCTCCTCGGGAGTTACGAGCGGCGCCGCGCCGTAAAGCTCGGCTTGATTTCATGGTTCCGCTTTTGATGGCTCACCGCGAAAATGACTTCTTGGGTGGCAGCGAGGAAATGGACGCGAGATTGAATTCTTTGAAGTGGGTTCCCCCCACGTGCGGCCTTGGGACCGAAGTTCTTGTGGAAGCAGTTAGAAGCTGCCGTAAAAATACACCAACTGCTATGTGGGCCTTTCTTGGTCACAAAAATCCTCCTCCATTTGTTAGTTTGATGGTGATGTTTCTTTATGTAGTACAAGTGGAATACAAATCATCATCTTTAAAACGTCTGACTTACAGAAAATTAACCTGTCATGACTTTTTGTTTCAATTTAAAGCAGTAGTGGCAAATCAAAACCTTCATAAAATTTACAGCACATTAATTTTCATAAAATGTGGATTCGATCGAAATGTATCTTGTAAAGTATTGTTCCTATAACCACCTAATGAATATGTGGATTTCGAGTCTGTTTTTCCAAGGAAATTAATATTTATCACTGACGTGAATGAAGTCAGATGTTTTGCATACATAAAATAAACTGATTTGTTTATTTTAGGTAGCACAATGTGGGCTTCTAAAGTGTGCGAGTAAAACGGAGGATCGGTTAAATTTAATCATCTGCTGTGCAATCTGAGGTTAAAAAATGTTACTTGTGGGCGCTTCGTCTTTTATTCGTACCCTGAAGCTGTGGAACAGTAAAAAGAATTCTTTCAGGTAGAGGTCAGTTAGAATTTCGAAAAAATGCTTTCCAGTCATCCTGCATTACTTGGTACTAACTAGGGGCGGATTTTGATGGCCAGAAACATTGTCAAAAATAATCAAATGTTCTTAAAATGTTTTTCAAATGACCTAAAACAAAGAAAAATGACGTTAAAAATGTTTATCAAAACCATTTTAGATGAACAACTCAAGCTGTTAGATATATTACTGATGTAATCGGGGCTTCTTCCTTTTGTTCACGTGAGCTCAGCTTGCAAAGTTTAGGTTTGGACTGTTCTTCAAAAGAAAATCTTTGTCTTTATTGACCGCGAAATCGTCCGAAATGACAATGGCGCCGGTAGCCATCACAGGAATCTTCAATTACGTAGTACTCACAAAGGCTGACATTACAGTATATGAGCGAAGAAATTGAATAGGCTACTCAGGAATTCCGTGGGGAACATTTTTATTCCATCTCGTAAATATTGTTTGAAGCAAGTATCATTACAATATTAAAATCGATGAAATCAGCGAAAAATGCATTAAAAATTACGTAAAACGGCAAACATTACTTAGTAATCAAAATCGGCGAAAAATGAAAAAAAATGACGTATAAAATGGATCATTTCGTTTTATCATAACATAAAATAAATTTCGATACTAAATGGCATTGTTTTAAAGTGAAAAGAAGAAAAAAACACTTCATTATAATCAGCCGCTAGTACTAACTAATGAGATACGTAAATCAACAATTGCAATTTATCGTTATATTTATTTTACTCTAATTCTAGGGCAAACACTACCGAAAGAAGACGTTTTCAAAATTCATGTCCTGTGTTTTGATTTTTATACTTTACTATATTATCTGTTTAAAGAATATACCTTATTTAAATGCATTGTGTCTGGAAACCTAAGCATTCTATTGGCACGTCTGTTTTTCCTCAGTCAACTTGTTAACCTCGCTTTAAATTTAAAATTTGGTCGCTGGGAACGGAACACATCGCTCGTATGGGAAACGGACACACATGTCCACTGCAGAACAATTGTTTTGTTTTGAAATCAAAAATGCATACGTAAACACGAGAGGCAGCACATGTGTAGACTGCACAGGTAAGAACTAGCGCCAATTGACTCGAATCAGACATTACGATGTGATATTGAACAATTAAAAATGTTGAAAGTGATTTCTTCAGAACAGCATTTTCGCGGTATGCCCTTTTTGCCTTATAGAGCCCATATAGAGCTGGGCAGATAAACTTGTTAGACCGTATCAAAAAAAAACAAACTTGTAGGTAACAACAAAGATCGGACTCAGATGATGGAACACCCAGGGAAACGTCGAAAGATAGCTAGGCTAGTAAATCTTTTCAAGCGTACACAGCATGCAAAGCGTTAAACGACATTCGAACTAGGATAGGGAACCCTCAATATTTCGGAAGGGGAGACCATCCAAACAAAATTAAATATAAGAATCAAAAAACCGACGTACGTAAATACTCTTTTGCAAACCGGACAATAACTGACTGGAACAATCTACCTGCTGCAGCACTAGCGAATTTTCCTTCCGGAAACGTTTAGGGAACTGCGTATAATGCTAAATATTTGTGTGTTATATTTCTTACTTACTTAGTTGTAGTTTCCTTTAATATGTATTTTAAAGTTATATTTGTATCTTTATATGATCTGCAGATGCCCTGCCACCGAGCGAAGGCTCATTAGCAGGAAATAATAATAAATATAAATAAATAATAAAATAAATACATTTATGCGTTCCTACCTGATAGAACACAGTCCGTCCCCTTAACCCTGATCTTTCGTACATCCAGTTGCGCGGTGCGCGCGGTCGTACTGTTCCGTGTAGTAGCCGTGTTCCAATCGCGGCAGCTAATGAGGCAGCCGATCGGGCGGGTACCGTTGTTTTTATCCCCGCGCCGCGGGAGCGCCGGGCCGTGAAAGGTCTTCGTTTGCTGTCCGGGGAGGCGACCGAGGAATCCGCTCTGTGCACGAAACGCGGAGGGGAGCGACACGCGAGCCTCGCCCGTTTCAGGAGAACGCGGCGAAGATGAAAAGTGCAATGCAAGGGAAATACGCTCGGCACTTCTCTGACGGATGGATGCCGATTAGGTTCTCCACATTACACGATGAACTGCGACTCACACTACACACACGTGCGTGTGTGTAGTGTGTGTGTGTGTGTGTGTATGTGTGAAGGGTGAGGATTGCACAAGGAATGGGAAGAAAAATCGCGCACGGCCCGTGGCCTGTTTGTTAGGGTACTGCTCCGGCATTCGCCTGGTATTAATCGGAGAAATTACGGAAGACTACCGATCTGAGCAGCTGGCTGCTAGAATGCTTCTCCAGACAGCGACTGAACTCGACCTAGCTGACAAGTTAAGAGTCGAAAATCCTGCCACCGTCGGGACTCGAACCCTAGGACCTCCTGGTCAGAGGTAGTAAAGTGACATCGGTTGATGCCCTTAGCCATCGCTTCCGGTCCGCCTCTGGGTACCCGGGTTCAAATCTCTGTTGATTATTGTTGAACTTGTGGTGGGCATAGTGGGTTTGCGGAGTTTTCCTGTGGATGACCCATTTCCTCACCTTTCATTCCGTCGTTACTCCATCACCCTTCCATAAAAAATATTCGCCTTGAGAACGGGCAAAAAGAGTAGCGACGAAGGATCATAATAAAGTTGTGAATGTGTATCCGAATGGCGAGTTGTTGTGTGGTGGTAAGACCGCTTGAGTCTCATTCCTGGATACCGTAGATGAAATTTTAGTAGATCCATGTGGATTTTGTGGTGACCACGTGGACTTGCAGTTTCCTCAGGGTGATTCCCTACCGTTCATTTCGCCATTACTCCATCATATCATCACATTCATTACAAACTAATTATCTTGATACTGACCAGAAAACCAGCTACTAAGATTAGTAAGAAAGATGTGAATCTACAGCCGTGTTGATGAGTGATGTAGAGCTACGCTCCTTTTAACTCTAAATACCGGGGTTCAAATTTCAGCCATATGGAATGTATGGGGGCAAAGCGGGTTTACTCGGAAGTCTCCCGTTTCCCTTCCCTCTTTTTTCACTACAGCACATTAATATATCAGATTCATCTTCGTGTATGCCGAGAAACCGATTGAGGTGGCGTTAAAATAGTTTTATCTAGAGTCGTTATATTTCCTGTGTCACACTTTCGCTTCTTCTGTAATTAAAAACTAAATTTCACTCCTTTCAAGCGCTTCAGTCGATAACAATACATTCTGAAGAAATGGCATTTTAAAATAAATTTACTTCGAAAAAGGAAACTTGTTGTATTTACTGAAATGTATATTATGAATACTCATGATAGTCCAATATCTTGACTGGACAAAGAAGTAAAATTAAAACTCATGATAGTCTATTTTTGGCGTTCATTATAATCAAAGTGTGATGTTCAAAGTGCTCGGTTGTAAACCGAGCCACGATGTGAGTGACCTTTTGCAAATCGCATGAGGATTGGAATTAATTTCTTGCTCGCATGTGTTAATCGCATTATTTATAAAAATAAATTCTATTATAGCAGTTTTTTGACATCTACAAATTTGAAATGGCGTTTTGTATTCAGCTCGATCATCAGGGCCGCTACAAACTTTCTTTATAATAAGAAAACTTGCGTACGTATTTTGTTTGAGTATTGAAAACTTATGTCATATCCCGTTAGATCTGCAGAGCCAATTTTTTTATATACATATGTCAATCTCCAAATACGTTCACCGGCTGGGGAGGCCCGGGCATCAACTGGCGTCACTGCAGTGCCTCTGAACGGGAGATTCTAGGGAAAGGTGGTGAACGGGTGACGGTGGAAGGGTTTTCCACACCACCTACATAGCTAGATGCCTCGAAGAATAGCCTAGCGTTTCTGCGACCTGCAGTAAGATTGGATGTCACGGAACGTATTAGCTTTTTCCTGCGGAGAGACGCCACGTGGACCCGTTGGAACAGCGCCCTCCCCGAATTATGCGCAGAAGAGCAGCGACTGGTCCTGTCGCAACCGGTTTTCGCAAAGCTCCGTACTTCATTTCCTCTGTCGCGGTGTCTACCGGATTATGCTAATAAACTCTAAAAGGACTTTTTAATGTTCATCCGGAGAAACAATAATTACTCAAATCGCGGTGATGAAACATTCTCAGAAAAATGGAAAACAGGAATCATAATTTTCTGAGGACGTTTGTGTTTCGTAACATTTCAGTCAACTTACAAATCATGTTGTTTATGAGAACGCTGTACGTAAGTAGCTTCGTGATTTAACTTCGAGAGGTGCGCTGTATTTGTAGAATTTCGTTAGGCTATATGCGTCAGTTGTGATCCGAATACACAATATTTTATTTAAAGCTTATCAAAATAGTCGCTTCGATATACCGTTATACAATTGTCATATATGCGATATGTCGTTATACAATCGATTCATTAATTTGGATGTCTAACTCATGAAATCGCTCGCTAGGTCGCTGAGGAACCTAAAGCTGAGAGCACCACTTTCGCGTGACATGATTTTTCACCACGCACTTCTCACACCACTGTGCACCCCACCTGCACACCAACCTATTCGTAATGACTCGTCCGCCATGATTAGGGGTCGGATTTTGGTGAACTAAAACATCGCCAAAAATTATCAATAAAATGCTCTTTAAATCTCTTAAAAATGCTCCCAAAACAAACAAAAAAAACAACTAGTGGTGCTACAGAATGGCAGGACTTTCCCATACATGTTTTCTATTTCTTTGGGTCTGGGCTAGCTATTCGGAATTGCCACATACTCTTGCCAGCTGCCATCTATCGCCGCCCAAAGTACGTTGTTTCGACATTTTCTTAATTTTAAGGTTTCCTATTAGTAGAACGGAAAAATTATTTTAAGACTATTAAAGAACAGTAAAACCTCGTTCTAAATGGCAATTTTCTTTTAAAAATATGGAGCCGTTTTTAAGAAATTGGCGTTTAAGTGCTACTGAAAGTTCGAAATTTGAAGCTCTTTTTCACAAAAAAGTTTTGAGTTTTCAAAAAACTTCATTTGAAGTAATTTAAAGCACTTATCTCACAAATACAATAATGTTTAAAGTTGCTTTACACCTTGGAGAACAAATTTTATTTGAAGGATAAATCTCTATCTTCAATTTTGTAGTTGTAGGAAGACGCCGACAAAAATTCAAACTTTTGCAATTTTCGAAAATTCAGAGTTTTCAACCAACATGAAATCTACGCCATTCTTTTAAATGACCTTCGGACTATCCAACAACAAAATTTAGTCAAAATTGTTTTGAAAGGGGCATTATTTTTAATAGTCTGAAAATGTGCAGGGGAAAATGCGCCAGGACAAGCTGAACACTTATAGGCTATAGGGACCGGCTTATTCATTAAATACGTCACCATCAACCGTGTTCCGCTCATTCACTGTGGCTCCCCACCAATTCCGCGAGGGCGTCGCGAGCTGCCGCGGCGGCGCAGCGTGTCCCGCGTGCGCGCGCTGTCACGGGCTGTGCGCGGGCCGGCGCGCTCGAGCGTGGGCACGCGCGTGTGCCGCCGGGCGGCACGGCGCCATTGTCCCCGGGACGAGACGAGACGCGAGGCGATGCGGCGCGGCGCGGCGCGGCGTGCGCGTGCTCGCGCGTGCGTGCCCACGGCGTGCGTCGCCCCGCGCACGCGCCACGCACCTGCGCGAGCCGGCTGCGGCTGTCCCCGAGGCACGAGCGGGGCCCTGCGGGGCGGACGCCCCCGGATTCCCATGACATTACACCTCCTGCCTTTAAAATGAATCTTTTTAACAGAGGTAAGCACATTTCACTAATCTCACTGAGAAGGACGTTCGCGAATTAATTAAAGGCCGATATACACGGTACAGTTTTCGGGTAGATTCTTATACAGTTTCTGTATAGAAACGTCAAAATCTCAAACTGAACGTATAAAAGCCAAAAAGTAGCGCATACACGGTCTATAAGGTTTCAATATGCTTTCTGCATGAATCACGACAAGCCGCAGCCAGGGGGAGCTAGCGGGAAACAACTGAATTGCGTCGTCCGAGTACTTACAGTGATGGTATTTCTATGCGTGCGTTCTGGCTATGATCTTGATTTAGTATCAATTAACCATGAGGGGCATAGAGAATAAAAATTGGAAGGCAGGGTTAAGGAAAGAAGTAGTTAATCACAATATATCACTCCATACAATCCCACCTTGACACACCTAACCACAAAATCGACATGGCCGTTTACCGTTAGTGAACAATTCTGCCGCTAGAGGCGCTGGAGTCAAACTGTATGCTTTCTACACGAAAAAATTACGAACATGTTCATAATTTTCTCATGTAGAAAGCGTAAAGTCTGGACCACATGAACAATCTACACGTGAAACCATACCGTGTATATCGGCCTTAAAAAGATTTATTTTATAAGGCAGGGGATTTAACAATGCGTTAATGTCATCGGCCAGGGTGGAAAAACCAAGTACACGTTACCCCGGGGGTGGAGGCGTCGCGTCGGCCGGAGGCAGGTTCCCGCTCCTAATTCGCGCGCGCGTTCCGGGAACGGCGGCGCCGGCCCCGCCCACGTCGCCTCGCCTCGCCTAATGGGTTCCTGGACGCCCAGGCGCCGCCGGGCCCAAGGCGTCAACAACCGCCGCCAGACGCCGCTCCTCTCAAACATTGCTGCGTAGTCCGGGACGGATCCAGCCGATCATTTTCGAGGGCCGTCGTAGATTTCTGTTAAATAACAAATGTGTGTTATTATATTGTGTATTATTTTTGTAGTGTATGTAGGATACTATAAACTATTGGTTTAGTTGTGAAATGTCGTTGGCATTTAAAATTAAATGATCACAGGTATTGTCATTGCCAACAATGTTATTTATGTCAATAAGAGCAGCTTTCGATGGCTTAGCCATCATCATCAGTTTTTCTAGTACAAGAAAATAGCAAACAATTAATTAAACAATTAAAACAAGAGATAAAAATAAAACAAGAGATTAACATTAGGAATGGCAGATTACTAAAAAATGTATCCAACATCCAATGGCCTTGTATGTTACCTTCATATGGGATATGAAGTTGTAATATTGCAATTTAAAAATTATAATTGTCGTAAGAAATACTTGAAGGTATTGAAGATGCGAATATTTAAAGTTTAGACCAGCTACACTTTTTAGGATTTTTGCTAATATGTACAAAAATGCACAAAGATCACCTGTAAGTTGTTCTTCTAGGTTATTCCCTGATCCTAATAAAAGATCAGTTTGTTTGAAATCTCAATTAGTTTGAAAATTCTTCCGCAAAATCATCCACAACGCGCAAAAACACGTTTTTGGAAATTTATTTTCTTCTTCCAGCTGGAACCAAAAACAAATTATCAGTTCCCCTTCAGGAGACCGAAACGCGTCGAATGACACCTCGTATGTCTCGATTTGTGCACGGGAAGTGGTCTAACCGTGAGACATGGAACCGTATTTTCTCCGCTCACGCACACGAGGAGTTTACTCAAATACTCTATAGGGATATTATTTTTTTTAATACATAATTCTAAAACCAATAAATATTTAAGTCAATTTTGTCGAATAAAAGAGGTAACAAACGAAAACTTTAGGCCTTGGGGCCACGCCCCCACATGGATCCGCCACTGCGTAGGGTTTTCCTTTTGCCTTCTATCCCAGGTGGGTTGTTCTCCATGGTGTTCCAACTTTCATTGTTTGTTTTATTACCGCGTGCGTCAACTGCTGTAGTCTTTGGTACCGTAAATGTAGTACACGTTGTATCCCGGAAGAGGCTGTGTTCCTCCTCGGCTCGAACGAGGGATCATACATACACGCAGGGGCTTATCCAGCCGATGATTGGGGGAGGGGGGAGCATCATTAATTTTTTGTAAATTAATAAACTTATTTGTTATTATATTATATATTATTTATGTTGTGTAGATATGTTATTATTTATACAATAATATTGTGTAATATCATAATTCTAAAATAACAATTTTAATCAATTTAGCGAAATAAAGGAAGTTAAAACTAAGCCTTTTTGTGTGGGGGGGGCATGGCCCTCATGGCCTCCCTGAATTCGCCAGTGCCTACACGTCTGCTTGCGGGGTTTTCTGCATGCGTCACCTGAAGTGCTGATTAGTCCCATAGGTTATGTTTCGGAAGGTAGCGGTGATCCTCCCTGACTGAAAGTGATATTCGGTGCCAACCATTTGTCGGCTTGCGGGGGTATCCCTCTTCCAGGAATCGGCAACGCCGCAGTCGGAAAAAGCCCGAAATAAAATCAACAATCCCGAATTAAAATTGTAATTGAATGTTGTATTTTACGTATCTAGGTTTCGTCAGTTCCGTACGTTAGGTTGGATCTCCACTGCAACACGCCACGTAATTAGCCAACATTAAAAATGTGACGTTCGTTCATTAATAATGAGAGTCGAACCTGTGGGTAAAGAGGGATGCCTTCCGTTCATGCATCCCGAGCGCTCCTGGCGGCGACGTGCGTAAGCGCGCGGCGCGGGTGAAACTCGCACGCTTCGCCGCCCCCGTTGCCTCTCGCCCATTCTGCGGGCCGCTTCATTCATGCGTTTTTTTACGGCGGGTGGCGGGGGCGGCGGCGGCGGTTGACCGTCGCATGCGGGGTGGTTGCCCCCGCGGCGCCGCCCGTCCCCCTCCACGGCCCCTCCCCTCCACCCCCTCCGCCGACCCTCGCAGATGACTGTCATTAATGCGGCTGCGTGCGTCGTCGTGTCGCACAGTCCCCCCTCCGTCGCCGCCGCCGCCGCCGTCGCCTCCCGCGGTTGTAGTCGGCGCGAGTGAAAAGGGACGGGCCCTTCCACCTTGTGGAACACCAAAGGCTGAAGAAAGCGCCAGACGTCAATGGAACGTACCGAACGGTTTGTTCAGTCGTTCTGTTCGGGTCCCGCCGGGCTTGTGCCCTGTGGAATGTACGGTGGAATTTGTTCCCTGGAAGCGAGATGTGTTTAACACTTACGCAGTTCTTGTTTCCTTCACGTTCTGATTTGAATTGAGATTTATCCTCTGATTAAAGGCTTCTTAAATTTTGCAACATTTAAAGTGTTGTCGAAAAAATCAAGTCTCGCAAAATTACCGGCTTTGTGAGATATTATTCTTAGAAAATGAATACACATTCAGTGAAGGTTTTAAGAATAACAATTTGTGACTTAGAACCTGCCCCTATTTTTCCCTACAAAACCTGCCCCTCTAAAAATTTTCCCCACAATGTTTTTCAGAGTATCTTTTTCATTATACTGTATTTCTTTAGTTCGCCAATTTATGAAAAGTCAGACTAATTGTTTTTAAACAAAGGCAGGGTACGTCGTAGATTCCTTATGATTTTTCTAAATGTTTTAAATGAATCGTTTTGTTTCAATTAAAACGACTCGAATTAACAGTCGCTGATTAATTGCTCACAATGTCAGTGATATTTGGTTTTGAATGACAATCAAGACGAATGACTCCGGAAGGTGCGCTTTCTCAAAAGAGGATTACATCCCATTTATCATCTTGTATCAAATCCATTACATCATAAAATCCTTGTGCTGAACTTAAAACATTCATGACCATACTTGAGAGCCGAGAAAACATAAAAGAGCTCGTAATGAACATATGGGAAGTTTCCCTCAACCACATTAAGCAGACACCATCCACATAATAGAGCAAACGCGCAGACCCTCACTTACAGAACTATTCAAAACATCTCTCATCCAAGCGACGGTGAATGAACGATGTTAGCATAAACTGCGTCACTTATGCAGCTCTGAAATCGCAACGAGCTACTGCAAGTCACCACGGAGTCGTTCATCGGGTGAATGAAGAGCGCCAGTCTGTTTGTACGAATCGGCCCGCTTTCCACTCGTCTCAATCCGCCTTGGGTAACCCTCGTTCATATGTAGTGCGGGAGATCGGGCCGGTAAATAATACACGAACGCAATTCCAATGGCGCGTGCTAATGGCTCGGAGCTTATTTCACGCGGGTGACACCTGCCGCATGAGGTATGCGTTCGGACCCTCGGCCACGGTGGGGGGGGGGCGTGGCGGAGATGATGGCCGAGGGGGAGGGGCGATGGAAGGTCTTTGTCCTGGGGTCAAGCACCGCCACCGCCGCCAACCACCAGGAAGAAGACGCTCCGGCTACCTGCTCGCCACCGCACTGCCGCTGCAATTGCTGTTGCAAATGGCAGTCGTCGTCGGTTGCCTTGATGTCTTCACTCTTTCAGACTGCTCGCAGTAACAATAAAAATGTACGACGATAATGTTTTCTTCCTTCTCCAAACCGGTGTAAATGTAGTACCTGCTCTACCTTTTTTCTTTCTTTTTGTTTCTTTGCAATTTGTTCACAATTGAGACATTCGGGTGTGGCAGATGTCTTCTGACATTTTGTGAAATTAAAGAATAGCAGGCCTTATGGCCTGGGTCTCGCCAGAAATAGACATTATTATTATTATTATTATTATTATTATTATTATTATTATTATTATTATTATTATTATTATTACTAGTGAGATCCCGCGCGATTAAATCGCACGGTTAGTCAAATAACCAAACTGTTTTCTGCTTAAATTCTTTTTTTGTATTCCAGCATTATAAACAACCTAACCTCACTAAGATCACTAACCTCTCATATTTCAAGATTTCTATTCAATGTAGAAAATCACGTTCACGTGCTTACACAACCTACACTCAATTGAAACAAATAAAAATGCTTGAGATTGCATTTCCCGCCACCGTCCGAGTGTAATTTTCTTCCGATAGATCGCGCGGCAATCAGATATTACAGATCTCGAATTACTACTTTTTTTAATATTTAGGTATTTTTAACGCCCTTTTTCAATACGAATGTCACATGTGCAGGTGAAAGGAAACACGATTTTTCAATCCATTGCTTCTTTATACAGATCGGTTTCGTATGTCGCCCAATTTATTGAAAAGACCAAACATCCCTTTGAGAAATAATATATATTATTATTATTATTATTATTTTTATTATTCCTCTATATCACGACTAAAGGTGTTATGTGTCGGCTGAATATACAATCTACTCCAGGTTGCAACTAGCTACCTAAGGAGTAGATCTAGGGACTGTCGGTGCCTCTACAATAATTTGCGCAAAATGTGGGCTGTTCCAAATAAAGCTATTTCTTGCACATCCCAGTCTTTTGAATTACCTGGGAGTTTAGACAAGTTCTTACTCAAATTTTGCGGAACAAATCCCTGAGCTCCGATAACTATCGGGACGACCTGTGCTTTTACGCCCCACATTCGGCTGATCTCGATTTCCAAACTCTTGTATTTAAGACGTTTCTCTGCCTCCTTGGTAACGACGTTTTGATCGCAAGGTACAGCAACATCGACAGGTAAACACGATTTGTTCTCCAAATCCCGGCTGACTATATCCGGTTTGTTTGCCGCTTTCGTGCGATCAGTCTGAATTTGTTTTGGTTGTACAATATCGTACACAATCCAACAGACGTCACCGGTTTTGGTGAGTGTTCATACCACTTGGGGCATGTGTTCGGAACTTCGAGGGCGGTACAGATCTGCCAGTGGAGGTAGCTACACACCCTGTCGAGTATTCGGTCTTTGCTAGGATTGGACAATCTGAGACAATATGATCGATGGTTTCTACGTGTTCCTGACAAATGCGGCATTTATCATCTTGGGATGTTCTGAGAACCGCTTTATCATAATGTATTCTCAAGGCCTGATCTTGGGCAGCTATTACAAGTGCTTCTGATTCTAGCTTCATTCTTCCCCTTTTAAGCCACATAAATGATTGATCTTTATTGATCTGCACCTTGTCCATTCGTTTCAAATATTGTCCGTGGAGTGGTTTGTCTCTCCACGATTTCTTTAACATTTTTTGTGCCTCAAATTTCATGTTAAGTAGCATCAGAAGTTCAGTGTCTCTGTCATTCTGGGTGTCTTGCATAGTCTTGTTCGCAATGCTTCTTGCTACACTTACAATGCCTCTGTTTCCCATTCTTCCATCAGATTTCATGACCTGCCTCATTAGTGGGTCATCGTGATGGCTGACTACATACTTTCCCATCCCGGTTATTGCATTGTGCCAGGAGGCTTCAATTTGTCTGAGGCCTCTTCCTCCTTCCTTACGTGACACATAAAGTCTATGTACATCAGCACGGGGGTGGGCAACATGATGCATTGTAAGCAGTTTTCTGGTTTTTCGATCCATGATGCGAATGTCCTGTTCAGTCCAGTCTACTAGTCCGAAACAGTATTCGGCTAAAGGCACCACCAAACTACCTATTACAGATATTTTATTCCTTGAGTTCAGAGCGGACTGCAGGACAAGTCTCACTCTTCTATAATCCTCCCTGCGAATTCTCTCTTTCATTGTGTCGTTCGAGATGGTCTCACATTCTTCAATGCCCAGATATTTGTAAGTTTTACCTGAATTAAGATCTTGAATCACAGTGTGCATATCAACTTCAATGTTCTCTGACGTGGTCATTTTGCCTCTTTTTAAGTTGGCGTTTGCACACTTGTCAAGACCAAACTTCATGCAGATGTCATTGCTAAAATCATTGATGACAGACAGCATTTGGAAGAGAATCGCTTCATTCTTAGCAAACACTTTAAGATCATCCATGTAAAATAAATGTGATACAGGCTTTTCATCACCATGGAGCTTGTAACCAAAGCCAGTGTGCGACAGCTGTCTCGATAGACGAATCAAACTAATGCAAAACAGCAGAGGGGATAGGAATCTCCTTGAAAAATTCCCCTATTAATCTGAATACTTCTTGTTTCTACTACTCCCTTTCCACTGTGGATTAGTAACTTGGTGCTCCACGACTTCATACTAGCCTTGCAAAACTCAACAAGTCTAGGATGAAATCGATAGATCTCCAGGGTCATCAAAATCCAATCGTGTGGTACACTCAAAGGCCTTCTGGTAGTCAATCCAAGCCATGCTTAAATTACGTTTTCGTTTCTTTACATCATTCAAGATGACTTTATTCAGTAGCAAGATTTCCTTACAGCCATAGGAACCTTTACGACATCCTTTCTGTTCAACTGGCAACAGATGGTTCTTCTCTAGGTGCCTATACATTTTGTCAGCTATGGATGCAGTTATAAGTTTGTACATTACTGGCAGGCAAGTAATTGGCCTGTAGTTCTTCGCCAAAGAGCTGTCTCCTCCTTTGGGTAGCAGATACGTGATGCCGCGAGTGAGCCATTCGGGGAGTTCCTTAGGGTTTTCTAAAATTTTATTAACAGCCTTTGCAAGATGAGAATGTAGTCCTGTTAATTTCTTAATCCAATAAATTGGATCTTATCATCCCCAGGGGATTTCCAGTTTCCCATATTCTTAATTGTTTGGCATAGGTCCTCTTTCGAGAATCCTTGAACATATTCCAGTTTCCACGAGTCCATTGGCAGCATCAACTTCAGATTGGAGCCACGATGCGTTTTTGTTGTAGGATCTGGTTTCCTCCCAGATTCCTGACCAAAATGTTTCGACGTCATCTTTTGAAGGAGGGGCAGCATTGCCATTCTATTTTTGAGTCAGACTGCGATAGAATCTTTTCGCGACTGTTTCGAACAACCGGTTCTGTACACGGAAATCGATTCTACGTTCGTACCGCCTTATTCGTTGAGCCCGTGCTTGGATTTTCTCTTTTAGCTTTTCAGCTACCATCAGCCTTGTTGTGTCATTGTCAATTAGATATTTTTGTTCAACATGGAGTAGTTTTTATTGAACTTTATACGTGTGGTTCGACTTAGAAGATGCCTCGGCTAGGACTGATATTTCACGCCGTGTGTCGGCTATCCGTTTCATAATTCTTTTCATCCATGGAGTTACGGAGCTTTTTACTCTGTCTGGCTGTCAACCATCGGTGTTCTTGGCTGGCCCCAAGATTATCTGAGATACTAGATATCCAGTTGCATACACGATGTGATTGATTTCAGTAATATCTATATCTCTACTTGAGGTCTGTACAACCTCATTTAAGACAGAATTCGCTGTTTCTATCACTCTCTTAGCTTTAGCATTTTCGTAAATTCTCCTCAACGGTGCACGAGATTCGAATGGAAGTAGACGAACTCGTTCTATCTCACGTCGGAGGAGGTCCCGCATCATGTCCTTATCGTGTGACTCATGGCCAGATGTATTTTCACCACTGACGGATATTTCATTTGGAAGAGATGAACCGCCCCAGATGAAATACGCTCGTAGCTCCCGAATGGTCTCCCGACGTATGTGGTAGTGCGTGCGTGTACATGTGAGTGGGTCGGAAGGAAATGAGGGTGGGGACAAGGAAGAGGAAAAGAAGATCGCGCGTGATCCGTGGCTGTTTGCTTGGGTAATGACCCGCCATTCGTCTGGCGTTGGCTGGAGAACCATCAGCTGGAGACCTAAAATCGATCAGAGCAGCCGACCGCTAGAATTCTCGCCCAGAGGCTGTATTCTACATGGCTATGTAGCTAGTGTCGAAAATCCTACCACTGCACACAGGGCCAGGAAGAGCCGAAACCTGGCCCTGGCCAAAACTCCCCTGTCCCAATTCCCGCATTTCCAGGGAAAGAAATGCAAGGAAATTGAATAAATGGTTAATGGAATGCATATAAACAGAAATATATATTTATATTTTATACAAGGTGATATTTTGTGCGGAATTTTTCCTGCAAATTCATCTTCGCTGCTTGAAGTATTTTCACTTTCTTTTTCAAGACAAGGAGAGAATATTCATCCTTATCAATAATTCATTTAACTCATTCATTTTATTTGGAGTTGCTCTACAAATATATTTCTGCGTTGAAGTTGTTGCCAAAGTGCTTCATACCTTTCCATCCGCCATAATCAGAAGGATGACGTGGAAAGCACATTACATAGAAAGCCGTCAATCGAAACAACAGTAGACCTAAGTTGTTTAATTTGATTTTGCATAATTTGTTTTTTCATTTTTAATTAGCTGAGCTGTTTCTGTTTCAGAAATGAAGCTGAATCGGTCTGCAATAACGAATTTATGGAGGTTGAGGATTTTGCCATAAAACAGTTTTGGTTTCTTACGAAGTGACAAAGTTGAATAGATACAAAACAGTTAATAAAGATGTCTGTATTACTGAAATAGCCTCCTATTTTTACTCATTGTGTCAAGTGCTGCCATCAAAACCCGTCTTGCTCATCAAACTTGAGCTAGGCGCCGAAATAAATTTGGTAAGCGAAAATTATTCGAAAAGCAGTGTGGTAGAGTAGACTGCAGATTTACTTCGGAAACTGTTCTGTAAAGTGAAGTCATGCTAAAATCGTTCCTTAGCAGCCCCTACTTCGTTATATGTGGGGTACACTAAGGCCGTTCGTTGAACCAATCTCGGGCAACCTGGAATTGGTGTTTATTGAGTTGCGCGTGTAAGCTTGGTTCTCAAGGCCTCCTTGATCAGCTAAGCTGCGTCTTTTGCCCCTTCAAAGCGCAGACGCATTTGGTTGGTAGATCAGAATGAGTGTCACGAAGCGTTTTTATTTTCCTTCTTTTGCTCCTTTCACTATTTGCTTCATATGAAGTCGATGGGCGTCCTAGTTTTGAAGAATCTTCGGAATCTTCTGGAATAGGAATTTAAGATGAAAAAATAAATCTTTCATTCAACCATGCTGAATTTTCTTTTAAAAATTTACCACACTTTCTATTGCTTGCTCCCAACTGGTAAAGTCACTAGTTTGCCATTGTCTTCTAAAAAGCTCATTTGATATTTTCTATCAGTAAATTGACAAAGACGTCTAAGTGCTGTATTTTGGCGCCGCGGCAATCGCGAGCCTCCAACATTATTTCACATACCTCATTTTTTATAATGTAGAAATTCGTCTAGAAAAAAGAAATGTTTGTTTTGTAATACAAATCGTCTTAGAAATGTTAAAAATGTTATTTACTCTTTTAACATACGCCAGGAAGTGACTTATGAGAGGAAGACGCAATCCGCAGTATTTACTGCAAGTAGTGCAAACTACATAGAACAAATTTAAACGCGTGTATCTAACAAAACGATGTAATGTGCTGTAATCTTTTAACAGGATCATTTTCTTCACATTTTTTCTTCTTACAACAATTTATCTCAAATCGGAAGTAATCGAAAGTAACAACTAAAAGACTGGAAGAAAATTACAGTATCTCTATTGTACGATTCAAACGCGCAAATTTATATTTATAACAATAAATTAAAAATGTATTCACAAAAATGGAAATTGTCTGTACTGGAAAATAAGGAAACCTCTCTCTACAAACCAAGATATATAAAAGATCGATAACTTGCAAAGTCCCTGAGAACTTATTGTACCAATATGGGCTTTCTGTTTCACATTCGTTACGACAGAAATCAGAAGCAAACTGAACCCCATTTTCCAACCCAGTTTCGAAGGCTTAGAACGGTGCACTGAATTTCTGTTTATTTAATGGGTAGGCATTAGTCTCGCTACAGGCGAAATCTCAGTGCCAGGGATGTAATTTGAGTTTTTGGATTTTTGGCCAGCTTTGAGGCATTTCTAGCCCACGGTTCACCATCGGGACTCGAACCCTCTGGCCTCCCGGTCAGTGGCAGATGGCCTGCAGAACCTTGTGACCTCCCGGTCATAACAACTGATGCTGTCAGCCGCCTCACCCCGTACATTGATTATACCTAAAGGGTTATACCTAACCGTTAAATAACGACATCAATAAACAGCATAACCAAATAAGATGGGCACGCTCGCGTCACTACTCTGCTTATAAGGCTGAAGGAGACTTCAATTAGCCGAGTGCATAATGTGAACACTTCAATTCCCGTCTAAGCAGCCGCGTCTAAGCGGCGAGCGCCTCGCGAATTCCGTGCGTTCATTTGATCGATCGCCGGCCGACGGGATTATGGAGTAGCCGTGAGAGGTCGCGCGCCACGGCGGGTGATTAGTGCCCGGTCGACGAGGTCATCGAAACGAACCCCGCATGATGACAGGAGGCCGTCGCCCTCGGGTCACGGAGATCCATCACGGCGCGCAGCGACCCTGGCGGGCAAGTACAGAAGTATCCATCAACAAACAGACGTTGAGCTTATCTGTTGCTAATTTTGTACTCATTTCAATAATGTTTCTGACATGAGTTAAACAAGTAATCAAAAATACTCTTACCTTCGACTATGTGCTAATATTTGATTTGCTCTCTCATAATGTCGAAATGAAAATAAATTTTAACTGATGAAACTACTATTAAATAAATTTTACAATAGTCTTTTTTTTATAATAACTTCATTCATTTGAAATGTTCTTCATCGTGCGCTAAATAAAAGTATTGTTTGAAACAAACGAGAATCATTACTATCTTAACTAATCGTCGGTGTTAGATTTGGCCGATTTGAAACGAGTTGCACTCAACACGAAAGGATAGGGCGTGCTAATTGTAAGATTGTATAAAACATTCCCTGAAAGCGAAGTCTTCCACAATAACGTCTTGTGAAGGTAATATTATATGTCTTACAAAATAAAAGAAATTGCGTCGTCGTCAGAAAAAATGTGAAAAGATGCTGATTTGAACTATTATTCTATATTTTCAACAAAATTTATAATGAAATATGTTTTAATTATTCTGTATTTCAGTATATATAACAAATTCTGAAACTATTTTACGCAAACTGTTGAAAATGAAACGGTAAGATTTTGGAGGCACTATTAAAAATGTGTAAGTTCTAGGAATAGTAATAGTAGACTAAGGAAGTAGTTTTATGAAATTGAATTCGCCCAGTAAAATCGTTTCGTCCTCTTAAGATGCAAGCCAAAGATATTAAAATATCTGTAACAGAAGTTTCCTGGTGTATTTCTTTTCTGTTGACCCTGAATAAGCAGATTGTGACGTATGCGACATCTTGTGACGTTTTTGAGTTTGACACCCAATCTACATTTACTTTGAATATCTTATCTTTGACTTCGGTGAATAAACATAAGGTATTAAGTCAACATTTTACAGAAAAATGAGAAGTACACTAGGTACTGGATTCTCCTAAAGATTAACTATTACTCGTTCACTTTACATTTGCAGACGGAGCGCTGCGATCTGTTTACATGAAGTCACCGCCGACTGAATGAGAAACGCGCGTCTGCAGTAAATACTGACCGTTTATAATATGATATAGATGGCGGTGAGCAGCACACAGAACCCTGGCAGAGCAAGAACATAACCATTAAGTAGTAGATAAGTGCAATGAAGAAATAAAAATATTGTACGGGAATGTAGTGAACAGCGAGTGGTGTGATCTATTTTGTTGTATATTATCTTAATTATTTAAGGGCGCGACTCCAGCTCACTGTCAGAAAGACATAATTCGTCAGATGTGCCCGAAGCGCTAGTTCTGCCTTCGGAGACAGCTGATTGACATCGGCACCATTCGTGTATTCTCGGTTGTGTGTTCGGGCCTTCGCTTTCAAAACAACATTAGTTCCTAATTCTGCCGTCTGCAAATGTAAAGTGAACGAGTAATACATGAGTGAATATTCAGACAAATTTCATGAAATCATGTCTTCAGGGATGAAGTAGAACTGCCTGTTTATTCTCATTATAACAATGATGCTAGATCAATAATTAACATTAAATTAATTGAGATGTAATTCATGCGAGAAAATTAATTATAATGAATTGCACGGTTAATTGCCCTTTTCCAAAACTTAGTTTTCGTAAATTATCATCTTATTTTTTAAACCCTAACTTTGAAGACAACGGACAATTGCTTGAAATTATACAAATAGAAGTACACTATTTTTCCGGGGACAGCAGTTCTTATTGTTTTTATTATCCGTTTCTCTGCCTGATTGCCGGTTAAGTCACATCTTATTGTTCACGTAGTCATATAATATAATAAAACCTAGCAATTTTTTTAATTGATTATGAATATGTATTTTGATTGATTTTAGTTACGATAAAAATTTAATTTTTTAATGTTTTTCATAGAAAACCAAACCCTCAAAATGATGGACAGGACTCACACCGCGATATACTGGCATTTAATCTGATGGGTGTGTTGGCACTAATAATATCTCCCTGTTGTTCGCGGAGTTGAATAACAAGTCACAACCCAATTTCTCAGGTGAAAACTAACGTTTACATCTGAGAAATTTAGACTCGCCATGTTGTCTTTTTGCGCTATAAACACAGCACAAATATTTTAATCCCACATATCTCGTATTTCAGAAAACCTTTTACTCTCATTAATCGAGCACTTGACTAAGCAAAGAGATCCTGTATTTACAAGTACTTGTGTACCCATATATTTACATGGTATCATGCCTCTTACCGGCACCTCCGAGAACGTAAACAATTCGATATTTAATCACCTTGCAAACGTTGCAGGGTTCGTGCTAAAACAAATGTTTTTTAATTGAATTTTTTACATATAAAGTACATATTGGAAGACACTTTAGACATGCTCGGCGATACCGGATGTTGTTGGAAATGACGGTATGCGTCAGGAATTTTAAAACTTTATAGATTGCTTTCAAATCATGTTAGAAGTCCAAAGCCTTGCTTCTGATAAAACTTATTACAATATTAAATGAATGAAAACTTATTACATGATTAAATGAACAACTTATTACAATAGTTGAATCTTTGATAAATGCACATACTATTTGAATGAATCACATAAGCAAATATTTAATAATCAGAGGATTAAGGTTTCTTGCGAAAACAGACAAAAGTGATATGGAAAATGACAATTATGATAGTGAAAATACTTCCAACTATTCTATTCAGTAAAAATAATTTTCTTGGATTTTCCTGGGAGGTTGAAGTCCTGTTAGACGAAGAGAAAAAATAAAGTTTTGTGTATTTATGTTGATAAAATAAATAAAAACGTTTAGCGTCTTGAGCAGTATAATTCATTAAATGGCATCTTAAAAACAAACAATTAATACAAGAAAACTGAAAATAAAAAGGAAAAGTAGTGATGAAAAAGGAAAATAATGAGAGGAATACTTCGCGGTGTTAATGATGAAGAACAAAGAAGAGCAAGATGAATTACGATTATCATACGTCTTCACTGACTCGCTCACAATCAAAACGTCAAGGTCAAATAGACGGAAGATGAGCAACAACGTTGAGACTATTGGGAGTTGGGAAGAGTGATAGACCCAGGAGATAAAACTGAGTGAAATTGAATACTCCAGCATTATGCATCCCAGCTACAATTCTGTATCTATTCGAATTTATTAAGAGATAACGAAATTAAAATTAAACGAAATCCTGAAACTTAAAATACTGTCGAGATTTAAAAAAAAGATTAAGGCGCATCAAAAGCCGTGTAGAATTTCAGCAGACGCTCCTTTTTTTCTCGGGAACCCACTCAACACGCAATTTCCTGCTGACGGCTCAGCAAACCAGATTCCCTCGGAGGATCGTGCGTCTTCTGAATTTTACTATTGGCCGCGGGGCGGTACATCCGGCGGAGGCAAAAACCAGCACTGATTTCCCGCGTTCGTCTTTCGTCGTCCGGGCAAAAAGCAGAGGGCCGCGCGTCACCGGTTATTAGCGACGCCTCGCTCCACAGGCTCTTTAATTGCAGCAGCGCGGACTTGTAACCTTTGACGAGGCGACGCTGGTCCGCGGAGCGCCACCTGTCGTCGGAGGAGCCCCATCCGCGTGGGAAGATCCCTGAGGCGACGCGCCCTCGCGGCTATGGCAAATAAACCAGCAGGCGCTTAATGGCGCCAATTTCCGTATTCGACGAGACCGCACGAACCGGCTTGCGTGGCGGGTGGGAGTGTTTCTAGACAGGCAGACACTGGGTTCGTGTACTGACAGGGGGAGATTTTTATCATCAATACAATCTTCTTCATCTTCATCAGAACTCGAGATTCCAACATCATTACTGCCTTCGCCGTCTTCTGTTTCAAGCCGCTTCTTTTGTCTTATTGTATTAAGTCTCTCTTCATCCATGTTCCAGCCTTCTCATAACTGTCAATGTTCCCTCAATCGCAGTTATCAATATTCCTAATCCTTTCTGCATGTTAATCAGCAGGCGCTTTCCGTATTCGACGACACCGCACGAACCGGCTAGCGTGGCGGGCTGGAGTGTTTGTAGACAGATACTGGGTTGGTGTATAGACAGGGGAGGATTTTTATCATCATCTTCATCTGAACTCCAGATTCCAACATCGCTGTCTTCTCTTTCTTGCCACCTCTTTGTCTCATAGTAAAAACTTTCTCGTACCTTCTCATGTTCCGTGAATAGCAGTTGTCAATATTCCTCATCCTTACGGAATATTAACCAGCAAGAGCTTAATGGCATCTATTTCCATATTCGACGAGACCGCACGAACCCGCTTGCATGTCGTGTTTGAGTGTTTTTTTAGACGGCCGGAACTGGGATCGAGTACTGACAATGGGAGAATTTTTATCATCAGTATAATCTCCATCATCAGATATCGAGATTCCAGCATCATTGTTGCCTTCGCCGTCTTCTGTTTCATGCCACCTCTTTTGTCTTGTAGTTAAGACGTTTCTCATACCTTCTCATGTTCTATCAATCGCAGTTGTCAATATTCCTGTTCCTTACGGCAGGTAAACTAGCAACAGCTAAATGGTGCCAATTGTAGGCACAAGAACTGGCTTACTAGCTGGGTTTGAGTATTTGTAGACATGCAGATACTGGGTTCGAGTACAGAGAGTGGTAGAATTTTTATTATCTTTATATCTCGAGATTCCAACATCGTTGTTGCCTTCGCCATCTTCTGTTTCATGTCACCTGTTTTGTTTTGTCGTAAATACGTTTCTCGTCATCCATCAGTTTGTTCTCTTCTTCCTTTCCTTTCCCTGCCTTTTCTTTTAATTCCTTTAATCCCAGTTGTCACTACTTCTCATCCTTCCAATCAGCACGAGCTTAATGGCACCAATTTCCATATTCCTCGAACATGCTCGAACTGACTTGCGTGTGGAGTGTTTGCAGACAATCAGGCGCTGGATTTGAATAACGACGATGGTAGAGTTTTTATTATCATTATCATCAACAACATCTGTCATATCTCCGAATTACTAGATCATTGTTCGAAGGATTCGAAACTTACGAACTCCTGGTCCACGATGATTGAGTACACTACCGCGATTACGCACTTGGTTTCCACGAATCTGTAGCTCGAATGCAAAAATTGGGATTCGCGCCACCGCTAATGCATATTGATGCCTGTCACCTCCCGCTTCACTCGGCCGGCCCGAGAACGGCGGCGGGCGGGGTCGTTGAGCGCGCGGTGTAAATCTGCGCACGGGCGTTGCGAGTGCCGCGGCCGGCGACTGCCGGAGCGCGCGAGCGAGCGAGTGATGGGCGAGTGCCGCAAGCGAGCGCGTTTCGTCGCCCGCCCACGGCCGCCTGGAGCCGGCGATAAATTTCGCCGCCACCTGCGAACGGCCACACACGACGCAGGGGGCGCTGGCCCGCCCCGGCCCGGCCCGGCCCGCCTGGACCTCCCGCCCGCGCTTATGGATATTCATACGCACGCGCCCTGGATCGACTTCGTCCGCCGCCGGGTGTGAATTAATAGGCGGTGCGGTGCGCGTGTGGTGCAACCGAGTCTCTGACCGGAATGTTCTAGGGTTCGAGTCGCGACGGTGGACGATTTTCGTCCCTCGATGAAGAGCTAGGTCCAATTTTAGCGGCCCGTGGCACTTTTCGGAAGTTTTCTATGGTTCCCGGTTCAATATACGACGAATGGTGTAACAGTACCCTATCGAAGGACCCATAGACCGCGTGGTATTTTGCCTTCCTCATTCTTGTCCCGTGCTCATTCTCTAACACTCGCACTAACACTCAAATGTACTTCACTACCTCACATGTTGGGAACTTAGAGCTTTTCTCGGCTCTCGGCTTGTCTCAATTTCAAAATGAAAGAGAAACTTTATTCGTAATAATTAACAAAAACACTTGGCACAATGTAGTTTGCAAATGGAAAAGAACAATACAGCATTTAATCAAATCAACAAATTTCAAGAACAGTACGTAGATTTACCTCCTTTGCCTTTCAAATAACCAAAAATTCTCTATGGCCAATTCTATATATATGTACTTCAAACAGAATTATAATTCAAAAACCATGCAGAGATGAAAAGGACAGCGAAGGACAGAATGTCATGGCGGCAGCGACAAGGCACTTTTGGGACTTTAGGATGATGATGATGATGATGATGATGATAAATATTTTGCTCGATTAAATATGCCGCCAATGTCACATTGCATTTCTTACTTTCAAATTCTCCACTGGGTTAACCCACTTCAAATGAAATGGTCTATCATTTACGGATTCATTTCAGATGATCCATTTTCTATTTCTGCTTGTTGATTTCATTCCTCTTCTTACGTCTACTGTTTCCATGACATCGAAAACATTGCTAACCTGCGTTCCTACCCCAGTAGGTCCTGCATACACAATATCATCCCTATGTAAAATATGGTCACAAGAAAACATTTAATTTCGACTCTTTGCAATATTATAATAATAAAGTCGGATTACTGTCTCTTTTATTCCATATACTTATTCTATTGGTAGCGCTTTGATAAAGTCATATTTAAAATTTAGTGTTCAGATAAAGTATATTTGTTTTCAATTACTTAAAAAGAACCTTATCGATTTCTCAATACATCAACTTTGAAAGTATTTTTATGCTCATTTAAATGTTTAACAAATGTAGGTTTGCTGCTATTTTCATAATAATTGTGAATTACATTACAGCATTGATTGAATGTACCTTAACTATTAAAGAAGTCGCTAGCCTTTCTGTTGTGAATGTGCGTACTTCAGATTATCAATATCCAATATTTATGACGTGCCTGTTGTCTTCTTGTAACGTGTCATTTTACTTATTACGCGGCAGATGATGATGGTTTCGCGCTCTTCGTTTGAAGTTGCACCAATGCACTTGCAAAATTTACGTGCGTGTTACAGATGTAATGGTATGGTAATTAGCAGTTCATGAGAAGACGTAATTGGTTGGCACGATGTGCTGAAAAGTAAAAGGCAACTATTGCAATAAAACAAACATGAAGTTTTAAATGGTGTCCAATAGGCCTAATTTATTTTTCAGCATAGCTTTTTCCCCCAAAAGCCACATTTATAATGTGTAATTTTTTCGCTTCAGTTTTCTCGATTTTCCTGGAATAAGTAATTTTACATAAATGAAATAGATTATCTATAATAATTTAAAAAGTTCTATTGAAATGTCGCTATCCAATCTAAATTACTTTTGAAAAACAATTATTGGAAAAGGAGAAAAAATTGATTGACACGTCTAAAAAGCAGACGGATACGATGTGAGCATTACGAAAATAATTCCATAGACATTTTAATGAAATTAACAGAAAAATTAAATCAAAAATAATTCAATGATAAAATGGTTGAGGTCATCATTAATTCATGTAAAACGTGTAAAACATGTTTTCATTGGATTTTTTGTGCCCGTATCAGATAATGGCTCGTAATATGAGTATCTCCTCAGCTAAATGTTCTTCGCGCCAGGACAAACAACACTCGAGCAGCATACCCGCGTCCGGCAGGTCTAAATATTTACTTAGGCGGCAATGGTAGTATGAGCCTTGTCTGATCGTTACCAATGAAAAGTTACTCGCTTGTTAACTCATTAATTTGCTTTTTGTTTCGATCTTCGGATTGTAAAAATGACGATTTAAAAAAAAATTACTTTGATAACTTTCTCTATGCTACGTGTACGACAAACCTGTGGAAGTGCCAATTTTTTTTAGAGAAAACACGTTCTTTGGTTCCCTGCAACTTAAAAAGCGTATTTTTCATGCCCGTAGGTAGTATATTACATTACGTAGTATTATAACCCAAGTTTTGGGGTCTCTCACACCTAAAAGATGTTTTCCTAAAAACTCTTTTCGTTGTGAACGACAGTAGTGCGTAAATCATTCGCATGATTTTCAGTATTGAAGTTAGAGATTTCTAAGAGGGAAGTGTATAGGGAAGAACGCACATTCGTATAATATTTTTTTCTCCTAAACTAATAAATGCTAACCAATGAAATTGATTACGCGTATTGAAGAGATAGAATATGACATTCTGTTTTTCAAATTCAAAATTATACAATTTTCCATTTCTCTTGGAAATTGTTCCCATGGTCTAGTACGTCCTTTTTTGTTTCCTTTCTTGTAGTTAACTGGAAAGGTGCATTTGAATTGAGTAAACGGCGTGCCATATGACTACTGAAAAATACAATTCCAGATCTGAACTCTAGTGCCTTTTCATAGACGGAAAATATGGAAGTGTCTGAAAGCGAGACATTTCAGTAACTGCAGAGTGTGAGGATTTCCGTTCTGTTCAGAGATCCTATTTTTGGACACCTTTTTCCAAGGAAATTGTTCCATTCCCAAAAATGTTGTTCTTCGCATCCTTAACTTCGATCTAGAATCGTAAGAAGAGCACCAGGACGATTCACTTTTACGTGCGTTTCAATAAGCAACAATTCGAGTTATCAACGTTATCCTTAATGGTATACTTCGTTAGACACTAATGAATTAGAAATGTCGAAGAATTGGAAGTGTCGAGGAATTGACAGGGTCTAGGAATTGACAGGGTCTAGGAATTGGCAGGGTCTAGGAATTGGCAGGGTCTAGAAATTGGCAGGGTCTAGGAATTGGCAGGGTCTAGGAATTGGCAGGGTCTAGGAATTGGCAGGGTCTAGGAATTGGCAGGGTCTAGGAATTGGCAGGGTCTAGGAATTGGCAGGGTCTAGGAATTGGCAGGGTCTAGGAATTGGCAGGGTCTAGGAATTGGCAGGGTCTAGGAATTGGCAGGGTCGAGGAATTGGCAGGGTCGAGGAATTGGCAGGGTCGAGGAATTGGCAGGGTCGAGGAATTGGCAGGGTCGAGGAATTGGAATTGCAGACGCGGTGCAGAAAGCGGCCCATTCGAAACAAGCTGCTCAACTGCATTGCTCCCGAGGTCTTCCTCCTCGCGCCAAGTGCGCGGAGGGACAGCCCTGCGCCCAAGTGCGCGCGCGCGGCGCCATGCATTATGGAGCAGCGTGAGGACGAAGGCGGCGGCGTCGGCGGCGTCCTCGCCGGTCGCTCTCTGTCGCCGGCGCGGCGCGGCGCCGCGGAGCGCCCGTGTCACGGCCGGTCGCCGCAGGCAGGCGAGGACTGGAGTCCCTAGATACAGAGAGCAGCGCAACCGCCGCCATTTAATATCCTCTCACCCAATAGCCCTAGGCAGCAATCAGGAGCTGAAGGAAAAATATAGCAATTGGTGACAATATGAAGATTTCCAAGAATATTAGTATCGGTTCGGGGTGGACTCATTGTCCTCAACATACAGAATACTACACAGTTTCGATTTTCCTGACAACAGGACATAAAATGACCGGATCGATGGCGCTCTGCTCTCTGTGTCTGGGGACTCTAGCGAGGACGCCACGCCGCCCTCCAACTGCCCGTTCTCTCTCGAAGCAGCCGTGCAGCGCACGTTGCACCAACGCACATTGCGGCGAATTTCAATCAGGCCTTGGCCAACGGAGGATAGTGGACCACTCTACCCCGCGCTGAGAGATGCAATGAGACAGCATGAAAGTCATCACGGTATACTCTGTTTAGTCCTGCGACCGGTAATTTTGAAACTCAAACTTGCCAAAGTAAATAGTTGGTGAGTGACACGTTCCTATGATTCAAATCCATGTTACAAACGTTTGCTAACTTGTGCTAGGGCTGTGGTATTGCACATGATTTTACATTCTCGCTACCGTTTATGCAGTAGTGAGGAAGTGATGAAGGAAAAAAGGAGATTATGAAGATAGAGATTTTTCTCTGAATGAAATCTGTTCCTGAAAGCTAGATTTTGAAATAAAGTCATATCCAATCCTTCGAAAATTTGAGTACTTTTCGCGTAATTTTGCGTGAAAGTACGAGCAAGAAAGTACATGCTGTTTTAGCTTCACTAGTTTGTCTTTCAGCAAATTGGAGATAGCATGGAATATGGAATCATTGTAAGTAGGTTGGGCCTAGGAATCCAAGGAAAGTGCCCTTTAAAACTTCCTTTTTATGAAATAATATTTACATGCTGAATTATTTGATTAAAATTTTGTTATTTGCGAGTTGAATTGAAAGTGTGATGAAAGTGAAAACCTGGGCTCTTTGAAATTATGACCTGTAAACGCATCCGTTTGATGACCTGATATGTAAGGTTGAAGGCATACTTTGAAGCATACTCACGTGGAAGGGGTAGATATTTTGTTTTCTTGTCTCCTTTTCTTACCTATAAACATCAGCAAAACTTTGATTTTGAATTTCCATTTCTGCTATCAAATGTTACTTTCCCAACTAAACAAATTCTTCATGCTTGACGTAGAGCACGTGGCGCCATTGCAACCCAACGGAAATGGCCTTCGCTCTCATTCAATACGAGTTCGGAACGCATCTCTGCGACACGAATTAGAATTACAAAGTGTAAAAATGGGGGCAATGTCCCGACTGACCTTAGCTTCCGTTCCAGAATGATCCCCGGGCTGGCAGACGAATGCCACCGATTGGCTCTTTGTGCGACCTTCTGAGGCGACGGTTACAAATGCGTACTGTCCAAGAGGGAAGCGAAGCAATCAAGAGTTATGGCCGAGCCACTGTCCTTTCCAGTCAAATTGATTATGTATTATTGTCGATCACGTTGTCTTTTAGTCGGTCAACGGCCACCGAATTTTCGAGGTCAGGGTATATGTTTGTTTTTACTTATCGGACAGTCTCGTTAAGTTCCGGAAAGGGAAGTTTGACTACAAATTCCGTCAAGGACTTAGATCCAGCGTTGTCCCTGACTCTGCACCGGCTCTGACCGTTAAGTCCTAGGGTTCGAGTCCTGGCGGGGCCGGATTTTCGACTGTAACTAGAATTTTGCCGCTGTCTGGGAGAGAAAGCTAGAAGCTGCTCAGAACGATAGATATTAGTTTTTTCCGATCAATATCTAGGCAATGCTGGAGCAGTTCCCTAACAAAAGGGCGATGAATCGCACGCGATCTTTCTTCCCATTGTCCCATCCTCTCCCGTTTTATTCACACTTACACTTACAGAGATTATTCCCTGTTGGTCTTCCAAGCGTCAGTGGAGGATTTGCAACAAGTACATTCGCTATCCCATCCGACGGAATAGGAATTAGAGCGGGGCAAACCGAAAGCATGTTTGTTCACAATTGCTAAGTTTAACTATTCTTTGAAAAGCGAGATTTATCCGCTTTGACTGCGTCCTCGTGATGTGGTGAAAACAGGGGCGGATCCTGCCAATCATGGGGGGGGGCATCATAGATGTTTGTTAAATAATAAACTTATTTGTTATTAAATTGTATATTACTTTTCTTTTTTTGTTTAAGGTCGCATCAACTACTCGGTCATTAGCGACCACTATTGGGAGTAACGTTATGACATGATGATGACACGATATGGTGATGAGAGAGGGTGAAAGGACGAACACATACAACCATGCCCGAGGCGGGACTCGAACCCGCGCATGGTTGTATATTACTTTTGTATGGCTACTTGTATGGCCATTACATTTCTCTTGTAATATACAAGTGATATCTTTTGGATATTCTGAGTACCCAAACTCCGTGGTTTTCATTTCCATCACTGCCGTGTTGTTCCACGGTTGATTAACACAATCTGTAAAAGTCCGCAACTTACAAGCATAAAACAAATTACAGAGAGCATTGTTTTCCACCCCCAGTCATTTCCCAACCCGGCGAAACGCAGGGGAGCGGTATGGGCGCGGCCCGATGACCTCCTCCCTCGCGTTTTGGGAATCGCCTGACCGTGACGCCGTCCTCAATCGACGCCGCCCGCATCCGCGCCGCCCCCGCGCCGCCCCCGCGCCGCCCCCGCGCCGCCCCCGCGCCGCCCCCGCGCCGCCCCCGCGCCGCCCCCGCGCCGCCCCCCGCGCCGCCCCCGCGCCGCCCCCGCGCCGCCCCCGCGCCGCCCCCGCGCCGCCCCCGCGCCGCCCCCGCGCCGCCCCCGCGCCGCCCCCGCGCCGCCCCCGCGCCGCCCCCGCGCCGCCCCCGCGCCGCCCCCGCGCCGCCCCCGCGCCGCCCCCGCGCCGCCCCCGCGCCGCCCCCCGCGCCGCCCCCGCGCCGCCCCCGCGCCGCCCCCGCGCCGCCCCCGCGCCGCCCCCGCGCCGCCCCCGCGCCGCCCCCGCGCCGCCCCCGCGCCGCCCCCGCGCCGCCCCCGCGCCGCCCCCGCGCCGCCCCCGCGCCGCCCCCGCGCCGCCCCCGCGCCGCCCCCGCGCCGCCCCCGCGCCGCCCCCGCGCCGCCCCCGCGCCGCCCCCGCGCCGCCCCCGCGCCGCCCCCGCGCCGCCCCCGCGCCGCCCCCGCGCCGCCCCCGCGCCGCCCCCGCGCCGCCCCCGCGCCGCCCCCGCGCCGCCCCCGCGCCGCCCCCGCGCCGCCCCCGCGCCGCGACGATCCGTTCCGAGTCGCACCGAGCCGCGCCCGGAAGTCAATGGGCACACGCCCAAAACGATGCGCTCGGGGCTACACAGTGCACCGATACAACTCTCTCAGCATCACAGAACGAGCTCTCGACTCATTACAATCGACACATTAAGGCCGACGTTGTTCTAACATCGGTGTTTAATCCTTGATATATTTACATTTTCGATGTTTCATGTGTGAATGAAACATTTCCATTTTATTTCAAAATATACAGACCTAAGTCCGTTATTTAAGAATAAGATTACAAAGAAGTGCTAGACCGTGAGTGAATGAATTCACTGATTCAATTATTCATATACATGTGTTCTATGTTTAACTTGAATCACAAATATATTCGATCCAAAATTAAATGCATCTACAGAACAATCGTTGAGGACTGCAGATTCTATTTATCGTGCAATTTTCTGTATATGTTTTGAATACATTTTTCGAACAAATGGCGTGTTTTGTCTTGATGTCTGTTATGGAACTCCGAACGTCAATTGATTTAAAAGAATTGAACAATCATTATGCCATTCAAAAGTTTAAATCAAAATAATACTTCATTCAAATTTCTAAGAGATGTAAGGGAAGGTAAACGAAGTTTAGCCGCTAGATATCTATAACCATGATCAATAAATGTATCAGACAATCCAAATCGGGAGGCGGCAATTCTATAAAACTTACGCCGATAGGATCCTTATCTAGCTATGTGGGACTGAAAAACGGGAGACCAGATTCCGGATGAGAACATAAATATTGGCCTTACAGGCATCACATAAAGGGTTTTCAAAGTATCAATTGATTTGAGAACTAAGCAGCTTTTTCTAATAAAACTAAGCATTTGATTCGCCTCATATAAAAATCCTCTCACTAGTTATAAACAATAACGTTTTAATCATCGATGTATTGTAACATGGATGTTCTGTTACCAAGTCGCATCACTCAGCTGTCTCCCTTCTTCTACGGGAGACGCTACCGGCGGGCGCCGCGTCGGAGCCACTGTGCGGCGGAGACACGGCCGAAGGAGGAGGGGCGGAGACACGGGGGAACGTCGGCGGGCGGGCGGCGTGACACGAGCCATTGTCTGTCTGCTCTGCTAAGCACCGCCGCCCCCGAGACCCCCACGTGTTGCGTCCGTGATTTGGGAGGGCGGCTCCGCGAGTAACGACGGGTAGCGTCGCCCGCGGGCGCTGCCCTCCGCGGCGCCCCGCCCGCCCGCCCGCCCGCCCGCCCGCCCGCCGCTCCACGCCGTCGCGTCGCGCCGACGCCCGCGCGACGCCGCTGCATCGGTTCCGGTCAACTGCCGTCGCCCCCCACGTACAAGCGAAGAGCTGCCACAAGACCTTTTGACTTCGATGGCAACTAGCACAGAGTGGATGATACCGCGCGGGGGCGGCGTCACGGTCAGGCGGTTTCCGAAACGCGAGGGAGGAGGTCTTCGGGCCGCACCCATATCTCCCCCCTGCGTTTTGCCGGGTCGGGAAATGACTGGGGGTGGAAAACATGCTCTCGGTAATTTGTTCAATGCTCGTAAGCTGCTGACTTTTTAACATTATGTGTCAATCAACCGTGGGAGAAAACAGGGCACTGATGGAAATGAAAAGTAAGTCAATGCAGCGGGGATGAAAGAAGCCTGAAGAATCCATCGAATTGCCACAAACATTTTCTTTCAGTTGGATTAAATACGACCAATACATATCATTTATTCTAAAAATGGGATTTAAAGAAAATATTGTATAATGGTATGTTACTTTCATTAAAACATCACGAATGTAATGCAACTGAAATTGATCTTGAAGAATGAATATTATATATTAAAATATAGGATTTGAAGATTCCCAAACATTGGAGTCAATGTCCAGCGAACTGTAATTACTTGTGAAGAGTATTAATGAATAGCACTCTATGCGATTCCTCGGTAGCGAGACCATAATAACCACCTTAATCACTAACCGTGCCCCCCTGCAGGTCACCCGTCCCCCAAGGCTCAGCCAGAAATTGAAAAGGAGTTAACTTAACGCACACGTGAAACACATACCTCTTTCCTCCTCGCCGTCCCCGTCCCTCCCATCCCATTCCCGCTTCCTTTCTCCTCGCCCCGGCTAGGTCCCCGCCCCCGCCACGCCCCCCGCCCCGCCCCGCCCCGCCCCGCCCCGCTCCGCCCCCGCCCCGACCCCGCCCCGACCCCACCACGACCCCACCCCGCCCCGACCCCACCCCGCCCCGACCCCACCCCGACCCCACCCCGACCCCACCCCGACTCCGCCCCGCCACACCACGCCCCGCCCCCGCCCCGCCCCCGCCCCGCCCCGCCCCCGCCCCTCCCCCCGCCCCTCCCCCGCCACGCCCCCGCCACGCCCCACCCCGCTCCGCCCCTGCTCTGTCCTGGCCCCAACCTACCTCACCCCGCCGCTTTCCGGCCCACCCTACATACCCCGCCCAGTTTCGCTCCACCACACCCCATCACCATTTCGCCGGCTTCCATCCCGCTTTGCTCTCTTCCCCCCCCCCCCCAACATACACTCTCCGACTAATTCCGACTTTGATCAGGGCAGTCGGGCATCCTTGATGAATAAGGGAGCGTTAACAAGCTTCGAGATTGGTCATTGTTTCCGCTCCTGCTTCGTTTAGGTACAGTTATGCCCGAGGGCAGTGGCATTGTTCGCAGGCGGGCACTAACCCGTAATATCCGTCGTGTTCCATTACGTCCTGCGTCGCTCTTCATGGTGGAAGAACCCCGTGCGGCCCAACCCTCCAATGACAATGCTCCGGATGTCAGCGGCCGGCATCCAAAATCCCGAACCTTCTTTCCTGTTTCTGAACAGTCGTCGTTTGCCTCCGTATTATGCTTCGAAACGCTATCTTCAAACATCATCGTCTCTCGAGCAGTGCGTTTTTGGAACTCGAGGAAATAAAATAGTTGAATACCATCAGTTATTGGAGAAATAAAAAAAATCAGTTGTAAATATGTTAAAAAAAATTTGAGAGCCACACCAATATTTTAGTAAAACTTCTGTTAGATAACAGTGTAGAAATATGTCTCAAAAAATGCAATCTTTGAATTTTTCTTACAGATTTTGAAGTGGTGTTGTACGTGTATGAACTAAATTAATGGAGAGATATCATTGAGTGTCTTCTCCAATCATTGTGAACAAATTGTCTTATTTTTCATATGTAGGTACAGATTGTAAAAAAGCGTTTAATTTTTTTTACAAAAAAAGGAAATGAAACGTTAACCAAAGAGAAGATTCAAAATGTTTTCGAGGACGGGGGTGCATTTTCAGTTCAGGCCTTCCCCCCCGTCGATGTTGTAAAATGACCTCATTATCTTACGTAAAATTACTAACGGAATGTCTGCTTATGTGGGGCATCATCCACTAACACACACTCATGAATACTTTTTTGCATCCGTAATTGTTGGGTAACGGATTTTCGTTCATTAATGCACTTCAAGAATGAATCAAACCCTGAAAAGCAAATAAAATATGTTGCTAAATATTTCTTTTGTAATGTATAAATGTTTTAGAACTATGAATTGTAAGTACTAAAACAACGGAGCCAGTAAGTGCGTATAAATTTAACGTACGTTTGAAGACTATCAGCGTGAAATATTGTCGTTGGAATTGTTTAGAGAAATGTTTTATAGTTGAAAATGAATACAAACTATTTTATAAAATAACATGCAATTGGTACGAAACGTGATATTGTTGTATTGTATATCTCTTCGTTAACACATTAATATTACACATACTTCATTATACGTTTAGAAGTCTTATCTACTTTTAGACACAACACTTATTGTTTAAACCAATCTGCATTTGAAATCAGTTAATGAAAAATTAACATTCGGTAACAAAAAGGAACAAAAAAGAATTACATAAATACGTTAGTATTTTTTTCAAAATTACTTGCTTGTAAATTAATGCCGTTTACCCAGTTTATGTAATAAGATGTTTTCGTGGAGAATCCGAACAGGAACTAAAACTTTATCTGCGGTATTTCATATGACATATTGTGAACATCAAATTTACGTAAATTGAATCTACCACGTATAGCCAATGGCTTTATGACTTGTACAATGGCAAACGAGGTCATGGTTGGGGATGTAGCTCAGTGGTAGAGCGTTCGCTTTGCATGTGAAAGGCCCCGGGTTCGATCCCCGGCATCTCCACTTTTTTTTTTGTCGCCCGCCACCGGGCGCGGGCGGTGCGTCGCGGTGCGGCCCCTCCCCCCGCGGCGGGATTCGGCGCCCGTCGCCCTGGAAACGCACCTCCGCCCCCCCTGTCGCTCGCGCGCGCCGCCCCGGTCGCCATGGCGCGCGGCAGGTGGCAGCACTGCTCGCTCGCTCGGGCGCGCGCCTTTTGAATTGGGAAAATATTAACGGTCTTCCTAGTCTCCATCTTTGAGGCCTCTTGCCCCCGTTTCTTCTCGGATGTCCTTTCTCCATCTTCTTGGTGGTCTTCCACGCTTCTTCCGCTCTGGAGGTGTCCATGCCCAGATCTTCTTAGGCCACCTATTGCTTCTCATACGCTGGAGATGTCCATACCAATTTAACCGTTTTGTGCCAATTGAATCCTAGATGCTGCTGTGTACGTTCATATCTCTCTTATTGTATCATTTCTAATGGGAATTCATTTCTAATATAATTTCTACTTGAAGGATCGGAAGAGGTGGAAATTGAGACGCGAGAAGCGGCGACAGCCGTAAAAAAATAGATATGCGAATTTATTGTTCTAACGACCGTGATCATCCTGTTTACATGACGCTTCGGCTATACCTTAACAGCCACCTTCAGATATCTGGTGTAAGAAATGAACATTTTCTTAAACCAGATGTCTGAAGATGGCTGTTAAGGTATCGGCGAAACATGTAAATAGATTGATCAATATTTATTTTTGTGTATTGATTATTTTCAATCTTATCAGGATACATTGGTCAATTATTTAAAGACAAAAATTCTTTAGATAACTGTTTTATAAAAATATTGAATGTTATTCATAGTAAATGCAACGTTTCGAAAATTACTTATTTCCATTTTCAGGCGTCAAAACTTCTTCTGAACTTGAAGTTGTATACATTGGTACAGTTTTGACGCCTTACCTTTTTAATTTTTTACAAAATTTATATAAATTCCGATTTTTTCATCCAAGTCGGTTGTTTGATGTTTCGATAACATTGAATATAATGATAACGTTTTATTTTAATAAATTTTAAAAATACTTATCATTCACAAATTCATGAATTCAGAAATAATGTTCGACAACCTTATAGTGGATTATTTGTTCTGTTTCTGCAGCAAAGTCCAATGGGGCCGAACATCTGAACAGAAATATTTGTACTAGTAGATCCTATATACACATACGCGTGTCGTGTAATCAAGATAATGACTTCACACTCTCGTATTATCACAGTATCCTAGTAAATATTTGCTTAGTCTCTTCAGCGTGAATAACACTATTACGAAACTGTGAGCTACAGGCATGAATCAGGCGTGAGGGTACACCCTACGTCAATGTGACAGGACTTCACTAATGTTCCTTATACAAGACCATTTCTTGCATCATTCTTGCTATACTTTTTCTGCGAGTGTAATCCTTCTTATATCATTTTCACCTGGCTGTGAAGAGGAGGATGCATTTTTTTCCATAGTGGTAGGATGAGTTTATTTTCTCCTGCATTACTTTTGAATCAATTGAATTATTGATAACCAAAGAACAAATTGTTGTACTTGTATACAGAGCCAGTGTGGGATGATAATAGGATTTTCGCAGGTACTTGATAACCAATGTGGTGGACATTGTGGTGACATATTGGAATCTGGTTAATCCATCCACGCAGATCACTAATTGGATATACACGGCTGTTTATATTGTGACGATAAGTAGATAAATATCTTTAAAATATTTATTTAAAGAAAGTTAATTGGTGTGTTATGGACCAGCCGATAATACCTTTCAGCTCTGATTGCTGAATGTAGTATACCACTTAAAAATTCGAAATAGCGTACAGATGTTCTCCGGTCAGTTACTAGCTGTAGTTCACACTATTGCAGGTTGACCGTGTGATCTATCATTTTGGACGTTTTTTTCTGTTGTTCGTAGCCAGCTTCTAAGGTTCTTTGGGTAAATACAGATATTTCTATGTTTCAAACAAACGAATAATATTTTTCTTTTATGATTACTGCTTCAGTTTTTAATGTAGAATGAATGAAGAAACATCGAAGAAAGAATCAAGAGAAAACGCGTTTACAACTGTAGCATGAAAGTTTTCTCATTAAAGATCTGTGTGTTTCATATGGGCTACTTGGGCCTTATTTACCAACATTCCAGCTATGTTGATTCATGAACGGAATGTAAATGGATTTCTTCCTTATTTATTATTTGTTTAAAACAAATATCACGCCTGAATCTTTGTAGTGACTTTGAGTGTCTTTCTCATTTGGACATTTTGCTTCGAAATTTTTGTTATTTTAAATACAGCTCCGTCTTGTTGTGTGCTTATTTCTACAATTTTCGACATGCAATACAAGGGTTCTATTCATAAATTTTTATACAAAATGTATTTCTGTTAAGCGAATGAAACCAATGTTAGTTTTCAGATCAAAAAAGGTGAAGTTGTTCGTCCAAATGCGGAGTGCGAGGTGATCCAAACATACTTCAATTGTTCTCCTGTGCCGATATTGATCAAAAATGTTATGTTTAGAAACATTGGATTTTCAAGAACATGGTATCTGGAAAAATTTCACACATTAAACATGGCACACTCCGATCAGTGAAAATAACTGTCCCGGTTTCAATGTCCGCTATTGCGAGCGATCGTGAAAAATACCGCATCCACACGTCTACTGAAATTACATTACTTGCATTTATTTTACTACGCAGATATCTTATAACGTCTCAAATTGATTTGCTCTGATCGTTCCTTAAAAGTGCCTCTATTCTAGCTAACTCACTCTCCTGTCAAGATTTCTTCGCTTTCTTAATTATGGCCTCAAACTCTCTACGTAGAAACAAGTAATTATTCCTCGCTTCTGAATTTCCTTAAGAATAATACTGCGTCACGCCTACTTTCGCGACACGCCTCACAGAATTAATATACTTCATTATTTAGAACCATCCTATATTCAGAACACTTCAAACAACGTACCTCTTTATAATAACTTCAATAAAAGAGCTGTTACGAAGCTATTAAAGCACATCTGCCCCACTCAAAAGATAAATGTAGTTGCTACTTCATTAAATCAGCATTATTGTTCATTATTATTACTATTAATAGTATTATTTGGATTTATAATAATGGAATGAATCTTTCTTTTCTTCCATTCTTTGTACAAAGGATTAACTATTGATTATTATCTCAAGTTCAATTTTCATTTATAAGAATGGAGTTATGTAAATTGATTTACTGAAGTTACTATTCATTTTATGGGCAGTGTGTAACAAGAGTCATAAAATGATACCAATAAGTACGCTAATCACTCTTAAGCATAGGCAAAGAAACGCCTTTTAGAGCTGAGAGGCTTTTGATTTCTCAACGATGATCTTGAGGATGAAATGAAACTCTCATTGTTTGTATCATTCACTATAAGTATGGAATAAATTGACATTATACATTTAGAGACTTCATGTTTTGATGTCAAGTTAATACGACTAACAGTATTTGGCCTCTAAGAAATAAAAGGAAAATCTCGTTGTTCACCTTCACTTCTGCAGAACCGCGACCATTACGCAGCATGCGGTTCAAACGGGAGTATATTAAACGTCACCGGAACGACTGCAGCGGCAGAACATCAAAGTCATTCAAAGGTGCGGACCAAATGTTGCTACATCATCCTTGCCAATACGGAAGGCTCATGTACATGTATGACAGTACCGAGATGGATTGAGATGAGCCGAAGAAAACAATACGAGGGAGCAGCAGTATGTTACTAGTGACTATTCCACTCGTGAAATTAAAACCAATAGTGTTTAACTATTCATACAAAGTGGCCAATCAGGGCGGTGTATCTCAAAAGGTTTGTCGCTTTTTCAATCCGATTTTTCTTACCGCTTCTTCCTACTGGCCAATCATAAACTGTGACTCATCTATCTTAGGACGCGGTATATATCAATCGCTATGTCGATTGCCTATGTACTATAAAATATACTCATTGATTGTAGCATATTTTCAATATTTGGCGCAGTTTGGAACTTCACATAATTAATTCGTGGAATAGTCCTATTAAATTTCACTCATGCTTTGGAAATTCTCAGATAAATCCCCTCTTCGCTTCTCCAGTCGGGGATTTATCGATAATTTCCAAATCACTCGTGGTATTATCTACGATTATTTAAGAGGAAAGTACGTAGTATTTAGATGAAAATCTCGATACTTCTGTTTTTTGTCAATTAGTGTTTGTTTGAACGAACATCTGGTTTACGTGGAAATGCGGCTGACGTATGCTACTCCTTACGTTTAAAAACATTTATGGTATAAAAGTTGTACAAAAGTATAAATCTCTATTATTTACAAGAGATTTCGGTTATGAAAATGATTGTTTCCGTGGAAATAGTTTACTCTTTCAGGTCATGCAAATTCGAAAGAGAAAAATCGCGTATTTACAACAAAATCTCAATATTAACTTTTTGCCTCATTAGGAACTTACTGAGAATGCAAAGGAGTATATTTCGATTTACAGTCGATTCCGGTTATAGTGAACCTCTGGGGACTAACATGTTTGGTTCACTATATCAGAGATTCACTTCGTCCGATGATGTAAAAATTAAATATAATTTCTCCACAACGATTGATTTTATTAACTTCCAGATACAGCAAAATTCGTTAAGAGCACGAAATGAAAATTTCAATATCTTTATTTGACCTTAAAAATTCCATTTTTTAATTGTTAGCTTCGCACCTTTTTTATTCGTAACTTCTCTGGATCCTTTTCCAGAGCTCGTGCTCTCTCCATACTTAATTCTGCAGTGCCCTCTTTGTCTAAGTATCGTAATGCGGTCTTGATACCTTTCAATGCCTCTTATACTGTTGGAACACCGTCCCACTGTCCCAAGGCCCTTTTACTCTCCTTCTAACATACGAGATACAATTAATTTCACTAATTTCACTAAGTTCACTATTGCCGAGGTTCAGGGTCACTATAACCGGATTTTCTTATGATTATTTGTGATTTAAGTGAAACGGGACCAATGACTTAAGTTCACTATAACCGAGAGTTCACTACATCCGGGTTCACTGTCACCGGAGTCGACTGTTGTAGTGGCGCTTGACGTAAATCAGCTGTTACAAGGTCATCCAATCGGGAGCTTGAACAGCCTCCACAGTGACGTGTCTGCGGCGATCTTCAACTCCCGATTGGATGACACCGTAAAAGCTGGTTTACGTCAAGCGCCGCCACAAATAAGTCAAAGTATAAATATGGTTGCGTCCAGAATGAACGGTGGTTCATTGAATCTTGGCGTAAGTTCCACGACGTTTGTTCACGCCAGCGATTCAAATTCGGGTTAACCTAACATAATTCGTCATAAAGTGTAATGAGATTACGCTGCAGACGCTGTGCGTGAGTAACTAAATAATTTTCAATTCCCGGAGATATTTTAAATTTTTTCCCGTTAGAAATAAAAAATATACCATTTTTATAGTTTTAAGATTTAAGAGACATAACTTGGGACCTCAAATCGAAATTCGAAGCGTCTGGAACACATTGTTTCAGAGTTAAGCTCGATTGTAAAAGTTTGGACGCGGAATATGTGCACTTGATTGACGGCACAGAGAAAGGAGACTGCTACACTTAATGCCGTCTCAAAAACATGAGCTTATAACGTTTCGAAATACACCGTCGGCACACAAAAATTACATTTATTTTTCGTGTAAGAAAGCACACAAGAAAATCGATGAAACAAATTACTAACACATTTGTGGACACGCTGTCAAAACACATTTGTGGACACAATCCCTTGTTCGCGTGGATACCCAATGTTTCTTGGCCAGCGATAGTAATCGTAGATGACTCGACTGCGCATGCGCTGTTTCCCCCTTCTCGCATGTAACGGTTGTCAAGTACACAGGTACCTAGTGAGAACTCTTAACGTGTTTAACGGATTGCATACACGTCTTCTGATTTATTTGCAACCTAATCTGTAAAATATTCAATGTTTCCTTTTCATTCTTATTCATGCTGTCCTCGATGAGGGAGTTTCCAATCCGGCAATAGAACATAGTTTTTTGTGTTGAATTGAAACCTTTCTTATCACAAGAAGAGCTCACTGAGAAATAATTTATCCATATACATGCATTTTTGAGGTGGAACTTGTTTAATGTTGTGTAATCATAAGCAAATTAATGGATGACTAAGACAATGTCAGGAGTTATCCTGCCATATGACTAGAATATGAAAACCTGCAATACTGAATGGCAATAGGGTTACTTAGAGAGAAACACGGTACGGCCAACTAAATAACTTAAAATCGTGGCTTATGACTATCTCTTACTCATTCATACATCAAAGTCATAGAATGGATGGAAGGAATAACGTCAACGACATAATGAGGACGAAAGGCTATAAGAAATGCATTCTGTCCCATACTTTTTTTACCAGACCGTCGTGGCTCGGAAACCTTAAAATAACTGAGAAATTTACATTTTCCAAGAACCGTCGGCGTGTTCACCTGTCTGCATTTGGCAGAGTGCGGCTCCAGGCGGGGTGTGAGTCGACGGCCCGTCCGCCGCGGGAGGACGAACGGAGGAAGCTGCACTTCTTCACTGCGAAGACAGCGCGACCTCCTCAGCGGAGAGTTTGGAACGGTCGGAGGCCCGGGCAATCTCACGAGCCAAGAAGGACGCTGTTTCTTGCAGATGCGTCGCTTGTCTTGCTTCCCAAGAGAACGGCATTGGCTTCATACGCTTAGTGAAGTTGAAGCGACTGGGTTCTTGAAGTTAAACCGATTTCCTCCATTGATACAAAACACCACTTAAAAGCAAAATTCTCAAGTTAATTGTGTAATGAAGTGACAGTATTGTTGTAGCATAATAATTTAATTTATTCCTGGAATTACGTATTAGTTTAAGTATAACTTACACAAAAAAATAATACTCGCAAATGTGGCTCAGGGCATCAATTGATAACACTGTAGTGCCTCTTACCTACAGTTTCTAGGGTTCGAGTCCCCGAGGTGACAGGATTTTCGACTCTAGCTAGACAGCTAGGTCGAATTCACCCTCTGGCAGGAGGAAAATCCCAGCAGCAGGCTGCTGGGATTAGTTTTCCGTAGTTTCTCCCATCAACACCCGGCGAATACCAGACAGTTCCCTAAGGAACAGGCCATGGACAGCGCGCGATCTTTCCTTCCCCTTCCTTGTCCTACCCTCACCACTTACGCACACACACTTACAATCACATGCATTACACTATCACATTTGTAGGTATCTTAGAGCTTGTCGCAGCTGGGGTGGTGACCCACTGGTGGGAGATACCTGGTTGGGAAAATTCCCACAAGCCGACATAGGGCGGCGTCGGATCTTGCCGGCCAGCCGCCACCTCTAGCGATAAAACCATGCACTACACTTACGGATTAATGACCTTGTCCGTTGAAACCTTCGAAATCGTCAATCAATCAATCAAAAAAGAAATAATTTAGCATTACGTTAACTGATACCTATTCCACATACCTGCTCAGCGTAACAGCTGTTGTCACTATATGGACTCAGGCGTAGGTTTTGAGACGTGACGGTGTCAGTTTTTCGACACAAGTAGATAGCGAACTCAGCCAGTCTGGAGAAGAATCCTAGCGAGCGGCTGCTCCGATCGTTATTTTTCCGTGGGTTCTCCCAGCAATACCAGGCGAATGCCGGTGCAGAACCTAAACAAAACGGCCAGGAATCGTACACGAACTTCCCTCCCTGCTCCCTGACCTCTCCTCTTCCTCTTACACACACGCACACACTTTCACTTGGATGCATTACATTACCACATGTGCCGGGAGGCAATTCGGGAACTTAGAGCTTGTTGCGGCTGGGGCGGTTCTCCAATGATGGAGAAAACTGGTGGGGGGAATTCAGGAAGGTGACGTCTAGGTGGGCGCCGGATCTCTCGCGCTGGTTGGGGAGGAATCACCGCCACCTTCCGGGATATAAAATACACCGCTCAGCTGTTAACACTCCCGGAGACCCACAAGAATCAATCATTAAGCCTTGTACCATACCTGCCATTTACAATCAAGTACTATAACTGGGGTCTATTTGGACTTGGAAGTGGTAAACACAAACTTGTACGGCAATACACAAAGTGTAAATAAATGTTTTTATATAAGTGCACATTTATATAAGTGCACAAGTTTTTTTCAATAATACAGTAAATATAATTTATTTAAATTAGATATTTCATAAAAAGAATAGCCTCTACAGTACTTAACCTACATTGTTGATAAATAATGGTTCAGAAATATTTATAATATTTTACGAAAGTTATTTCGAGATAAGTCCAATATTGACTGTAACAGACACATTATTGAAGTTCATGGCAAGATATTTCAAATGAGAAGAAAATAACAGGCTATACCTTAGGTCGAACCAGTCTCATGTTACGAATAAAAAATTCATAACTCTCTAATAATATTTGGAAAATATGTGAAAATGGTTTGATACCTGCTTAATAAGTGCACAAAGGCATATCTAGAAGACTGAAATTATCCTGCAAATATTCAGGAAAATATTAAAAAATGAATTATGATGGGGGTCCAAAAACCCTCAGATAGGGTACGAGGGTTAATGCATGTATTCTAAGTATTTCAAGCATTGTCCAAAAAAGTGGCATAAATTCTATACGTTTTGCACAACAAGTTTTTTTTTTAATTTAGAGTTTTACTCTCAATAGTTTAATTTTCTGATTTCTTCTCATTTATCTTTATTTCTTTTTTTCGTATACTCCAGATTTTTTTTCTCTTCCGCTCAATTTTTTTCTTCAATGGTATCTCTCATCAGTTCAAGTTCCTTCGCTGTCTGCTTTTTACGCAACTTCGTTGTTTTATCTTATTTCATCCTTGTGATTTGCTGGCAGTTTGTTTTCTTTTTTCTCTTTCTTTCTATCTTTCTTTTCTATCCTCTTCTAAACTGAAATATTACGTCTTAATTTCCGCGATTTCCGCGCTATCGTGTGAATGAGTTGTCGCGCTGAATGCACTTCCTGCTGGCGAAACAAACAAGTGAATGGGCGCGGGGGAGTGGTGGGGGTGATTAGCATAGGCGCGTTGTGATCCGCGGCGCGCGTGAGAAACCTGCCCCGCCCCTCCCGCCCTCTCGGGAGGGAGGAAGCAGAGGTCGTGGCTGCAGGAGATTCGACGCGGCAGGCAGCGCGGCGGAGGGGAGCGGGGCGGGGCGGGACGGGGCGGGGCGGGAGGCGGCGGCGGTCCCGGTCAGAACTCGAATGCATTAAACGGCGCGAGGCCGCCCCGCCAATGAACATGACACTGAATCCAAGCAGGAAATACGTCACATTGCAGCGCAGCTGGCAGGAAGAGAGGCGCCACGCCGCGCCCCCGCCCCGCCCCGCACGGCCCTGCTCCGCGCCGCGCCGCCGCCGCGGTCACGTTTGATCGCTGCCTCCACCTGCGAACCCGCGCTTCCACCGCCCTGCCCCGTCCCGCCCCGCCCCCGCCTAACACACCCCGCTCCCCGACCGCCCCGCCACCACCCACTCTCACTTCAACTCCCCGTCCCCCCCTCCACATCCCGCTCCTCGCCTCTCCGCCCCGCCCCGCAACAACGCCCACGCTCACCCGAAGTCTACGCCCCTACCCACAACTCCCCGCCCCTCCCGCTACCGGCGACTCTCACTCCAACTCCACGCCCCCACTCACCAAACCCTGCTCTCCTTTCCACCTCCGCCCCCGCTCCCACCACATCCACGCGGCTGCCACCACATCCACCAACTCCGCCCTCGACTTCTCCTCAACATCCTCTTTCCCCTCCGGCCACCCCTTTTCCCCCTCCCTTCCCCCCCACCCTCGCTCTCGTCCTTCCGCGCTTCCTCCCACCGCTCCCCGCCCCTTCCCCTGTTCCTCGCTCTTACCCCTCCCTCTCCTACTCCTGCCCTTTCCTCGCCGGGACCCCGGCCCCTCTCTTCCCGCCCTTTCCTCTGCTCGTCGCGTCACGTCGGCCCATTCACTCCGCGGGCAGGATTTGAGGCAATCAGCCTTAATGAGCTGCTCCACGGGGCGGACGGGTTTTGCCATTCAGACGGGGGCCGAGGGCCTTGGGAAGGGGCGGGGACCTCGCGACAAAAAAAAGGGAAGTCGCGAAGGAAACTGAGTCTGTGAAGGAAACACAATTAAATTTAAAAGGCTGAACGTTAGAAAAAGTGAGACTCCCCTGCCTGGAAACAGTCGAAAACCAAGAAATTGCTAATGGATTTAAAATGGTAAAAATGTAGGCGTGAATCCTGGATAAATGGCAAAGGAAATGAAATGAACACTTATCATGCAGTTGCCACAGTGTGCAAACAGGGTAATCAAATGGAATATTATTTTACTTCTGATTCCTCGCTTTAAAACAGCCAATATTTTTATCGTGAATATTATTCTGAATTTCCATATTTGACACTTATTTCTACATCGGGATTCCCTAAAATATGTTCTTTCCGTATCTCCCAATAAAGTCATTTCTTCAATTGCCCAAACAGAATTAACATCTGCTTCCTCACAGGACCCGTTAATTCTTGCATTACAAATTCTCGAATTGCGTTGTTTGCGAATGATCAAATCCAAAAGGAACTAAGTGTTTGTGATACGCGTTTTCTCCTCCTAAGCATTGACCAGGTATAACTTCGGTATTTTCCTTAAAACAGCGCTATTTGTTGACCCGCCGCACCAAAAACAGCAAAAAATTGTTTACTGGAAAAACAGGCGCCACGCGAGAGCCCGTTCGTTTACCTGACTCGTCAAGCTGACACGTTTCGCCTCGAGCGGAGACAAAATATGCGCGCGCGGATTGGCATCTGTCGGGCCGGCGCGTGGGAAACGCGACTCCCACGCGCCCGCACCGCCCTCGGCCGTTGGACGGGGGAGAGGGGGGGAAACAATCTGGGGCAAGGCCCTCTGCCGCCGCTCGTTCATTATGCATGTGCAGGGGGCATTGGGCTAATTGCGCGGGGTTAGCTGAGCGCAGCTCCTGCAAGGGGGCCGTGCCCGCCCGCCCGCCCCGCTCGTCATTTAAATGCACCGCCACTTCCGCGCGACGCCGTTTTAAATCAGGGCGCCGCGACGCCCTCGCTTCCGCCGCCGGCGACGAGTGCGTGCGGGAGTGGGTGGGTGGGTGGAGAGGCCGTGAGAACGGACGCCCCCGACGCCACCGATGCTAATGGCCGGAGAGCGATTTCAAGCACGTCACGCCGTCATGAGCTGCGGTTCTGTCTTGGGCCGATGATGGGGGCTTTGCGCGAAATTAGTATTTAGTTCATACTATCACGCTTTTCTGCTATTTACTCGTCGCAGGCCGGGAAGCGATGAATTACATTGTAGTGTACATGAATGAATTTCCATGCCATCTTATAAACTTGTAACTTCAATACCATTTTTCCAGGGATTTGTTTTATACCAACGTACAATTTTAATAATGATGCAAATTTTGATGTTTTATTTTTGAAATATCTACGATTTGCAAATTAATATTTACACTCGTAATTCTTTAATGGTTTCTTTCTCTTTTGATTCGCGACATAGTACTATCAATTACTGTTATGACTGTACAACTGTCAACATTTCTATCTGTATTTAGATCCGCAGGTATAATACACGCACACAAATCCAACTCCATTTCATGCAGTAACAATCGAAAATGGCGAGCGCATTACGTTATTATCATGAGATATGTTTTCTCTAGATACCGTTCGCTTTTATGCATGTACTTCAAAATTCTTTGAACTTTGTACTAGAAAGGTGACGAAGTAGGAAATAAAACTACGTCACCCGTCAGCGAAGGATTTATTGTAGTTCTAGTTTTGAAAGTATGGGTCTTGTTCTACATTAATACTTATAACTGTAGAGTTCAATTCATGCAATAGCATTTCAAGAATTATACTGCATTGGTTGCCTCAATTTAAGCGGACTGCAATTCAGTTACAAAGATTTTCTAAGCTTTTCAACTTACATTTCTCAAAAAAATTAAATTACCTTTTCATTTCAAAACAAATATTTGTGTGATCTTATATAATAAAATATTCAATTTGTTTCTCAATTAATTTATCTACTTGTCAAATACCCACAGATATCTGTGGTACACATTTTCTTGCACTCTACGTATTTCTTTTACATTGTCTTATTAATTATACATTTGTAGCTTTCTGTATTCTGCACCCCACTTTACTTCATTTCTAGGTGAAGGTACCTTTTAATTTCCATACAGACAAGAGGTGTACAGACGGAAAGTAAATGTCCATGGAGCCTAGAGGGTTTTTGCTGCGTATCGTGTAAGTGCACGCTTGTGCTAGGGACCTGGAATCAAGTGTTGCATCGGTCTCCCTTTCGTGGCAGGCGCCTTCGCACGCAACTCTTGCACACAACGCCTTCAGTCCGCCATTTCAGACGGTGAATGGCCATTATGATGTGTGCAAGGGAAAAAATAATTTCTTAATATTTAATCTAGTTCGTAAGGTTTTTAATGCGTAAGGAATATTGGCCAAATGAAGGTATAAAACTTCATAAACAAATTATAAATCGTATTAATTTGCAACATAATTACACTCTCACTGTAATTCTAAAGATTTTGAGGATGAGAATTAACAAAAATTAGAAGTTTCACATTCTCGCACCATATAACATTTGTTTTAGATATTGATATATAATTCCCAATCTATGTTACCAACTTGTATCTTCTTTTATTTCCGCGATGGTAGTTTCAAGTTAAAAATGCGTGCCTAAACTTTGTACTTTTCGGCCATTTATCCAAGGGGATATAATAATAATAATAATAATAATAATAATAATAATAATAATAATAATAATAATAAGGCTGTACCCTCGCGATCATATCCTTCAAAAGGAAGAACCTTAGAAAAGTTGCAACATAAAAGAATAAAATGATAACTGTCCGGAAAATCGAAATTTCACACAAATGTTGTTTCATGACGTTCAGTACTTATTCTCTAAGACTAATGAAATTAGGGAGGTTTACTAATTCTGGAACATCACAGTTACTATTCACAGTGAACACAGATTTTAAAATATTTATGAAAATGTAATTGCAATATTTTTTATTTAACAAGGTCTGGACATGTATGTTATAATAGACTCTAGCAGATAATCCTGTTATTCACCTTAATATAAGAACGTGAAGCATCACATAATTATAATATCTGCCAACTTTGTTAAAACCACAAATATTTCAAACTATTGATTTACTTTGCGATTACATACACTCAATCATTGCACTTAAACACTCGCACTCGCACTCTCAAGCACTCGCACACGCTGGCTCGCGCTATTCCAACAGCTTCTCCGCTCAACCAAATGACCGTAGCAAACAAATGACGCGACAAGATTAGCGATCATTGAACTAATTTTACGATTGTATTGAAATTTTGTTTTTATACTACAACCCCCCCCCCTCTGAGGCCTTCGGTGGCCCGTTGGTGAACGTGCTCGCTTTCCACGGCGCAACCCCGTGATCGATTCCCGGTTGGGGCAAAAATGAACTGTGCGCTCTCCTTGCAATGTCCAGTATCTGTTGCTGTGTGACGATGAAAAAGCTCACTTCTCAGGTTGAGAAGACCAGAGACAGGCGTAAGGATAGTTATGTGCTAACCACACGTACCTCTTAACCCATAGCCGCAAGCCTGGACGGCGCTGGTAGGCCTTAACTCGTAAAGAGCTGTTGAGCCGAAGTACACTCATACATACAAACATATATATATATATATATATATATATGTTTGTATATATATGTTTGTATATATATGTTTGTATATATATATATGTTTGTATATATATATATGTTTGTATATATATATATGTTTGTATATATATATGTTTGTATATATATATATATGTTTGTATATATATATATATATGTTTGTATATATATATATATATGTTTGTATATATATATATATGTTTGTATATATATATATATGTTTGTATATATATATATGTTTGTATATATATATATGTTTGTATATATATATGTTTGTATATATATATATGTTTGTATATATATATATGTTTGTATATATATATATATGTTTGTATATATATATATATGTTGTATATATATATATATGTTTGTATATATATATGTTTGTATATATATATATATATATATGTTTGTATATGTATGTATGTACATGCATACATTTGTACATTCAAACATACTACAAAACCTATTAATAATAGTGAGTAGGGCCTCACTACCTTTTATTAAAATACAAAAATCACAAGAGTTTGTTAATAGAAAGTTCAAATTTGGTTCTAAATGAAAACCCTTACTGTTTCAAATACGAAGATAGTAAAGTTAAGAAGAATTGTTGGTGTGAGCGATATGTCCTTCCGTCTTGGGCTAGGGAGAGGGCGTCTTGCGCCAGAGGCTTCGGGGCGCAAGGCCTGCACCTGCCTAATTAGCGCGTCGCGTCGCCTCGCGGCGCACAGGCGGTTTGCCCAACGCGCGTGGAAATCGGCCCCGCGACGCCCAGCGTCGGCGAGACGCGACGCCGCGCGTTGCGCAACAGGTGCCTTCGCGTGCGCGCGCTGCCCGCTGGGCGCTCGCACGGAACGCTTCCAAGGGAGGATCCGCGACGAGTCCGGCTTGCAGGAGTCTAGCAGGAATGTGCATCTAAGGACGCTCCACAAGAAGTCAGGCTTGCAGGAGTCTAGCAGGAATGTGCATCTAAGGAAGCTCCACAAGAAGTCAGGCTTGCAGGAGACTAGCAGGAATGTGCATCTAAGGACGCTCCACAAGAAGTCAGGCTTGCAGGAGTCTAGAAGGAATGTGCATCTAAGGACGCTCCACAAGAAGTCAGGCTTGCAGGAGACTAGCAGGAATGTGCATCTAAGGACGCTCCACAAGAAGTCAGGCTTGCAGGAGACTATGGGGAATGCGCTTCTAACGGTGGCTCGGCAAGAAGACTGGCTTGCAGGGGGTTGTGAGAATGCGTTTCTAAGGGCGGTTGTACAAGAAGTCAGGCTTGCAGGAGACTAGTAAGAATGCGCATCTAAGGACGCTCCACAAGAAGTCTGGCCTGCAGGGGGTTTTCGGAATGCGCTTCTAAGAACTACTCTACAAGAAATCAGGCTTGCAGGAGACTATGGGGGATGCCCTTCTAATGGTGGCTTAGCAAGACGTCAGGCTTGCAGGAGTATAGTGGGAATGCTCATCTAACGACGGCTCCATCAGAAGTCAAGTTTGCAGGAGTATAGTGGGAATGTTCATCTAAGGACAGCCCCACAAGAAGTCAGGTTTGCAGACATATAGTGGGAATACTCATCCAAGGGTGGCTCCACAAGAAATCAGGCTTGCATGAAACTAGCGGGAATGCTCATCTAAGGACCGCTACACAAGAAGTCAGGATTTTAGGTGACTAGTGGGGATGCGCTTCTCATGACGGCTACGCAAGACGTCCGTCTTAGACTAAACTAGTGGAGACGCACTTCTAGCGGTGCCTCGGCAGGAAGTATGTCTTACAAGAATCTAGTAGGTAGCGCTTCAAAAGGCAGGCGCGTCACGAGAAGTCAGTCTTTAAAGAAACTTGTGAGAATTCACTTCTATAGGCGACTCTGCATGAAGCCAGTCTTACGCAAAACTTGTAGGGATGCTCATTCAAGGGCGGCTCAGAAAAAAACAATATTTCAAGGAATTATTGGGGGTATGCTTCTAAGTGCGGCTCTGCAAGAAGTCAGAAACTATTGGCGCTGCGTTTTCAAGGTTCGCAAGAAACCTATATTTCAAGAAATTAGTGTGGATGTGCTTCTAGGGGAGGTATCACAAGAAGTCAGTCTTAGACAGTTGTGGCAAGGCGCTTATAATGATGACTGCCAGAAGTCAATCTTACAGGGTAATAATGGGGATGCGGTTCTATGATGGGCTCGATACGAATTTCGCTTTAGACGCAACTAGTGGTGATGCGTCTCTAAAGGGGGTTCCGCAAAGAGACTGCCTTATAAGAAATTAGTGGCAAAGCGCTTCTCACGACGACTTCTCATGAATACAACCACACAACAAACAAATGGGTATGCACTTCTAAGGCCAGCTCCAGAAAAATTCGTGACATTGATGATGATGGACATTTTGGTGGGTGATGATGGTGGGCATTTTGAGTATCAGTTATGACTTTTAGGTCGCTTTTTAACATATTGGTAATATAGCGACCACTGTGATTATTTTGTCTGTAGGGGGAACTATAGAAATAACCCATAGGGAGAACACACAGGGACAACACATACACACACAAACATCCATGTCCGATTACGGCCCGTCAGCTTTAGCGACCTCGACTATCCAGGACGACAGTTGTAACTCTAAAAGTCTAAGATTGTAACCTGTAAAAGTCTAAGATTATTGGTCATCATTTTCTGTTTGTGTTAGTTCAGATTCGGTAAGTTAATAGAGTTTTTGGGGCTTGAAGAGTGTATACATTTTGGAACTCTCTGTATGTAACATTTAATGTAACTTTCGAAAAAATAAACAATTACAAATTACAAATGTTTTTAAAAAACGTATTAATAGTGTGGGAAAAATATAAATAATATCTCTTCAATTGCAAAAATTGATTTTGTAATTATCCAGTAAGAATGAACATTAGAATAATATTTAAAATGTTTCACTTTGCACCATCTCAGAAAAGAAGGGGTGTTAATGAACACAAATTTTGTATATCCTATTTATGTTAATATCCAACAAAAGGTTAAATATGTTTTCTCTTATATTACAGGAATGAATTTCTACCAGCAACCTGCGCACGTGTATTGAAATAGTTCGAATTAAAGAAGTTGATTGTCCAAATGGTATGTAAATAAACTTGTTCGTTTTTTTTAAATTTTTTCTAGCACTGTATTTTCTTCGTGAATGTTTTGAGTGTATTAAAGCTCGTATTCCATAAAATTAGAGAAAGAAAATCTTTTTGATTTGAAGATAGAAATAGAATGCATAATACGATGAAATTAAAAGAGAGATTATTTTCAATAGGATATTTGTAATGGCGACGCGTTTGTAGTTCTTTGTTTTACCTGCAAAATCAATTTTGCTCTTGATGATGAATATTTACTCGTATTGTAGGAGTATGGTTAAAAACCAGAGTTCAGCAAAGTTGCCATGCCAATATGACATAACCTTACGATCTTGTGTCATTTGTGGCCTCATGATTCACTTCCAAGGAGGGCTTCGTAACGATCTATCTGTAATTACTCTGTGATTCACCTATGGTCAAATGTACACAATTTGTGTGTTGAAGAGATAGGTCTGTCATATAATCTGACCTGTCAAGCCATGACAAGTCATGGTTCATAGTCTGTAGCCGGGTAATGAAATCATTACAGCTAATAGAGGTCCCCTTTGTAAACGTGAATAACGTAATTATGGAAGAAGTAAAAATAGTGGAAACTACATTAATGAAAAAGAAAGCTTATGCACAAATTTTCAGTGTTAAATTATATATGAATTAATGGAATTCATGAATAAAAATAAATTGATGAATTTAATAATTTTATTTGTAACTTCTATTTCCTTTATCACACTGTCAGTCGAACACTTATTTAGACTATAATTGTTTGCTTTTTGATGGTTGTCTACTGTACTGATGTGTTTTGATGCATTAATACTGTTTAGTTTGAATATGCTGTAATATTTGTTTTTATGTTTTTCATTGCTCATTGTTTTAATGTTATTTCGCATATTTTAAGATAATTCAGTATTGCCTACACAAGAGACATTTTAAAAATATTACTAATATTTAACTTTCTTTTTGGAGACTTGTTTGGAATATGATCGAACCAGAAACAAAAGTTAATTATAAAGAAGATTAAACATAAAATTGATTTAAATAAATGCCGTACATAATCTTAAATGCAAATTATACCCGGTACGTGGCTATTTCTCTGCTTTTCTTCCATTTGTGAATTTGGCGCTGGGAAGGAGCGGGAACTGAACAGATGACTTAAGGCATTATTAGGAAATTTGCTAATTCTTAACAATCAAATAAATACGTAAAATCAGGTGATGTCATCAACTGTAATTGGTGAAGAAATAACATGAGCTTGACGTAGCGATGTGATGGACAATACAAAAATTGGAATGTTTTATTTGTAGATTGAACATTGTACATTTCAAGTTGTCTTTCTCCGAAAAAGGTGTTCCATGTTACTTCAAGAAAGTGATCTTTATTCTTTTCAATCTCTATCCCATCTCCCTTCAACTTTAATCTTTCTCTCTCTACACCTCTTCCCTGTACCCCTATTCACGCGTACCCCTCTTACCCCTACGCTCCTTTCTCCATACTTCGTACCCCTCTTCCCCCTATGCCTATTCTCCTTATGCCTATTTCCCCGTATGCCTTTTCCCCCGAAAGCCTTTTCTCCCTTATGCCTCTTTTCCCTCATTTCTCCGCCTCTTGCCTCTTGCCCCGTACGCCTCTTGCCCCGTACGCCTCTTGCCCCGTACGCCTCTTGCCCTGTACGCCTCTTGCCCCGTACGCCTCTTGCCCCGTACGCCTCTTCCCCCGTACGCCTCTTGCCCCGTATGCCTCTTGCCCCGTACGCCTCTTGCCCCGTACACCTCTTGCCCCGTACGCCTCTTGCCCCGTACGCCTCTTGCCCCGTACGCCTCTTACCCCGTACGCCTCTTACCCCGTACGCCTCTTACCCCGTACGCCTCTTGCCCCGTATGCCTCTTGCCCCGTACGCCTCTTGCCCCGTACGCCTCTTGCCCCGTACGCCTCTTGCCCCGTACGCCTCTTGCCCCGTACGCCTCTTGCCCCGTACGCCTCTTGCCCCGTACGCCTCTTGCCCCGTACGCCTCTTGCCCCGTACGCCTCTTGCCCCGTACGCCTCTTGCCCCGTACGCCTCTTGCCCCGTACGCCTCTTACCCCATACGCCTCTTGCCCCGTATGCCTCTTGCCCCGTACGCCTCTTGCCCCGTACGCCTCTTGCCCCGTACGCCTCTTACCCCGTACGCCTCTTGCCCCGTACGCCTCTTGCCCCGTACGCCTCTTGCCCCGTACGCCTCTTGCCCCGTACGCCTCTTGCCCCGTACGCCTCTTGCCCCGTACGCCTCTTACCCCGTACGCCTCTTACCCCGTACGCCTCTTACCCCGTACGCCTCTTGCCCCGTATGCCTCTTGCCCCGTACGCCTCTTGCCCCGTACGCCTCTTGCCCCGTACGCCTCTTGCCCCGTACGCCTCTTGCCCCGTACGCCTCTTGCCCCGTACGCCTCTTACCCCGTACGCCTCTTGCCCCGTACGCCTCTTGCCCCGTACGCCTCTTCCCCCGTACGCCTCTTGCCCCGTATGCCTCTTGCCCCGTACGCCTCTTGCCCCGTACGCCTCTTACCCCGTACGCCTCTTACCCCGTACGCCTCTTGCCCCGTACGCCTCTTGCCCCGTACGCCTCTTGCCCCGTACGCCTCTTGCCCCGTACGCCTCTTGCCCCGTACGCCTCTTGCCCCGTACGCCTCTTGCCCCGTACGCCTCTTACCCCGTACGCCTCTTGCCCCGTACGCCTCTTGCCCCGTACGCCTCTTGCCCCGTACGCCTCTTGCCCCGTACGCCTCTTGCCCCGTACGCCTCTTGCCCCGTACGCCTCTTACCCCGTACGCCTCTTGCCCCGTACGCCTCTTGCCCCGTACGCCTCTTGCCCCGTACGCCTCTTGCCCCGTACGCCTCTTGCCCCGTACGCCTCTTGCCCCATTCACCTCATTTCCCGTGCGCCTCTTTCCCCGTACTCCTCTTCCCCCGTACGCCACTTTCCCCGTAGGTCTCTTTCCCCATACTCTTCTTCCCCCATAAGCCTCTTCCCCTGTACGCCTCTTTCCCGGTACTCTTCTCGACCTGCACGCCTCTCGCTCCGAACGCCTCTTTCGAACACCGCGCGCCTCTTCTCCCGTACGCTTCGTGCCCCGTACGGCTGTCCCTCTGCAACCATGTCGAACACCGCGGCCGCCCACGTCGCCTGGCGCCCCCTCCGCAGTTATCTCCAATTCACGCGCTCGCTGCCTCCAGGTGGCAGGTGCAGCGCGCGGCTAATAACAAATTAATAATAAAACTCGCGCGTCAGTGCCGACGCGACGCGGTCTTGTTCTCCCCGCAGCGCGCACCGAGGACACATCGATGAGGCGATGTCGAAGCGTGAGGGCGGTGGGTGAGGGCGGAGGGTGAGGGCGGAGGGTGAGGGCGGAGGGTGAGGGCGGAGGTGAGGGCGGAGGGTGAGGGCGGGTGAGGGCGGAGGGTGAGGGCGGAGGGTGAGGGCGGAGGGTGAGGGCGGAGGGTGAGGGCGGAGGGTGAGGGCGGAGGGTGAGGGCGGGAGGGTGAGGGCGGAGGGTGAGGGCGGAGGGTGAGGGCGGAGGGTGAGGGCGGAGGGTGAGGGTGAGGGCGGAGGGTGAGGGTGAGGGCGGAGGGTGAGGGTGAGGGCGGAGGGTGAGGGTGAGGGCGGAGGGTGAGGGTGAGGGTGAGGGCGGAGGGTGAGGGCGGAGGGTGGAGATGAGGTGGAAGGTGGAGGCGCCCGCGGGGGTCGAGGGTAGAGATTAGCCGCTGTAACGACGATTCGAGTATTGGCTGTATTCCTTATGTGGTAGGCAAGAGTGTTTCCTTTATTAGAATGTTGGCTGCGGTAGGCAACGAAACCACCAAATCATTCATCAATGTACCGAAAATATTTCGTTGTGCCACGTGCTATTAATCTTCATGAGACTAAAATTACAAAGCAATTAGAAGTGATTGCTGACAAATATTCGACATTCCGTGAATCATCCTTTATGTTTGCCTAATACAGTTTAGTATTATCATTTTCATTATACTTTTGAGGCATTTAAGAACATTAAAGGGTGTTGTCTAACTTGACTGTTAAGTAATGCACTTAAAAATTCGTGGATTATGACGAACACTCCGTCTCAGTAACTTTAATTCTTATTCGGTGGTTGATTAATTTATTAACTGATGTTTTTGGGCACGGCAACTGCTACGATTCTTAGCCGTCCTGTTAGTACAGTGAATATTTTGTCCTCAGGAATTCGACCTAGCAGGGAGTCCAAAATCCTGGCACCGTCGGGACTCGAACATTAGAATTTCGCAGGATGTTAATGACATTGACATTTGTATGTTTTTCAGTATTTAATAATTTGTTCCCATTGTGTTTTCATCGAATTTTTTACTATACTGCGATTTTTGTAGGAAGAGCTCTCAAGGCCACTCAAATCCCATCTTCGTGGAATATGTCACGGCATTTCGTATCATTCACAGTCGTTCCGCTAGATTTCGCACGATCGCGACCGTATGAAGCAGTGCTTGCGATCATGCGAGTTCTACCGGCAAAACCGAGAAAAGACGCGAAATGCCGTGACATATTCCATCGCGAAGATGGGATTTGAGTTATCTTGAGAGCTCTTCCTGCAAAAATCGCAGTATAGTGTTCGCTCCCAAATCATGCTAGGTACATGAAAGTAAACAACTATTCGTTTCTGTAAGTGTGCGAATTGCTTAAAAGCGAAGTCTCCTCTGTCATTAACCGACATTTCAGTAGAATATAATGTACCATTCGTTCATTACAGCAAACATGTACATCATAATACAGTATTCCAATTTTAGTTACATTATAAACAACACATTATTTTAACTAGTATATTGGTCTTCAGTAACCATACGGCCTATGTCACCTTCACATTCCTTCGTTTCTCTCATCGTCAAAGTGGGTGATTGTTCAAATCTTACATGTGTGGAAAGAAGCGCCCGAAAAACACCGCCCTTTTTCCTCCCCGTGTCGTCCAGAAGCGCTCCAACACGTTCCACCCGGCCGGCACGCGAGCGGGACACATGTCTCCGTGCCGCCGCCGTCCGCGTCGCGTCGGCGGCGCTGCGTCTCGTTAGAGCTACGACGCCGCCGACGCGGCGCGGCGCGGCGCGGAGCGGCGTGGAGCGCTAACGAGGGGCTGGGCGGCGAGTTACGGCGAGCACGCGGCGTCCCAGGGAGAGACGAACAGCGACGCGTCGAGCGTGGCGACGGACGACGGCGACGGGCGGTGGCGGCGGCGGTGGTCGGGGACGGACGGCGCGGCGGCGGCCGCTGCGACGTGTCTCCTGCGCTGTCGGCCCGCGCGGCGACGACGCTGTGCAGGCGGCGGCGCGGGCTGGGCTATTTACGGAGGGCGGCGAAGAGAGCGCGCGCGGCGTGTGCGACGGGAGGGCGCGCGGGTGCGGGTCGACGCCTTGCGAGTGCTGGAGGGGCGGACGTGAATTCTTGGGTTGATCCGACACGGATTTTTTTTCCTACCAATTTTTTTCGACTTTCCTCCCACTTATCTTCCTTCTCTCTCCTTTTCGCGCGTGCTCTTTCTCTCTTTCGCCTCTCTATTCTCCTCCTTTACCGTCATCCACTCATTCTTCTCAATCTTCTTCTCCTTATTTTTCTTCCCCATTTTCCTCTCTCATCCTACTCTTCTTTTAATAATAATAATAATAATAATAATGATAATAATAATGATAATAATAATAATAATTTTTTATTCCCATCTTGTTTGACAGAGATAATACACATGGAATTTGCTTGGAATAACTAACCATTGATAATCAGTTGTAATGGTTAGCAATACTGTTGTGATGGTTTATAATTTATTATCGGTCTACTTCTACTTATTAGTTCTTACTACTTTCTTCTTTACCCTTCTTATCTTATTCGCTTTCTATTCTTCTGTTTATCTTCCACCTCCTCTTCCATCTTTTGTTCGTCTTCCCTTCTTTATAATCATTCTTCTTTTTTTTTATCTTTATAACCATATTCTACTTACCTACTCATCCTTCTGGTTTACCATCCCATTTTCTTCAGCTTTTGCTCTTTATCGTTTATGTTTTTCAATATTCTCCTCCGTCTCATTCCTTTTCTTTTTGTTCTTCTTCTCCCCCTTCTACTCGTATCTTCTTTCCGATCGGTAATTTTCCGTGGGTTCACCGATCAACACGAGGCGAATGCCGAAGCAGGACCCTAACAAACGGGCCACGGACCGCCCGCGCTCTTTCCTTCCTCTTCCTTGTCCTCCTCCCTTACACACACACACTTACACTAACATGCACCACATTACAACACTTGTCGGGAGCTTAGAATTGCGCCGTTTGGGGCGGGGCCGTGCTGAGAAGAGATACTTGGTCGAGGAAAGTGCTCGCAAGCCGGCGTAGGTCGATGCTGAATTTCGCCATCCAACGGGGGAAGATCACCGCCAACCTCCGCGATGAAAACACCCACTACACTGACTGGAACAATGACCTTCGCAGTTGACGCCCCCCGTAATCAGCGATCAATTTTTGCAAGGACTGTGCAATGCGAATGCTGCGGCGCGGCCTCGTGCACTGCGGTCTCGGCTTCACCTCCGTGCAGGCGCGCAGCAGTCCGCAACGCAATCCCAGTCCCAGTCCCAAGCCTAAGCCTAAGCCGCAGGGCGCGCGGCGGTGCAGGATTTCGCAGCGCCTCGTCGCGTCCAGTCGATCGTTTTCTCTCTGGCGGCTCCGTTGGTCCGCGCGTAATCTGAGAGATTATCGCCCGCGCGTCAGGCGTGCAGCGGAGGCGGCGGCGGCGGCGGCGGTGGGGATTGGCCCCGGCCCGCTCCTGGCGCCTCTAGCCAGGGACCGAAAAGGTATTGAATACCGGTAAAAATACCGGTAAAATACCGGTATTTTTTCATACCGGTATAAAATACCTTTATTCTTTTATACCGGTAAATACCTTTATAGGACGTCTATACCGGTATGGACGTCCATAAAGGTTTATACCGGTATTATACCGGTATTTTCAATGGAAATAGTGCCGCGTTCCCCACACACGCGCCACAAACGCGCGCGCGCCACAAACGCGTGCCACTCGCGCTCGCAGCAAACCCACACGCGAGCTAACCACACGCGCGCGCCCACACACGCGCGCGCCAAACACACGCGCCCCAAACACATGCGCGCGCCAACACGTGCGGGCATCAAACACGCGCGCCGAACAAACGCGCGCGCTGAACAAACGCGCGCACCGAACAAACGAGCGCGCCGAACAAACGAGCGCGCCGAACAAACGCGCGCGCCGAACAAACGCGCGATCCGAACAAACGCGCGCGCCGAACAAAGGCGCGATCCGAACAAACGCGCGCGCCGAACAAACGCGCGATCCGAACACACGCGCGCGCCGAACAAACGCGCGATCCGAACAAACGCGCGCGCCGAACAAACGCGATCCGAACAAACGCGATCCGAACAAACGCGCGCGCCGATCAAAATCGCACGCCGAACAAACGCGCGATCCGAACAAACGCGCGATCCGAACAAACGCGCGATCCGAACAAACGCGCGCGCCGAACAAACGCGCGATCCGAACAAACGCGCTAGCCGAACAAACGCGCTAGCCGAACAAACGCGCGCGCCGAACACACGCGCGCGCCGAACACAACGCGCGCGCCGAACAAACGCGCGCACCGAACAAACGCGCGATTCGAACAAACGCGCGCGCCGAACAAACGCGATCCGAACAAACGCCCGCGCCGAACAAAATCGCACGCCGAACAAACGCGCGCGCCGAACAAACGCGCGCGCCGAACAAACGCGCGCGCCGAACAAACGCGCGCGCCGAACAAACGCGCGATCCGATTAAACGCGCGCGCCTAACAAACGCGCGATCCGAAAAAACGTGCGATCCGAAAAAAACGCGCGATCCGAACAAACGCGCGCGCCGAACAAACGCGCGATTCGAACAAATGCGATCCGAACAAACGCGCGCGCCGAAAAAACGCGCGCGCTGAACAAACGCGCGCGCCGAACAAACGCGCGAGCCGAACAAATACGCGAGCCGAACAAACGCGCGCGCCGAACAAACGCGCGAGCCGAATAAACGCGAGCGCCTAACACACGCTTGCACCTATCACACACGCGCTACACACTTATGCGCTATACACTCACGCTCTATGCACCCACGCGCTATATACACTCGCTCTTTCTTTCTCTTTCTCTCTTTCGTTCTCTTTCGATTTCTTTCTCTCTCTCTCTCTCTCTCTCTCTCTCTCTCTCTCTCTCACACACACACACAGTACACATTCGGCAAAGCGTTTGTTGGGGCCTACGGTCAAACATCCTTCTCTCATATTTCAATTCTACTCACTACGAAAAGAAATTAATAGCGTGGAGTATATAGGTCGAGTGCGTTATCCTCTGTCGAACCGGAGACGCTCGTGGGTCGAAACGCTGACCTCCGGAAACTGCCTACGCAACGGCGCAGCCCTCGCACGTCTTACAAAGGGAAACTGATTCCGAGAATCGGAATGCGCCAAGGAACGTTGCGTGAAGTCTTATCAACCGATGTCAGATTTCTATCGCCTTCGTTCTTTCACAACTGATGTCGAAGGTCATATCCTGGCAGAGGCCGCAGGCCCGACCACGCACGGCGATGTCTGCGCTTCGAGAGGCGGCACGTTGCAATTGTTTTAAAAACTACTTGCCATACTTCACAGCACTTAAATTTCATATTTATAAGTTTTGAGGGTGAGGATAGGACAAGGAAGAGGAAGGAAAGATCGCGGGCGGGCCGAGGAGAATTCTAGCGGCCGGCTTCTCTGATCGGTAGTTTTCCTTGGTTTCTCCGAACAATATCAGAGGAATGCCGGAGCAGTACCCTAATAGACGGGCCACAGACCGCGCGCGATCTTTCCTTCGTCTTCCTTGTCCTATCCTCTTCCTTGTCCTACACTGCCATACATGCCGGAAGACCGCGCGGGAGCTTTTGCCGGCTGGGGAGGGGGGCGCTGGTGGGAGATACCTGGTTGAGGGAAATCCCGCTAATCGACGGCACGTCGGCGCCTGATCTTGCCATGCAATGAGGAAGATCACTGCCACCTCTCGTAGAAAACGCCCTGCACTTACGGGGTTAGCAATTGCCGCGCTCGGAATCACTTATAATCATTCAATCGTTAATAGGAACACATTCTGACTAGTCTCCTGAGGTCTAATAGTGTAGAGCGTGAAAGAGTGTGTATTTAAGGCGAAAGGATTAGGAACAAAAGATAATGTCCGATCAGTGGCCCGTTCGGGCTCTCACACGCGCGCGTTCGCGCCCAACCAACGCGCGTTCGCGTCCCCACACGCGCGTTCGCGCTCCCACACGCGCGTTCGCGCTCCCACACGCGCGTTCGCGCTCCCACACGCGCGTTCGCGCTCCCACACGCGCGTTCGCGCTCCCACACGCGCGTTCGCGCTCCCACACGCGCGTTCGCGCTCCCACACGCGCGTTCGCGCTCCCACACGCGCGTTCGCGCTCCCACACGCGCGTTCGCGCTCCCACACGCGCGTTCGCGCTCCCACACGCGCGTTCGCGCTCCCACACGCGCGTTCGCGCTCCCACACGCGCGTTCGCGCTCCCACACGCGCGTTCGCGCTCCCACACGCGCGTTCGCGCTCCCACACGCGCGATCGCGCTCCCACACGCGCGTTCGCGCTCCCACACGCGCGTTCGCGCTCCCACACGCGCGTTCGCGCTCCCACACGCGCGTTCGCGCTCCCACACGCGCGTTCGCGCTCCCACACGCGCGTTCGCGCTCCCACACGCGCGTTCGCGCTCCCACACGCGCGTTCGCGCTCCCACACGCGCGTTCGCGCTCCCACACGCGCGTTCGCGCTCCCACACGCGCGTTCGCGCTCCCATACGCGCGTTCGCGCTCCCACACGCGCGTTCGCGCTCCCACAGGCGCGTTCGCGCTCCCACACGCGCGTTCACGCGCCCACACGCGTTTGCGCCCCGACACGCGCGTTCGTTCCCTCACACGCTTGCACGACTCCACAAGCGCGTTCGCGCTCCCACACGCGCGTTCGCGCTCCCAGACGCGCGTTCGCGCTCCCAGACGCGCGTTCGCGCTTCCAGACGCGCGTTCGCGCTCCCACACGCGCGTTCGCGCTCCCACACGCGCGTTCGCGCGCTCACACGCGCGCACGACCCCACGCGCGTTTGCGCCCAGACACGCGCGTTCGTTCCCTTACACGCTCGTACGACTCCACAAGCGCGTTCGCGCTCCCACACGCGCGTTCGCGCGCCCACACGTCAGATTGTTTCCCTTCGAAACCTGTATGATTCTACTGAAATACCGGTATTTTGTCATGAAAATACCGGTATTTTCATGAGAAAATACCGGTAAAATACCTCTAAATAGAGGTATTTTACCGGTATAGACGTCGAATAAAGGTAAAATACCTCTAAAAATACCGGTATTTGACGTCTTATACCGGTATTTTTTAAGGTATTTTGAATAAAGGTATAATAGAGGTAAAGGTATTTCTATACCGGTATAAATACCTTTACCGCTATTATTTCGGTATTCGGTCCCTGCCTCTAGCAAGGCCTCCTCCTCACACACGCCACCACTGCCTCCGCCTTCGCAGGCGCCTCCACACCACCTCTTTCTCTGCCCCCTGCTTCCACCTTCAGAAGCTCCCACCTCTGCCACTCTTCTCCTTCGCCTTTACCTCCGCCACTGATCCCCCCTCCTCCACGTTGCGGCGGCGATGGTTTAGCGGTTAGCGTAACGGACTGCTATACCCAAGTTCGCGGGTTCAAACCCGATCGAAGTGGATTTTTAGGGGCGAAAAAATCCTTCGTACGCCTTCCTTAGGAGGGGAAGTAAAGCCGGCTGTCCCATGTTAGTAGATTTACTTGCATGTAAAAGATCCTCAAGCCTAAATGACGCCTCTGAGCTAAATTCAAAATCGCCGGTTTCGTCGCCTCAGTAATACCTTCTTTCCGCTTTCCGGGGAAAGGAGTGTAGCGAAATTTGCGTGGTCAGACGGAAGAGCAGGCCTCATGGCCTGAGTCTCGCCACTTAAAATAAGGCATTTCAATTCAATTCAATCCACCTCCTGATATCGCGCCCTCTCTGCTGCTTCCGACCACCACTACCACCTCGTCCTTTAAGGGCGAGGGCGTCGTAGGCGCTGCACATACGACAGATTTCCTGGGAAGGGGGGGGAGGCGAGCACAACCGGCGCTGCTCTTTTTCAGAGCGCGCTCGCGGGAAAAAGTCGGCGAGCGGTGGCGAGCGGCGGCCAAAAATGGCGCTCGCTAACGACGTTTCCTGCTCTGCCCGGCGGCGGCGGCAGAGGTAGAGGCGTCATGTAAATTTCTCCGCTCCCACTCGCAGTTTTCTTCTCTTATTATACGTGCTCTCGGTAATCACTAGAACTCGGATTTTAGGACAAATGCACATTTAGTTCATTTAGTAGACCAGTGTTGTTAAGGTTGATGCCACGAGGGGGAGTCTGTGGCAGGAGTGCCACGACGAAATCGCCCCTTCACGTAGTTCATCACCCCGCCACCAGAGACAACGCTATCCCGATTGTAAAACGGCGGGGTTACTACTACTCGTAATAGTTACCATTCCCAGTTGTGCAGACAAGCTCGTGGCCTGCTACAGTGCCACGACGCGTGCCACAGCCACAAGTAGAAGACCTTGACACCACTGATTTAGGCGATTGTAGAAAATAATTACATATATTTACGAATCATCAAAAAATAGAACTACCGAGAGCATCTAATAGTGCCTAAAATGTCCTTAAAGGGCTGTTGGTGGCTATTTCAATATTTTACTGCCTAAAACCGCCTAAAAGAAGTACATTTTGAAGAATTATAGTAGTCACTCAATATTTTTTTTAAATACTTGACTTTCCTGAAAAATAAAAAGTGCCTGATATAATCCACTTGTGATCAATTTTAGATTCCAGAAACAAAACTTTTCGTGTCTGTTTTTAATTGTCTGAATTAATAATTTTGTTACCAATTTTAAGTGACTAAAATGTCACTTTTTATGTCTAATAGTGCTTAATTTCATACTTTTATTGCCTTTTTAGGTGCCTAAATCATCATTTCTTTGTGCCTAAAATTCTGAGGTGTAGTATCACTCAGATATAAAATATATTCCAATCACAGTTTACACAACGAAACGAAAATGTAGAATGTATCAATTACAACACACAGAATGCCCTACATTGAAGAGAACAATTTTACAATTACAAAGTACTTTCTAATTATTATTCTGAACCTCAAGGAAAGGGGCACAATTATGTATTTACCTACAGTGTGTAGAGAGCTGTTTAACAATGCTTGTGTCAGAATGAAAGTGGGCATAGTGTTTTCAGTGTTCCTAACTCGTTACTGGTATTTGAACATAGATTCCAATACCTCCAAGAACAGCAGTGCTATTAGATGAAGTGGGTTACAATATCGCATTTTAGTGAGAATAAATACTGCGCTTTTTACCTCCTGTTTTCAGTATTATTATTATTATTATTATTATTATTATTATTATTATTAATATTATTATTGCATTATTATTAACGCCTTACGTCAATGCATCAATGTACGATGATTTCTCTAATGAGTTTCCGGTGGTTTGCGACCTCTGTGACGTACTGTACATTGCCGTTGCCCTCGATGGCGCCTCGACCTCGAGCTGCGGCAGGTGGCCGCAGCGGCGCCGCTTCCTGGATGCTGCCCGCCCGACCTCCCGCCTGCGCCGCCGCCGCCGCCGCCGCCGCCGCCGCCTCCACCTTCACCGCCGCCACCGCCGCCACCGCCGCCTCCGCCGCCGCCGCTGCCTCTGCCCCCGCCACCGCCGGCATCGCCGCCGCCGCCGCCACCGCCGCCACCGCCGCCACCGCCGCCACCGCCGCCACCGCCGCTGCCTCTGCCACCGCCGCCGCCGCCACCGCCGCCTCCTTCGACACCTCCACCTCCGCCGCCACCACATTCACCACCGCCGCCAACACTGTCACCGCCACCGCCATCGCCACCTGCAGTCCTCCAATCTTGGCCGCTGGGTCCCGTGCGTGTGTCCCGAGACCTGTTACGCGAGCCTTCGTGGTCTCCTTCGTCGACAGGTCGCTACCACGCTCCCCTCCGCCTCCCCCTTCCCCTCCCCCCCCACCGGAAGTGGATTTGTTCAACAGCCGCCTTCCGAACCACACACGCACTCCACGCGTGAGGCTAATTATAGCGTCTGTGGATGAGATGGATTCTTTACGTCGCTTAATGACAGTAACTACATAGAACAGCTTCTTCGAAACATTAATGTTCGAAACAAGTGAAAAACAAAATCTCGACCGTAGGAATGTTTTTGAAGTTTTAATAATCATATTGCGGCAGCTTAAGCCCTACACGGATTTACGTGAAACGGAATAATTTCCGCAATTTTATTCTTGGCGGATCTTCTTTGAACTTGTCAGGTACGATGCAAATCTCTCCACCACGATATAGCTTGACGATGCGAATGCTTTATTTAAAATAGTTTATAAAAAATACTTGTTTTCAGTTCCTCGTTTGGAACGTATTTTCCTGGGAAAGTAGGTATTAAAATTATTGATGCAACATTTTTATTCTTTGGTGATCTATATTGATTACAGATTAATGAGTAGATATTATTATCCCTTCAATTTGCCTTGTTAATGCTCTTGTCCAGATCAGAAAGAAATATTTCGTTAATCTCGTATTCTCTTTACGAAAAAAGAGTGTAAATGATACACAATACAAATGACTGTAGTTTTTCTTACATTACATGGTGAGAGATTTCAACTTCTGTACTTTTATCAGTAATTTAAGGCTACTTATCGTACGAAAAGAAAAACATTCTTCCCAGTAACATCTCTCTGCGAGGCAGGCTACTCTAAGAGAGAACGTTGTTGATTACAACCAAATGACTATGAAGATGGCCTTCACACACAAAAAATGAAATAAATACTCCAATATGTCGTTGAAATGATTTCCTAGGGATTACCAAAACTTCTTACAAATCCAGAGCTAACTGAAAAGTAAGCTTACCGAAGGTAACCACGCACCAGTACTGACTCTCGGAATTTTGCATTTGCGCGAAACATGCACCAAGCGACATTGTTGTGGAAAGAAGTGAATTAGGTGCAGTATTTTTGGTAGCATCAGAGGGCTGATAACTACCTCTTGTTTTTACTAAGTTCTTACGCGTCGGGTATCTCCGCGACTATTTGTGATCAACTTCCCAGAATATGCTTGTTAAAATTCAGACGTAGCGCCTCGTTTATTGCAGCATGATTAGGAAAGGCACCTGTTAAATCTCAGAACATTTCCTGCACAAGTTGGAACATCACACACTCCGCACGCAACCTCTCTTTCGTCCTGTAGACCGCAGATGTCACAAGCGGGGCCACACAGTGTGCACAAATTCAAGACTTACAAGACTGAACACCAAGTTCTCAGAATGAAACATTTGTGGTATTAGTAGTCAGAAATATGTAGCGTAAGGTTCTTCAATTCAATTGTCAGTGTCGATGAATCACTGAATTTTTAGTTGTATTCAGCCGTACTGAGAAGGTTCATTGAGAATTTGATAACTAATTCCATATGTGTATGTGGAATTAGCTATCAAGAAAGTAGAGTTCTTTTCATATTACGAAAATACGATGTTGAGTAGAACCCCTGATCACAGAGATATTGTTTTAAACTCTCTTAGATATGATTCCGTACCTTGCGCGGTTAATGGATGTAGCTATAAATAATAATATGATACCTCAAAATTGGAAGGAGGCAAGTGTAGTACCGATTCACAAGGGAGGAGACAGAAGGGTTGTAAACAACTACAGGCCTATTAGTTTGTCATCAGTCGTATGCAAGCAAATGGAACACTTAATTTCAGAGTATATTAGAAAAGTTTGGAATAAAACTGATTGGCTTTTCCAAATCAACACGGTTTTCGTCCTGGGTATTCGTGCGACAGCCAGACTATTGCTTTATGTCAGGACATAGCAGATTCACTAGACAAAGGAAGTAGGGTCGATGCAATAATATTAGATTTTTCTAAGGCATTCGATCTTGTTCCACACGGTCTTTTGATTGCCAAATTGTCAGAAACGGGATTAGATCATCGAATAATCTTGTGGACAAAAGAATTTCTTTCGGGGCGCACTCAAACAGTCAGGATAGGCGATAAATATTCACCAAAAGTCGATGTAAGTTCTGGGGTCCCCCAGGGGAGTGTGCTAGGACCACTACTATTTTTAACGTTCATTAATGACATTGCAACTGGAATAAAATCGAAAGTTAGACTTTTCGCTGATGATTGTATAATATATAGGAGTATTGGCTCGTCTTCGGATGAAAATGTTTTACAGAACGATCTAAACTGTTTATGGAACTGGGAGTGCAAAAATAAGGTGGAATTAAATCCGGAAAAGAGTAAATTCATTTGTTTTACGAAGTGTCGTTCGAATGTACACTCCAATTATGAATTAGGGACCAACGTTATACCACGTGTAAAAAGCTGTAAGTATTTGGGTTTGGTCCTCAGAAGCGACTTGGATTGGTCGGATCATATTAACAAAACGGTAAAAAAATCCTGGAGAGCACTGCATTTTTTAATGCGTATCCTAAAAAGATAGTAGTCCAAATGCCCGATCCCTAGCATTTACTACACTTGTTCCTCCTATTTTAGAATACGGATCAGCATGCTGGAACCCGTACAGGAAAGGGCAAATTGAGGCGTTAGATAAAATTCAAAAACGGGCCGGTGAGTTTTCAAATCATGGGCGCATTGTTGATGAACGAGAAAAATGGGAGTCCTTATCTAAGAGAAGGGAACGGGCGCGTTTATGTGTAATGTACAAGACATACAGAGGAGACACAGCATGGGCAGACATCAGTAAAAGATTTCGTAAACCAGATTATAAAAGCAGAGGAGACCATCCGTGGAACATACGATGTAGAAAACAAAGAACTGATGTAGGCAAGTTCTCCTTTGTGAATCGCACTACAGTAGATTGGAACAAACTACCTGCAAAAGCACTAGAGGCTCTTCCTTGTAATGAAGGCAAATTTAAAAATATACTAAATTCGACATAGATCACTATCAATACTGAGAAAATTACCTTTATTATTATTATTATTATTATTATTATTATTACGTTATTATTATTATTACTGATATAAATATAATTATTAACACTGCTTTAGCTTTGGTGTAATTCCTAAGTTATTATTATTATTATTATTATTATTATTATTATTGCATATAGAATTTTTGTTATTTTTATTATTATTATTGTCATGTCCGTTATACAGTGAAGTGAAGTGAAGTGTAGTGTAGTGAAAGGGAAGGGAGTGTAGTGTAATGAAAGGGAGTGCAGTGTAGTGTAGTGTAGTGAAGTGAAGTGAAGTGTTAGTGAAACTAGCAGTCAATTTAGAGATAACTAGAAATTAATTAGAACTAGGATATCATCCTCTATTTCTAATGGTAATTATAACTGTTAATGGTTGTTATTGTTCTAATTCTAATTGTCGTCATGTTTGCCACCGAGCATTAGCTCAAAGCGAACTAATAAATCTATCTATCTACTTTTTGTATACTTTTCACTGATGAAACGCGAATCTGACACAGGTAAAAGATGTACCCTACCACGTTGAGTAAGTCAAAGAATATTCTTGGCGTATTAGATCCAGTCTATATCTTGACACGTAAACACAACTGTCCTAGCTGTCCAGGCTCAGAACTAGAGTTGTAAGTCGTAGTTATATATGTTTTTGTATGGTAAAATGATTATGGAAGGTGATGAGTCAAACATAAATTCTTAAGATCGAACCCAGAACCGTTTGAACACACACAATTGTGGAGATACCGCCTTGGCTACACTTGACATCATTCTGTCGTGAACTCCCTTCCAAGGGGCCGACCATAAATTTACGGAAATATGGAATCTTTTGAATAGCCCCTCTCCCCCCTGTAACGAACCCGTAACAAATGCCCCCCCCCCGAAATAATTACATAACGCTTGCGACAATACCCCCCTTTGTAAATGCAAGAAATGAAAGTAAATTATGCACAGTAAAAACATTGCATTAATTTTATTTGTGTTGTATATTAAAATTTATGATAATTAAAGTCAGAATTAGCTGAGTTCATCTAACAATACGACTTTGAGCACGTTTTGAGTGAAGGAAGGATGCAAATGCGAGAAAATGACTAATCACAAGCCGTGCACACGCCGCTGTTGTGGATGGTGCATTGGCGAAAGTCTACTCCGCCATTCTAATTGTATTCTAGAAAATAGTACAGAACAGTTTTGAATATTTTCTTTGTGATCTTACAGATTCAATAAAAAGTTGATGAAAAATGATTTTTTTGTAACAATTTCTAATAACTTTAAAATATTTCTAATTTAAAACAAATGAATTAAATAATATTTTAATGTTTTAGTATAAGACTCAAAAAAGGAAATATTTCAACAAATGTGGAAAATGTGAAGAAAAAATATCAATGTTACGTGACACTAAACCAGTGTTGTCAAGGTCGATGCCACAAGCGGGAGTCCGTGGCACTCGTGCCACGACGAAATCGCCCCTCCACGCAGTTCATCACCCCGCCATCAGAGACAAAGAGGCGCAGAGAAGCTCGTGGCATGCTATGGTGCCACGACGCGTGCCACTGCCCTTGATACCAGCCCAAGAAGACCTTGATACCACTGCACTAAACGAATCCCTCCTGCTCCTATGTAACGCAGCGTAACGCTGCCTCGAACGCCCTCTGCCTCTCTTCAACGTGACACTTTGTGGACGACCCTAAGAGGTGCTGGCGCTGCAAGAGGCTGTTCGGATTCTCGGTCTTTGGCACTGTTGACGTGATTCGCGTGCGTCGCTTCCTGTCCGCCTGCTCCTGTCGGGGCCGGCCCGGCCGACGCACCTGAGCAGCTGCGCCACCAGGAAGCGCGGGCCCTTCCAGCTTTTTGCCAAAAATCACGAGCTCATCTCCATCAACAACGCAAAGCGGTCGGGAATTAATGAGGTAATTATTGGGCGACGACGCCGTCTAAAAACTTGGCGCGCACGCAGCATGCGTCTCCTCGCCCGCGTCGCCCCGCCCCGCATCGCCCGCCCTCGTCTACATCGTCCCCTCCCGCAATCGTCATCCCTCCCTTGCTGATTCTTCCCGTCCCGCCCCGCCCACCTCTCCCTTCCCCTCCCGCTCGTTCCTGCCCTCTCCACCTGCGTCTCGCCTCCACATCTGCACCTCCCTGCCGTGTCCTCCTCCCCCGTCCTATCCTCCCCCGCTTATCCTCCCCCGCCCTATCCTCCCCTCCGCCCTATCCTCCCCCCGCCCTATCCTCCTCTCCGCCCTATCCTCCCCCCGCCCTATCCTCCTCTCCGCCCTATCCTCCCCTCCGCCCTATCATCCCCTCCGCCCTATCCTCCCCTCCGCCCTATCATCCCCTCCGCCCTATCCTCCCCTCCGCCCTATCCTCCCCTCCGCCCTATCCTCCCCTCCGCCCTATCATCCCCTCCGCCCTATCATCCCCTCCGCCCTATCATCCCCTCCGCCCTATCCTCCCCTCCGCCCTATCATCCCCTCCGCCCTATCCTCCCCTCCGCCCTATCCTCCCCTCCGCCCTATCCTCCCCTCCGCCCTATCATCCCCTCCGCCCTATCCTCCCCTCCGCCCTATCCTCCCCTCCGCCCTATCCTCCCCTCCGCCCTATCCTCCCCTCCGCCCTATCATCCCCTCCACCCTATCCTCCCCTCCGCCTATCATCCCCTCCGCCCTATCCTCCCCTCCGCCCTATCCTCCCCTCCGCCCTATCCTTCCCTCCGCCCTATCCTCCCCTCCGCCCTATCCTCCCCTCCGCCCTATCCTCCCCTCCGCCCTATCATCCCCTCCGCCCTATCCTCCCCTCCGCCCTATCCTCCCCTCCGCCCTATCCTCCCCTCCGCCCTATCCTCCCCTCCGCCCTATCCTCCCCTCCGCCCTATCCTCCCCTCCGCCCTATCATCCCCTCCGCCCTATCATCCCCTCCGCCCTATCCTCCCCTCCGCCCTATCCTCCCCTCCGCCCTATCCTCCCCTCCGCCCTATCCTCCCCTCCGCCCTATCCTCCCCTCCGCCCTATCCTCCCCTCCGCCCTATCCTCCCCTCCGCCCTATCCTCCCCTCCGCCTTATCCTCCCCTTCCTCCCACCGCCCTATCTGCCTCCCACATCCATCCTCCACCTGCATCTGTCCGCCCAGCCAGCTTCACTCCTTGCCACTCCATCCCCTTTCGCCCGACACTGCCTTCTCCTCACTCTACCAGCATCGTTAAGTTACGCCCGACTCTTTCGTCTTCCCCCCGCCGCCCAACGTGGCTCAGTAGACGCTAGGATCTTCGTGGGAGGCCGGGAGCTATGGAAATGGCGCGGGAACGAGTCAAACCCGTCCACGTGGTGATTTTTAAATTGTCTACTCCTGTTGCATTCCAATCGTTCACTAAGAGCCTTGTAGGAAATAACGTGACTCTTGCAGGGCAGAACCAATTTCAACAATAGAAGTTTGTGTCGCAGTGAATGTCATTATAGCGTTGGTGCGTATTGTGTACATCTCTGAAGCAACTTACACTAGCTCTTAGGTTGTCGTGGCAGTGATGAATTTTCGTCATCGGTTACATCGCTAACCTAAATGAGCTCGTCGAGAAAGAATTTCAGAAGTCTCTTCCATAACTTCTACATTTGAATCCTCGGATTATTCAATTCTTCAATCATGCTTTAAAATTCAGACCACGCATTTTTCGGATTTTCATTTCCATAAAGTACTCGTACAATACAAAAACTCATTATTATATCTTTTGTTCTCCATGTGTTGAGGTTTTTAGCATTTATATTAATGTGCAGAATGTCAAACACCATAGGTTTGCTTACGTTACTGATACATTTACACTGAAGAAAATAAAGAAAAGTATGTTATTTCTTTTTAATTCGAGCAATTTTATTAATATGACACAATTATTCTACCACCTCTACAGATTTCCCCTCGTATACAGGTTATATAAATATAAATATAGCATTGAATGTTGAATTTGAAGAAATTGTTTTCCTGCCCAGTTTCTACGTATTATTTGCAGGCAAATCCTAGAGTAATAACGATTGTTCAATCACTCCAGTGAACCTTCCTTCTCCATATTTTTGCTTAACTCCTTTCATTAGTGAAACTAGATAGTAGTAGTAAGTAGTAGTAGGAAAAAGTAGATATGAGGTTCATCACTCAGCCTCTTTTGTAGTTCAATACTAACATCCGGAAATCCCGCTAAATTTCTCATGGAATTTGCACTTCACAAAAGCATAAGTCTTTTCAAGAGGAACCCAGTTCTCACGCATCAGAACGGATTGGTATTCCACGGTTTAACTAGAAATAACGTAACAACGGAAACGAATATTAAGGTTAATTAAAGTTCTTTCGTCAAACAGTGAAATGTTTCAATTTTGTGCAGAGCATCGTGAAAATTTCTTGAACTCTTGTAAACAAAGGATTGCATAAGTTTGAAGAGGTTGGAACACGTGAACAAAAGATGTCACTTATATTTTGAAGAAAATGTTTATGTTATATTATTTTGATTGTAAATTGGTTTTGCTTGTGTTGTAAACGAAACCCAGATTTTTACTCATAACATGATAGCCTTTTAATAACATTGTAAAAAATCGTGAATTTTAATGCATGAAATGGACTAAGTGTAAACAAGCCAAATTCGGCTGTGTGACTTTATGTTCCGCGTTTTAAAATAATGTACGCAAGCTGTCTTTGCGCCCGATATTGTACCGTTATTTGTAAATCGATGCAGAAGTTTTCAGAACCTGTGCATTTTTTGTTCAGTTATGGGAATCTGGAGTAGCATCTCATTATTTCCGATCTCGGAAAATGTTGTTCCAAGCAAAGCAATAACGTTTACTGGGATCCACACGACGTGCTCGGAATGCCTGGCGAGTTTTTATGGACAAACGTCCAAGGTATCAGTCGTCTCCGAGTCTTAATGAGACACGACGGGATTAACGAAACGTCCCGAACAAAGAACGCTGGTTTTTTTCGATCCTTCTCTATAAGGAGATGAGATTAATTACAAGATAGCTGTCCCTGCGAGATAGGACCGCTAGTGGACGAGTGAATGAAAAAAGGTCTTTTGAATTTCGTTCCTGTCATACCGTTGTCGTAGCATCTGAAATGCGTTCCGCTGTTTTATTGAAATCCGCAGCCACCTGCGTGTTTAATTCAGCGTGAAGACAATTAAAAATACCGTTTCGCCAAAAGGACTTCTGAGAACAATTAGATTGAAAAGAATGATCTGTAAATAGAATTCTGATCAATTCTGCGTGATTTCGCACAAGGCAATTGCACAAATGCTTGTTTGACGTTTGGCTTTGCAGAAGCTATTACTCGTGATATAAGTCAAAAGCGATGAGGGGTCCGTTCTTGTCATAAGAGATAAATAGAAGAATGTTGACGAAGTTGTAAGTGGAAAATGATGTAAAGAAAGCAAGGCAACTCCTCGCTTGTATTACCTTTTTTATACACCGTTCGGTTTCTTGTTAGTGCAACTACCGGGAAATTCCATTCATTTTGTCTTCTTCAAGGATAACAGAGTCCACTTCTCATTTACTTTATGTTTTCTTGTCTTTTTACAAGTAGTTTCAGTTTTGAAAATTGATGCTTTTGCGTTGACTAAGAAGAACTACATCAGAACAAAAGAACATTTGTTGAAAATGTTTTTTTTTACCGTCTGAGTATTCGCTTATAAGACGATTCATATGTGGTCTACTGGGATGAATTTCTTCAACAATAAATTTACCAAGAATGCGATAGTGCTTATGAAATTAAACATAATTCAATATTTAAGTAACATATTATAACAGTTTATAAGTGTATTAACTTTTTTCGTAGAAAATTTGATGTAAGATTGTGGAATAGAATGCATTGCTGTGTCTTAAAATGAATCTTCTTTAAAAAAGAACCCTTTTTACCACTCATTATTTTTATGGTACCGACAGTGGCGGCTTTATAGGTTGGAAAGCAGTAAGACAATTGTAATTAAACGGGAGGATCGATAGTGAAAATCCTCAATTCTGTAAATTTTGTAAGTCAGAGGAAAAACGAAGTGCTTTGTGAATCCAGAGGTGACCCAGTTCATGTTTACATTTCGTGATGTTTTCTGTATTCACGTTGTGGTACTAGAAACACTTTTGTACGGCGTAGATAATGAATTTAGTTGTTGGAGGGGAGAGGAAGTTCTAATTTCTTTTAGTAGCTGATTAGCTGCCGGTCCCCGGGTATTTATGTATTACAATAATCTATTAAGCAGCCTGGCCAGCTTCTCCGGCCCTGCCCATTTTCCCCACTCCTCCCACCTTGCTCATCTGGCTCACCTGCCCACCAGCCCTTCACGCTCCACCCCCCTCTCACCTCTCCCGCCACCACCCGGACCACCCTCCCGGACCAACCTCTCGCGCTTACCCCACCCCTCCACCTCCAGCCCCTCCCGCCCATACCCCACCCCACCCCTCCACCTCCAGCCCCTCCAGGCCGTCCGCCTCCCAGCCCCTCCTACTTCCCCTCCCGCCCCTCCCACCACTCCCACCCATCCTCCCCGTACCCCTCCCCTCCCGCCCCTCCCCTCCCTTCCCCTCCTCCTCCCGACCCTACCGCCTCCTGCCCATCCCTCCTGCCCCTCCCCCTCCTGCCCTCACCATCCTGCCCCTTCCCTTCCTGTCCTTCCCCTCCCGCCCCAGCGCTCCCCCTCCGCCCTTTCCCCCCTCCCCATCCCGTCCCTCGTTCTCCTCCCGCCTCCGCCACCCAGTCCAACCACTAACCACCGGCTCTTCTCTATAACAAGACAACGAAATTATTCTTTAACACAATTAAAAAGCTGAATGAGTAAGAATTGTAAAGAAAATATCAAAATATGAATGATTACAAATATTATTTCGAAAATAATTGAGAATCCACACGTTCTTTCGTTTCCCCCGAGTTTTGTCCTGCTGCATTAAGTTAAACTAAATTTCAGCATTGGAATTTCAAAGAAGAGTTTTCTGCTGTCGTTGATTTATGCACGCAGTACCTTATGTGAGATGTAAAATTGTTTGAAAAAAAAAGTATAACTTCACTGTTACTAAATACTTGGATAGATTGTTTCCCCTGCCTTCAGGAGATACAGAGATCTTACTATAAAGTCGTCTTGTCTGCGAAACCATGATGGAATTCGAGATTCACCGAGATCTGTTCGCCAGGAAATACATTTACTAGGAAGTTTTATTATTAATTACTTAAATAGTCAATTTGTCTTGGATCACTAGATCAGCCTTTGTTTAGTTGCTTACTTAATTTTTCATTCCCTATTCACACAGGAATAAAAAGAGGAGAGGGGTAGGCCAAATGACTGGCTTGTAAAATGAGCCATAAAAAAGCTTTATAAGTCAGTAAATGTTTCATAAATGACACCCGAAGAATATAACTTGTTAAAAGTTTAAAGCAAAGGCTAACCTCCTACGAACTTTCGTGAACCAACTGGATCTTTATGAATAGGAACATGTCTTTAATTGTCTTCAACTGACATGTAGGATGATTACTTTGAACATTAGCTACTGAATGGGAGGGAAGTTTGTTACTAATAACAGTACATAAAGCGTCAACACCTTCGTTGAAGAGGAAAGAAGTGTGCTTGTATAATTAAGATAATGACTTATTATTACTACGCGCAGAGAAGATTGTTAACATCATTTATATTTTAGGCGAGGTGTCGCTTCATATTGATGTTGCTTTAATCATTCGGTGCATTAGTATTGTTGCTGCGAAGTATCTATTCCATAGCACATTCATTTCAAGAAGATGCCTTTCTATTTACCTCTTAAAGAGTTACTAGTATATGTTTAAAGAAGAATAACTCACCCAAACTCTGTTAATTGCGGCGTGATGTAGCAGAACAGTTGAAAGCTATGCAAATGAAAGAAAAAGAAAATATCGTGTAAAATCATTTTACCTATCTACATTTATTTACAGCACAATACTGCATGATAGTATATTCGATAAGAGTATAAAACAGTCAGAAGAAAGAGAAGTGAAACGGCTTAGAGTACATTGTATCAATATGTTGGTCCATCATTTAAAAGACAAAAAAAAATCTTGAAATAACAGTTTATATAATATTAAATGTATTTCATTTTTTCTGTCTATTAAATGGTGAACCAACGTATTGATAAAATTGAAAATGTAAACAGAAACTAAAAATATTTATTAGAGTACATTGCCAGTGTGAAAATGAACATATCTACGAGTACATGATTATTTTTCGAAAGTGCACAGAAATTGAGTGGAAACGAAACAGCCTAAGACCATGTAGGATTTCGATGTTTTCGATAGATACACAGGATCTTGGGGAAAATACGAAAAGAATAAAACGGTTTAGACGTCCACTGAATTATGCAAATAAATTAAATGACGTTCGTGATACTGCACGACGTTCGGTGAGGCTGCTGTCGTTTATCAGGTTGCGTACTACTACTAGAGTGTAGCGCCGTCTGCACTCTACAGAATCTAGATGACTAATTTCCAATGAATCCGCATATATTGCAAGGAAACTGCTATGTCCATCTGTGTGAGATGTGTGCTTGTATTTGTTGGATACCCAGAAACTCGGGAAAAATACAAAAACTATATCGATCCTCATTGAAACATGTAAAAATTTGATTGTATTAATTCGCCTATTCTCATACTGCTCGTAGCGACTGAATTCTCAAATAGTGCGTCAGTGCTTTAGAATCAGCTTACCTCATAAATCAGAAATATTCTAACGAAGAGGCCGTACACCATTACATTTCTGATATTCACAAGATGCATTAAGGAACACCAACTTTTTGATGTTCTTGATATTTAAAGAAATGATGTAATGGATTTATAATGTTCTGTGTTATCACAGTGTTCATGATGAGTTTTTGTTAAAATATTTATTTTATTGAAATGTTACACTGGGGCCATTTATTTGTTTTCTTGAGCAGTGTTTTTTCTTCAGCAGTTATGTGTTTTTGCGCTTTTGCTTCTATAGGTCATTAGTATATTTGTGTAATAGCTAAATAAACCCACACGGTGGCTCATGGCTCATAAGCTAGCTTTCTATTTCTTGATCCGGTGTTCGATTCCCTGAGGAGGGAAAATTAACTCTTGCTTTTCACTACCCTGTCCCAGATCGTACAACTAGCTGACAAGGCGAAACCTCGCAGGCAGATAATGTCAAAATATGGTGTAAGGGGTTGCTACCCACTTACCACAGGTTCTCTGCGCTTATGGCAGTCAGACTGCGACACCATGGTATGGCCAAGGTCTGATAAGGCTCTAGTGTTAAAGTACACTCATAATAGCTAAATATCTGGCTGTTCGAATTATTAAACCGTGTGCAATGTTCGTATAACCCATATCATTTAGTTTAAAAAAAACAGACCAACCGTCTCTGTATCTGTTTACGAAGATTTCTTAACTAATATTTTCAGGACTTTACAGGACTCCCTCTATCAATTCTTACGCTTTCCCGCAATTTTGATTTCTTCGTATTTTCTCGGAGAATCGATGAGATGTTTTAAATGTTGGAATTAATGTGAATGGTTCAATGTCAACCTAAATATATTTTTTTAAATCATTTAAATTTATTTCAAGAATCACATGAAATATACGAATTTTATAGATTGTGAAATTGGAAAGAAAAATATTGTTAAGAACAGAGTTCAAAACGCATTCTTCATCAACAAAAGCTTCCACGAATCATGTGTTAGTCTGTTTTACATCAAAATAGGTTTTGTGTGTTGCGGATCCTTGCAAAACACATTTCTATACTCTTCGAAAATTACATGAACATAAATATTCATTTGCATTTTTAGCACACGAAGGAGATAAATAAACATGAATCGTCGTGTTTACGTATTTTTAAGTGTGGGTTGTTTTTCATCGTTACATATTCAAATCTCTTGATGGGTCTTAAGGACTCCCAGATTTGCTGGGCTTTCTTGGAACGGAAAAATAAATTTCGGTTAACATCAAGATAAGTACGTGCCTTCTTTTTAACCTGGGCGTTTTTTCTAAAACAGTAAAATAGAACAATGATGTTTATTCCTGAAACTATCTTTTCGAGTCTATTTGTAAAATATAAACTGATTTTAATGGGAAAAATACATTTTTTGGATTTTTTCTAAAGCCCTTATTTTCTTTACGAGTATTTCGTGAATCTTATTTTTATATTTTTAGTGATATGGTTCCTACTTACGAGTCTTGTTGAGTTCTTGTTTCTTCGAATAGAAAAGTGTCAGGCAATGAATTTTTTAATGTCTGAGTGTAATATTTTGTAATTTTGTTTCCTCACAAACTTCGCACTTCTAGAGGCGAAATAGTAAAAAAATTAACTTTTGAATCCCACTGGCGGGTGATTTCACACTCTTTAAAACATTTTTCCGTTAAAAAGCTCGTCTACGTATTCTATTAATTGTCGGTCGGAAGCAGGTCGGGGGCGGGTCGGGGGCGGGTCGGGGGCGGGTCGGGGGCGGGTCGGGGGCGGGTCGGGGGCGGGTCGGGGGCGGGTCGGGGGCGGGTCGGGGGCGGGGCGGGGGCGGGTCGGGGGCGGGTCGGGGGCGGGGCGGGGGCGGGGCGGGGGTGGGTCGGGAACAGGGCGGTGGCGGATCGGACCGCGAGCGGGCCGCGGACGAGCACTTGGGCGGGACGTGGACAAGGGCGTGACGGAGCTTGAGCGGGACGTGGCGTGGGCGGAAGTGTGGCGTGGTGGGGTGCAGCGGGGGCGTTGGTGGGCTGTCGGCCTGATCTGGGCCGGGCGGGGACGTAGGTGCGACGTGGCGGGGCGGGGGAGGTGGGGCGGGCGGGCCGGAGCAGAGCGCGTGGCGTGTCCGGGGCCGTGACCCAGCGCTTCGAGGCGCCGTTGCCGGAGATGACATCACGCCAAAAGACGCCGCCCCCTCAGGAGCAGAGGAGAAGGCGATTTGCTGCCGTGATTGTTTCTGTGTTGATGAGAATGAGATGAAGAGTGATGATGACAATGAAGGGGATGGCGCTAAATACGGTCGGATTAAACAGAAATAATTACGCAAATTTCCACTTGGTAATCCGTCTGTTTCTAATCTCTGTCTTCCCTGTTCAACGTCTTATTTCTTTGTAATTATTTCTCTTTAATTTATGTATTCAACAAATCTTTATGAATAAAGTTTTGGGAAAACGTCTTGACCACATTTCTGATTGTGATATCTTAAGATATAGAAGTGTTAAATAAGAAAATGCTATTCAGAATTGTAGTCTTGGCGAGGCTAGTCTTCAGACGTCTGTAGCGTCTGGTAGGGTTTGTGTAAGGGGTTAGGCTAGGACGAAGGAGAGTAAGGAAGATCCTGCGCGCTCCGTGGCTCGATTGTTAGCCTACTGCTCCAGCATTCGCCTTGCGTTGATCGCAGAAATGACGGAAAACTCTCGTTAAGAGCAGCCGTCCGCTAGAATTCTTTTCCAGACAGCTACTGAATTCGACGTAGCTAGTGTCGAAAGTACTGCCACCGTTGGGACTCAAACCCTTAGACCTCCCGATCAGAGCCACTGGAATGACCAGTTGATGTTCTAAGCCATCTAAACTTACATCCTTCAATATCCCTCTTCCTGTGATCCCTACCGCGCCAACGTTTCCCGGGCTCAACCCCCGCCCCGTCCTCCTCTCCATTTCTCCCACCCCAATCTCCCCGTCCCTCGCCGCTAGTTGTCCATCCTTCCCACACATTCAGTCTCTCCGCCTCCCGCACCTACCACCGCTGCAGACGTCCATTCCATCAACCTTTGTCCTCCATCTCCTGGGGTGCGCGCCGCCGCCGCGTGATATATGCGCTGCTCAGGCGCCCCGCTGCGGGAGGAGGAGGCAATTAGCAGCGGCGCGGCCCCAGGGATAGGCGAAGCGGTCGCCCCTTCCCTGCTGACCGCGAGGCACGGAGCTTAATTTACTTCTTCTCATTTCCACTCCTGTACTTTCTCAACTTGCATTTTGCTTGTTTCTCCAATTGTCTCCCAATTTCCATCCCATTCCCCTCCCTCTCTCCGTCCATCTATCCTTTGACTTCCGCACCTCTCCCTCTCCATCATTCCTCTCCATCTTCCTTCCCTACCTCTCCTTCTCCTTTCCCTTCTTCTCCGCCACTTCTTTGCTACTACTCTTATTTTCTCAATCACATTTTTCTTGTTTTACCAATTTCTCTTCCTTTCTTCTGTTGCTTTCCATTTCCTCTCCCCTCCATCTCTTTTCATTCCTCGCCCTCCTCTCCCTCTATTTTTCACTACTCTCACTCTTCTTTCCCTTCTTCTCTTCCCTCCCATTTTCTCCTACTCCTTCCCCCTCTTCTCCATATCTTCCCCGCTGATTCCTCTCCTTTCCCTTCCTCCCCTTCCCCTCCTCCGCATCTCCTGCTTTTTCTTCTCTCTTCCCCTCTTCACTATTTCCATCGCTTCACTTCCTTTCTGTCTTCTCTTCCTCTTCCTATCCTTCTTTCCCCAATACCTTCTCTTCCACAAAACGTACTCTTCCAAAACAGCTCCACATCTCTTCACTTTTCCAGAACTTAATTTCCAGTTTACTTGAGTTGTAGATATCATTCATTCTCTCCTTAATTCTCTGTTGATTCTGTCTCCTGTATAAGTTTTCGTTGTTCCTGCACACTCATTTGCTTTTTTCTTACTTGTTCAGTCTCTTTTTCGTCGCCTTCTTATCTTCAAAGTTTCCAATACCACAGAGGTTCGTAGCTTTTCTCTTACCTTTATGTCAGTGGATATGTGTGATTCCCTTCTTCACATTTTAGTCTTCTTAATTTCGTATTTTTTCTTCATTTTCAGTAATCACTCATGATTATGAATCTTCATCATTATCATCTCTCTCTCTCTCTTTCTCTCTCTCTCTCTTTCTTCTTCACAGGTTGTATTTGAATTCTGTTCTATTACGATATCAAGCTGCTCTGGCAACTTACATTCGCGAAGACGTTTTCTATCAGAGTATGGATACAGCTTATTTAATTAGAATGCATTTATTATTTGCCATTGCTCTGTCACCTTTCCTATGTCAAATACAATGGTTCGATACTCTGTTTCTTTACTTATGCTTTGAACAATAGCATTTCAATTTTGTAAATTCAATTACTTTTCTTTCCACTATCAGTTTACTCAATTATTTCCTTCTAAAGATTTTATAAAAGTATTGTCTTTGTTCAGCGTTTTTGTTCAACTTTTTATGTTATTAAATATTGCTACTATTGTTCTCCATAAAAATTTGCGACGCTTAAAATATTTATTGGAGAGACAATAAAAAGTCGTACCTAGGAGAATCAATAAAGATAGTAACGTCAGAGTCTGAAGATAGACACCTGCGAATTGTTTATCGTTTCCCCTGCCGAGAATAGAGCTGAAAAACACCACTCCAATGATGGAGAGATGTGTTTTCCACTGACCTACCGCGAACAGGTTGTGTCTAAGCAAGAAGCAAATTGAATGTCTCTGAATGACAGTGATAATTTTTTTGTAAAATGGTATCGTTCGAAGATAATGAAACATTTTTGTAGCGTATCCGTTGTAACGGATATTAAAAGAACAGATTCAAACGCCTTATCGTGTGGACTTTCGAGACCCTGACTTCGTTGGGTTTCACAACTTGGCAGCCTGATGTGCCGGGCCACGCCTACTTCCAGGGTGAACTTGGGCCCTTTCGCAGCGATAACGACGGTTACTGTGCACCTTGTGCGCTGGCTCGCTGCGTAATGAGTTGCACCTGAACGACTTATCATTCTGCGACAGTGAGCTGTCAAAAGAAAATCATGGTCAGCCATCTGCAGCAAAGCACCTTGGAAATCATCTCTTCCACAAGTTCTTTTTTGTAATATTTCAGTGTGGGTTTACACTGTTTGCTCGCTCTTACATGCATCGTTATTTTCATAATTTGTGGTTTGGAATGGGGAACAGCTACATATTACTTACATTACTACCTTCTCATACCAAGCGGGGTACACTTGTACCCCAATCTCAGTTTTTGACTTGTTGGGTACGTTTCGCTTATATTGTGATACTGAAATTTCATTACATTGTCCGAAATACTTCCGCTGACAATTACGTCTTAAAGAAAGTAATAGTTTTAAGATGTTTTTCATTTTATACTTAAAAACAAGCACTGGAGTACATTTGTGCCCCGCTTGGTATTCCGGGTCACCAATTTTTATTCCTTATTAATTATTAGAAATAGAGATACAAAGAGTAGAACAAGGTAAGTGTTCGTCATTTACATGTAATGAACATTCAGATGAAAAAGAAAAAAAAATGCATTAGTTGCCCAAAACGCGAGTAACCTTGAAAAAAGTATTTTGATGAAGAGTATTGGTGTAATAAAAGACAAAAAAAGGAATAAAGTTACTTAATTCTTTTAAATTTGTCTTTCATTATGCATTAACTGCTCAAAATAATCAAAATGTTCATATTTTAGTTAGCTATTTCCTATTCCAAAGCAATCGTGCATAGTATTCGAGTGGGGTACACGTGTACCCCGCTTGGTGTTCGGCGTTAGATTTAGAACTTGGTTTGCGGAGGGTTAAGATTTCTTCATCCATTTCTTCATCACCTGTTAGCAATCTCTCTCTCCCCGCCCACTTCGCTTTGTTTTGTACTAAGGGCTGTAAATCTCTAGCCATCAGATTATGTCTTGTTTATCTTCTCCACGAAAGATTTCAAGACATTTGTGAATTTCTTAGGAATCGAATAAATCTGTATATCATTTCCCTTTGAGTATTTATCATTATCAGTGATTTAATGGGTGTGAGACTTTAAGAACAACCTCTCAGAGCAAAAAAAAGCAAAATATTGTTTGCAAAAAATTGTTCATAGACTGCGACATCCCAGAAAGAGAAAAAAAGCCGCAATCCGAGAAGGGGACTAGGGAAACACATTACACACTGTGAACCTCTGCAGTACACTTTTTACTTCCTCGAGCTTAGGAAGGTAATTCTTCAGAAGAGAAAAGTTACGTAATGATGCGAGAAACAAAGGCGAATTTTATGCCGAAAAACTCTTATTACGGGGCCCTGGTAACGAAAAAGTGGCTAAATCCAGTTGCTAGATTTAGAAGAAGAAAATCCTCTAACACGTGGTGTAGCAAGAATCCAAGTTTTGTGGGTTCTATATACCGGAAAATCGAATGATGGCAAAACGTCTGTGTGTTCGTTTGTCCGTCAGTGAACAACGCTAGCGGTTAAACCGTTCTGCCGATTTTCTTCAAAATTGATTTTTCCCCAATTGATTTGAATGATGGCGCGGTCCTTTGCGTTCGGAAATGATATTTTAATTTTGAGGAGTGCTTTACATACAGCGTCATGCCTTGTTGCTGAAAATCCCGGCAAACTGGCGAAGGTATGCGCCGGATCACGCTGCCACCTCCCGCGATAAAAACATGCACTGCACTTACGGGACTGTCTTTAGCTGTTGACGCGCCAGGAATCATCGCTCAATCAATCAGCCCACCGCACTCTCTCCCTCCACTCTCCCACTGCTCTCTTCCCCTCCCGTCTTCCACCACACTTTCCTCCCCCACTCTCCCACTACTCTCTCCCCCTCCAAACTCTCCCTCCACTCTCCTACCACACTCTCCCCCTTCCCTCTCCCACCGTTCTCCTTCCATTGTCAATTCACTCTTTCCCCACTCTCTACACTAATCCACCTAGGTTCCCAATTGGAATACTATTTGAATTTATTTTCCCTAACATTTCAAATGAGTATATTTGCGCGAATCTTCACACGGCTCCTTATCAAACGAACCGTTCTCCAGGATGTGACGCTTTCTCGGCGTCCCACCTGAAACCACACATGCAGTGGGAGGGGGGAGGGGAGGCGTTATCAGTGCGCGCGCACCCGCACCGCCGGTGCGCAGGTGCGGCGGCGGGCGGCGCCGGGCGGCGCCGCGCTGGGCCGGGCCGGGCGCTGGCCTTGGCGAGTGCGCCCAGGTGCGTTCTCCACGGCTGACTCACTCGCGAAAGCCCTCGCGGCGCCTGATAACGCCCCCCCTCCACCCACCCCTCCCTCGCTCCGCATTCCTCGGGTCACGCGCGCGACGCGTCGCCCGCTGATGAAGTTGGTGAGCGCCGCTGCGTTGAGGAAATTGGAGGTGGAGGAATTTTTTACATTCCCACATACATACGGAGTAATGTACGTGATATAGGGAAATTTATATAATGCTGCAAGAAAAAACAGCGGATTTTCGGCGGAAAAAATTCATTGCCGGGCCGTGATAACGGAAAAATGGATAAATCCAGTTGCTAAATTAAGAAAAAAATCCCCTAACACGTGGTGCAGTCAGAATCCCTGTTTTGTATGTCTATGAAACTGAAAAAACAATTGAAAGCAAAACGTCCGTCCGTTCGTCCTTCCGTCCGTTCGTCCTTCCGTCCGTTCGTCCTTCCGTCCGTTCGTCCTTCCGTCCGTTCGTCCTTCCGTCCGTTCGTCCTTCCGTCCGTTCGTCCTTCCGTCCGTTCGTACTTCCGTCCGTTCGTCCTTCCGTCCGTTCGTCCTTCCGTCCGTTCGTCCTTCCGTCCGTTCGTCCTTCCGTCCGTTCGTCCTTCCGTCCGTTCGTCCTTCCGTCCGTTCGTCCTTCCGTCCGTTCGTCCTTCCGTCCGTTCGTCCTTCCGTCCGTTCGTCCTTCCGTCCGTTCGTCCTTCCGTCCGTTCGTCCTTCCGTCCGTTCGTCCTTCCTTCCGTTCGTCCTTCCTTCCGTTCGTCCTTCCTTCCGTTCGTCCTTCCTTCCGTTCGTCCTTCCTTCCGTTCGTCCTTCCTTCCGTTCGTCCTTCCTTCCGTTCGTCGTTCCGTCCGTCCAGTGTATGTGAACAACACTACCGCCTAAACTATTCTTACGATTTTTTCCAAATTGAAGAAACTCGTCTATCTGGCCTGAGACGAAGCTCTGCAATTTTGAAAAACATTCATTGATTTTTGAGGGTACTTTTCATCAAGACCCCCGGACCTTTTCAAACGTTTTTCAAAAATGGCTCCACAATTTTTCTTTAAATATCTTGAAAGATCAGAGTAAAATACATTTATTAAGGTGGCACAGGGCATATTCATTTCAAACAGAGGAGCCTCTGTATGCTTTGTTCGTAGCATTGAGTCGCAACTTCTTCCACCTTTTTTCGAGTGACTCCCGTACTCCTTTATTTTTTGTAGCCCTGAAAATGAATCTTTATGCTCTGCGCTGAACCTTTTCTAAATTGATGCGATATTCTGTATGGGTTCCAACATACCGTGCCTTATTCTAACACGGGTCTCACTAGTGACATATAAGCTGATTTTTTACTTCTCACTGTAAGCCCCTTTAGCACCCGCATAACGAGATGTAAAGATCTCCAGGCTTTCCCGACAACGAAATTTACTTGATTTTCTTAACTCAATTTATTATCTAATTATATTCCTAAATATTTGCAAGATGTGACTGTAGGTATGACATTGTTGTTCAATTTGTACGCAATTTCACCATAACTTCGACCCGTACTAAACGTTATGGCATTGCTCTTTGAACTGGTTTCCATGCCGTTAGTTTTTGCCCAGGAGTGTAATTTGTCTGTCTCGCTGCAAACATCTATGTCCTCCTCTGATTTGATAACCCAATAGATGATACAGTCATCGGCAACGCGTCTTACATTTGAAGTTAAATTTTTTGGAAAGCCATTCAGATAGTATGAAAAGGCACGATAGTTACGCCTCATGAACTTTTTTTCCTTCTCATCCACTTCCTTTCCTTCATTTTCGTTTTTTTATTCCATTTAATGCTGGGGGTTTGTATATGTATCAATTTCCCCTCCTTGACATTGATTGTAGTGTTGTTTTTAAATTTGACATCATGTTGGCTGTCAGTGGTACCAACAAATTTTGTCTCCTATATTCACCCGCTAGGGAATGACCCAACAACTGTCACAGCCATATTTGAGGTGTTGACGTATAAAAGGTAGTAACTGACAAAATGTTCAAACAATTTTTTATTCATGGCAAGCAAAAAGCACATTTTTTAACACGTTTTCACCAACATTAATACATAAATTGCTTTAAAAGGAAGGCATACACTCATATCAATGTTACACATGACATTTTCGAAGTCTGGCACAGATTTGTCCATGAAATACTAGTTTCTTAAAATACAACCTAGAAACCACTCCTTAGACAAACTCGGAATTAATGTTATTTATACATTATGTACAAATTTTCCGGTAAAATGCATGATACTTTGCATCAAGGGAGTCCAACATAGATAACAAGTTTCTCCTTTTGGCATCAGGGATGACTGGTCTTCTTTCAAGGCTTGCAAGCACTGCAAGTGAGTGACATTAATGACTCTCCTATCTTAAAGGTCCTGTGCTGTGACCACATTTCGAGGATATTAATGAATTTCTTGTTTTTATTAGAGGAAAATCAGCTCTTGTGAGTCTAATCTAGCTGAGGGTGCTGATTTTGATAGGAGTTGGGTTCAATTTTTTTTTTGTTTGCTGCTTCATTTGATTACTACATATAGATATAGTACGTTACCTGTGCCTTTACCATGGCCTTCTCAATGACAAACCTAAAAATTCAAATTTTAGGCAGTTACGACCTTTCCCATGTCAATGCCACATTTAATCTGTTAATCCCACATTCCTGTGCATAAATCCCTGGGGCGAATTAATTTCGTAGAGAACCTGCCAGGATTTATTTTCGTGCCACAATCGTAATATGACATAATGAGAATTTTCTGCTTTTCGAAAATTTACAGATTCCAATCGAAATTGAATACAGTAACTCGGATTTTGAAAGTCAGTGTGCTGGTTACTACATCATTGACAACTGCTTTCACTTATTATTCTCTTTGGAAGCACGAAATTATTGGAAAGATACTGACGAAATAGTAATGTTCTAATAGTCGGAGCAGAACCGTTATCTCAGAATTTGCAGAAAATATCAGTGTGCAAAATTGATAACGGAGATCGTTGACTCGTGCGAAGTTACATCTTTCGTCACGCGGAATCATCTCCAAACGATCAGCGAACTTGAAGCGCACACACGTGCTCAGTAACGACGAAAGCGAAAGGCGATTTGGAATGTCCGGTGGAGATGTTGATTAACAGGATTACACACGTTTCATTAAAATGGAATGTGTTTCGCAGAACACTATCCTTCTTTAACTACATAATAATATTAGAGCAGATGATGATTTGTTTGTTGGTGAAGAAACAAGATTGCCAAAAGGTGGGTTTGAAATAGCACTTTAACTGTTACTTAAATTGTTATTCGCCTAATGTACAGGATGAGTCATTTCCGGTAAAAAAACAAACAAAATAAAACAATTAGATAACAATTGTTTCCCAGGACATTTTGCTGAGACATACTTCGTTTCTGTGCAGCAGTTTTTGACTGTTGTTCTGTGTTGTACGATAGGTATGATTAAAATTAATCGAACCGCCGAGGATTTTACTATGTACCGCTGAAGAAAAAGTACATTTTTTTCTAATGCAAATGACGAAACACGCCCATTTGTGAATGAAAGAAATTATGGGGCATGTTCTGACAACACTAGACCCCGCGCGGCCCTGCAATTGCGACAGACTTCACCAGTCAGCTCGTAGAATTTCAGAGCACGCACTGTTCGCAAATGAACAACGACCTTCCAAAAAGATAGCAGCGTTTCGCAAAAAGTTCCAGTGATATGGAGGGTTTTGCGAAAGGAGAAAATGAGGAAAGAAGCCACTTTGTACGGGTCTCAAAGCTTCTGAAGCCAAAATTGAAAAGGAATTATTAATTACTAACAATAGAAAATACTGGAATGAATCGCCCTGTATTTATAATGATGTTTAAATTTCTTTTGAGGTGAGGATGGTCCTTGGTATGTAACGTGTCTCCATACCCCTCCTGAGAACCAAGTGACGAGCGAACTGATCTCATTATCACGTGGGATGTCCCTCTCAACTATAAGTATCGGGTAGTACTTCAAGAATATGGTTACCGCCTCGAAATCCACGGACTGTTGTAGCGTTAAAGAAATAATCAATAATGCTAATTTCTTATTGCCAACCTTTGTACCGTCTTGTGAAATATTTCTACTTTTTCCTTGTTTTTATGGAAAAAGGGCGTTGAAGATGTTCTTTCCCTAATTGTTGTCATTGTGCAAGAATATGATGATGCAATGTGCGTACAAGTTGGACGCCGTACAATCTCCGCCCATTTGGCACGCTCGTTCATTTGTCAGCGGCTCATGTCCCTGCCAACTTTCAGCGCAACCATTTGCTACTGATTGGAAGTGATCAACATCTTCGGAGCGGACACTGCCCGTGCTTATGGATAGGGCTGCGACGTAAATGCTGAGGTTTTCAAAACATCGATGTTTCAATAAAACATCGATGTACTGAAGGCGATGTTTTTTGACCGTCGATGTTTTGTGATCGATGTTTTTACATTTTCTATTTTTTGTTGGTGAATAAAAAATTCTCATAATCACAATTTTGTAAAAGTTAAAGTATAAAATAATAACTTATGGTACCACTGTCTATATGTTCGAACCAAACGAACGTGGTTTCCACTACTTTCACACTATCCCTCGCCCAAGACGATCCTGATGTACTATTATTCCCGTCGTCTTTCCTCGTATTTCACTCACAGAAGCGTTTCATATTTTTTCCAGTGAAATTTTAATTATAAATTAACAGGCACGACCATTGTCAAATTAAATTTTGTTCCGCACGGATTTAATGTTAGAGTTTATTAAACCAGCTACGAAACATAGACATTTAAAGGCGTTCATGGGTTTTGGTCGATATATTACTAACATCAATGTCGTAGTCAAAATTAACGAAAACATTCTTCGCACTCATTTACATAATTTCTGCTCAGTTTTGTACTGTGGAGCTTACGTTATCCTTGCTACACTCATATACATTCAAGAATAAGGCGAGAAAGTAAAAAGACGGTAAATACATTACATTTTCTGATTCATTGAGTATCCTAAATTGTCTAATTTAATTTAAATAACAATGAAGCAGTCATACATGACATCACCCATTTTTGCAATGATTTGTCACAATAATATAGACATAATTATTTCATGGATTCCAACCCCCAAAAAAATCCAATGTGATATGCTGGTAGACTTAGCTGCTAAGGAATCAACTAAATTCCCTCTTCAAGAAAAAAATAATTGCACATAGCGACATCAAAAAAGACCTCCGTAGACACAATAAGATCAAATGGAACACTATGTAGTATAATTATCCTAGTCACCTTCATAAAATCAGAAGAAGAATCTTTTATAATGGCGCTCCTTCACTTCAAACAAGAAATGAATCTACTCTCGCAAAATTTCGATTAGGTCATAGCCCTCTTACTCACTCACACCTCTTTAAGAAAGAATCTCCATTACTCAGTATATTATATACGTTTATATCATAAATGCAATAATGGGTAAATAATGTAAACGAGTAGCGTAAAATGTGTATAGTAGTTTGTAAGGTTAGTATAAGATTAGGTTTAATATCTAGGTTAGCGCCCCCCACTCACATAACTGTACACATAATATAAATAAATGTCATTATATAGAGGGTGAGTCACGTAACTTTAGCACCTCCTGTAACTTTTGAACGGTTGAAGTAATTGCAATGCAGTTTTCACAGAAGTGCATGAGGGAATGGGTCTAATTGATACGTGAATTTACTTATGTTTTATCACTCGTATTTTATGAGATATTTGAGGTAACTTTGTTTTTTTCAAATGGAACTATGCATATTTTTTCAGTATATCATGACGAGTGTGAAAAAACAAATCCAATGATATACATATTGTCATATGTTAGATAAGCATTTTTTTGAGTAACTTTGATTTTTGCGACTAGGGTTTAACGGATATTTTGAATGTACTTGTAACAGTCCGCCATACAATGTCGTGCAGCGCTCCACCGGCATATTGCCCAGTGTATTCGAACGTACGCATGAGACATTCCATTTCAAATTACCTTTCCAAATTGCTTATTTAAATATCCCACATAGATGCCTTCAAATTTTTAAAGTACATAAAATTATAAGATGCATTGTAAAAAATTGTATATACGGCTGCTAATGACCTTGCAGTTCATGCGACCAAACAAATAAAGTTAGTTTTAAAAAATTGAATATCGGAGTTTGGCATCACGGATGTTTTGTTGTCGTTGTGCCATCACCACGTGCGGATGGCCAGACGCGCGGGGCCCCCGCTTTTAGCCCTGGCTCCTTGGAAACAAGGAAATCGATCGCCGGCGCCTGCGGAGTGCCGGAGGGCGGGGCCAGAGACGGGTGGGGCCTTTGTGCGCTATTTCGGGCCCATTGTCGGTGCACCTGCGGCGTCGCGTCGCGACGCGTCGCGGCCACGTGGCGGGTCCAGGCGTCGCGCCACCGCCGCCGCCGCCGCCTCCACCTGCGAAGCTCCGTCGTCGAAAGAAGCGCACGCGTTTACTGCGCACTTTGCGTCGGCGTCGGCGCTCGTTCCTGTGGGCGACAAGACATTACTAGAGACCGGATTTTTATGCAACTACATATTTTTGGTCTTTCTACTTACCGTTCTCAAATTTGTAATTGCCGCCATTGTAACACAATATCCAATTTTTTCGTTACATATTTTTTGTACTATATTACATTTTTACACATTTTGCTAATTTCACAAAACATTTTTATTCTGTCAGTTTTATAACATTTTTTTACGAAAATAAGTATTTTCAAAAAAAATCAGCATTTTTTTGCGTGATGTCTTCTCCAGGTAACCTCCGTCAAGACGCGTGAAATTCTCACTGTCCGTCCGGTCTGCTTCAGTTGTCTCAGTGGCGGGAATTGCGTATCAGAGACTGAGATCATTTTCATCTTTGAGTGTGGAAAGTATCACTGCAGCTGCATTTTGTGACTTTTAACTTTAATTTCTGAGAAACTGTGGCGATCGCCGTTGTGCATCACTTCGATGAGAGTACTGCACTGATTGTAGCTGGTCGTAGATATCGCCAGTTTGTACGATATCTTCTATTGCGTCTGGTCTGGCTGAAAAACTACGGCTCTGGATGGCAATAGATGAAGCTTTTACTGCTAACGGAAAAGTAGTCTGGTGTAAAGTTTGCAACAACTTGTGCTCTCGAAAAGATTTTTAAAACGTTTGTATTGTTTTTAAAATTTGTTTAGGGAATTTTTTTATAAATGTAATTTCGTATTATTTAAATGGGCTCTTATAATTAGTGTATTTTAATATTACATATATTCTATTTTACATATTTATTACTATTCTTACAGTTCTTACAACATATTTATGTACATATTTTGGCGTTTCATACCACATATTTTTGAGGTCTCTAGTGAGGCCCACAGTGTATCGAGCTAGTGTCTATTCTGGAGTAGTTATTTTCCTCTTCCTGTTCAGCATTTCAGGGAGTTTTAGGAAGTAGATGTGAATATATTGTTTTATATTTTATTGATACGTTACCGCTTGTTATTGCTTTCAATTCGAAGATCGATGTACACTGCTTAACTTACCTGGATCGAGAAACTCAAGGTTAAAAGGAAAATACGAAAACAGTTGAATGATGCTTCATGCTCTCTTATAGAGGGAATTATGAAAGAGAATTATGGGAAGGAAGTAGGAAAAGACAAATGAGTCAAGTTAACAAATAGTTAAGTAGGAAATAAGTAAATCTGAATCATTAAAACTAAAAAAAATAAAATATTTTATAGATCACGGGCGTTAACTGGTTCTAATGACCTCGGGCGACAAAATGTCCTCCGGCCTTTTGCGTATCGCCACAACCTTTCGAGAGATTGGTAGCCTTCAATCTTCAGTTCTACAATGCAATGACAATGACACATAGAATATAATTTTTACTTTCCGGCATCCTAAGCGTCCATTTGGTTTGCTGGATATCGTTCATAAAAGACATCTTGCGGCAAAAATTATGTCGCATTTTCCGCTTAACGCACAAATAATTGCGTCTTCTCACATTGAACCATTATACACCAGTTGGTGTATGCAGTTAGACTGCTTTTTTTTATTTTTGCATTAATTTTTCTTTCTGAACAAATATATTTATTTCTTTTGTAAATCATAAACAATTTACATGTTTCTGGAGTGTTTATATGTTTCTGAAATGTAAATTTTCAGATAGAAAGTATTTTTTTAAACCAACTTTCGATTGCTTGTTGTGTCTCAACCATTCGGAATATCTAAGGAGTTTATTAGACAAAACATGCTTAAAATTGTCATAAGAGAGTTTTTCGAAGTTTCGACGTTTCCTCCCTGGATATCCTGTTTCAAAATCCTTATCAACTTCTAATGAATGTTTTTCTTGAAAGCATTGAGTACTCGACGCCATTCCTACGTAATGTTTCAGGAAACAGGTGTACGTATACATATTCATAAACTTGTCGTGTGACGCTAATACTCTAACACCTAGGAGAAAAATACTTAACTCTCGCTCATGTTGTAAACTGATAGAAACATATTTTTTCATAAATGTATGTTCGTATTATTGAAATATATTGAGCAATTGTGAAGTTCTTTTCAATGCCGGTATTTTTCCAAAGTATAAAGTTAGAACTCATTCACCGAGTGACAAACAGAAACATCAGAACAAGTGATGATACGAATGATATGTTTGAGCTCTGAGTTCATATTCGTCCAGATCATTATCTTTTATGGGTTCGAGGGGCTAAGGTGGAGTGTTTACAAAACAAGAGCCGGATATTTTGCAAGGTGCAGCTGGACGTACCAAAAGTTTGGTTCATAGTCCACGTACTTCAAGTATGTGTGGAGATTTCGGCGTCTCTACGGTTATTTACTAATTTGTCCTTATGTGTTCAGCAGTGCTTCCAACAGAATGCAACGTACTTGAGGCTGTACGTTCCATTAGAAGAAAATACTGTAAAACAAACATACAGCCAACGCTTATTAGTAAGTTTTTGTACGTTGTTTCCCGACTTTCTAAGTGAATGTTTTTTACATTTTATATGGCAATGTTTTACATTTTCTATTCACTGTCCTATCTATCATCCATGTTTTCCTTTATTCTAACTTTATAAAAGTAAGGTCATTCATCAAATACTCATGAATTTTTGCAATAGGGAATCATGGGTTCTTTTCGTTGTTAAAGACGCAACGTCCTTTTTCGTTTCGTTTCGTAATTTCGTTGATAAAGACGCAACCATATTCTTACTTATTTTGACTAGTAATCGTATTTCATTCGTTGTAAAAAGGCCCATTCAAAAACAAATCATGGTAAACTTCTCATAAGAAGCACATAAGAAACAAGAGATTTTCGTCTATTTTTTCTTTGCCTTCTTCTTGATATTTTTCTCTTTGCACGTTTTGGGTAATAAAAAACGTACGTTCTAGGATATATCTTAGTAGTTCCTAGTGTCGTAATTGATGTTCTCATTGCGTTTATAATCTTGCATTGTATTGAAAATGCGAGATAAAGATTTTGGACTTAATCTAGTAATAAGCTTATATTATAGTTACCTACATCAATCTATCTTGTTATTTATGTAGCATATATTGTAAACTCTTGATGAAATTTGCATGTTGTTCCTTGACGTATTTTTCTACTCATTGTAGAAAGCGCATATCTCCACTTTGGATTCACCCTTCTTTGCTCCTGTTATAATAAAATTTTCAACATCATATATGAAAGAGTGTGCATTACATCTTTTCGAGGTAGCTTACTTGAATTCAACTCGTGACACATTCCATGTTTTATCTATAAAGGAAGCAGTGAAGAGGTTTTCACAACTTGAAAGAGGATAGCGTCAACCGGTAATAGGCAACTATGTGACAATTTATCGTTTAATGTACTGATTCCTTTTGCATATCGTTTTGCTTAATGAAAATTGTTCCGCATAGTCACGGCAGTGTGTGCTATCGTTAAATTTCCAGGATCCTACAGCCTGTTGGTTTGTATTACGTATTTAGTTTCGCATTTGCTGACTAAGCGAGAAGATTGCAGATATTAGCATACGCTTTCGTTAACAGTTGGATCTACTTCAATTAGGATAAAATTTATTGTCCATGCTACAGGATCCGATAAATCAAATTAATTATTGAATATTTCTGTCATGTAACTTTAGATTGCCTTCCTGCTTTCGGATTCCTTGAGTCCGCGGATATAAAGAATAGCCCATTCCGTTGCACTTTCTTTCCGCCATTTTACCGTCCAGTACTCAAAGGAGTTCCAACTGTGTGGTATATATGTGTGTGCCATCACCATCAATTTACCCAAAACTTTTTTAATACACTTTATTAACCCTATAATGCCGCGAGTTCTTATTATTTCTCCAAAACTCCATCCAGCTGCTCTGATCGTCAGTCCGTTGTTTCTCCGATCAACACCAGGCGAATGTCGGAGCAATACCCTAACAAATGGGCATCGAACCACCCCGCTCCCCGCCCCGCTCCCCGCCCACTCCACACCCCGCACACTTCCAGCCCCACCCAGCCCCGCGCCTCCTAGCCCCGCCCAGCCCCGTCCAGCCCGCCTCCCCCGCTCCGCCTCACCTCATGTCCGCCCCCCTAGCTCCATCCCGCCTGCTCAGCCCACTCCCCTAGATGCGCCCCGCCTCCCCCCAGCTCCGCCCCGCCTCCCCCACCCAGCTCCACCCTGCTTCGCCCCGCTCCCTGCCACGGACGCTGGGGATGCACCAGGGTTGACCAACGCTGCGCCGCTCTGATCCGACTACACGATCAGTTTCGCAAGATCAAAGATCTCAGATGCATAAATCTGTCTTGTGATGTGAACCACATACCCATGCATGTGAATTAGCAGTTAGCCGGAACGAAATAAGACCTTTAAAACAAGTTGGTTGATGCCGACGGCACAGTTTGCAATATGTTTTTAATTGAAGTTATGTGTCTTAATAATCTCTTTCATACTCATTTCTTTTTGTGTTGATTTACTGCAATAATTTGACTTTGCAGTTATATATTATATTACAGATTGTTACTGATTATTTTATTGTTGTAAGTACTTGATAAAGCGGACGTATTTGTAAGCGAAACGTTGTACCTGCAAATCTGGGGTCTGGTAACGAAAAAGTGGATAAATTCTATTGCTAAATTTAGAAATAAATTTATAAATTTAGAAAATTAAATCCTCTTACTCGTGATGTTGCCAAACTTCGTTTTGTTGCTTCTTTTTTGTTCTGTAATGAAATAAATCATATTGTGCTTTAGTTCAAAGACGTTAACTGTCTCTATTTAAGATACATCATTCCATTAAATGGATAAGTCTTTTGTTTAAGAGATGTATTTGTTGTCTTCGGAGCAAGAGGGAGGAAAGAGACTTATGCGTGAGGCATGGGCGACGAATGTAGGTAGCGCAGTAGCTTGGTCAAGTTACGAATTTTTCGACAAGTTAGTTTCAATGTAAAGTACGGCGTTTAAAGTTGCTACAGCCGTCCCGAATAGCTAAGGTTGCTAAGACTGAAGGACCGTAAATGCCTCGTGCCTGAAGGGTTGCGGGTTCGAATCCCGCCCGGGGCATGGATGCTTGTGTGTGTCCTTGTGAGAGTTCCGCTACTGTTACTCTAAAGTTACAAAATCCAATGTTAATTACCGTGGACGCTGTTAATTACCGTGGACCTTCGAAATTCAAAAAGCAACCTTAAAATAAGTGAAAAAAAAGTAGCAACAATGAGTAATTACAAATAGTAATTTCGGAGTAGTTATTTTAATCTAATGAGATACAATAAAAGAACAATTGAATTCATGGATCGTCAAAATGGGAGATGGTATGAACGGCTTGTTGCTGTAAAAGATAAACTTTTCGTTTTTCTGTTTAAAGTATCACCAGAGATAGTTGAAGAACAATTTTTTTTGAAACAGAGTAAAATAATATATTAATGACCAAAATAGCTATGAAATCAGTAAGAATGTGCACATCTCAAAACTAATTCTTAAATGTTGAGTTTGGTAAGGTCAAAGCAAAGTGTTGTTTTATTCTAATATTGCTAAGGATTTATTATACTTTTTTTGTTATTAGAGAGATGTGAATAAAATGTACATGGAGAGGGAGGAGTGAATGGTAAGAAGTTGCCATTGTAATAAAGTTTCTCTGTGTGACGAAGAACAGCTCAGGCGGGCGTAGTTCGCAAGTTACGGTGAAGGGAATGCGTCATGTTCCTTACATTCTTTCCAGGAGCGAATGTTCAATTGGAAAGATGTTTGATTTTTGCTGGATATACTTGTTTCCACCGTACCACATCATACTTGTTCCCACCGTTCTATCAAAAAGTTTTTGTTTTTTTTTCAACCAGTGTGTTCTTTCGTTTTCATTATCACCCTTGTCTCTTTTTGGCTTGTTTTTCACATTTGATTTGAATGCCTTGTTCCGCCTCACATAGCTGTATTTTGCCCGCACCTCTGTGGCCTGTCCTGCTAAGGCCTGTTCCGACTTCTAAAACATCGAATATTACTCTGTCGCATCTGCTTACGCGGTGCGTAGCAGTTCTTCACTTTTGAGCTAAATATAAATACGATATCGAAAGTGTTCGAGAGATTTCCCCGATGTGTTCGATATGTTGCGCTCGTAATTAGCGTATCTAACATGCTGTATCGGCCGCGCGTGACAACGAGGCCGCTTGCGACGTGACAGCTGTCAGGAGCGCCGCCAGCCGGCCGGGTGCCTGCGGATTGTTGTTGCTCTGTTGAGGAAGCGCAGGCTGCAGCTGACAAGCAAGGCGAGGGCGCTGGAATTCTTGAGGCAGTTGTAGACTCCCCAACCCCCCGCCCCTCCCCCACTCCTTCCTGGTTCCTCTACCGCTCCACCCACGCTCCTTCCCCGCTCCTCCACCGCTCCTTCCCCGCTCCTCCACCGCTCCTTCCCCGCTCCTCCACCGCTCCTCAACCGCTCTTCCACTGCTCCTCCCCCTCTCCTCCCCCGCTCCTCTCACGCTCCTCTACCGATCCTTACCCCGCTCCTCTCCCGCTCCTCCACTGCTCCTCCCCCTCTTCTCACACACTCCTCCCACGCTCCTCCACCACTCCTCCCACGCTCCTCCACCGCTCCTCCCTCGCTCCTCTCCCACTCCCCTCCAACCCTTCCCCCGGACCTCGCCCGCTCCTCCCCCGCTCCTTCCCCGCTCCTCTCCCGCTCCTCCACTGCTCCTTCCCCTCTCCTCACACACTCCTCCCACGCTCCTCCACCGCTCCTTTCCCGCTCCTCCCCCGCTCCTGTCACGCTCCTCCCCCGCTCCTTCCCCGCTCCTCCCCCGCTCCTCCACTGCTCCTCCCCCTCTCCTCCCACGCTCCTCCACCGCTCCTCCCCCTCTCCTCCCACGCTCCTCCACCGCTCCTCCCACGCTCCTCCACCGCTCCTCCACTGCTCCTCCCCCTCTCCTCCCACGCTCCTCCACCGCTCCTCTCACGCTCCTCCACCGCTCCTTACTCCGCTCCGCTCCGCTCCCGCTCCTCCGCTGCTCCTTCCCCTCCCCTCCCCCTCTCCTCCCACGCTCCTCCCACGCTCCTCCCACGCTCCTCCACCGCTCTTCCACTGCTCCTCCCCCTCTCCTCCCACGCTCCTTGCCATTTCTTCCCCCGGAAAAATTGAAGTTTTAATTTCAAGTTTCTCTTCCATTTTGAATTTTTGTTCTCGCATGGCCCGCAGAGAACATTTGATCTGGTGGGATATCTTTCCGTCTTTTTCTTCTGTGAGAATTTCATTTTTCTTTCGCTGAGCGCCTCCCCCTATCTTTGTGTTCAGTAATTTACATTAAATTGGATGTTATTCAAGATTTTTCTGTAAATTCATAATTAATGGTTCATTCTAACAACGTCTGTGATCCTTAAACTTATTTTGCGTAACGAATCTGTAATATTTCCTGTCTTATTATGGAGATCATTTTGTCTCATTTGCTGTAACATTTTCCTTCTTTTGAGCCCCGGATATTCCAATCTTTTTTTCCAGCTCTTAGATTTTTTTATCTAGGTCAATATCTTATTTAATGTTCAAATATCCCAATTGCTTGTCGTCAGTTTTCTCTAAAAAGCACGTAGCAAATTTCACAGAAGATAAGAAATCCAATTATACCTGACACTGCAATTATGAAATCATAATTAAACAGTTTATCTTAAAGGAAGCTTCTTATTCATTTCTTCTTGTTGTCTTCTTCTTTTTCTTCTAATGCTATAATCATGAGTTGTTTAATAAAAATAGACATAAATAAAAGTTTACTAACTTCATTTTATAACGTAACACTTTTCAACGTACGTGTTCCCTAATTTACCGCATAGTTGCACAGAGGTTAATGTCCGATTTAGGTCTTTAAATTTAGATTCCTTAATTTTTTCAGCAAGATGTTTTGAATATTTTTAAACCGACTAAAATGAGACTATAATGATACTTAAAGAAAGTTGACAATGCGTGTCGAAAGACGACCTTTTCTGTTGCAAGAAATCATTCATAACCGGACATTTTACGGCACAAATTATGACAAGAGATTTTGTAGCACGAATAATTGCGTCATCACATATTCGGCCAATCGCAGCGAGAGAATCGGTGGTGGGATGTAGAGGCAAACGGAACAGCTGGCCACCATTTTATTCCCGCACAGATATCAAACAGCCGAGACGTCAGAAAGTTGTTTCGCAAAATTAAGTTTGATTCTCTTATAAATGTATAATGTTGTTATACAAAAAAAATAGCGTATGCAACTCGTTTATAATGTCGCTTTATTGAATTCGTACACTTTTAAAAACACGCTCCTAACGTCTCTCGTTTTCAAAACACACACTCATGCAATAAAGCTCAACTTTATAAACTAATTGCACAAACGTCTATTCGGGGCTTCTCCATTCGCCATAGTGCCGTGTGGGACTAGTGTGCGGCGCGGCGGGCGAGGTCTCGCGACACGAGCCATTTGCCTGTCGCGGCGGCAGCTGCCCGCCTGCGCCGGCGCCTCCGCTCATTAAGACGCCGCCTAATTCCGTGCGCCGCGCGTCGCGCGTACTTGAGGGTAAAATTAGAAGAAGAACTTTTCCGTCGCCTTGGAAGCGCCCTTTCGGCCCGGCCGCACCCGGCGCTTCGCGTTCGATCGAAGGGGGCGGCAAACAATCAGCAATCTGCGGTCGACCGATATTTGTCGACGTTCGGTAAAAAAGCCGCTAGATGTCCGCGCACGATCCGATGAGTTTGGCTTAGTGTGGTCGAGGTCGATGCCACGAGCGGGAGTCCGGGGCACGAGTGCCACGACGAAATCGCCTCTCCACGCACTTCATCTCCCCACCACCACAGACCACGCCATCTCCATTATAAAACGGCGGGGTTACTACTACTCGTAATAGTTCTCTTTCCCGACGCTAGTTGCGCAGAGAAGTTCGCGGCATGCTACGGTGCCACTGCCACCAGTAGGAGACCTTGACACCACTGGTTTAGCTTAAAGCCAACATTGCCGCTGCCTCTGCTGGGACTGTGGCCGGGGGAGAGGGGCTAGGTCTCGTGTCTCAGTGGCAGATTTTCGACTCCAAGTATATAGCTCGAATTCAGCCGCTGTCTGGAGGATTTTAGCGGCCCGCTGCTCGATCGGTAGTTTTGGGTGGTTTCACTGATCAACACTTCGCGTATGCCCTAACCCTGACAAATTGGCCATGTACTGTTATCTTTTCTTGTTATCTAGTCTTTTATTTGTCTTATCCTTTCTCTTTACAGTCTGCCTCTATCTGTCTGTCTCTCTCTCTGTCACTCTTTCTCACACACACACACACTTACGTGCATTATACTACCACACAGGTTGGGGGCTAAGAGCTTGTTTCGGCTGGGGCGGCGATACCTGCAGGGGGAACATCGCAAGTCTACCTGCGGGACGGCGCCAACTGACGCCATCCGAGTGGAGAAGGAACTTCGTCACCTCCAGGGATTAAAGATTCACTACACTAGTGGGACTAATGACCGTAGCAGTTGACGTTCCCGGGAACAATATAATCAAATAATCTACGTATGAAGACTTGCGTAATTATTCATAGTATGTTTGCGGGTTTGCTGGTGTCCTTTCTGAAACATCGTTTATGCTGCGTGGTACCCATCCATGCAAAACACGTTCGTTCCGGGTGTCGCACCGCTTCCAGAGCCATCCCTAACCATTTTGCTTTGAAGCAACGATCTCCAGTGGAGCCATTCTTTAATTCGTATATTAAGCGAGCAGATTCTTGCAAACCTATTCGTTCGTCTTCGTTCCTTCGTGTCTACGCAGCTTTCCGTACTTTTTTTCTCCTCAGAGATTTCCTGTACGCGAGGAAGAGATCCGACATTGTGAAGAGTCGTAAATGTATTTGGGAATTTGCTGCGAGCTCAAATGACTCTTGAAAACTGTCTGATCAGCGATTTCTGCCCGCTGTGTGACGGCAGGCCAGTGATTCAACATATCAGGACCACGCTGCTATTACGTACTCGAAACGACCTTTGGTCGCTTCTGGATTCTGTTAGCGGAGTTAAGTAGCACTGAATTATGTTCATGCGGCAACGACCAGCAATTCTAACTAGCTTGTACAGTTCTTATAAAACACGGTCTTGTGTTGAAATGATGTTGACTTTATTTCCTTTTTTTATGTGGACAATCTGGTTTCTTTCAGTACCACGGAACTATAAAAACGTACTTTTCAATTTGAGATAAACGGTTAGTTGGTTTTGGTGTCTAGTTGATGTTGATTTAAAATCTTTCCACTGTTAACAGTATTTACAAATCTACTGATTATATTTCGTTGGAAGAAAATTATTACATTCACCAAAATAGTACCAGCAGGTGGCGAATACTCGCTAGACATAAATTAATAAATATTAAGCCGATCTGCGTTATGAATTCCTCATTCCACAGTAAACTAGAGAAAAATCGTAATTGTAGACAGTGTGCGAATTAAAGCAATCACGTGTTAAAGCAACCAGCCAAAATTGTTTGAACTCATGGATCCATTTCCCCGAGCAGACGTTGATCGTCCCTGTTATCTATTATTTAGGACGTGAATAATCGTTCATGGAAAGCGACGTGCTGATAGTAATTCCCACTTGGAATTCTTTTCAGTTTTGGTAAGACGAGAACATAAGATATCATCACTCCTGCAAGATTAGGATTTGTATCATTCTATTAGAGAATATTCATCTTAGAAGTATAAATTACTTTTTCACAACTCTACTTAATGTATTACTGTAAATAATTAATGAAATCTGTTGTATCATATATTGGGTGAATGTATTTTTTAACGTACATTTGACGCAAGCGTGAAATTTTTCTGCGTCTTCACCTTATGGAATCCAATGCTTAAAACTCATACCTATACTGTGAGTTTTCTAACTTTGCCCCTCAAGGTCCGTCATCACGATGGAATATGTCACGGTATTTCGCGACGTTCAGAATCGTGCCGCCAGATACCGCATGATCGCGACCGTGTCAAGCAGTGCCTTCTAGCGGCATGACGAAGAAAAACGCGAAATGCCGTGTGATATTCCGTCGTGGCCATAGGGGATTGAGGGGCAGAGTTAGAAAACTCGAACTATACGGCTGCATTAGAAAACGAGGAGCAATAAATCGAGTGGTACAATCAGTACGTACTCAATGAAACGAAAGCCCGATGAACCTATCGACTTAGAAATATAGATACGTGTGCTACTCTTCTTTTGTGCTCGCCCCTACAATTCAGACTCCCTCCTGAGCCTCGTACGATGGAGCTCTTCGTCTTTTCCTCGTTGTATTTCTGTCGGAAGAAAGGCGTTGCGCAATTGCACTTCGCGAATTATCGGGGGCAGCTCCGCCCTTCGTCTCCTCCTCTCTCCGCGCCACGCCCCTCCACTCCGCTCCGCTCCGCTCCACTCCACGCGTGCAGGTGCCTCCACACAAAGCGCGCGACGCAGCAATCAAATCCCTCAGGTGTGGGTTTCAACAGCGCACTTCAGAACTCCCATCCTCGCGGGCCTCTTGGCTGCTCTATTTTACAACGCAGTGCCCGGCGATAGTGACGCCTGGTCACAAGATACTTAGTCAAGTAAACAAGAAACTTAAGCCGGCCCGGTGGCCGAGATCGGTAGCCGGTGGCCGAGAAGCGGTAATGTCGTAGCGATCTCGTACCCAAGGGTCGCGGGTTCGGGTCCCGCCTCGAGCATGAGTGTAGGTGTTTGTCCTTTCTCCCCCTATCATTACCAACCATATCGTTTCATCTTCATAGATACGATAACATTAAAATCCAATAGTGGTCACTAATGACCTAGATGTTGATGCGGCCATAAATAACAAAAAAAAACAAAAACAAAAAAAACTGTAAGTCAAATAAAATCGTTTTACACATCCAGCGCTGAATTTTATATGGTTTGGGTCCATGAAAGGAAACTGTTTTTGGTCTTGGCACATTAATATTTTACAATATTTATGTCATCGATTCTTTAGTATTATTTGAGATGCTCGAAAGGAGTGTACTTCCTCCTACACCTCTTAATAATCTATCTTTTCCTTCTCCTCCTCCGCCTTCTCTTCCTTTCCCTCCTCCTCCTCTTCCTCCTCCATGTCTTCTTTTCCCTCTTCTTCCTCCTCCTCCTCTTCCTCCTCCATCTCTTCCTTCTCATTCTCCGCCTTCTCCTTGTTTCCCTCTTCCACCTCCTCCTCCTCCTTCTCCTCTTCCTCCTCCATCCCTTCCTTGCCCTCCACAGCCTCCTCCTTTCGCTCTTCCTCCTCCTCCTCCTCCTCCTCTTCCTTCTCCATCCCTCTACCTCCTCCACCGTCTTCTCCTTTCCCTCTTTCAACTCCTCCTCCTCTCACCTCCTCCTCCTCCTTTCCCTCTTCCTCCCAATGGTGCTCATGTGTGACCGCGGCCCTCCTTCCGCCATTCCCCTCCCATCTCGCCCGTGCCCGGGCGAGCACCTCTCGCGCCGGCGGACCCGCGCTCGACTCCCGGAGGGCAGCATCGGACGCGTCCTCTCCTCATTCATGCGAGCGAGCGCCGTTATCGGCGACGCGGATCGGCTCTGCGCCGGGCGGGGCGGGGCGGTCGAATCCAAATGCGGATCTTATCTGCGCCGCCGTGGGGCGATAGTTCTTCCCGCCGCCGCCCCGGGCAGAAGGCGTTACGCAACCGCCCGCGCGGACACCTGCACGTCGAGAGGCTTTGGCTCAATCTCCGCCGCGGCTTTGTTGGCGCGGGTGCGAGGGCCGGCCGGCGATAAGGGCGCGGCGCGAAACGCCCGCTGCGGAGGAATTAGAGCAACCTGCCGGCGGCTGCCGATAACCGGGTTGCCAACCTAACCCCTCCAAGACTCTGCCACACGAACCCCCGTCAAGAATAAATTTCCTTTCCGTATATTACTAAGGGGTCATCCATAAAGTACGTAGCGCTAAAGGGGGAGGAAGGGGGGTCTGAGGCAGCGTTACGCTGTGTTACATAGCGATAGGGAAATGCGTTACAAGGGGGAGGGTAGTATAGAAAATACACGAAATTTGCGTTGCGTAATTTATCGACTGCCCGTAAACAAATTCTCAGATCTCTACCCAAGTAGAGTTATTCATATAAAGATACATTATTAAGAGGGTGGTAGAGGTAAGATGTATTTTAAGATTAGTATTGTATATTAAGTGCCCCTTGTGGTTGGCGTCAGGAAGGGCATCGGGCCGTAAAAAGCATTTCCAAATCTGTCTAAAAATGGAGTTGCGGAAAAATTAATAAAAAAATTGAGCCCGCTCCCATTAGCACCGACCCCTTAGTAACGGGGAAAAGGCAGAAGAAGAAGAAGAAGAAGAAGAAGTATGGTAAGTTAATTGCAAAAAGATATAAGCAACTATTACTAATGTAGAGTGTATGTATCATTGATCTTCGTATTTTTCTGTCTAAAAGAAAATAAATTAAAGAAATAACTGGGTTTGATTTTGCTTAACCGTTTTCTTTTTTTCTGTAACAATTTTTTAAAAAGAAAAATTGAATAATCCGGTAAAATGGGCGTTGAAAGAGAAATAAATTATAATAACAGTAGTAAACAGTAGTAAACTAGTATTCAGGATAGCGTTTTTAACGTGGTTAAATTGGAAACAAGAAGTAATGTCACGTGCCATATGACAGCATTACATGTCAGCTATTCCTTTCTGAAATTCAATACTTTTTTATCGTTCTTTTATTGATGCATTTCTTTTATCTCAATCTCAGCGTATGACTTACGTGACAGCTGCTAAATTTAATTGTGAACGTTATCATGTAACGCAATTCTTTTAGGGTATCTCATTGCCAAAGGCATTGTTAAAGAAGGAGAGTCTCCGTGTAAATATTACTGTATTAAGTGTCACTTAACGTTATTGCGGGAAATAAATTCAAAGTAGTAAATGGTCGCCTTTAAGTTTACTCTAGAAGGACAAGAGTTTTTCTTGTAAACTTTCAGGAGTAACACGACCATATGTGTGTCATGCTGTAAATTCCTCCTGCGGGTTCCTCACCGCCCGCAATTCCGTTCGAAGGATCGCGTTCCCGTCGCTGTGCAACTGTTGCGCGGCCCAGATGCGAGCCAGGGAGGACGCGATAAGAGCGCGCCTAGCGGCGACGCGCGGAACCGCCCGGCTGCACGCTGCTTGTCTTCTCCAGTGGCATTCCTCAGGGATGGCGATGAGATCTCTCGCGTCGGTGCCGCATTTTATTACGATGCTCGATGGCTCTATAAGGGCGAAGCGGTCTGATTCTAACGCCGCGTTTATGTGGGAGCGCGGATCCGCGATGCGAGCCGAGATAGCGCGAACAAGACACCAGCTGCCACAGAGACGGTTTATGTGGGAGCGGGGCGTGCACGGGCAGAACGTTCAAGGGGAGTGAATTATAATGAGGGACTCGTTTAATATTAATGCACTTAAATCGTGACAAGGTCTGGTTAAATAGAATGTTAAATAAGTCAAGTGTATTTGGGATTTAGTGGTACAAAATATTATTTCTTTTTTAGTTTCCTGAATTCAACTAGATCGTTAATACATGTTGAATCATATAGGATAATATTGCATATCATAGCAATGGGAAATAGCATGTTTACGTCGATGCTTTATCGCACATTTTCATGTGTATTTCCTTAATTTTTCATTTTGAAATCCATGTTATTAAATTATATTATGACATTATATTATGCTCTGAAATGAATGGCTACCAGAAGTACTGTTCCACTAAAATCATCAATTAATAAATATGTTGAAACTGATACTTTAGTGACTTCCCAAAATATACACAAAACGTATATGTATAGGAAAAACGTGTATGTAATTTCATTTATGTAACGAAACGGTCAATAATAGCTTTTTAAGATTTCAAATAAAATAGTGGCTCCTTAAATGTTTCAGAATTAGAAATCAGAAAGCAGCATGATTAAAAAACTAAAATAATAAAATAAGAATGAACATCAATTATAAGTAAATTAATTTTTAAATATGTTTTTAGTAATTTCTAACCTATTTCCAAACCTTTTATTTTCCGTCCATTTATTAAGGCCATTAAGGCGAAGTCGCAACCATATGTCTCAGGCGGACGGCCTGGAGAGATGGGGCGTGGAGGGCGGAGCAAGCGAGAGCGGGAGTAGACATGGGCACAACTCTAACCCAGAGGGGGCATATTGGGGATGGCTGGTGCCGGAGTGATCTTCGTTTGCGGGGACCGGTTAAGGGAGAAGTTGGAAACAGGAGCAAGCGCAGAGGGCAAAGACGGGAGGACGAGGGTTTGGTGCGAGCTTGTGGAGGCGGCTGGCCGAGAAAGAGACGGAGGAAGGAGAGATGGTAGGCCGAGGCAGGACGTGAGCGCGGTGAGGTCGACTGGGGAGGAAGGGAAGGGTGGTCGGGGCGGAAGGGGAATGAAGAGTGGAGGAAAATGGGAGCGGCACGACCCTGTGGGGAGGCGGGGGCGAGTGGCTTGGCTGGATCCAGCGGAGGGGGGAGTGGGAGGCAGTGTCAGATGGAGAGTAGGGGCGGAGGAGGGAGGTCGGGCACACCTAGGGCTCAGTGGGGAGGCAGGGGCCAGTGGGTGAGCTGGGCCCAACGGAGGGGGCAATGGGAGGGAGTGTCAGAAGGAGAATGTGGGCGGAGGGGGAGGTCGGAGCGACAATTGGCAAACCCAGGGTTCAGTGGGGTGGCGGGGGCGAGCGGGTGGGCGGGTCCTGGCGGAGGGGGGAGGGGGAGGGTGGTGGGAGCGGCTATGGACCCAGCAAGGGCCCTGTCAGGAGGTGGGAGCGAGTGGGTGGGCTGGTCCCAGAGGAGGGGGAGTGCGAGGGAGGGACACATGGAGAGTGGGAGTGTAGGAGGGAGGTCGGTGGGGAGGCGGGGGCGAGCGGTGACGGTGTGGTGGGCGGGCGGCGCTGGCAGCGGTGATTAATGCGCGGGCGGTTCGCGCGATTAGCGCGACCCCCACCTGCCGCCGCGCAGCCAAAGGGCAGAGGTGCCCGCGGCCGCGCGGCGGCGGCGGCGGCGTATTCCCTTTTACGCGGCTAATTAACGGGCGCAAGGCGCCGCCGCCGCCGCCGCTGCCAAAGCAGTCGCTGCCGCCGACGTCGCCGAACGCCAGAAACCTCCTTTGCTACGAACATGGACCCCTCCACCACCTGTCGACCGTTCTATCTTTCACGGTGTATGCATCTCCAACCGTTGGGGCACTACCGAACCCCATCACTGAAGCAATGACAGCCATCGAGTCATGACAGTCGTCATTGTTGGGAATACGAATGTGTGCGGAAGATATTTCATTATTGCAAGATATACCAGGATAAAGAATATTTCGAAAGTAAAAACTTTTATTTGAGTAAAGTGTGTTCAAACAATAGTGTTTGTTGCAAAGTGCTGGAGTGCGATCAAAGTATTTTCGAAACCAGGTTCTTTTTTGTTTTATGAGAATTGTATTACCGTCCAACGCTCGCGACGTCCTCTCCGCCGCTCTTTCTGCTCGTATCACCCTTGGTGACCTCATCCATGGTTTGGCAGCGGTCCACCTGCCACATATTGCCAAAATCGCCTACGCTGTTCATTTGTGGTACAAAACTTTGTTTCTGTATCGCACTAACTCTCCCTCACCCACTCGTTATCATTATCACTGATGCCTACAACAATCTGAAGTTCTCACATTCATGTGGGATAGCTACCTCATTTTCTGACTTTCCTTCCATGTCATCTGAGAAATGAATTACGTTATTTCCTGAAGACTACGTCTTCGTTTTTCCGTCCTATCTTCCACCTGCATTGCCGACCTGCATTGTGTATTCCCTGCCCCTTCTCATCCATCACCATATTCATCGAAGGTGCTTTTCTGACCTGACTCCTCCAACATCATCTTTCAAATGGAAACTTTCAAATTTAATTTCACTACCATAGCCGCGCCGGCTCCGATTTCGCCTCTGCCATCGCCATCACCATCGCCATGGCCATCGCCACCGCCATCGCCACCGCCACCGCCATCGCCGCCGCCACCGCCAATACCACCGGCAATGCCACCGCCATCGCCAAAGCCACCGCCACCGTCAACGCCAACACCTTAGCTCTAATCGTAACCCTGGCCCTGGCTCTGGCTCTAGTCTTACCCCTGGCATTAGTCTTAGCCCTAGCCCTAGTCTTAGTCTTAGCCCTAGTCTTAGCCCTAACGATAGACGTAGCCCTGGTCCTAGTTTTAGTCCTAGACCTAGTTTTAGCCATAGCCTTAGCCTTAGCCCTAGCCCTAGTTTTATCCCTAGTCTTAGCCATGGCTACAGCCATCCACAGCCACAGCCACTTCAGCCACAGCCACTTCAATCACAGTCTCTTTTACCACCTCCGCCTCAGTTTCTGCATCCACGCCCATCTCCACCTGAACAAACTGTTCCTCCCACAGTTCCTCTGCCGCCACAGCCATCGGCGTCAACCCTAGGCTTGACACTAGCATCGGATCCCCTCACCACCAACACCACGGTCAATACGTTCGCCGCCAGCAACGCCTCCGCCGCTGCCTCCGCCTGCGCTGCCCGGCCGTCGTCCCTGACCCGCGGGGCGGGGCGGGGCGGGGCGGGGCGGGGCGGGGCGGGGCGGGGCGGGGCGGGGCGGGGCGGGGCGGGGCGGGGCGGGGCGGCGCCAGTGCAGCGGCCGCGGAGACTTACGAGGGCGGCTCCTTTTCGGGTGGAACGAGGCGCAGCGCCCGCGCCGCCTCGCGCCTTCCACGGGCATTTGCGCGGCCACCCCCCCACCCCCTCACACACACAGCACCCCGCCCCTCCGCCGCTCTGCTGGAGCGGTCTGCGATGGAGCGCCATCTCCAAAAGCTGCCCGCGAGTCCAACTGTTTGGGGGAAGGGTAAGGTGCGGTACGCTGCGGGCTTTCAACGGTTACCTAGTCGGCCCCGTGGCAGAGATCGCTAAGCCAGTAGTGCCGTAGTGATCTCGCACCGAGGGATCGCGGCTTCGAGTCCCGCCTCGGGCATGGTTGTATGTGTACGTCCTTTCCGTTCCCCTATCATCACCATATCGTTTCATCCCCATACCATAACGTTACATCCAATAGTGGTCGCTATTAACCTAGTAGTTGATGCGACATTAAATAAAAAAACAAAAAACAGAAACGGTTACGTGAACAACTTCCATCGTCCAAGATGGTTTTGATCGCAATTTTATGTTTTTAAGGAGGCAACTAATGTAGGTTTTCCTAGAAGTATTGACAAATTAATAATTAAAATACAACGTAATATATAAGTTTGTTGAATTAAATTTATGATATTTTACGAAGATTTATTACCTGTGAACGTTTATAAAAAACTAATGTAAATGTAAATAAGTTTAAAATGTTGTTAATTTTAAGTATTTTGTAATTCACTTTTAGACTATCTGACAACAGAATTTAAACCCCAAATTTGGTGCCATTTTATTTTGAAAATCTTGTAAATGTCCCAAGCGATTCCAGTAAAGTACGCCCCGAACTTAAAATATCGGTTACAAATTGAAGGGCCCGCGACATCAGCCATATCCATTGTGGAATATCAATTTTGGTGAAAATGCTGCTAACCGTTTATTCGCTAGATTTGTTCACATACAGGCGGACAGACGTTTTGCCAATTTTTCGTAATAAAAGGCCCACAAAACATGGATTCTGACTACCTAACGTGTTAGAGGAAGTAATTTACTATATATAGAGAGAAGATTTATCCACCTTTTCGTTACCAAAGCTCGGTAATATGAAAATTCCGTCGAAAATTCACCGCCCCCCAGCATTACAGTACGTACTTTATACTGCGTAAGCAGGGTCGAGAAATTACAACTCGAGCGCTCACTGGAAATCAAAGCTAGAACCACGTGCGCGGGATGTGAATATACCGTACACGGACACTACGCTTAAAATGATGTGAGTAATGTTCAAATAAAGTCCTTTATTAAATTTAGTTTTAAGATTTTACATGAATTACTTAAGTTTTATTGCATATTAGTATTATGAATTTGTAAATGAAATTACAGTCATTCGATGGAGCCGCAACCTCCAGTTTGTTGGCTCTTTAGCCAACACTGCTCTGCACGAGATACTTGTGCATAATGAATTTGCGTGCGGCTCAATAAAATGTTGCGGGTGTTGCATGGAGTAGTCTAATAAAATAAACGAAAACCAGCCTCCACTAGTGGCTTCGCTGGTTTTGAAAGCAAGTTCTTTAAGTAGACCTGCAACTGTTTGAACGTTGTAAAGGAGAACACGCAACATTTCAGCTCAAGATTTGGTCAGTAGCGTTTTTAGAGTATGGCAAACACGGCATATGTCACGAGCAATATACGTTTTTGTAAAAGAGCTCAGTTGATACATTCCACATTTACGAAAATTGTCTCATTCCACATTCGTAAAAAATGTGTATGACATTTCTTTTTAATTCAATAATAAACTGTTGGAAGGAAGATATGGAATAAATACGAAGTACATTTTGTGACAAATGAAATTTAGTTTTAGTAATTTTATATTGTACACCGTGCCTACGTGTTATTTGGAAATATGATGTAACAATGGATATAAATCTAGGGGGAAAATTCAAAATTTTATGTTAGAAAGTATTTAAAATTATTGCAATTTGTTTAAGAGATTTTTCTGATTTCAAAAATAGTGATCAAATTATACGGATAAGGGCACAAATTCAGTTCTTGGGATAAGCGCCTGTTTTTCTCTATACACTTGCGGGTTTTGCTATAATAGGTCTCGCAAAAGCTCTGAAATATAAATTTAATTATTGGTTAGAAAACTTTATTTCCATTTGTATTACATAGATATTCTGGCTCTAAAATCTATATAATTTCAAATGCTGATGCGTAATCAGTAACTTCGAAAAATTTTCCAAACAAAGTTTGTGCTTCGTAAGATTCTAATTTAGAATCCTTGAAAGCGCCCTTGAATGTGTTAGACCGTGATGTTCGTACAGAGAAAACGTGACCAAGCGAGTTTTGTAACAATGTGGACAGCTGGAGCCACGTGGACAAAATACAAGGTGACATTTGCCCTAAAAAGCACATTTCCTTACATTCGCTTGGTGTCCCGTTTTCGCTCGGCTTTCGACTAATTGGGTGGCCATGCTAAAAGACCAGCTGTTGCGACACCCACTCCTCTTTCAGTGCACATTTTTTTATTTGTCCCCTTAAAAAGAGATTGCCTTACATTTTGCCAATATCCTTCTGCAAGACATCGTATAATTAATAAAATGAATTAATTTGGTCGTTAATATTTAAAAAGAATACTCAGATTCAAGAAATGCAGACAGATGTACAGAACAATATTGTACACTGGTGGTAATCTTATTTTCGCCTTCAGGACTTATGAAAGCTTTATTCGAGAGACCTTGGCGTGTCAAAAAGATAATATAACAAACTTGCAATTCTGTTATATTTTTATGGAATTCTATATCTTTGAACGAGATTCTGATCCAAATGTTTCGCGTTACAGATGTGTTGCAGTGAGGAAAGGGAGCATTCAAAATGTTCCAAATTTGCATTTTGTAATTTTTGAATGGCTCTTAACTACACATAGTCTATTTTAGGGAGGATAATTTTTGTCACAAAAGTGTATAATGGTAAACTTTCTACCAGATGACCCAATAAGTAATTGAAGAGCTTACTTCCGAAATGTCTCTACGATGGTTCTCTAGTTTTCCTTATCAATAACACTCTTCTCTATCATCGTGTCAAATATTGTGGTCTGTATTTTTATCATATGTTAAACGGTATTCTAAAACCATTGAATCCTATGTCCAAAACTGGGTGAGGTGGTTCAGGGCTTCAACTGATGGCACTGCAGTGGCTCTTACCGAAGGTTCTGGGATTCGAGTCCCGACGGTGGCATGATTTTCGACATTAGCCAGTTAGCTAGGTCGAGATCTGTTGCTGTTTGGAGAAGAATTCTAGTGGCTGGCTGCTCTGATCTGTAGTTTTCCGTGGTTTCTCCCGTCAACACCAGGCAAATGCCGGAGCAGTAGCGTGCCAAATGCGCCACGGACCGCGCGCGCCATCTTTCCCGTACTTTGTCCTGTCCTTACCCCCTTACAAACACACACTTACATGCTCTACACTATCAGACATACCGGGAGGCCTGTCGGGAGCTTAGAGCTTTTCCCGGCTAGAACGGTGCCCCGCTGGTTGCAGATACCTGCTTGAGGAAAATCCCGCAAGCAGACTGTAGGTCGACGCCGGATCTCGCAATCCAGCAGGGTAAGATCATCGCCACCTCCCTGGGGAAAACATTCATTACACTCAATGGAACTAACGACATCATTCGTTGTTACTAGTAATCAACCAATCAATCAAATCCTGTATCTTAAACTCTAAAGATGAATATGAATACTTCTCTTTACTGTCAACGTCAATTTTGAAATACGCTTTTAAATTTATTTCGAACAGCGTGATAAGACTCATCGGGTGCGAAAACTAATTAGTATGATCTAGGCCCCATAACTTCTTTTTATTCATATCCCTGTTGTTGTTGTTTTTTCGTTAGAGAAGAATTAAATCGGTTAAATTTTTGGGAATCAAATATCATCCCGGATTATGTTCACTACCCGATCACCCACTGCATTTACAAAGGCGTCAACCACGTGCATGCCTCAAAAGCTTTTTTCGTGGGTTCTCGCGCAACGAAACAACAGCGTTATCACGTCAGGCGGCCACAGAGGGACCTTGCGGAACGGAACTACCAAGCAGGCACGTTTCCTTACGAAACCCAGGCGTGACCTCGATTACGTGATGGGACCAGCTGCGGTGGAATACTCTCGGAGCTCCGTTCTGCTTATTGCTCGTTATTTGACTAATTCATAGCGATGCTACGATAAAGAAGAATCCATTTTGTTGATACCATGTCCAAATACCGTTGGTAGTTTCATTGGACTTGGTGTGAAGAAAATTGTATGACGATTGATTAATTAGTGATTCCGGGCGCCCTGCTAAGCTAATTAGTCCCGTACGTGCAGTGCATGTTTCTCCACGAGGAGTGGCAGAGATCTTTCTCTTGCCGGATGGAGAGACCGGTCGGCTAACGGTGTTTTCTCCAACCAGGTATCTCCGTCCAGCGGGGCATTGCTCCAGCCGAGACAAACTCCCACCGGTCTCTCGATATGTGTAGTAATGTAGTGCTTGTAAGTGTGTATGTGTGTGTATTAAAGTGGGGAGGGTAAGACAAGAAAGAGCAAGGAAAGATCGTGCGCGATCCGTGGCCTGTTTATTAGTGTACTGCTACGGCATTCGCATGGTATTGATAGGAGAAACCACTGAAAACTACCCACCAGAGCAGCCGATTTATAGAATTCTGCTCCAGACATCGACTGAACACTATTTAGTTTCAAACGGCGAATTTGGTAATTGAATAAACGTTATGAAAATTTAATTCTTTAATCCATTTGCTTATCTTATAAGACGAGAACTGCATTAGCAGAAAAGGAGGTTTTAAGACTGAGAGATGAATTAATTTAATAATAATGTTCGCTATTTGAGATGTGATGGTGAAAGGCAAAATTTTCCACCCAGAAGTAGTTACAATTAAAGTTAAAAATGGTACATCGTTATAACAGTATTTGAAGAGTTAGTTTCTAAAGTGACGAATTTCCATTTCGATTTGTTTCCTAGCGTTTATCAATATACGATTATCGTATATTTATATGTAATTTTTTCGTCTTTTTAAGACACCATTCCATCATGCTACCAAACAGTGTTGAACAGTTCCTTCTACGTTTAAGGGAATCCGAAACCCGTTGAATACCATCTTGCAATATATGGCTGAACTTGAAAATTTCCCATTGTGAAAAAAATGTACTGCTTGAAGATATATCATTTTTGAAAGTAGCTCTTCAATTAATATCAAAATATTCCCATTTTTGTGATATTATGAGTTGTTCATGGGTGTCAAAGCCCACATTTGAGACTTTTTAATTAAATAATTGACTTCCATTAAAATTTTATTAAATGAAAGCTTGTTAAATTTTGTACCTTAGCATTGAGTGATTTAAGTCGATTGTTATTGATTGTTAAACTATCACAGAGTCTTTTTTACCACTAGACAACCATAATTATTATTTAGCAGAACTACATTAAGAACATAGAACTCTACATTGCACAATAGTGGCACTTCTCTTTCTCAACGAACGTCTATACTTGTATTTTACTGTAGTGGCCGATGGCAGGTCATTGTTACACCTTCTGCCATATAAAATGAATCTTTTTCACAGTGGTAGCACATTTCCGAGGCCACAAGCCCCGTTGAGAAAGGTGTTCGCGAATTAATTAAAAAGATCCATGAGGCAGGAGGGTTAACAATGTCATCGGCCACTATAGAAAAACCGAAGAGTAAGGAGTGCGTCGCAGCGGGGAACGCCTAGGCGTCGAGTGCGCCTGTCCCAAGAGCGCAGGTGCGCCTTATCGCCGGCGCCTTATCGCCGGCGCCTTATCGCCGGCGCTTCCTCGAGTTCGCACCGCACTTCCTCACCTGCGAGGCTCTCGCAAGAGCGCACGCTCCAATGGGAACTGCCCGTCGACCACTGCAAGCGCTAGGGACAGAAATAATTCTGGCAATTCCAGGGAATTGCCTTAATGGAAAGAACCCTTAATGGGAAATTGCCATTAATGGAAATCTGCCCTTCAAGAGAACTGCCCGTCGACCACTGCAAGCGCTAGGGACAGAAATAATTCTGGCAATTCCAGGTAATTCCCTTAATGGAAAGAACTCTTAATGAGAAATTGCCGTTAATGGAAATCTGCCCCTTCACGAGAACCGCCCTGCGACCACTACAAGTGTTAGGGACAAAAATAATTCTGGCAATTCCAGGTAATTCCCTTAATGGAACCTCTCTTAATGCGGCGTTGCCCTTAATGGAAATCTGCTCCAGGGCCTTGAAACTTTCCATCAAAATCGTGGACGAAGCTGGAAGGTGATACTATAGGAGGCGCTAGTGTAGCCGGGTAGAGTTGCAGGTTAGGCTCGCCAACATCCGCACATCAACATTGGCTAATATCTGATAAATGTGAAAAGTGTCTTCTAAATGCTCAATTATACATAATATATAAATCTAACAAACCGCTGAAGAAAGCGCGAACATCGATGCTAGATTTGGAACTTTACGCACTTGTTATATGGGAGTTAAAAAGCCCTGATCTGCTCCTTCACGAGAACCGCCCTTCGACCACTGCAAGTGCTACGGATGAAAACAACTCTGGCAATTCCAGGTAATCTCTTAATGCTCACGTGCCCTTAATGTCTGCCCTTAATCGGCACCTGCCTTTAATGGGAACTGCCCCCCTCCCCCTCCAAGTACAAGGGATACTCGGATAATTCGGGCATTAAATCCAGAATGAATTACAGAGACTTCAAATGAAGCGCCTCTGCATCTGTCTAGAAGGTCTGTGGGTTCGACTCCTGACGGTAGCGAATTGGATGTTGGTCACATGTTGGATAGTTAAAAGTACGAAAAAGCTATTAAGTTCAGTGTTATAAGAAAATCGGCTTTCAGCCTTGAAGAATACTAGCATTTCTACGACCTTCACCAAGATTTGATGCCACGGAACGTATTAACTCTTTTCTGCGCAGAGACGCAACGTGGACCCTTTCGCAGACAGACCGCGCGCAATATTTCCTTCCTCTTCCGTGTCCTGGCCTCGCACCTTACTTACACAACCTCCAATTGCATTCACTGAACTGACAGTTGCAGCTGACTTATCTGGATGATGGAAGAATACATTTTGCGAAGCGGTTGTCAGCCATACTGAACATATGAACGCAGATCGAAAACTGGCTTTTTGCCCGCTACTCTTCAGATTTCCCTGTATGTGTGAAGTAATTCATTTGGTATGAAGCTAATATACTACATGATCGCAAAAGGCTATTTATTTCTTACTTATTCCTCAATAGCCAAGGAATGCGAAATATTTTTCTACACACATTTTTCGTCTTTTAACAAATTAGACGTCAACTCACTACGTTTTCAACTTAAGCATCTTCATGGTTACACTCGCAAAAACACATTCCTACGTCCTAGTTTCCTTTCTTCCACGTAATGTTTTCGATTTGAGACGAGGGCAAGTTCTTAGAATTGATGCATTTTCTACCTGGTCATTGAATTTCTCGAACCGTCTTAGTCATCGTTTCGCTGCTGAACTTGATTATCGCGAAGGACCACTTGAACTTTAAGACTGTCAATTTTCTCACTTCGGTGCGAGTTCTGTTGGGAGTATAGAGAAACGAGGAAAATGCTATACAAACAGCTATCGGTGGTTAATAGACAGCAGATTGAGTTTGGCAAACAATCTACTCCTGTCAATTAGTTGGAGGAAATGGTACCAGATGGGGCCGGTGTTCATTTATGCAAATGGAATTAGGATGATATAGAGTGGGCGTCCAGTTTTTGGACAACATCGGAACTAGATAAGCTGAAACTAAAGAAACAAATTAGGATCCGAATTTTTGGACATGTAATTCCCACCTCGATAATTTTCTTTGGTAGAACAACTCGAAATTAAAATGTAGCGTAACGTAATTGATGTTATAAAAAACAATATTCACGAAATACGGTTTTGTTTTTATAACTCTTTACAACTAGTTGTAATGCATTTATTATAGAAAAATTATTTTCTGGATATGCTTGTTAAATTACTAACTAAATGGTTGTCAAATCTCAAAACAGGCAAGTTTAAAATGTTCCTTAAATCATTCATTCATAATACCCGTATTATCGGGCTTCCGTTGCCTTTCAAGTCAAATGTTTATAAACGAGAGATCTCCGGAAGCTGGGAAAAGGGCTTAGTAATGAGGCCTGAAGATTATGTCGGCACGCGCTGGATTTCACCTTGTAAGTAACGTCACGTGAGTGAGGCGGTTCGGAGAAAAGAGCACCCGGCTGTGCGTGGACCAGTCACCGCAGCAGCAGAGTCGCAGTGATCTGCGAAGACTCAAAATAATCTTGTTTGTATTATAACATATTAATGTTAAAAGATTACAAGGATCCTTGGCCCTTAAGAGGTTTGTAGAGGTTCTAATTAAATTGAACTAAAATGCTTGGAAGATGATTTTGGTTCCTTTGTTTTCTCGACCGTAAAATTTTCTCTAACAAGTTCGCAGACTCTACTATATTTTTAATGAACATTTATATAAATTGAACTTTACAATAGAAAGAAATCATGGTCCACGATTCTAAATCAACCCCGACCAAAATGAGCAGTGACAAAATGAGTAAAATTCACCCGAAAATACAATCTTGGCTAAACCACAATTCCAAATCACCTCCGATCTAAGTGGGCAGGGACGAGGTCTAAACTCTACCTGAGATTTAGAATCCTGGCTGAGCCGCGATTCTAATTTATCTCCAAACAAAGTGAAAAGTGACGAGGTCTAAATTCCACCTTCGATGTGGTATCTTAGCTGAACCATGATTATAAATCACCTCCGACCAAAGTGGACAGCGATGAGGTCTAAAATCCTCCTGCAAATATAATCGCTGCGATTTAGAATCATGGGTGGGCCACTCATCTGAGTCTAAATCATCTCTGACCACAGTGCCGAGGTCTAAAACTCACCTACGATTTAGAATGGTGGTTCAGCGCAGCGTGCACCATTGAGCCCTGCGGGCGGTGGTACGATCCTTCCCTTCTAAAATCCATCTGCGGTTTAGAGTCGTGGCTGAACCACGATTCTACATCACCTCCGACTAAAGTGGGCAGTGACGGGGTCTAAAACCCATCCGCGATTCAGAACGGCGGTTCAGCCCAGCGTGCACCATTGAGCCCTGCGGGCGACGGCACGATCCTTCCCGGCCGCAGGTGCACGCGCGCTGGCGCACGTGCGTGCTGCGAGGCGGGCAGGCGGGCGGGCGGGCGTGCGCGTGCGAAGCGGCGGCACCGCAGCACGCGTGCGCGTGCCGACCGGGAATTCCTGTGGTGAGTGGGGATGGCGTCCACGCTTGGCTTCATTCAGCTATTACGACGCCGTCTTTGCGTCCTCATATCGCTCCTCACCACGCTCTACACGTCCCCGGTTGTCCGTCCACTCACCCACCTCTCACCCACTCTCACCCACTCTCATCCACCCACTCACCCACCCACTCACCCACCCCTCTCCCTCCCCTCATCCACCCCTACCCGGCCACTCATCCGTCCATTCACTCATCCCTCACCCATCCCCACCCGATCACTCACCCCTTACCCACACCGACCCGCCCACTCACCAATCCGAACGCTATTCTTATCGCATCCGTCCCCCACTCGTTCCCGTTCACCTTTATTTCTTCCTTCTTCTCTCTTCCGCTCGTCTCGCTTGTACCTCTCGTCCCCATTCATCAGCAATAGTCAGATTGTCCCCCACTACCAAACGTCCCCGCAATCTCTTTCCCCCTATCATGCCACCATCTTATAGTTTTACCATTTAGCATCAGTCAACACCTAGGCTTCATGCGAGACAAACAATACAAAATTCAAGAATTCGGTATGTAATGTAGTAGAACTGCTGCTATTGCATGTTATTTATTGCGTTCCGTGCGTCTTATTTATTTATTCTTAAAAGGTTGAATAGTATTTCTTAGAATAACTCTCCTATATGACAAAGGTATGATCTGTAATTTCATTTATCGTTTCTATCCCGTGCCGTGACACGTGGACAGTGTGCTAACTTTTCGTGGTACGATCCCGGCTTCGATTTCCGAACGGGGCAAAAATAGAGCTGTAACGTTTCATTAGAATCGTCTCAGTTTCTGTAGCAGTGTTTCGAAAGAAGACCTCAGGCTGGCCAGATATGCCTATGGTGAAAAAAATAAATTATGCTCGTCACTACCCACATAACCTATTATGTTTCCCACCACCGGGCATTGATAATGAATGAAAACAGGCACCAGGCTTGGGATTACACATAGGTGGCAAAAACCGGATTAATCCTACCCTAAAAACTCAAATACATACATACATTCATTTATCGAAACCGTCAGTTTGGGAGAACAATTATCTCTGTAAGTTAAAACACCTTCCTAAACTTGCGTTTCTCCTCAGCCTGTTTCATAGTCAATTTCTTGTCGGAGAGTATTATTTCAAACTACATAGTTTGACTTCTCAACGCCGCTGAAACGTAAAGCGCAGATGCAGGGTTACTGTTGGAGTGTGAAAACCTCTGAAAGTACTTCCACGTCTTGTCGTATGTACTTCCTTTTGTGCCAGTTTGAAACAACACACTTGCAATTACATTCCTGTCAACGAGGAAAAGAGATTGCAGGAACTTATTTTTATTTTCGTGGATAGGCTTGAAATGCATGTCTAGTAATTCAAGCTCTTCTCAGTAGTAGAGGATAGTTTCCTCTTAAGATTCTTGTAATACCGAATCCGATGCACATCTAGCTATGACACTTCAGTGTGAAATATAACTAGAAAGTGTTTTAGTCTTAAGAATTTTCGAAGAGTCCCAAACATTACTACATTATAACTGTTTAATATGATAAATTTAAGAGTAAAATAGTTACACATTTTGTGTAAGTAATTCTTCATACTTGTATACATAAAATTATATGTCTATCATTTCTAGAATTGTCTTTGTGGATGAATACGATAAAACCGGAAAAAGATCGACAAAGACCTGTTTCACTATGGGTTTCGTGGAAACAAAGTTCTGAACGAATGCATATACTTTCCATAAAAAAATTCTACGCTGTAATACTTATAGAATTTGAAATAATTTCCCTCTTTTACCATACATCAGCAATAACCCACATATGACACATCATGTGCATACATATACATTTTGATGAAATTTCACCACTGCATAGGTACATAAATACATGAATGCATTCATAAGAAACATGGGATAAATGGAGACAAAACACGTATGTGGATGTACGGCGCAATAAAAAGCTTGCAGACGGAGATTGTGTCCCGAGGCGTAGGGATGCGCATCCTACCAACTTTCCGTCTTCTTTCCGCCCTTCAACGACTTTGCGAGTTGGTGGGCGGGAGCGACAGCGACAGTGATTGACGCTCTGCAAAGGTCAAACGATGATACTCGATTGATCCCCACATGTGTCGGGTAATCGCTTTCTAAAGTCATTAACTGTCCCCAATACCGAACGCGTGGCGACATGTTATCTTATTGGGGGAGAAAGAAGCCTGGCGGCAGCCGATAGGACCGATTGTGCTTAGAGCCCGGCTTGTCGCTCTTTCTGTAAGATCTCTCACCGGACGGTCTTGTCTGGAGGAGAATTCTATCGAACAACTGTTCTGATAAATAGCTTTCCGTGGTTTCTACGAGGCAAATGCCAGAGCAGTGTTCTACCAAACCGGCCACGGACCGCGCGCGATGTTTCCTTCCTTTTTCTTATCCTATCCTCATCCCTTAAATACACACACCAACGTGCACTACACTGCCACACACGCCGAGAGGTTTAGAGCTTGTCCCGGCTGGGGTGGTGCTCCGCTGGTGGGAGATACCTGGTCGTGGAAACCCCATTAGCTGATAGGCAGGTCGGCGCCGGATCTTATCATCCATCAAGGGAATGATCCCCACCAGCTCCCGAGGAAAAAAGCATGCACTATTCTTAAGGGACTAGTTACCCTTGCACTTGACGCGTCCGGAATCACTGAGCGCGATCTTTCCTCTTCCTTGCCCTAACCCCGCTGCTTATACACACACACGTACATGAAATGCATAAGCCACACATGTCGGGACATTAGAGCTAGGGCCTCGCTGGGGGAGATACCTGGAAGAGAAAAGCCCGCAAGCGGACGTGAAGGTCTGCGCCAGGGAAGAAGCGCCACCACCTCCCGGTATATAACATTCACTACCCGAACGAGACTAATGACCATAGCAGTTGACGTGCACGGAAGCAACCAATCAAATCGCCGACGGAATTGGAGCAGCTGTCAATCAGCATTTCAACGCATGCGCGGTGGAAATTGTCGTTCCGCGCGGTTGAGCCGGAGCCGAGCGGGCACGTCCTGCTGATGCCACCTGCTGCCGAGGTTGAGGCACAGTCGGCGCGCTGTTCGTGCCGCGGGCCAGGGCTCGGCGACGCCCAGCGACAGGTGTCTGTTCCGCCGGCACCGCCCCGCCCCACCCACTCCACCGCTCCCCGCCCCGCCCCCTCCCTCCCCACTCACTCCACCGCTCCCCGCCCGCACCCGCCCCACCCCCGCCCCGCCCCCGCCCAGCCACCGCCCAGCACCCGCCCTGCCCCGCCCCACCCCGCCCACTCCACCGCTCACCGCCCCGCCCACCGCTTTCCGCTCCACCCTCCGGCCCGCCCCTTCCCCCTTCACCCCGCCACGCCCCGCCTCGCCTCTTGCCCAGCTCTCCGCTCCGCGCCCCGCCGTCCAGCCCGCCCCGCCCCGCCCCGCCCCGCCCCGCGCCGCCCCGCCCCACACCGCCCCACCCCTCCCCGCCCCGCCCCACACAGCCCCATCCCACCTCGTTCTGTCCCGTCCCGTCCCCGTCCCCGTCCCATCCCCGTCCCATCCCCGTCCCATCCCCGTCCCATCCCCGTCCCATCCCCGTCCCATCCCCGTCCCTTCCCCGTCCCATCCCCGTCCCATCCCCGTCCCATCCCCGTCCCGCCCCTCGCCCAGCTCTCCGCTGCCCGCTCCGCTTTCCGGCCCGCCCCGTCCCGTGTTGCCCCGCCCCGCCCCGCCCCGCCTCGCCCCGCCCCGCCCCCACCGCTCCGGCCCGCCCCGCAGTTACGACCCGTATATCACGCGGGTGCCGCCCGCGACGAGGAAGGCAATCGTAAAAACGTCTCCGCGGCGCACGGAGCCCCTTCGGCGGCAGCGGTCACACGGAGGCCCGCGAGCAACAAGAGCAAGCGCTGCGACCGGCAAAACCAAACACGTGTGTCGAAGGGAATAGCACGATGTCTTTGCAAGGGGGAAGATCAAGGGGAGCAACAAGAAAACGACGTTGGAACATGAAAGCACATCATTTTGTTCTTCTTGTAATGGGAAAATTAGAAACGTCAGGACATCCAACTATTCTTCACCACTGACCGAGAAATCCACGACCCGACTAGTGAGAATGTATCCGGGCGTTTCGATTGTGAATTTATGATAGGCGTTTCTTTATCATTCCAAGAGTTGTAATAACTGCTGATAAAATGCATTACTATTATTATTGTTATTATTATTACTTGTTATGATTATTAATAATTTATTATTATTTATTTGTTATTATTATGGACAGTTCCATCAAATGCCACATGTATTATCTCTTATCTCTAAAAGTTAATTATTATTTTAATGTTTATTTCTTATTGATTTTAAAATCGGCAAATCGTAATTTGTATTCAGATGAAGTTAGCTCCTGATTGACGTGTTTTGTCGTTTGATGTTGTATGAGAGTGAATGACATATTATTCTATAATGTGCATTATGAAAAGTAACGCAGTAGCTAACATTTTACTTCATAAGTTCTAATTTAATTTTTTGTTGAAAATAGCTGAAGTACCTTGCGTTGTCCCAGCATCTTTTAATGACCTTTTAATTTTTTAGTCTTTTATTAGACTGAAATAGGAATAAATTCTGTGTATCTCCGCCCTTCATGCCCTCTCTGAAACTTGCCTGTCCTGCTCCGTTCCACCACTTTCACGTCCTACCTGTTTAGACACTAATTTAATTATGACATTAAACTGTTAAGACATTAATTTGAATTATGTAGCCTAACTAATGTCTGTCAAAACACTCTAGCTATCATTCAAGCCTGCCTCGAAATCTATTTATCCGTTCCAGAGATGACCCCAGAGAAACATTATTTTGCCGTCACCTTTTAATTTTTCAAATTTACATAAATGTGTGTTCAATGAGTATTATAATATTCTGCTGTATTCCATGACCATCTGTAGTGGAATCCATTGTGTAGTTCATGGGTGAGTATTGGTCCAATCAATGAAATTTACGTCAGTTAGCCGGCTAATTGACATAAATTTCATTTATTGGACCAATACCCATGAATTACGCAATGTATTATAATATTACGTAAGCGCTACAAATAATGCCATAAAATACAAACTGTTGAAGCATCTGTAGTTTGGTAAGAGTGCTTATCCGTCCATTTCGACCCAGTGAGTGACAGCTGCTGCTGCTACTGCTGCCACGGCGGCGGTGGCGGTGGCGGTGAGGGCGGCGGCAGGAGTGGGGGGGCGGTGGTATTGGCGGGGGCGGGGGCGATGGCGGTGGAGCTGGTATTGGCGGGGGCGACGGCGGTGGCGATGGCGGTGGCGATGGCGGTGGAGATGGTATTGGCGGGGGCGGGGCGGGAGAGGGGGAAGGAGGTGTTGGCGGCGGCGGCGGCGGCGCGACGGAAGGCTGGAACGAATGCAGCCAGGGGCACAATGTGCGTGGGTGGGAGGCTGGGGGGGGGCGAGCCGAACACTCCGTGCTCGCGCGCCGTGGAGTGTGGGGGCGGGGGCGGGGGCGGAGGCGGCGGGCGTGTCGGTGTCGCACCAGGCGACGGGAGCCTCCTTGAAATGAGGCCTGTCAGCGGGCGGAGCGAACGACGCGATCCGTGTACGCGAGGCACACGGGATAAATAATTAGTTTTTTAGAATAAGGCGTTTATTCTAGCTAAAGTAGGGATGCAAAAAGTATGTAAGCAATCAAAAACATTTGTTATGAATTGGTGTAAAACAATTAATTATTAAGTGATTCACATTTGTATTCTAACTCTAAATTCTGCATTAGCACTTAACGTGTAAGGAAACGACCTTTTCTTCTCTAATCTTAATCCACACAACCATTCTGTATAATGGATACAAAGGTTTACTCGCGACACACTCTCTTGGAAGTGCTTTTGTGGACCACTTTTTGAACCTTGAAATGGCATCAGTGAAAACGAAATTATATTTGTCATTCTTTGCGCCTGTGTAAGCCTAATCGGCAGCTCTGAGATTTATCATAGAGAGGGAGAGCTGTTCTCAAAAGGGATCGGAGGTCATACTCGAAAGTAGGATGGGACTCTTCGTGAGCGAGCAAAGCTTCTCGGCAACGATGAAAAACATCTTGACTTATAGCATCCTCCTTTTACTTTCTCGCAACGGAGTAAAGAGAAAGTTATGTAATGTTGCGCGAAAAATAACAGCGAATGTTTGGTAGAAATACTCTTATTACAGGGCCCTCGTAATGAAAAAGTGGATAAATCCCGTTGCTAAATTTAGGGAAAAATCATCTAACACGTGCTGTTGTCAGAATCCATGATTTATGGGACCTCGGTACCGAAAAATCGAATGACGGCAACACGTCAGTCTGTCCGTCCGTCCGTCCGTCCGTCCGTCCGTCCGTCCGTCCGTCCGTCCGTCCGTCCGTCCGTCCGTCCGTCTGTCTGTCCATCTGTGGACAACGCCAGTGGCTAAACCGATTTTCTCAGCCGATTTTCTTCAAAATTGATATTCTTGAATGGATCTGACTGATGTCGCGGCCCCTTGAATATGAAACTGATTTTTTAAAATTTTGGGGGTACTTTACATAAAGCCCCTGGAACATTTTCCAAATTTTGAAAAAATGGCTCCATAGTTTTTTATTAATTTTTTGTTGGATAGTGATAAAGGACGTTTAAAAGAATGATGCAAGTCTCATGTTCGTTGAAAACCCTGATTTTTCGAAAATTGCAAAAGTTCAAAATGTTTTTTCAGAGTCTTCCTAGAACGAAAATATTAAAGATAGAGATTTTTTCTCAGTATGAAATCTGTTTCTTAAACACAGATTTTGAAGGTCAGGTATCATTTCTCGAAATTTTGAGTACTTTTTACATAATTTTGCGTGCAAATACGGGAGAGAAAGTACGTGCTATTTTAGCACCTCTATTTTCATTTTATTTTTCAGTACAGCTTCTGCTTCCACAGAGAGACAAAACACGATCGTTTCTTCGAGTTGTCGAGGCTTGAAGGTGTATATACTGATAGATCTCGAATGGTGACAGGAGGAAAAAGCAAAATAATGAAGAAAAAGGCAGCAAAAAAATAAAAATTAGATAAATGGCAAAAATAGGCATCAAAAGGTAAAATAGGCAAAAAAGGCAAAATGAAAATCATCTAAAACGACTTCAGAAGTGTTAGTAAATTATTCCTATTTTTAAAAGTCATAAAATGGTAAGAAATAACAAAAAGACATTTTGCCAAACTTTCGGGCTCTACTCATAAGTATAAACAACTCTTCTCAAGAAATCTGGTAATAAATGCATGTTCTTTATTTCGTAACATGTAGCCATATGCTATTAATCAATTAGAATCAATATAGTGTTACTGCCTCGGGAAAAATTACGCAGAAGAAAATGTTTTCCAAGAAGTTAGACTTTACCATCAAACCCGAAAATGACATTTATTTTCAATAATAACATAAATGCATTGGTTACTGCTTGTAACGTATGATTCTAAATCACTAAATAAGCCTGTCGTGGTAATGTATTGGCAATCCCATGTTTCTATTACCGGGGACCAAACATTTCTGTTACAAGTTAAAGATCACTCTTGTTCGTATTATTCAAAATTCAACTATATTAGGTAAAACAATGGGATCGGTTCAGGATTCTGGAGCGTGAAGATGATGTGCGCAGATTATACTTACACCTCATAAGTCATATGAAGTTTTGACATTGAATGTGAACATTAACAATATTTTAAAATTGGTATTTGTGTCTTTGTAACTGAAATATTTTCCGTAAGATCAAATTGTATAACGGAAAACTCGTTATTTTTAGTAGGTAGATCATTTGAAGAATGCATTTGTTCATGTTTTTTGGAATCCCTGCACTGAATTATTTCAAAAAGATTTGTGAAGAATATTTGGCTATCGTTGGCTTGAAACACGACGAACACTAATTCAATTTGTATGTGAACCTTTTCCTTTGATCTCGATCGTTAACTCTAATTCGCCACGAACTTCAAAGGACATCACACTGCCACTTCTGTCAAAGGACATTTGGCATTCACATTGACTTTATTATTTCCGTCAGTGTTTTCCGGCAATTTCCATTTCCATTTCGTTTTCAATATTGTAAACGAAAATATTGCTTCTATTTTTTCAAAATGATTTGTGAACAAGACATCAATGTTCTGTAGTTGGTAACCAAGAATCAAGAACTATGTTCATTGTAACATTTCCACAGTAATGATGTAATGATGTGAACACGCGATAACGTGTGTACAGCTTCGCCTTATTAATTTTGAAATGATGGTGAAGAGGGCGAGGAATAACGAAAACTAACTTCGTAGCAATCACCATTTGTTTCCTGAATTAGCGAGACAAGTAGAAGGAACGAACTCTAAAAGGATTTTCCAAATCGGCAGTCATGTTCTCTCATTGCCTTACGTAAAGCTAAAAATCTGCTTCGGTAAGCAAGATACGTTTTGGATTATAATAACTTACGGAAGACAATATGAGGTTAACTAAGAGAAATATGCATTCTGTTCATCGATAATTCATTTGAGAAATTGCAATTAAGAGCGTGTTAAAAACAATGACTCAGCTCTAATAGTTCGTCGATCTTACGTCACTGCCCGTTACGGAAATATTTGTCCTAATATTTAATTTCTTCTAGGAAATTACATACGTAATTTTTAATTAAGAGCTTACTGATTTTTTGCGTGCAAGTTTGATACGCACAGTCAGATACGCATGACATCGCGAAAATGAGAAGGACGTTGAAGTACTGGCCGACCTCTCTCTGTGATATCAATTTCTCGTCACTTTACTTCGCCACACAAAACACGACCATGTTTTTGCAGGGATATCACAGCTTTAGCTGCTTCGTCTCTGGAGAGTTTATATATATCTCGAACGTCTCTGGAGAGTTTCTCGGATAATGGGATGTAGCGGCGGCGTTCGACCTATCCCAACACGGCACGTAACATCACATTACGTCACATAACTTCACAACACATCACATCGCATCCCGTCACATATCATGTGCACTACATCGTGTGTCAGTTGGATCAAATTCAGCCGATGTCTGGAGGCGAATCCTAGTGGTCGGCTGCTCTGATCGGTAGTTTTCCGTTGTGTCTCCGATGAAAACCAGGCGAATACAGGAGCAGTATCCTAACAAACAGGCCACGGAACCGCACGCGATCTTTCCTTCCTTTTCCTTGTCGTGTCCTCACCCCTTACTTACACGCACTTTATCGTGGACTACATTGCCACACATATCGGGAGACCAATCTGAAGCTTAGAGGTCATCCTGGCTGGGGCGGTGTCACGCTCGTAGGAGATACTTGATTAGGGAAAATCTTCGCAAGGCGACTTAGGTTGGCGCCAGATCTCGCGATCCAGCCTGAGAATTTCACCCCTCCTCTCACGCTAAAAAAATGCACTTCGTTTTCGAGACTAATGACCTTAGCAGTTGACGCGTCCGGAATCACTAAACAATCACATCGTGTGAAGTCACAACAAATGTGACGTCACATTTCCTCACGTCACGTCTCTTGTCACATCTCATTTCGCATCTCTTCCCATTACATATCCCCATGTCATATCTCGAGTCACTCACCTCACATCACAAACCACGCATCCGGAATCACTTATCAATCACATCATGATACTTCGTTTGAAGTCGCAACACATCTGACGTCACGTCTCTTGTCACATCTCATGTCGCATCTCTTCCCGTCACAAATCCTCATGTCCCATCTCGAGTCATTCGCATCCCACACATACCACGGGAGTCGATGCGGTCATCGAAGCGGCGGCGCCTGCCCCACCCCTTTTCATCCCATCCCATCGCGTCGCGCCCCGCCCCCCGCCCCCGCCGCCCGTCCCTAGGAGGAGGAGGAGGAGGCGGCGGCGGCGGCGTGGACGCGCCCAGGTGCGCGATGGCGTCATCGGCCGAGGGCAGCGCTTGCGCCGCAGGTGCGCGGCTGCACGACGCGACGCCCGACGCCGCCGCCCGACGCCCCGCGCCCGCACAGTGCGCCCCGCGCGCCAGCCCCGGCACGCTGGCCCCCACCGCCCTTGTTTTTACGGACGTCGAGTAGTTTTAAATTATTATAATATAATAATAATAATAGAACTTGGCTAAACTCCCTGGTGGTTCAAAAGACAGGGAAGTGCATGAAATTGCTTTATGTGGAACAGCCCACATTTTGCGCAAACTATTGTACAGGCACCGATAGGTAGCTTCTTAGGTAGCTAGTTGCAACCTGGAGTAGATTTTATAGTCAACCGACTCATAACATCTTTAGTCGTGATGTAGTGGAATAATAATAATAATAATAATGATAGTAATAACTAGAACTAAAAATACCATTCAGTGTACATCATGAACTACAAAAAGCAGTCATCCTAGACAGTTGCCATATTGTGAGATAATTTTTAAACTCATATTTGGTAAATAGTTTGTAAATATTTCTAAATAAGTGCAAAGGATAAATACTATATAATATTTTTTCTTTTCTGTATGATCTTTGTTGTATATATCTTTAAATACTTCTAAAATTGTATGAATTCTTGTTTGCTAGTACCGAATTTGTATAAAATAACCAATGTAAAAGTTGAGAAAATAAAACACAATAATTATAGTAGTAATTAATAATTAAGTTATTATTATTGTTATTAGTATTTTATTAAGGATGCTGCAGGACAACCTTTCATTTCATCAGCATTACTTAACTGGAAGAACGTTTATAGGTTCAGATAATTTTGCTTTAATTATATCAATACAAATGCTTATTTTTTCGTCAAGAATAATGCTATTCTTATTTTAAGACTATACTATTGAATTCATGAATAAATGCCAAAAATTTGACCTTTTTAATACACTACGAACCCCTTGCTAACTTTTCAATTTTCGAATACTCAAACTAAAATTCCGCGAAGATAAGAGCATTGAAATCACTTCCTCTGATGTTCCCGCTCCCAGAGTTTACTTGCCAGAGACGTACGGCCTCGAATACTGGGGGATGATCACATAGAGCTTTCCATCTCTTGGGTCTTGCTCTTCCAATCTTGGTTGATTCTTCTGCGATTTGTTGTGCACAAAGCGAGTTCATGGAAGGTTTTATCGAGATTCTCCAGTCTCCTATGTCTCTCAGTCCACCATTGCCCCATCATACGATAACATCACATCATACGCACGTATACAAGCTCCATTATACGTACTCCATTATACAAGCTCCATTATACAAGAAAGTAAAAAAAGATTACTTAGGAAGTATTTTCGTCATCGCAATTCCTTATGGACGATTCTGTCGATCCACGAAAATAAATTTTCGGTTTCTCACAACAATCCCCTTTGTTGATTAATAGATGAAATTTCTAAAAGAGCCACGAATGGCGAAATATTAGATAGAAAAGTAAACATTCTTGCGAATGCATTTAGTTGTTTGGGTTTTTTGGTTTTAAACTTCCGACGTCAGTCAAGACACACTGAACCACAGCCTCTTATCGTCACTTATTATTCATTGCACATAAGAACTAAACTCTGGCAACTTCATCTCTCAGACATACCAAATCAATCCGATCCCACGCAAATACATCTTTCTGGGATGTCTTCAGCAGAAGCTACTTTCCATCTTCAGAAGAAGTTACTTGCCGTCAACTCTCTTCAAGGTGTATTCTGTCTGTGGTTCATTAGATATCAGCAGACATCGCCGCTTCCCATACCATGTAAAGTCTGTTCAACATGATACTTGCGTGTTGTATGTAAAAACTGTATACGTATGTCATACTCCGCGACTGTTGCGACTCAGACACGGAGTGGAAACTGGAACAAATCACCTCAGTTTCAACCACACACGAACGAGAGTGCATTAATAATTAAGCAACGTAAAAACGTGTAGGGCTCGCTGGAATTTTGTGAAAAAAATTGTATATTAGTTCATAAATACATCGGCAAATTAAAGCATTTTTCTGTATTATTAAATGTTTAAATTGCAAATATTACTTTTATTTTCATATTCATGTTGATTAAGAACATAAGTACATTACCGTTGGTCGTGACTGAGGCGTTATTAAATACTAATCCTGCCCTACAAACAAATAAATAATAAGAGAAATTTAATTCTTCAAAGCAATAACCAACCCAACAGGGACTCGAAATCGGATCTTCTTCTTTACGCCCACTTTTTCAGATCCCTGCCCTACCGAGGTGATCGATGCTTCGAACAATTTCTTAGGCCTGTTATCCTCAGGGGCCCGTTATTCTTGATTGTCGCCAACCTAACACCTTCATGGATAGAAAAAACGTCGTATATATTTTCGCACAGTAAATGTCTTCTATATTGTCACATCGTTACCAAGTAACGATTGAACTTAATAATGTAAAATGTTCATCGCAAGTGTTTCCACGACCGGAAATTAAATCTGGGTATCCAGGCATTGACGGAAGTGTTTGAGGCAAAGAAAAAATCTTCATTTTGTGTAAAATTGTGTAATTTTGTATAATTTCATTTTGCTGTTAAAGCAATTTTATTTGATGTAAGCGTAAATGCTAATTTTCACCCTGCTGAAACAGGAAGCCTTTGCCCTTAAAGGTATTTTGCAGGCTCAATAAATAAATCAATCCAGTTAATATCAAGTGGCTCTGACCGAGGCGACCAATGCTTCAGTTTTTCGTACCCTTATTCGATACCTGGTCGGGGTGACTTCTCACTATTGCAAAACAATTTTCAGAGCGTTCAACCACACACGAATGCTAATCCAAGTAGATGGAAGGTGGTGACAATCGAAAAAGCAAAATAATTTTCTTCCATGCGGTTGGCAGCGTATTCGCATTGTGCGACGTTCCACGAAAGACGACGGCCGCGGTGGTAGAGGTGGCGCTGGCCCGCGCGCCAGCACGCAGTCCGCCCTTCGCCGCCCCCCGCCCCCTCCCCCACCCCGTCCCCCGCCCCGTCCCCCGCCCCGTCCCCCGCCCCGTCCCCCGCCCCGTTCCCCGCCCCGTTCCCCGCCCCGTTCCCCGCCCCGTTCCCCGCCCCGTTCCCCGCCCCGTTCCCCGCCCCGTTCCCCGCCCCGTTCCCCGCCCCGTTCCCCGCCCCGTTCCCCGCCCCGTTCCCCGCCCCGTTCCCCGCCCCGTTCCCCGCCCCGTTCCCCGCCCCGTCCCCCGCCCCGTCCCCCGCCCCGTCCCCCGCCCCGTCCCCCGCCCCGTCCCCCGCCCCGTCCCCCGCCCCGTCCTCCGCCCCGTCCCCCGCCCCGTCCCCCGCCCCGTCCCCCGCCCCGTCCCCCGCCCCGCCCTGCCTCCGCCCCCCGCCCCACGCCGTCCCATCCTCCCCTCCCCGCCACTCCCTGCCCCCGCTCTTTGCACGCCCCTGCCTGTCGCTGTCCCGCCCTTCTCCTTCCCGACCCTTCTTCCTTCCCGCCCGGCTCCGCGCTGCCTCCACCCCATCTCTCCTTGCCCCATCCCTCCCCACCCACTGCACCCAGCTCCGCCCCCACCTCCACCCCTCCCTGCCCGGCGCCCATCTCGCCCCCGGGGGTGCAGCCGGAACTCCCAGTGGGCGCCGGGGATTGGTCGTCGCGGCGACGCGATGACGTGGGACGGGATTACCCGGGCTCGGGGGCTGCGTTGCACTCCCTTTCAGGAAGTGGGGTGGGGATGGGTCATTGGAGTCCGCGAATTCGGTGATGGGCAGAAGATAGTAAATTTTGCCGACCTGGATGACTTAGCTGGCTAGATCGTGTGCCGACTCAGTGCCTCGGTCGGAACAGTCAGTCTCGCCTTGGGCATGGTTGTTTGTACCTTATCTTTCATGAACGTGTTGTCGCGGAAGGCCTTGTGAGTCTGCTGACTACATGCCGAGGAGCTCGCAAATGTGTCCAATGTAATGGTTAATGTTCCCATGAGGGAGAACGTTCCAATCTTGGCCAGATTTCCCATTTAGCTGTCCTGACAAATTGCAGACACTCAAGGAAAAACTATATGTTACACTTCATTTAATTGAAATATTTAACATATGAAATGTAAAATATTAATAATTTTTCATTAATTTAGTTAATTATACATCTAATGCAAATTTGACGTGAATACTTCGTAGGCAAATTTCTCGAACATCCGTACGACATTTTTAGAAGCTGTTTCGAATTAAATTTTTCCGCTGAATGTCGTCCCGGTGCGACCCTGATTTGAGCATGCTAAAACACGCCGAAACGTGACATTTCCATACCATTCCTCCTTGGGGGATCCTGCGAGTCATTGGCAAGTACACGGACGGTCGTCCTTCTGCGGACGACTGAGCAAAGACGACGTCATGCCTCGTGAGCCCCGGCGTCATCCAGGAAGCCCATCACCCACGGTGCCCATTCGGATGCGGCGGCCGGCCCCGTTGCGTCACCCGCCTCCGCGAACGGCGACTCACCTGCTGGCTCCCGACGCGACGCGACGCGACGCTGCGCGGCGGCCGAATTCCTCGCGCTGTGACTCGCCCTCCATGAGTGAGCCGGGGGCATTTCGTTTTCCTCGTGACTTCATCCCCCCTCACACACACACACACACACTCACTCACACACACCCACACTCACACACACACACTCACACACACTCACACTCTCACACTCACATTCTCACTCTCACTCTCACACTCACACAAACTCACACACAAACTCACACACACACTCACACACACACACACATACTCACACTCACACACACTCACACACACACTCACTCACACACTCACTCACTCACTCACACACACACTCACTCACACACATACACACTCACACACTCACTCACATTCACACATACATACACACTCACACTCACACACACACACACTCACACACTCACTCATACACACTCACTCATACACACACACTCACACACTCATTCATGTATACATATGCACTCTCAGATGCACATATAACAAGTTAAAACATATCATATGCAGAGTTCTCTGAAATACTTATGTACGCTTCTTAAAGTGTACGCCGAAATAATTTGTTTTCCGTCAACATTACAGAAAAGTGCACCACAAGAAAATCGCAATAGTCTTCGTTCAACGAACATAAAATTACTCAAGCAAATAATATGTTTCCTTTTAATATCCCAATGAAACATAAAAGTAAAGTAGTGAACGATTTCTGGTTAACTATATTACTTTTTTACTTTTAGTTTTTCCTCTGTACTTTCCTGATGTTTTTCAGTTTCTCTTTTCACTTTTTTTCAGGCCCATCTTGATCATAATATTTTCATTGCTTTACGTCCTTTGTGTCAATTGAAGCTATATGTAAGTACATGCATAAATAAATGGGTGGCTACTTAATTATTAAATCCATATAATGTCATTACCATTCAGCAATGTTGCAAACTATAAGCAACGTCATTAGTATGTCTCTACGTTAACAAACAAATTACAAACTTATTCCTTGAAATTAAAGAAATGTGTTGAAAGGCGATCAGAAAAGGTGATGGATGTCGGCCTTCGAAATACATGGATTATTGTCTGAATAAGCTGTAAGAACGTTCTTGGGAAATCTTTGTCTTCCAATGGCCTTGATTCGAACAATTCAAAGATTGAACAGTCGTAAATGAAGCAAGTATATACGAATTAATGTATTTCTAACAGAACAAATTACTACGAGTTCCAGCAGGAGACATCAAACGTAGTAGGAGGAATGATCCCCGACATTCCCGCCTCGGCAATTCGCATGCGCCTCCTCCTTCTCTCCTTATCCTCCTCGTTCTCTTCTCTCCTGTTCTTCCTCCTTAACATCCTTCTCCTCTATATCCTCATCTTCCACCTCCTGCCCTCAACCTCCTCCACCTCCACCTTCTTCTTGACCGCCTCCTTCCCGTCCTTCTCCCTCGTCCCCTGTCTGCATGCACATCTGTTCCGCTCTGCTATCTTCTCGTTCTTCTGCCTCCCCAGTCCCATGTGGGCAACCCTTCTCCCGGAGGCGGCCTTCTCGCTTTTAGTGCCATTAGACACGTTTTGAACAGTGTCGTAAGCGTGCGAGAGCCTTTCGTCATGCAGTTCCATAACTTTTTACGACGCACAATGATATCGCGCAAAAACGACGCCGCTGAAATTGCGGGCGAATGAGAAACCGAGGAGGAAGCGGGCAGGTTATATTGTAACAGATCGTGCGGCTTTTACCCTCCTCCACCTGGAGGTTTGAACTTGCGCCCTTCCCAACTGGTTCTACCCGTTCTACAAACATCTCGGCGGATTCAATCTAAACAGAGCCTAATTAACCGGCTACTCCTCGTTTTGTCTGTGCTAATTCAAAGTGAAGTGAAACTAATTTGGCTTTTTTCTTAGAGCAACTGGCAAGAAATTTAATTGAAGAAAGAGCATGCGCGATATTAATACGAGATTGTTTCAGTGAACTCGAAACGTGATCCAGTTTATTTGATTTTATAGCTGTTGCATGCATATTACTAAATCTATCAATAAAGTAAAAGTCAATAATGACAGATGTTCTGAGAGGGTGTCTCAACAGAATTATAAAACATGAGTAGTAAAGTGCTTAAATGTAATTGAATAGCCTTTAAAGTTTTATATGACCGTTTCACTATCAGAATATTGCAAATAAAGAGAATAAGCTTCAGAAATCATCTGGTACTTTTCAATTAAAGGTAGCGTGTGTCTGACATTTGTGATGAATCGTTATAATATAATCAAATAAATTATCTTTATCTAATTAATATTCATAATAAAAAATAACATTGTTGTTTTACCCCAAGTTTTTGCTTTTAGAATTCAAAATGTCTGTTCAAATCACTCTGATGATTTTATTTCATGCACCAATAAATCACACGAGCAAACAACATTCAAAGAAGCGGAAATTGATAGAAAATACATCTATAACGGCCTCTTTACAATATCTTCTTTAGAGGAAACATTGAAAATAAACACATTTAAAAACATTTAAAAAAGAAAATTTTTTTTTTACACTCGAGTTTTGAAGGAGAATTATACTCACAAAGAACGGCAAAGGTTTGAATTATTTAGAACGGAGAAGAAATAATTTTTCACAGAGTAGGCGATTGATAATGTAACGAAAAAACTTATTTCTAAACATTTTTGCTGAACTCAGGTTACCGCCAAATATTAATCAAAAACATTTCGTTGTAGGTTTTTAAAGTCTAGTGTGCCTGAATTTCTATTCTGTAATCGTCAAATGAATCATTCCTGGACCTTCTGTTACCTTTTTTGAGGTTTAGTTTCTTGGGTACTCCTATTCGCACATGTTGTTAAAAACGTTATTACTTGTTTCCCTGAAAGTCTGAAGCTATTTTCTGCTACTTGTAAAACAAAGATTTCGAAAGTGCGTAAGGGTTCAACTAGAGTATTTTCTTTGTGAAATCCGGAACTGAAAAAAACTGCGACAATTTTTGCCTTCGCCTTTTCTATTGGATTTACGAATTTAAAAACCTGTAAAGAGTAATAGTTGGACGGTCTACTCCAACATACCTTGTAAGTGACAAATAATTGCATGTCCGTCGTGGTGTGGGAGTACGTTGGGTGTAAAACTAATGTAACGACACATGTCTTTCCGCCATGAAGCTCCGTCTCAAACCAGGCATCCCCTGTTAGTGGCTAGTCTATGACTCAATTTCTCGTGCAGACTGCTTCCATGCAGATCGCTGCGGGCGTCACTTAATGGTCGTTTGCCTTCTCTTCTGTGAGTGTCCCGGCATTTGCCTGAGATGCATATGTCACTGCAGAATAACACTTTTTCGCTCTTCGTGTTTGTCCTTCACGTCTTTGTGTCTTACGTGAAAGCAAGGTGATAAACGCTTGGATTACTCATCCTTCTGTATAGGACATCCTTAGTAATAACCCTGCTGCCGACGCTGGTGCTTGTGGGAGAAAATTGGAAAATGAGTACCTGAAAGGAACTACGCACCTGGCGCACGGCTTTTAAATATAATTTCCTTTCGTTTTGTCGAATAACAAAAATTTTCGGTGTATTGTACGAACGTTCACAAGCAGCTTTCTTGTTGTCTTAAGTTGCCGAAACATCTGGCAGCAGGTTTCTACGTCTCCTCGTGTAAAACTTGTCTCGCAAAAGTAGATGCAAGATTATACAGAGGATATCTGTAAGGGGATTTCGGGTGCGAGTCAAGATTTCGCCAGTGATGTGAAAATCGATTCACCCAGGAATCCGTGAGTCGTCAAAATGAGCGTCGTATGAAAGATATTAAAATGGCGTGACCCACGATGTGGTGTTCCGGCAGTCACCACTTAAAATATGCGATGTATTGGCTTGAGTTTACAACATAAGGAGACCCCTCAAACACGAGATTTGTGGTCATGACCACCATTATCTAAGTACTTGCTTAGAAATTCAAAGTACGTAATCCATGGAAATTTTTGAGCTGATAATAATACGGTCATAGTTTCAATAATGCAGGCGCGGATCCGCGGGGAGGGAAATGAAGGAAATCCCCCCCCCCTAAAATTTTTTCAGTAACTATTAATTTTAACTTGTCGCGAAACTTTCAAGCAAAAATATTTTTGGATAATCATTAAAACTAATGAAATCGTATTGTAGCATGAGCAGAGTGTAGCCTGCGACATTTTACAAAGTCTGTAACGCCACTTTCGACCGAAATATTTTTAATTTCTCCTCCCAAAATGTGTCTCTGAATCCGCCCCTGAATAACGTAACTGATATTTTCATCCGTATCAGCAGTTGAGGAAGTATTTCTAAAATGGGGTATACCTACACATGCCCGTTTTAAAGAGATTATTTTTTGGATTCTTAATGATTTTCTTTTCACGTTTGCAAATTTTTATTACTGTATCTCCGATTGAGAATTCTCAACGATAATATAATTTCGCCGTGTGCTGTACACATTTTGCTCATTGATAAAGTTAGGTTACTTTGCTGTAGTGTGGTGAGCCACTGTTGACGTAGGTTTTGCTTTTAAGGGTTACACAAATATTTTTTAAGATTCAATGTGCTGAAGTTTAATTAAGAATATTCAGTGTCGGAAATCAAATTTAAGTGACAGTTTAAGTGAGGATATTCATATCGTCAGAAGATGGGGTTTTAATAGCCTTTAAACCAACAAGTGAAAACAAAACAATATTCATGTGTCTTATAATACTTATTCGCTTATTATTCGAAAAAACTTATTAGAAAAAATAGGCATGTCAACCCTTTAAAATAGCCTATCTGTTGAAACCCAAGAGATGCTATTGAATCAGTTCTTAAGTGCAGCAATATGTTCTGCTTTCTGAACTCAGGCAATGCAGCAGTGCATCCACTCATCAATAAGATGAGATTAAAGGAAATAATGTATGGGATACACAATAAAAACACCGTTTATTGTTTGTATTTTGTTATTTGTATTATTTTATGTTGTTTTTCAACAACATTGTCATTAGCAATATCAAATCAAACATTGTTATTAATGCTTTGTAAAAAAAAAAGCAATAAAAACACGGTGAAATTGATATCAGTTTACTTTGATACAATAATTAAAAACCTTTATTAAAATTATTTTAATTTGTAATATTTTATATTGTCTTTCGTTATTGCAGTAAGCCAATGCAAAAGGGCGTGTATAAATCATGGATAGTTGCCAAATCCCTAAAAAGGGCATTAATATCTTAATATTAAATTATTAATTTAGAAATATGGGAAATAAATTATCTTAATATTAATTTCTCATATTTCTTTATTTATTTCGAAAAAATACGCAGTGTACATTGCAATATTTCAAATCCTTTGCTTTATTTCTACAATTTTTAATGAGACAAGTGTTAATGTAAGTTGTACCCAGTTCAATAGTGGCACATTTCCTTACTGATTTGGAAATAAAATTGTAGGCACCTACGGGAGACGTGAGTTTCACTGATATTGAAATTTCATTTTTTAACAGAACTATTCTACCATATCTTTTTCAGTTGTACAGTTCACGAAAAAAAACCTCTTTATTGGTGTAGATTCATGCACTCAGTTTATTACTGTGATAGACAATTATCTTTCCAGAAACTAAATGAATTACTGAAACTCATTGTCAGTAATTCTCAATGTCACAATTGTTATTATTCTTTGAACACTTTGCTTCATTAATTTTTGTGAAGAGTTCATTTGAGTTTATTATTGTGTTCAGACCTTTGTGTGGCACGCGAAAGCTGATCCATGTTGTAAAGTACTGGTGAAAAACGTTATGATGAATGAAAATGAAGCAAATTAATAATTAAATTTTGCTCAAACTAAAATTAACTAATTTTTAGTAATGTCTTTTGTTGAGAATTCAAACGCATGGTTTACAAAACAAAAATTGCCTTGTCAAATCACATACAAAAGCAAATTCATTTCATTTGACGACACGCTTGACCCACATCAGTCGCACTTTGATTGAACAATGAAAAGGGCAATCACTGGGAAATGCTTGCAGGTTCCAGTTCGCATGTTGAGCCAGTAGGCCAAGTGTCCCGCAGCGCATAGTTTGGCAATTCCCTCATTAATTCATTATGTTTATGCCTCGCGTTGTTTCCATTGTGAATGGAGTATGAGAGCGAGCTACGGCTACGGCGGCCGTGGGCGGCGGCGGCGGCGGCGGCGGCGGCGGCGGCGGCGGCGGCGCACGCTCAACGAGCCAGTGACGTCAGCGACCACGCGGCGGCGGCGGCGGCGGCGGCGGCGCCAGGCGTCACGGGCGCAGCGCACAGTGCGCGCTGGAGCCTTCGCCACCGGGCGAAAATGCGCACCAGGGACCTGCAACTCTCCATCAAAAACGGAGACAAAACTTGAGGGTGTCGGTTCCGTGGCCGAGATCGATAAGGCAGTAGTGCCGTAGTGATCTTGGACCGTGGGGTCGCGGGTTTGAGTCCCGCCTCGGGCATGGTTGTATGTGTTCGTCCTTTCACCCCTTATCATATCGTTTCATCCTCAAACCATAACGTTAAATCGAATAGTGGTCGCTAATGACTTAGTAGTTGATGCGACCTTAAATAATAATTTTAAAAAAAGCTATAGGAGGCGTAGTGTCGCCGGGTGCAGCTGCCGGTTAGGTTCGCCAACTTCCGCACAAAAAAATTGGCTGATTTCTGAGAAATACGAAAAGCGTCTTCTAAATGTTCAATTATTCATAATATATACATATAAGAAACCTCTGAAGAAGGCGCGAAGATCGACGCTATCTTTTGTAAGATTACGCGTCTGCTTGTGTCTCGTGAACCTACGCAGCAGCCACGCACGTTTGAAGTATCATTGGCACAAGTTCGTATTTTAGTTCCTGTTAGAAGGTGCTACAGGAGAGCGCGCCACTGTAATGATCACCACCACGTTTTACTGAAGTTAAGAAGCCCTGATATGCACGGTGAATTATACTAAGAACTTTACATGTTCATTTCAACCAAATTTGTTTAAACGAGAGCCCAAATAGTCACTGCATTCTAGTTTTCAATTTAGATTAGACATATGTTTAAGATTAACAGCCCTCCCTCAACTCCATAAGACAAATTGGCTGGAATAAATATGTAATCCCAATAAATGAATAAATTCCCGCCTCTCCAGTGCAACTGGAGAACTCGCGAATTTAGGATCAGTCGCCCGGCATGATAACCGCTGTAACGACAAAGCAGTCGTAAGGGCAGGACACGCATTTATCTCGGAGGTGGCGGTGATCTTTGCCCGCTGGATGGCGAGATCCAGCGCAAACCAACGCTTGCTGGGTTTTCCTCATCCACGTATCTCCCATCAACGAGGCATCAACCCAGGCGGATAAAGTTCTAAGCTTTGGAAATGTGTGGTAGAGTTGCGGATGTAAGTGAGAATAGGACAAGGAAGAGGAAGGAAATATCGCGCGCGGTCCTTGGTCCGTTTGTTAGGATGCTGCTTTCGACATTTGGTGTTGATCGGATAAATTGCGGAAAACTACCGATCAGAGCAGCGGGCCCCTCCTAACAGCTGCTGAATTCGACCTAGATATGTAGCTAGTGTCGAAAATCATATCGCCGCGCCGTCGGGACTTCAACCCTACGATCTCCTGACCAGAGGCACTGCTGTGACATCAATTGATGCCTTGAGCTACCTAAGCCGGTGTATAACTTCTTCTTCTTTCAGTGAGCGAGTGATTGTAGATTCCGGACACGTCAACTACTAAGAACGTTAGCCTCGTAAATGTAGTTGATATTACATCCCGGGAGGCGATGGTGTCCTCTCACCGTAAAACGCGAAATAAACGTTTGCAAGCGGAATTTTCCTCCTCCCAATATCTCCACTGGCGGGGCACCGACCCAGCAGGAACTAGCTCGAAGCTTCCGACCTGTCTCTCGACATATGAGATGTTGTGGTGCATGGGAGTGTCAGTGTGTGTGTGTGTGTGTGTGTGTGTGTGTGTGTGTGTGTGTGTGTGTGTGCGTAAGGGGAGAGGAAGGGAAAGGACGAGAAAGGAAAGGTGTGCGCGGTCTATGGCCCGTTTGTTAATGTACTACTTCGGCATTGGCGTAGTGTTGATCGGAGAAACCAATAAAAACTAATGATCAGTGCTGGTGCCCGGAGCCCATTGAGTTTCAATTGCAAATCGGTTCTGTTACTTCTTCAGTTTGAGTTAGCGAGTATTGATTCCGGAACACTCAACTACTGTGATAATTACTCCCGTACGTGTAGTTCGTGTTTTATCGAGGAAGGTGGCGGTGTTGGAAAGTGAGATTTGGCGCTGACCTCTACTTCTGGTGGGTTTTCCCCTTCTGGGTTCTCCCCAGCCGAACACCGTCCCAGCCAGTGCGAGCCCCAAGCTCACGACTGGTCTGTCGACATTGTGTGGTAGTGTTGTGCATGTGTGTGTGTGTGTGTGTGTGTGTGCATGTGTGTGTGTGGGGGGGAGAGGAGTGGTGAAGGGTGAGGAAGGGAGGGAAGATCGTGGGGCTCGTGACCAGCGCCCGGCACCAGATACTGATCAAAGCAGCCGGCCGCCATTATTCTCCTTTCAGACAGAAGTTGAATTCGCTCAGGCGAACGTAAAAAGTCTGCTACCGTCGCGATACGAATCATAGCACCACACGGTCCGTGAGGTTGCAGAGACAATGATGTTTCGATGAGCTATTGCAGCCGGTGTCTTCTTCACTTGAAAGTTTGAAAATGCTTGTATATTGTGTTGGAAGCAGTGGGTGACAAATTATGAAACGAAACTAATTTTTAAAAACTCTACGTCGAGAACAAATAATTAATAACGCTGTTCATCAATGTCCAGAACTTACAGGGTGTGTGTTCAAAACAATAGTTCTTTTACTAAAACAATATTATTTATTCTTTGTATCTACTTACAGGCATTAATGGGATGCGAGGATTTAGAAAACAGGCACTCGATATAAATAACGCTACAGTTACTTCATTTGCTTGGAAAAGTTTTAAGTGAGCAAGCAATACTTTCTGTGCTGCTACAGCCCACTTCGAGCTCAGTTACATCAAATTACTCCCTGAGTCAATGTAGATTGGTCATGTGGGGATAGCGAATCAGGCTTTCATCTGGACCTGATGTTGAGACTAGACAGGGATGGGAAAGAAAGTATCGGCCGTTGGTTAAGATACTGTTTCGGCATCCGCGTAGAACAGCGAAAGTTCATAAACGACCGAGCATACGGAGTCGTTCTCTGGCATTTTTATCCAGGGAGCTATCGGGATACACCAAATCCTCTATTGAATTTCTGCAGGGCTGAAGAAAGATAAATGAACTTAACAATTTGATTTGTAGGCAATAAAATTAAAATTAAATGTTTTTGTTGTAATATAAAGTTTGTTGTAATATCATAAAGTTGTTTATATTTCGTTAAGGGATGTAATTCAAATACAAAGAAAAGAAAAAAGAGCATCTTACTTTTAATAATTTGTAACAAAAGTAAACTACTTATGTTCTTCGAATCAATACTTTCGAATTAAAATTTACGAAATAATTTATCGTAATAAGGTAAAATGCTTTAAGGAAAAAAATAACATTCCAGTGATAAGTCTAGTGTCTCATAAGTCAAATTCTGAGAAAAATCAAATCAGGTATATGTTTTCTCATGGTTTAAAGTTCTGTTAAATATGTTTTCATTTTCCTCCTAGAAAACCCTCTCCACACTTTCTCCTGAAATATCGCTTAGGTATAATGCGTCCTTCTATCCCTATTCTCCCTAATTCACAAGGAGTATTTCCTTATAAAACTAAGAATAAACATAAACTGAATATTTCAGAAGTTTTATAAGAAACGAAAATAGTAATATCATTGCCTTGGAATAGTTTGTGCAAACATAATTAATTATTTGAAATGATTTTGTAATTTTCCCCCTTGCTCAGGGAGCAGCCAATGGCCAGACGCGGAGGGGAATGAGCAGCTGAGCGTCGCTCGCAGCGCCACCTATTTCGCCGTGGAAACAGCGCCGTGCGGCTGGCAGGAACGTCGCTTGGGACCTCCGCTGGCGGGATCTGAGGCGATGGCGGAACGGTGAGTTGCGAGGAAGTTCTGGGCAGGACGTCGCCATCTTTGTGGGTTCTCGTAGCCGAAGCACTGCCCTGGTGGGACGTGGGACGTGGCAAAAGGGGGCTCAACATTTTGCTTTGCTCGGCTGTGGTCTTGAAGAGCGGAAATGTTGAGACAAGGGCTGGTCTGTAACTATAGATGAAACTGTAAAAAGAATCTGCGATAACTCTCGCCCAACTCGAGTACATTTAAATTTAAATCATTTTTTTCTTGTTAAGATCGTATCTCTATAACTGTGTTTTGCTTGTTTAACTGTGTAACCTTGTTACTTTGTTTGAAGGAAAAATAGTGTTTCCTGTGTTCATTCATGTTCATTCAGGAGTGTGAATATAATGAATGTCGAATATTAAGAAATGTTGTCAGCTCTTCCCATGCAGACAAGGATATGTGGGTGGAGTTTACAGTCGTCGCTGGGCTCAAATCTATGGGTTGATCTTCTGTGCCATATTCGTGGAAAGCACTTCAATTTGTACGAAAATCTTGAAAGCATTCTTCGTTTTGTAGTTCTGAATTCCTAACGGGTACATGACCTGTCGAGTTTGCAATAGGCCCAAGGTTTTCTGCTATTTAGGTCATTTTGTGAAGAATCATTTAGGAACATATATATATATTTGGAATTCTCTTGTAGTCTAGCTAGCTCAGAGCTCTAAGTTGCTATTAACCTGCGTGGGTACTGGAGCGTTCTGAAATGCTTTCTTCTTGAAGGTTCGTTGCTTCTAATTTTTGGTGAAGAGCTTTACCTCGAGCAGTGTTGGAGAACGGCGTTCCACCGCAGTAGTCCTTGGCGAGATATCGAGACACATTATCTCGCTTCGAGGGAAGTGAGAACAGCGTTTTCCTAGTTGTGGGTAGTCAAGACACCGGGGATTGTGTCGTATTTTCTTTCATATCCTAAATATCAGATCCGTGAAGCAAGAAGTTTTCAAGAATAGTGACCGAAGGTAAGTGTCGCACCAATAGATGCAACTCCAAGTATGAATATGTATTCTGAAAGTATCATTTCATTTATTTCAGTTTCTTATTGTTCCAGACAGGAAAAAAAATGGATTACCTTCTGCTAAAAGGCCGTTCTTCACTCCAGATTCGAAGGCAAATTTGCTTCGGCAGAAAATAACTAGTAATAAACGCTTTGTTTTAAATACAAAATTTGTAAACAAAAATTTGCGTATTCCCTGATCGAATAAATTACTTCCTAGAACGTAGTGTCGCTTATTGTCACTGAACTGATCAATCTCTTATTTACTTCAAAATTAGTAATATAATGAAGCTGTTATATTTTCCACTCCCTCATACTGAAAGATCTAAAGACTTCAAAGCTTCTGAAAATGTTCATTTACTTGAAGTAGTCATATCCCTGGGGGAAATTAAAAACGAATGAAAAATGTTTTATCTTTTGAAGACCAGTTTCCTTCCTGAATTTAATTATCTAAATGCCTGTATTATTTAGATGTCTAACGATGATTATTTATCGAAGTATTGTGCTGGGAATATAAATATTCCACTGATAATGGCTGTAAAGAATATAACATGATTCCTTTAACTAGTTCCCATCCTCGCCGAGAATCTAGAAAACAGATAATCATAGAGACCAAAGTAGAAAAATCTTTTCAGACTTATCAAAGAGAAAGTTGCCGATAATTGTTAAATAATAGGATGTCAGGTGAAGTTCTCTTCCAGTAAATAACCACCAACTAACTTTATTAAATAACATGTCAAAAACAATAGATTGAGATTGAAAGTTTGGTGAATATGTAATTTTTACAGAATTACGATACGTGAAGAAATTAAGTTTGACCATATATTACGCTTTAGTCAAAAGTTTAAAATATTAGTTTTATCTGTTTGGTCTGGAATGCTTGTTAGACACTTCATAGAATGTGGATTAGTGTGTGAATGTTCAATAACCATTTAATACTGGAAAAGAATAATTTATTTTTCTGAGCGTGAGGGAAAGGTGATCTTTTTGTTCTTGATTATTGTCTTAGTATCGGTATATTCAATAAAATGAAGGTACATTCCTAAACAACCGATGTATAGTGATAAATGTTGGGAACGTTACATTCGCTTGTGGATTACGCCCATTCGCTAAGGTATCTGATCCTCCATTACTATATTGTTATTTTCAGTTCTTAATTTATAAAATTTTAGGTCTTTTAACCGGCCCCTAAATGAATTATTAATGTAATAGAAAGTTATATTTATTTCCGAAGTACCAGAATGCCGTTCCGTCAGAAATCAAGCCCTGGTTATTTTTAAACCATCCAAAGTAGTCAATAGGCATATCTTCGTTGCCTTTAATACATTTTTCGACTGTCTGCAATCAATTGCTACGTTTAAATCTTCCTAAATCAATTGATTATAAAATGGGATTTTTTATCAACAATATGCCAATTATTGTTTTTGGGTAGAAGCAAATACAGCGAACGATAATCATTGGCAGTAGTCATTGTGAAAGTACGGACTCGTACCTTCAATTGAATGTACTTGCATTTGGATGAAGATTCACCCTGTGTTTAATATTGATGTTCAGTTAGATTTCTTTTGCAATTCACCCTCAATCTCTTGTTCCTTGGGTCTAGTGTTCTGCAAGGTTGAATTTTTGTAACATTAGCTTCTGTGATAACTGACAATAGCTCAAGAGTAACGCAACTCAATAAATTAAAGTAGATTCAATGGGGATTGAATAAATAATTATTTCGTTAGCCAGTTATCCATCAGTGCCAATAGTTCGTTGGAAAGAAAAATTTCGCAATGTCTGAAATGTACTCGTAGAAGTTGGTCTTAGGCAAATTCACTTGCTGACCCGCTCTCCTCTACGCCAGCCGGTGAACAGCAAGTGGCGGCGTTCTTGATCGGAGTTGGGCGCACTGGTGAGCGGGCGCGCGTGGTAAACAGCGGCTGTTGACGCGTCCCGTCGCCCGCGGCCAGCTGCTGCTTTCGGCCGGCGAGATGGGGCGAGGCCGCTGCCTCCGGGGTGCGACGCCCGGGTCGCCCGCGCAGCTGCCGGCGACGCCCGCCGCCCGCCGCCCGCCGCCCGCCGCCCGCCGCCCGCCGCCCACCGCTGCCATTACTCGTCATTACCATCACCACATCTTCCGGCGCTTCACGCACCATAATAAACACCACCACCACCATTACCACAGTCACCCCATTCTCTTAATCACCGCCACTGACAATTACCATCGCTGACGGTCAATCACCAGCGCTGACATGTCAAACACCAGCGCTGACATGTCAATCACCAGCGCTGACATGTCAATCACCAGCGCTGACATGTCAACCACCAGCACTGACATGTCAATCACCAGCGCTGACATGTCAATCACCAGCGCTGACATGTCAAACACCGGCGCTGACATGTCAAACACCGGCGCTGACATGTCAAACACCGGCGCTGACACGTCAATCACCATCGCTGACACGTCAATCACCATCGCTGACACGTCAATCACCATCGCTGACATGTCAATCACCATTGCTGACATGTCAATCACCATTGCTGACATGTCAATCACCATCGCTGACATGTCAATCGCCATCGCTGACATGTCAATCCCCAGCGCTGACATGTCAATCACCAGCGCTGACATGTCAATCACTACCTTTAACACGACTATCACTATGACGGACAAGTCAAACACCACCACTGACACGACTGTCACCACCCCTTACATGACAATCGCCACCACTGACAACAATCACCACCACTGACACGATAATCGCCACCACTGACACAACAATCACTACCACTGACACGACAATCATTACCACTGACACGACCATCACTACCACTAACACGACAATGATCACCAGTACTACCACTTCCGCCTCCACCACCGTCACCACCCATCACTATCACCGCCAACAACAACAACAACACCACCACGGCCGCCCGCGCTGCGCCATAATAAGACGCGATTTGTGCTTCGCGGGGAGGTCAGCGGCGGCGGACGAGGAAAACGCCGCTACGGGTGGAGTAGCGCGGCCGGTCGGGAGAAGTGTCTCTCTCGCGGGTTATTTCCGAGCTGCATTTCAAATTTAGAGTCCCTCTGCGCACGTGCGCCTCTCGCCGCTGCCAGCCCCCCCACCCCACCCCACCCCACCCCACCCTCGCCTCCCCACCCCACCCCACCCCACCCCCGCCCACGCCTCCGCCCTCACCCAGCGGACGCCAACGCAACAATGTCTTTCCGCGCGCGCCCAGCGCTGCCTGGCGGCGGCGCCGGGAAGTGGCTTTTCGCGCGCTCGGGTCGTGGCCGCGGCAATAAATCGCAATTAATAGAGTATTGTACCGGACGTATTGAAAGGGGATTTGCGAGTGGTTTACATCAGAGCGTTGTTGAAGTTTTCATGTGGGGTTGGTAGTGTTTTCAAGTGAGGTGTCTGCGATTGTTATTCGCTGGTGCTAAACATTTTGACAAGAGCTGTGGACGAATTGACGTTTCCGCACGTCGTAAAACAAACCTATGACTTTATTATGCAAGAATAAATGATTGTTATTAAACACAGCAAGGTGCATTTGTTGTTCGTTTCACAAATATTATCCCGAGTGGTGTTTGATGGGCCCAATTATCATTTCTTGATCTCAACTATTTAGTAATTCACAGGTTCAGTAACGTTTTACTTAACTATTTTTATAAACAAATATGTTTTCTTAAAAAGTATTAGACGATGGAAAAGTATTACATTGGACGTGTGTGGTTCTAGTGACGAAAGTTTTCTTTGTTCTTAAATAATAAATCAAATTATTGCTTGTGACTTCGACGTCATTTCTATTGTTTGTAGTACAATTAAAACGTAACTAATAAAAAGAAATAAAATTTCAACAGTAAAAAAATGTCGTAAAGAAATGTGCATTATTGTAGCCATATTTGACAAAAAAAAATCTTCATTTGAGACGTCCTGAGAGAATAGTTATTTATAATATGAGTGGTAAAAGTTTAATTTTTTTTGAGAGTAGGAAAGATAGTGACTCAAGGCATTGTTAAAAAAACGTGTATCACGTGTGTCATACACAATGTTTTATTTCATTTTATTTTATTTTAATTCAAGTACATAAGTCACTTAATACTTGAAGATCGGTAATAGTAAAAAAACTGTTTCAATTTTAGGTGCCAGAGAACATAAAATTCATTTGTTGTTATGTATTTAAATCGTTCGAAGATTCGGGAAATACGCGTAATTGCTACTGCAGATCAGCGGAGGGAGATCAGGGTGTTAGTCCGTGCATGTGGGATGGCTCCCTCGCCGCCCCGCCCCGCCCCGCCCCGCCCCGCCCGCCCCGCCCCGCCCCGCCCCGCCCCGCCCCGCCCCGCCCCGCCCCGCCCCGCGCCGTTGACGCCGCCTCAGCCGACAGGCAGCGAAACTCCAGAGCGCAGCTGGAGTCCTCAGAGGTCGCAGCAGACGTGGTTATTTATTCTTCCTCAATATATTGTGCTAATCGATTCTTCTAGTAGCAAATAAGAACATGGTTACTGGTGGTACCAATAATATCTTTGCTAATAACCACAAGATTCTAAAACACATCTTACATTTTCTCAGTAGCTCTTCCTTTGAGGCCATTTCAGTAATAAATACGTTTTTCTGAAATGTCCTGTGGCGGATGTTCGTTTACGCTACGAAAATCCAGCACTTATTTCTTGTGCACAAAATATTTCTTTATTAGCACACAATAATTCAATTCCCGGTCGGGTCGACTTCTGCTTTCAACAGTTTGAATTGATAAATATAATTGTTACTCAGTATCATGATCAAGAAATTGAAGTCATTCACTTCGAGAAACCTAATTCGGACATAATTCGCAGAGCAAAAAGGGTATGTTGAGGTGATAAATGAGTCATTAATGTAATAGAAATGTTTTTACATCTTGCCAACTATTTTAGTGTGTTTTTTTTTTGTTTTTGTTTTTGTTTTTTTCGTGATCCATGCAGTGTTCAAACACGTCAATGAATGTTGAAAGAAATGCTCAAGGAATGGTTTTAAAATCGTTTACTTGTCGTTTTCAAAACATATAGGTGTTTGATCATAAACTGTGTTTCGCAAGAAGACTTGCACAATGCATTCGACCGTATGACACGAAACGAGATCGCGTCACAACTAATTTGTTAAGGTGAATGGTACTGTTGCCGCAGTCTGTGAATTACGGGTGACAAGCATAAAGTTGACATGTACATTATCTATAAACCATTGACCATTAAACTGTTATTTCTCTCACTCTGTTTGAATTGTAAAAGCAATCCTTCATCAATGAACTGTAAATCTGAAAAGTCTAGATCACCTGGCAATTAAGAATTGTTTGCTCAAAGATATTCGTAGACTTCATAAAATGTTTGGCCATAAATACGGAATTTAACAAATGTTGCGAGACATATACTAGATAACTAGAAGAAGGGAAAGCAGAAATTGAAAAAAGCAGGCCCGTTGGAAAGAGTTCCATTGCCCGATTCAAATAAGTTTGTTGTCAAGGCACTCATGGCGTGTACGGATACGCCTTATTGCAGTGGAGTCATAGATATCATTGTACTCGTTTGCAAATGGTTCCAAATAAGTTATTAGTTCCATCATAAATAAGCAGCATTCAGCATAAATGTGATACATGGACGAATCCACATAGCCGCACAAATGGACCAATACGTTGTGACTTTTTGAAACACACAACTGAAGAATTTTCCAAGAATTTTTTGCCAATACATTTTGCTTGATATTCTCTTCGAAAGCTTCTATGTAATAAATTCTTCCAAGTATTTCATATTTATTTGCCACTTTTATTAAAACAAAAAGAGAAACGAAATTAGATTCTACACAATTTTAATTGAATATTCTATTTCTAGAGGATATTTAGAATGAAAATTAATGAACAGTTTTTATTATTAGTGTTCATTTAAGTTTAACATCAACTACAAACAATTTGTGGTAGATTTCGATGCAAAATGATTTTCATCAGAAAGCGACAAAAATCATCATTGAGTGGGTGAAAAACATAACGGTGTAAGTGACATTTTATAAATTCGAAGAGGAACGTATTTACATTGGCACTGAAATATAGCGTAATTTAATTTCATGCTTTTAATGAACAATTGAAATGACACGTTTTTGATTATCACCGAAAGCACCACGACTTTACAGTGATGTTGAATTAAATATTTTATCAGAATTTATAAAATGCCATACCGTTCTTGTTTTCACCATTTTATCTTCATATTTTTTTCCAGTAAGATCGTTTAGGCCTACTTGTGGAGAAACGTCACAACAATTTGCGCCTGGAAAAAACCTTCCCTTACCCTCGACTGCCTACTGCGCCCCGTTGGCGTGAGTGCGCGCGGACCTGCAGCAACCTGCGCGCCCGCCCGCGCCCGCCCGGGCGCCACATCCGCGTGGCCGGCGGCTGCGCGGGGGCGGGGCGGGGCGGTGGAGCGGGAAATGGGACAATTGTTTGTCGGCGCGCTGTTTGAGTAGTGGGCGTCGGCGGCGGAAGCGGCAACAGCGAGCGGCGCCAGGCGTTGGGTGTGACCGCTGGGCGGCGGCGGCGGCGGCGTCCACGCGCGGGGAGCGGGGGCGTGCGGGGGCGAGAGAGAGAGAGAGAGTGCCGGAGGAGAGAGACGGGAGGACGCGGGGGGGCGGGGAGGAGGCGGGGGAGGCGAGGAGGACGCGCGGGGTGGGGAGGCGGCGCGGCGGGGCGGGGCGCGGCGGGGAGGGGCGGGCCGGCCGGGCGGCCGAGCCGTGCAGGTGTTACCCAGACAGACTGGCGCCGGCCGGCATTCCTTTCCTCCGCCGCCGCGCCACGCCGCCGCGCCGCCGCGCTGCTCGCGGCCGACACTGACGCACAGCGGCGGCGGCGCAGGCGGCCTCCGCCTGTTTGGCCACCTCGCCACACACGTGTGCAGTCCGAGCCGGGCAGCTCGCCGCCGCCGCCGCCCCCCGCGCAGCATCCGCCGCCTGCAGCGCCGCGCCGCACACGTGCAGCGTCCCGGCCGCCGCCGCCGCCGCCTGGCCGCCCTCCAAATACGGCGCCGGAGGAGGAAGAGGCGGAGTGGAGGAGGAGGAGGACGCTGCGCGCGGACGCCTGTTCGACCCCCGACGACGCCCCTCGCTCCCCGCGCGTCGCCACTCCTCTGCGCCCAGTCAGTCGCGCAGCGAATGCTCCCGGCCGGACCCCAGCACGCCGCGCGCCCTCTATGTTTATACGACCTACAGTGTATACACAAATTATGGGGTGGCATTTAACTGACGAATAAGTCTTAAAACACAATTTTTCAATAGCAAACAAAAGTTTGTTTGAATAATTGGCAACACTGAGTCGAAATTACTATGAGCCTCCTAATGTGAATCACGTTTGTAATACATTTTCATTTATTTCCTTCTATTTGTTTCTATCCTGTATATGTTTCATGACGATATATTTTACGCCGTATAATAAATGTATATCAGATTTAATGTAACAATATTTTAGTAATATTTAAGTCTCGTTACATAAGTGAGAGACATTCTACAACCCATTTAATAATCTACATTCGACAACATTGCTACTGGAATCATTTTGAATCATTCAAGTTTCTTTTGTAAATATTCCCGTTGCTCACAGATAGTAACATAATATTTTGGGTCTCCATTTCCCGAAATGAATTCATGCACCTCTCTTTGTCGTCAGCATCGTAATATTTATTGTTTTCCAATGATCCGCCAACTTTTTGATAATATAAATAAATTATTTTGTTGTCAGTCACATGTACTAACCTGAAATAATATTTTATGACACCATGTTTCGACGATCTAATAAATAGAATTATCATTTAGTTTAGTTCGTAAAAGAAACGTTTGAAAGCTTTAACGATTAATTGCAATACATGTAATTATTGTTAATAGTAACATTCTTGCGATTTCTCGTGCATTTAACCAGTTTTACGTATGTTAGGAGATGAATATCGTTCACATGCAACAAACCTACCTGGCGTAAGAGTGTCTTATTAAAAATCACCCATCTTCTGGGGAGACGTGATACTGGAACAAACTCTCTTCACTGAAATTTAATTACATGATATGATAGCCTGTCGCCCGGAATAGATCTTGATTGTCAAGTGTACTGGGATACGAAAAAAAATCGCTACTTCCCATAATAACGTGCGCCACTTTTTCCCACACCGGCAAGATTGATACTAAATATCATTTGATGATGATTTTGTAAAGATGCTTCTCTCGTTGCCCAGACCACCCACCAGAACCATTCGCCAAAACACTGCGCGCGCCATCGCTGCTGCTAATGAACCTAATATAATCTTAACTACGGTGAATTTATACTTCACCTGACGTGAGTAATTCACGAAATTGGTTGGAGATTAAGGAAATAAACAGCAGTTGTTATATCCCGATGTCGTGTGCAGTTGATGTTCTCGGAGAATTGGTGTCTCTCATACACTGCCTCAACATAGCACTTTTTTACGGTTTATGCACACTGTGCTCGGTATACGAAAACACTAGTTATTTTTATAAGTGAACAACTTAATTGTAAACTAATACAAATCTGCAAAGCCCCCATGTGCTGGCTTCCTGTGAGGCGGTTTCGGGTTCCAGGCCCAAAATGAAGCTATAGCATTTTAATACAACTTGTCTCAGTTTCTATAGCTGTGTGACGGGAAAAAAAGTCTGGCAGGCCAAGAACATTAGGCCTGGTCTAATGAGAATACATACGTCATGCACCACATCTCCCGAATCCCCAGGCGTGAATCACAAATAAAAACAGGACCCAGTCCTGGTAACACTGCTAGCTGGCAAACTATTAATACGACCCTAATATGTCAAATATATACTACATACTACCTGCAAAAAATTTCATTTTAAAAACAGTTTTTTCATGAACAATGCTTTAATCACCTAAAGATTAAACGAATGAGTTGATGAATGATATGAACGAAATGACATGATACATTTACGTTAGTAAATTAGAACTTACCCTTATTTTACCGTAGTGAAATCCTCTACAATACGTTTTACAGCTAAATAAATGTTTGTAAATAGGATGCCTACTAACATGGTGTCATTTGCCACATCAAAATTGGCAAAAACAACAACAACAAAAACGAAATACTTTATCTATCTTACTAATCTTTTGTATGCTTTAAAGTACATGTATTTTTGAATTGATATTCGTTGTTTTAGTGATAAAACTATCTTGTTTATGCCGTTCTTTCACATTGTCAGATGTTCAATCCAATTGTTTAATAATATAATGGATGACGATACTCATGGTAAACTCTATTCAGTTCCCGCTACCTTTTTTCCCAACTTCACGCTGAAGCTAACAGGCGCATTCTTATTGGAGTCGTCTCTACTAGGATCACCCTCTTTGCCTTCCTGCCAGCGCCTGCACTCGCCTTGCATTGAGCCGCCTCCGAGGTCAGCAACGCTGCGCAAGTACACTGCAACCTGTTACTAGATGGACAGATTAGTTGACATTGTGACAAAATCGAGGGAATAAAATGTTCGATGTTGATTTGTAAGGACAAAACCTTTTGAATTATTCAGAGTTGCAACCAATATATCAAAAGGCATTCAGATTAGTCATTCACATTTATTTCATCTGCTCAATAAGTAATAAAATCACCAAAAGCAAAATGATGACGGTAAAGAAAAAAAATTTTCCAGACTTCCTAGTAGGATTTTCTTTTCTGCCAATGTAGTTCTGTGTTTGAGCCCATTGATATACAAAAGGATTGATAATTTCCATTTTGCATCATTAAAAGACACACCTGATTTTTTTCACATTCTTTCATGCAATAAATGAAGTTTTCAGAGTTTACCTGAAGAGAAAAACCTTTTCTAGCCAGGTATAGAATTTTTCATTCCAATACTGCTCCTTTTTAAATTCAAGTAATTTTAATGGAATTATTGTGGAAATATGTAGTTTAGATATTAAAAAAAACTACATATTTGAACATCGTTCTTGGAGAATTACTACAACTGTCGGGGGAAAGTAATTTGATGAACAACAGAACGGTTAGAATGGAAGGTCTGTAGACTGAATTACTGAGTATGAAATAGCAACGATTTGTTTTCAGTTCACAGCAAAACATGACTGCGTATTCTGCTTTCTTATCTAAAAATAAACTTTGAAACGATTAAAAGATCAAGATCATTACTACATATATTGAAACAACTACTACCTATTCAGAGGTTTTAGTTTTGACATTTTAAACTAAAACAATATTTTTAATTAATCAGGGTCACTTTCATTTATTAATAATTTTTCCGATAGCACAAGTACCTAAAAGTAAACTGAAAATGTTTTACGGGTTCAACTTTCTATAGCAATTTGATTGTAGTAAGTCAGTTAAGAAGAAACAAAGCCTAATAGAAAAGTAAAATAAATTGAACAGTTGCATAAATAAGCATGAAATTCGTATGGTTTGTTCCGATTCTTTGGTGGAAATTACAACGTGCGTCTTGTGCTTCGGGCATGGTTTCTTTGCTGGTGTTTTTATAGTGGAAACATTCCCATCTAATGATCAGCTGTGGATACAACCCAATTCACTGCTAGCAAGTACAGCTGAGCAAACAAATACCTCTGCGTAATTTACTGAAATCAGCAATTTAGTGAATATTTGTTCAGGACGCGGTCGTCTGTTTTCTAAATCGAGCTGACCGTTCTGTTGCCGAGCGGCGCGTTAGGGGGCGGTGGAATTTTAAAGCGGAGGCGCACTATGGTTCGGATCGGCGAAAAAGAGGACAAATACTTCGTACAACTAGCAGAACCCGGCAGATGTTGTCATGCCAGATAATATCTGGCATCACGCAAGTGAATAATTGTTCGTATATGAAACTAGTTTATGTTAAGACTTATTGTGTGAGTACATGTTTTGAAAACGAAAAACGTTAGGCGCGAATATTCAAATTTGTACGATTGCAATGAAGCAACATTATAAACGAGTTGCATATGCTATTTTTTTTGTATGACAGCATTATAAATTGACACGAGAATGAAAGTTAATTTTGGGAAGCAAGTTTATTGTAATGTCATCGGTATTTGATATTGTGCGAAACTAGCTAAAACAACACATACCTTCTTGTCCTTAGTAGGGCCTACTGGTTACTGTTCAACTGCTACGTAATATTATTTTTACAGCAATATTTATCCGATTTAACACATTTCAGTCATCATTTTTTTACCCATTACAAATTGTAGAACGAATTAGATGCGAAAATTAAATACTTTCAAGCAACTATCAAAACAAATTCGACAATTTCATACATCTAAATCGTGTCCCAACAATAAGACGGAATTCGCAGAGTACCGTGGAGTAGCGTGGAGTACCGCGTCACCTTTATTGTGTGAATAAAAACAACAACCAAGAATAATTTCACATATAAATTGAACATTCAGAACAAAATGGCATCCAATATATCGCAATATGAATGCATTCGAAACGACGATATCATTATCTTATGCATATATGCTACCTTATGCTATACAATATATACATTCTTCCCGAAACTGAATCAAAAAAAATTGGAAAATATAATACGAAACAAGAAGCACTGGCAATTTCTCTTTTCGTCGTTGTCCTATGAGAATGGGTGTTGTGTAAAACTGGATTTTGTCCGCCTTCTGCGTCTGTCAAACCACCGTGCGTCGCCGCCTCCTCAGAATACCCGTAACGGCCTCACGAGGCACGGAGGCGGGCGGGCGACACGTAGCTCAGGTCGCGGCCTAGCGCCTCCCCTCCCCTCCCCTGCCCCCGCCCCCGCGCCCGCCCCTCCGGCCGCTTTCACGTCAACACTTCCTCCTCTGCGGTATTGCACTCTGCCCTCGCCCACCTGCTGTCGTCCCTTCAAGTCCACCTGCTAAGCAGTGGTTTTCCTTCTGATCCGCCGGTTCGCCCGGAACGTTTCGAAATTATTTAGTAATTTGGACCAGCTCAGGTCATCAACTGATGTCACTGCAGTGCCTCTACCAGGGTTCGATTCCCTAGACAGGATTTTCGTCACAGGTCGAATACGTGGACAAGGAAGAGGAAGGAAATATCGCGCGTGGTCCGTGGCCCGTTTCTTAGGACACTGCTTCGGCATTCGCCTGATGTTGATCGCAGAAACCACGGAAAACTACCGATCAGAGCAGCCCGCCGTTAGAATTCTCCTCCAGACAGCGACTGATTTCGACCTAGTTGACAAGCTTGTGTCAAAAATCCTGCCGCCGTCGGGACTCGAACCTATCCCTTTTGCTTCTACTTTTGTGGCCTTTGTGACCTTGGCCACACACTTCATTTCAATCGTTCAATTATTTCTACGTTACACATATGCTAGTTTATATTTTTATCACTCAGAGTGCATAATAGAGAGCATCAAGGCAGTTTTCATGCTTCAGTACACAATAAGAATTTTTTTGTGGGGCGAGGGGCGAGACAAACTTCCATACGTACTTAAATACACGCGTTCAGGGGCATTTCGTTACCCCAACGTACCTCTAATTTCCTTTAAGAGACTGCCAGATAAACAACTCATGCGGAAGACGAACCCTAACCCCAAAGGAAAATATTACACTCGCACGTTGTCTTGATCCCTGGAATACCTACCCCTCACTCCTTCACTAACATTGGTCGAATGAAGAATAAGTATTAGCGACGAGCGTTGTACATAAAATTTCATTATGAGAAATGGTCGCTCCCGTACAATAGAAATTATTTTACTTCGAAAAACGAGTGACAGGTTTGATATAACAGTCCTATCGTCGAAATAACCAAATCCCCACTCCTCTCGCATCTAGCTCAAGTAAGGAGAAGTGAGGGCTCAAGTAAATGTGCGCAGATGTTACACAAAATTTGAAGCTCGCGAACGAAGCGAAGAAAACCTCCTCGAACGTAATGATGTAAGCGAAACTAACGGAAGCGAAACTGCATCCTGGAGCAACTTCTATGTCAGAACTGTTAATGGCGTTGTAAAACTTCAACAAGCTCTGCTGGAAATGCCTTTTGAATATGATCGGAACACGGAAATAACTTCGAAATTTAAGAGATAAGTAGTTTCAAATAGTGTTTTCAAAGTTTCAAATATTGTTTTGTTTCTTTTCTTTGGGATGTTAATTGTGGATTCTGTTTGTAGTAGTGCCTACTCAGTTCTACTGCAATTGTTTGTCATTTTTTCTTTATTTTTTTCAAAGTGTTTTCGATATCCAGGAACCTAACCCACGTTTTTTCATTAAAATATAGACTCAACATTCGCGGATTTGACATTCGCAATGCTTTTCGGGACCCTAACTCTCGCGAATGCTGAGGGATTCCGTACTCAGATTTAAACGTAGTGGAACTTGAAAGTCATGAGCTGGTCGGAGGGAGGGACATTGTCATCCAATCGGGAGCACGATACCAAAAATTTAAGTCATAAGAAAGCTCCCTATTGATTGCCAGTGTCACCCTCTCCAAAAATCGCGTAAAATCTTGAAGTATCACTATGTTAAAATCGGAGTACAGAGTGATTGCCAATGCGAGTAAGGAAGCAGTATTACTTATTTGTAGTTGTAGTGTTACATGTTTTCATTTCATGAGGTATTACCAAACGACTCCCCTCCTACTAACCTAAATTAAAGAAATTATAAGCCAAAGGAAGTTTCAGCATTTCGTATAAGATATATGTGTTTTAACTTGCATGTCGCATTACATGGTGATTTACCAAAAGACTCTACGCCCTGCCTGCAACTGACATGCCGCTCACTTCATAATGTCTTCGCCTTCGCAACAGCATTGTTTCTGGAGCAACGTTGACCAGCAGATTCCAGGATTGGAATCCCCACGGAGGCGGATTTTTACACTAGCTAGATAATAACTGGGTCGAATTTAATCTCTTCCCCGAGGAGAATTCCAGTGGCCGTCTGCTCTGATCGATAATTTGCCTTGGGTTCTCCGATCAATAGCAGGCGAATACTGGAGTTGTACCCTACCAAACAGGTCACGGACCGCACGCGATCTTCCCTTTTTCATCCTTGTCTCCTCTCTAGTTATTCGTACACACACGACAAACAATATACGACCACACAAGACTGAAGACCAGTCAGCAACGTAGACGTAAGTCTTAGATGTGGTAGTGACCCACTGGAGAGACATAGAAGAGGAAAACCCCGCAAACTGCCATGTAGGTCGGGGCCGGATCTCGATCTCCTGCTGGGAGGATCCCTCCCTCTCCCGTCATACAAGACGCTGTTCGCTTATGGGACTATTGACGTCTGCAGCTGGCGCGCCCGAGATCAAAACTCAGTCACTCCCTCGCTCTCACGTTCTCCTTCACTCCCTCCTTCAATCTCCTTGACTTCCTGCCTCACTCACTCTCTCACACATTCACTCTCAGTCAATCTCACACACTCACTTTCACACACTCTCTCACTCACTCACACACACACACTCTCACACACACACTCACACACACACTCTCACACACACACTCTCACACACACACTCTCACACACTCACTCTCACACACACACTCACTCTCACACACACACTCACACACACTCTCACACACACACTCTCACACACACACACACTCTCACACACTCACTCTCACACACTCACTCTCACACACACACTCTCACACACTCACTCTCACACACTCACTCTCACACACTCACTCTCACACACTCACTCTCACACACTCACTCTCACACACTCACTCTCACACACTCACTCTCACACACTCACTCTCACACACTCACTCTCACACACTCACTCTCACACACTCACTCTCACACACTCACTCTCACACACTCACTCTCACACACTCACTCTCACACACTCACTCTCACACACTCACTCTCACACACTCACTCTCACACACACACTCTCACACACTCACTCTCACACACTCACTCTCTCACACTCACTCACTCTCTCACACTCACTCACTCTCTCACACTCACTCACTCTCTCACACTCACTCACTCTCTCACACTCACTCACTCTCTCACACTCACTCACTCTCTCACACTCACTCACTCTCTCACACTCACTCACTCTCTCACACTCACTCACTCTCTCACACTCACTCACTCTCTCACACTCACTCACTCTCTCACACTCACTCACTCTCTCACACTCACTCACTCTCTCACTCACTCACTCTCTCACTCACTCACTCTCTCACTCACTCACTCTCTCACTCACTCACTCTCTCACTCACTCACTCTCTCACTCACTCACTCTCTCACTCACTCACTCTCTCACTCACTCTCACCCACTCTCTATCACTCTCTATCACACTCTCTCACTCTCTCTGTCACTTTCACTCACTATCTCACTCACTCCTTGACTCTCCTTCAATCCTTCCTTCACTCACTCACTCACTCCCTCATACTCCTTCATTCTCCCTCACTCTCTTAGTTTCTCTCTGTCACACCCACTCACGGTCCACGGAGCCCGTTCCTCTTTCCCCGCCGAGGGCGAATTCGGTGCCCCGGGTGGAGTAATCTCGTGACTCACGCTCTCGAACCGCGCGCGGCAACTTTTATTCCATGCGGAATCGTGCCGGCTGCCCGTAAACACGACTGCGGAACGTGAGCCTTGCTGCCAACATGTCTGCCGCCGTTTCTAAAAACAGAAAGAAATTGGATTATTGCTGGTGAAAATAAAGGTCTTTGAAGATTGAAAATGTAAATAGCTGTGTGATCTGGGACTCGATTTTTGTCAAGAGGCATTTTCCGAATTGTTTTGTAAGACGGGAGTGATAGTAGTAAAAATGTTTATTAAATTGTAGTGTTGAAAGTATTTCTTTTATTCAGATTTTGTGGGAAAAATGAAAAGTTCGTGTAATATTTTAATAACTTTAGTCATTGTTCGTTTTACGAACCTTCATAGAACCACTCTGATTTGTTTGTGACGATTCTTTCATTCTCTGCATTCCAAAACTATGGATTTTTTACTAAGTTAAAAGAAAGACTCTACGATATGACGTGGCTTCATGTGTCTAAGAATTTATACTTCCTAGGGGTTCTGAAGGAACAATTTTGACTCCAATCATTTCCAAAACCATTTCCAAAATTTTGACTCATCGTTACTTAACACTTGTGGTAACGTCGTTTTTTGAAGAAGGTTTTATACATCTTATTCTAGTAAGAAAGTTTTCGACGTAGGTTTGGGACGAGGGTTCAGGCCACTTCGAAGGAAAACTATTACCACAAAAATGATCCTTTCCTCTGTGAGTCTTGCTGTTTCATAAGGCATTTGTATTAGTATCAGAGAAACTAACTAAACCGGGGAACAGAATATCTTTCCTCATTTATTTGATCCAGTGTATTAACAAACCTTATCTTCAGTTCTTGGAGGCAAATAACATGGACTATCAGAAGAATTTCGCCAGAAAATAATTGCAGAGTAATCTTTATCCTTCGTAATACTATCTATAGTACTAATTTCCCATGTGTATTGAAACTGAATAAAGCTATGCAGCGGTCGGCGCAATGTGAGAGGCGATCGCTGATTTACGATTTCATTATATACCCAGGAAATTTGAGGGAAATTCAAAAGTTGTGAAACAGTTACGATTTTGCCTGAAAAAGACAAATAGAAAAAGATAAATATTTGATTGAGTTACTCCATTTATTCTCTTACTGCACATACCATGAATGAACGTTTTACAGACTTCCAGCACTGAAGTATCAACACACCGACAATAATATAAACGCAACACCCTATCTCGGACAAGCTTTAACTGCCGACTGGTACCCAGACATAAGTCATCCGCGAGCAATCTTTCCTTCCCCTTCCTTGTCCTATCCTCACCCCTTACACACACACTTACACTAACATGCACTTCACTACCTCACATGCAGGGAGACCGGTCAGGAGCTTTGTCCCGGCTGGGGTGGTGCCTCGCCTGTGGGAGATACCTGGTTGAGAGAAAACCCCGCTAGTCGACGGTAGGTCAGCGCCGGATTTCGCCATCTCACGGGGAAGACCACAGCCATCTCCCGACGAAAAGCATTCACTACACTTACGGGACTAATGACCTTAGCTGTTAACGCGCCCGGAATTACTAACAATCAATCAATCTTCATTGTGAAATTCAACATCTTCGAAGTTTCATTCCTACGTGCTGCACCTATTCTTCGGTGTTTCTTTCTTGGCGCGTGGGGGGTGTCATCCGAATGGAATATCTCACGGTATATCGCGTCGTTCTCGGTTGTGCCGCTAGGATTCGCATGATCGTGACTATATCGAGCAGTGGTGGCGATCATGCACCTTTTAGTGGCACCAGTGGCATAGCCAGGGGACAGGGTGGGGGGCAGTCCGCCCCGGGTGACACCAAATAGAACATTTTATAGTTGGAATTATATAATTTTAATGATTTATTTTAAAAATTATAGATTTTTGTGAAATTCTAGATATATTTCCCGCCCTTAAATCTCGAAATGTGTTTCTATAAAAAATCACTCATTAGTTAGTTATACTTCGTTTTAAATTATTTATTTAACAATTATTTTTCAATTATTCTGATTTACATGTAGTTTTAATACATTACAATAAATGTCGCAAATATACTTGTATTTTTTATTAAATTACTATTCAGTAATGGATATATTTATATTTACTTTATGGGGGGGGGTGATACCATGAGTTTTTCCCCGGGTGACACCAACTGACGCTACGCCACTGAGCGGCACAACTGAGAGCGACGCGAAATACCGTGAGAGATTCTATTTTGATGACACCCCCCCAGGCGCGAAGAAAGGAAAACCGAAGTGCAGCAACTGGAATCGAACCGGAGGCATCCGAGAGGAGCCAAGACCGCCACTCGCGCGAGAGGCGGCGCGCGGGGCCTCCACCTGAAGGAGAGGGAGCCGGAAGCGAGCCGCGGGCGCTCTCACCGTCCTCGCGAGCGTCGGCGTCGGCGTCGGCGACGGCGTCGGGCGTCGCGGCGCCGCCAGCGCGAGGCCGCGAGCCGCCCGCGGCGCGTCCCGGCGCCGTGTCTCCACGGTGACTCAGGCGCCGCCGCCGCCGCCGTGACTCAGGAGCGGCGCGACGCCGACGCCGCCTGCGGAGCCGCGTTGTCCCCGCGTGCGAACTCGGTACGATGGGGCGCGAAGGCGCGCTGCCCGGCCGGAAAGAAAGAAAGGTGCGTGCGCGTGTGGCAATTAGTCGAGGCGCCGACGCGACGCCTGGCGACGCCTGGTGACGCGGCGGCGGCGCCGCGACGGCGCGGGGCGGCGCGCGCCGAGGTCGCGACGACCGCGCCTGCGGCGACGCCTGTGCCAAGCGCCGCCTTGGCCATGTTTTGCATTGTTTTCCCCATTAGTCATTCACCTTACAACTATTTCTTGTTGCTTGTTGCTTTTTATGCTTCGCCATTCTCATGTACATTTCTTTCATTTCGTCTTTATTTTGTATCTTCGCAAATACTGTGATTTAACATGATTTTCTTCTTTTGTCCATAAAGCCCTCGTAGCATTCTGGTGTTTTTGTTTTTTCATAAGAACAGAATATTTTCTTTCTACTTTTTATTAATCATTTTCTTTTCATAGTTTTGTATATTGGTATTTTTTTTCGTTTCATATCTTCCTTATTAAGATAAGTCTTTCCTACTGTTTTTTCTATTTTAATTCTATATTCACCAGTAATGTCTCCACAAGGCGGATCCAAAAGGGTTGTTCAGGTATACGAGCCTCCCCCTTCTGGCTACAGATTTCTCAATGCATATACTCCCTTTCTTTTTTCACACTAATTACGTAATATATGTAGTAATTTTTTATTATGTAGTGATATTATAGACCAAAACATAATTTACATTAACTACAAATTACACTGCATTTAAGATGTGACATTTAAGACAATGCAATTTGTATCGTACATTACATCACTATACTCCATTACTTACGTACATGGAATTGGAACAAAGAACTCGAAACGTTGTAATAAAATTAATTGCCGACAATAAACTCCAACTTCTGATGCATGTGGTTTGATGAATTTAACCGTTTACACTGACCTAACCCTGACTGTCAATAAAATAATAAGGGACGACGACAAACAATTGAATTGCCTTATTTTTTCGTGGCGAGACTCAGGCCATGAGACCTGCTCTTCCATCTCACCACGCAAATTTCGCTACGCTCCATTCACCAACTAGCGGAGAAAGAAGGTATTCCATGGGCGATGAAACAGGCGATTTTTTTGAATTTTGCTCAGAGGCGTTATTTAGGCTTGAGGATCTTTTACACGCAGAAAATCTACTAACATGGGACAGCCGGCTTTTCTTCCCCTCTGAAGGAAGGCGTACGAAGGATTTTTTTCGCCCCTAAAGTCCATGGCTTCGATCGCGTTTCAACCCGCGAACTTGGATAAAAGAGCCCGTGTATAACAGCCACCTCCTCCCACATCTACGCCCTGAGCGAGTCCGTCACTCGACGTTCGATGCAATTGAAAACCAATGGCGGCTTCGAGAGGGCCCGGCGCGTGCCCGGGGCCACGGGGCGAATGACTGGCGACGCGGAGCGCCCCGCCGCTGGGGTCACGTGATCCGCACCTGCGCCCGAGCCGTTCACCCCCGGTGCCGTTAGGGCGTCAAAACAGCGAGCGCGAGCGCGAGGTGACAAGTGTCTCTCCCCAAGTGGTACACAGGCTGTGCAAAGTCGCACCTCGCGCCGCCGCCGCCGCCGAACAATATTCCGCCGAGCGGCTCGCACCTCCGAGCGCTCGCTCGCTCGCGCGTGCGCGCACGCACGCGGCCGTTCCGGGACGCGCGGTGCGTGCGCGGGCTATAAACGCTTGGCGTGTTAGCGTTTGGTCGACGGAATTCGCAAGTCCACGTCCGTCTTCGTTGTTTTCTTTCTCCTCCTTCGTCGATCTACTCCTCCTCTTTTTGGTCAGCGACTCTTCTTACTTGTTTCGGTGCACTCCTCTTCCTCCTTTTTCGATTTGTTCCTTTTCGTCCATTTTCGGTGTCTTTCCCCTCTTCCTTCTTCGGTCTTCTTCTCTTTTTCGTCGTCTTCCTGTTTTTTCGGACTACTGTTCTTTCTTCTTTTCAGTTTACTCTTCTACCTTCTTTTTTGGTCTCCTCCTCTTCTTCCTCTTTCGCTTTCCTCCTCTTCCTACTTTTTCGATCTCCTCTTCCTTCTTCTTCCGTGTCCTCCTCCCTCTTCTGTTCTCCGACCTTCTGCAACGTGTTCCTTCGTTTTTAGAGCCGTAATGTCGAGGCAGAAACAACTGCGACATGGGAATGCGAACCTAAATTCTTGTTAGCGAAGGTAGGATCCCACAATGGCCGTCTTTGCCCCATTTAGACGAACTATTTCTGTAAGGAAGATAAGCTTTACTTGCATTTCTTTGAGTCAGTACTGTTGTTTTTTTGTCAAATATCATGCATTTTCTTTCACTTTAATCATATATTTTTAGCTCTAAAACCGATAACCCAAAAAATAGCATCTTTTCGTTAAAGAAAAACGAATATCCAGCGTTTACAGCAGTCTTACACGGAACATGCCAGTCGTTCATTGTCTTAGAGTGTGTTGAATCCCAGTCGGGATACTACGGCGATATAACTTCCATGAAGTGCACTTACGATTGCTCAGCAATACGAAGTTACCTGTTGCTTTGCGACTTTCGAATGTTGTTTATGTTTTGCTATTTTCCATTGTCTCATGTTAGTGTACCAGTTTGTCGATGAATAATACATTCATTCATTCATTCATTGAATGCTTGAAGACTAATTTAATTACATCGTAACTAACAGTGGGGCTCGGGCTGAAAAAGATACTATCTGTCGCATTTTCATAGTTGCTGACAAGATGAGTTCTACTTTTTGTTTGGAAAAGAGAATTAGGAAAAATGTATCGATTGTAATAGCTCAGTGATAGCTAAGTCTCAATGATAGCTAACCAGGGAGGTTTTAGATTCTACTATTGGGCTGATGTTGCCCGGTGGCAGAATACAGAAACATAAACGTACATTTACAATTACAAAACACAATTAACAATAAAAACAATATATAAAAAAATCAATATAAAACACAAATTATCTTCGTCATTACCTAGAACATGCAAATGCATTTACATACATATACAACAAATGAAACTACATATATACTAACATTTAAGTAAATAAACTTACATGTTACACCAACATTCATGCATACACACATACACGCTTACATACATATCATACAAAGACATAAGAACACTCGCATACACACCATCCTGAACGTATTCACTCACAATCATATTCAGACAAATATGGTTAAACATTTTTACCTACAACATAATAATATACAATACTTATAATATTTTTTACATTTCTAGCGCGTAAAACACTCATTAACATAAATCAATAAATACCAACTTTTGTCAGAATAGCCTATAAAATACGCTTCAGATTAGCGAAATAAAAAACGAAATGAAATCACTTCACTGCACTTCACGTCACTGCACCTCATAAAACTTTACCTAAATACTAGTAGCTCAATACGTTTTAGTTGACTACCCATAATCGCACCTTTCACTTCACTTCACGTTTTCACCCTATTGATTAATCTCCTATATTTTGTTTCTAAAAACCACGCTCTGAGCAAGGAAAGGGCTTAAAAACTGTCGCAGGTAAATCGTTCTAATCTACGATTGTTCTGTTTACAAAGGAGAATTTGCCTAGGTCTGTTCTTTGAATTCTAGTTCTAATTTTATATTTATGATCAAACCTATTATCTAGCCTTCCCCGTATTTCCTGCCATGCAGAGCCACCAGTGTAAGATTTGTACATTACGCAAAGTCGAGTCCTTTTCCTCCGATGTTCTAACGATTCCCAATGTGCAGGTATGTTCCTCCGAAAAGTGTATTTTGCCGCTCTGTTTTGTATCCTCTCTAAGCTCTTAAGTCCTATTCTGTACGGATCCCAACAACTAGCTCCATATTCCATTACTGGCCTAACAAGCGAGGTATAGGCAATTTCTTTTGCTTTCGTATTGCATTTTTTAAGATTTCTCATGACGAAACGCAAAGACCTCCAAGCTTTACCCACTACATAGTTTGTTTCTCCCATCCCAACTTGCTATCCATCTTCGAGTCTCAATAATGGCGGATCTTTGACACCAGCTAATAGCAAGGTCTAATTGAGCTGGTGTGGAGGAGAAATACAGTGGCCGGCTTCTGTGATCGGACGTTTTCTGTGGCTTCTCAGATCTATATCAGGCGAATGCCAAAGCTATGTCACAGGAGGCTCGCGATCGTTCCATCATGGTCTCTTCTTCTTCTTCTCCCCCTCCCTATTAGAGTGTTAGTGCCAGCTTTTGCGGATAGCACCATAGATCTTCTGCGCATACGCAGATGCACTAAAGTGACGCGAAACTTGAATTGCTCATGGGCAGAAGATCGATAGTACTTTAACGTTCGAAGTAGCACAAATTCCGTTTTAACTAACTGTCCGGTCACAACCCTCTTGAATTGAATTGAATTGAAATTTTGCGTGACGAGACTTAGGTCATGGGGCCTGCTCGTCCGTTTAACCTTGAGGATCTTTTACATGCAGTAAATCTACCAACATGGGACAGCCGGCTTTACTTCCCCTCCGAAGGAAGGCGTACGAAAGGATTTTTTCGCCCTTAAAAATCCACACCTTCCACCGGGTTTGAGCCCGCGAACTTGGGTACAACAGTCCGTTCCACCATGGACGCCTCCGACGCCCTCTGGTGTGCCGCGAGAACATTTCCGGCGCCCGCTTCCAAGCAGAGAGCCTGGCCGCGCGACGCCGTAACCGCTCCCGCGCTCTTACGCCACCGCGTCCGCGAGCTGCGGCGGCGGCGCCGCTTCGGCGGAAACGGTCGCGCAACGGCACGCGGCGGATGGCGTCACGCGGCGCCCATTGAGCGGGCGGCGCCGCGGCGCCCTCGACGCCGCCGCCTTGGTCAATGGGCGGAGCGGCGGCACGCCGCGCCACCGCTGCAGCGCAGTGCGGATCCCATGCCCCCGCCCCAAAGGCCTAGAGTTTCCTTTGTTACATTCCTTTATTTTAGTGGTGTCAAGGTCTTCTACTGGTGGCCATGGTACGCGTCGTGTCCCGTACCATGCCACGAGCTTCTCTGCACCACTAGCGTCGGGGAAGGAAACTATTAGTAACCCCGCGGAGGATGGCGTTGTCTCTGGTGGCGGGGTAGTGAACTGCGTGGAGGGCGATTTCGTCGCGGCACTCGTGCCATGGAATCCCGCTCGTAGCATCGTTCTTGACAATACTGCTTTATTTAGCCAAACTGCGTTAAATATTTACTTATATTAGAATTATTTAAATAATAATAATAATAAATGGTATATATACACTGCAAAAGTTATAAACAATGTAATAACATGTTTATTATTAACAAAAATCAATGAATGGGCAAGGAATGGCCCCCTCCAAAATGATCGGCTGGATCCGCCCCTGTTTTGCTGCTAGTTTTGGCAAATTTTACTAAAATATCCATACATCTATATTTCGATCACTAAGCCCATTATCTTTGGGCTCTCGGCTTCGTCGTGGCAGCGGCCCGATGCTCTGGGCAAAGAGGAGGGACTTGTCCCGGCGTAGTGAGTGGCGCATAGATTCAACTCCGGTACTAGCCTGGAAAGCTAGTAGCTATGAACTGGCAGGGCGGTCCCAACCCAGGCATTGTATGGGGGAGTTGCCATGAGGGCTAACTGGGTTCCGGCCGGATCCGGATACTGGCCTGTCGCGCGTGCTTGCCCGCCGGCAGGGGGTGCGAATAAAGGCGAAAAGCTTCGGTGCCCACCCCGGGGACTCATTCCTCCCCCTCCCCCCGAGTAAAAAGCCGTTATGTTTGGAATTGTAGACCACGCAGGTTCCTACTGCTACATCATCAAAACATTCTGACAGCCAGCTACATCACCAAACCATGAACATTCTGTAGGTGGCGGATTAAAAGAATAAAAGGAAGTAAAATCGTCCAATCACAAATGAGTAAACCTTTCCGAAATGAATGGAAATCATTTCTTCTTGTTAATAACCGACCACACCTCCTATTTGGTTTGCCATCAATGAATGTCGAATAAATAATTCACTTGACAGAGCAGACAACAGTGCTGCCACCTGAATAATTAATGTGCCTTCTGTTCTTTCTTGCTTTTTCAATCGGAGCCTCCGACTGGAACTCGACTGCAGAGTTCAAATATCTTCTAAGAAAGTGCCCAGACCTTCGTCCGAAATGCTTACTGTAATAACTGAAATATAAAATGAAAATTGCATGTTATTAATAACTCTCTGACCGCTTTCCTCAACATGGAAGTCACAAACACAGAAAGAATGCTATTTACACGTTTCACATACATTGAATTGAATCGTTCTTTTGTTTCTTGATCCTTCATTTTGTAAACTCCCTTCTTTTGTAATGAGAAAAATGTGACCACTTATCTGAATGCCTTTCCGACATTTTGAGAAAGAGCGCAAGTTTTCAGGGCACAAGAAATATCACAGCAGTATAAATAGTTTCTTCTACTTTTCACTTCTAATCCTTTTGCAGATCCTATCAATACTAATCTTGAAACTAGGGTCTGCACATAAGTGTATCTATTCTGATTGGCCTAGTAAATTAAGAGAAATACACCGAGTTTACGAGAATAATCACACCTCTGATTCCTCAGATTGTTGTCCTTCAGTTAATACTATCGGAGATAACCGAGAGAGCTCAGATATCGCGAGCTCTGATGCAGTCACTTGGAAGCTACGTTCCACTTGCCAGCACAAAATGCCATTTCCTTCCCAACCGCCATCGCTGTCAGTTGTAATCGTTGCAGTGACAGCTCTATCACCATTGCCACCTCCTACGCCAACGCAATCGCCAGCATTAACATCGATGACGTTCCAGGGCTTCATAATACCGCATTATTCTCAATCTCAATTGCCATCGTCTTTGTCGCCTCTACAGAAGTACTGGAGCACTACGGAGTCTAGTCTACAGGTTTCTATATGGTCTGGGAGACATAGATCGTCTAGGCCAATATGAGTCCGTCTCGGTCCGCCTAGGTTCAAAAATGCCCTTCTTGACCTACCTAGAACCGCCTTTGCCCATCTGGACCAAACTAGGTTCACTTTAACCAACATAGACTCATAATTTTTTGAATACCTAGATTCATATTGGTCAATATTGATCAACCTAGATATGTCTTCACCAACCTAAGTCAGTATATCACCTTAACCGCCTCCAGAACAATTTTCATTCCATTTCGTCATCAATTTTCGACTATCCTTAATCATTATCACCACTACCTCCATGACTATCACTTTCGGCGCCTCCTTCACCGTCTCCTTCGCCGTCCGTTTCACCGTCTCTTCATCGTCCTCTTCACCGTCCCCTTCACCTCCCCTTTTACCGTCCCCTTCATCTTCTCCTTCGACGTCCCTTTCACCGTCTCCTTCACCGTCCCCTTCACCTCCCCTTTTACCGTCCCCTTCACCTCCCCTTTTACCGCCCCCTTCACCTTCTCCTTCGCCGTCCCCTTCACCTTCTCCTTCACCGTCCCTTTGATCATCCCCCTCACCGTCCCTTTCAACGTAACCGTCACCATCACAGCACTACCACCGCCATCTCCGCTCTGCGTCCAGTTCCGCCGGCGCGGCGCCCCGCCTGCATTGGACCGCGCTTCCGCGTCCCGTCTCTTCATCGTCCTCTTCACCCCCTTCACCTCCTCTTTTACCGTCCCCTTCACCTTCTCCTTCGCCGTCCCTTTCACCGTCTCCTTCACCGCCCCTTTTACCGTCCCCTTCACCTTCTCCTTCGCCATCTCTTTCACCTTCTCCTTTACCGTCCCCTTGATCAAACCCCTCACCGTCCCTTTCAACGTAACCGTCACCATCACACCACCACCACCACCGCCATCTCCGCTCTGTGGCCAGATCCGCCGGCGCGGCCGGCGCCCCGCTTGCATTGGACCGCGCTTCCGCGTTCCGTCTGTTCATCGTCCTCTTCACCCCCCTTCACCTCCCCTTTTACCTTCCCCTTCACCTTCTCCTTCGCCGTCCCTTCCACCGTCTCCTTCACCGCCCCTTTTACCGTCCCCTTCACCTTCTCCTTCGCCATCTCTTTCACCTTCTCCTTCACCGTCCCCTTGATCAAACCCCTCACCGTCCCTTTCAACGTAACCGTCACCATCACACCACCACCACCACCGCCATCTCCGCTCTGTGGCCAGATCCGCCGGCGCGGCCGGCGCCCCGCTTGCATTGGACCGCGCTTCCGCGTTCCGTCTGTTCATCGTCCTCTTCACCCCCCTTCACCTCCCCTTTTACCTTCACCTTCTCCTTCGCCGTCCCTTCCACCGTCTCCTTCACCGCCCCTTTTACCGTCCCCTTCACCTTCTCCTTCGCCATCTCTTTCACCTTCTCCTTCACCGTCCCCTTGATCAAACCCCTCACCGTCCCTTTCAACGTAACTGTCACCATCACACCACTACCACCGCTATCTCCGCTCTGCGTCCAGTTCCGCCGGCGCGGCCGGCGCCCCGCCTGCATCGGAGCGCGCTTCCGCGACGCGGGCGGCGGGGCCGTGGCGGGCCGGGCCGGGCCGAGGCAGGTGCCCCCGGCTCCGCTTCCGTCGGCGCCGAACAGCTTCCGCGTGCCTGCGCCCTCCTCCGTTTCCTCCGCCGCGTCCGCTTGCCTCTGGCGCGCCCTTCACCGTCCACGGTAGAAAAAGCGGCATGTTTCGCTTCTGTACTGGTTATGCATTTTCACGTGAAAAATTGCCATTCATAACTCGGCGAGTTATCAGGTCATGAATCTCAGCAGAACCTGTTATTTCAGATGTGTAAAATATTGTGCCAGAAACTACCTTTTATTGCAAAATGTGATTATAATTCTCGGGTTCTGAGACTTGGCAATTGGCTCATCGCGTTGTAGATTGAATTGTTAGGAATCGTCGAATTAGGCATTATATTGGCGGGCAACTTTTTGTGACTCTCCTTTGTGACGCCGTGTCGTGACGGCGACATAGGGAAGGAGTTGCGGGTTTAAGAACAAGACCTTTAATATAGGGTAAAACTAGTTTATTATGACTAAATACGTGCGAGGCCCATCGCCGTTGCAAGCCGTGCAGCCAATAACATTCATACTCACAGCCGGTGACAGGCGGTAGTCCCCACAGGTCAGGAAGCGGGTCAGCCTCAAACGGACGACCCACGCTCCACGAGACCCCGGACTGAGTTCGCAGGCCGCCGCCGAGGTCAGGACGCAGGTCACCAGAGTGACGACCCACACTTCCACGAGACCCGTCGCAGCACAAGGCCAAGAGAACTCTGCCCTTGCTAGCGCCGCGCTCGCCTTTTTAAGGCCGAGGGCCTGGTCACGTGTCGTGGCATGTCAGGGCGCGTCAGGACACGTCACAATGCGCTTCCGACGCTGCCCGTACGGCCATCGGAAGGGGGTGGAGGGCGGCGGGCCGAAAGGCGTGGTGGGTCATACGGCGCACCCAGCGACGCAGGGCTGCCCGGCCGCTTCGCGACCGGGTGGTGCGTCCCCGGCTGCGGCGTGGCTACGTGCCATTGTCCACGGCGCGCGAGGCGCCGAAGGGTCAGCGCCCTTCCGGTGGGCGCCGCTGGGCCCGCCGAGTGCTTTGTAGCCGGGGGTGGGTCACCGGGGTGCGGCGCCTGACTCGGCCTGGCCTACGTGACCCGGCCCAGGGCCGCGAGAAGCGCTTTACAACATCACCCCGCCCGAAGATAGCCTCGGGGGGGGGGGTGTTTTTACACGGATACTGGCTCCCACTTGCTTAGGCCATTGGGCTACGGCACGGTTCAGACTTTACACTACATAGAATTGGCACATACATTACATAAAATAAAGGAACATGAGGACACAAATACACACATATGAATAATACGTACGTCGATGTGAGGTACAACGTTTTTATACGAAAAAGTTAAAAATATACGTTTTATACGATTTTTTTTTCTTCTTTTTTGTTTGTCACAAGGCACTGCACTTCACTGAGTGTCACTTAGGGGCGGGTGGTGAGGTCGCACTTCACAACACCTGCTTGGCTCTGGAGAGCGGCGCGCTTTCGAAGGCGGTTGCGTTGACGCCTAAGGCGGTTATGCTGCTTTCTGCCGGTTCTCCCGCGTCGTCGGATGCCAAATTCGGGCATGGGAAGCACCCACACTCGTCGAGGTGTTGGCGCTGGTGGGCGCCTGGGGTCCTTGCCGAGCAGCTCCTCGTACCCACGCGGATGCCGCTCGGAGCCAACCATGGCGTCGTGTAGCCCAGCGGTGTCGGAGGCATGTCCCCTGGGACTGAAGAGGTGGAAGGGAGGCTCCGGTGAGTGGTCCTCGTCTTCCCAGGTCCAGGTGTGAGCCGACTGGAGAATAGCCGACCAGGGTTGAGATCGGGTCGGACAGCTGACGAGAGTCTCTCGCCCTGGTGTCTGTGGGCACTCCCTCTCGTTGTCTGAAGGGCCTCGCAATGGGGTTGATGGAAGCTCCGTCACCCCCAGCTTGTCGAGATTGGTATCTCGCCCCGGCGTCGGTGGGCACGCCATGATGTCCTCCGTGTGGTCCTCGTCGGAGGCGTAGGACCAGTCCCCGTCGGAGTAGGCACAGGGCGCGATCTCCGGGCCCCGCAATGGGGTTGATGGAAGCTCCGTCATCCCCAGGTTGGCGAGATGGATATCTCGCCCCGGCGTCGGTGGGCACGCCATGATGTCCTCCGTGTGGTCCTCGTCGGAGGCGTAGGACCAGTCCCCGTCGGAGTGAGCACAGGGCGCGATCTCCTCTCGCCCTTGGAGCCTCTGGTGCCATGAGTCCTCCGCGTCTTCTAGGTCCCGCAGCGGGCTACCAAAGATGGCCATCAGGCGACGCTCCATGGTGAACTAGAAAACATAGTTTAGGTTAGCTTACGGCCGGGGAGAGGTCGCAGGTTGTATGGTCCTCGCCCTGGACCCTTGTCTCGCTGGTTTTGTGCGGTTGAGCCCCCAGCGGTGTGCGGGGGCTGCTCCACTGGCAGTGCTGGGAGGGTTGCTGGAAGAGGTGGAGAGGGTAATGTGGACTCGTGTTGCGGGGATGGTGGCGAGGTTGGTATTGGCTGGGTTGGTGGCAGCGGGCTGTCTGGGGCGCTGCTTTCCGGATGGCATTCCCCCTGGCTGGGGATGGTGACTGGACCCATCGTGTCGGATTCTGGCGGCAGCGGCAGGAGATTCCGATGGTGGGCGGTCATAACGCGCCCGTTGTGAAGGTGCTGGATATCAAAGGTTACTGGGCTCCGTACCCTTATCACCCGATAGGGACCTATCCATTTGGGTGCCAGCTTTTTACTCTGCCCTTGAAGAAGGGCGAGGTTGCGCAACAATACCAGCTGACCGTCTGTGATGCCAGGGAGTGTACGGCCGTTGTTCTTCTGTTGATGTTCCTTGGCGTTGACCTCCGCATTGAACTGGTTAGCCTGGGCTAGGGCTATTTGGAGCCGCCTTTGTAGAACGTAGTGGTACGGAGGCTCTTCGGCGTATGATGGAGGCTGGGGACTGAGAATGCCCTCCCAAGGCATTTGGAGTTCCCGCCCGTGAACGAGGTAAGCTGGACTAAACCCGGTTACCCGGTGTTTCGAGTTCCGGTACACAAATAAAGCGAAACTCAGGTGGTCGTCCCAGTCTGTGTGGTCTTGCGCAACGTAATGCGAAATTACGGATGCGAAGGACTGGTGGGCCCGCTCGAGTCGCCCGTTCGCCGAGGGGTTGTACGGGGAGGTAAAAATTGTGCGAATTTTCAATAGTTCGCATACTTGTTCCATTAACCGGGAGGTAAAGTTGGCGCCCCTGTCCGTTAAAAGAAATTTAGGGACACCGTGTCTACAGACGATATGCTCCACAAAGGCACGGGCAACCGTCTCGGCGGATTGATCCGGAATGGCAATAGCCTCCGGGTACCTGGTAAAATAGTCTTGGCAAGTAAGGATGTATTTGTTGCCTCTGCGGGATTGCCTAAGGGGCCCGACGATGTCCAGGGCTATTTTCTCAAAGGGATAGGTCGCTTCTGTTACAGGCTGTAGTGGAATAGTCCCCTTCACGGCCTTCTGTTTCTTACAAGTGAGACAGGCGTTAACGTGCGCTTCCGTGTCACGGTACATTCCCGACCAGAAGAATTGTCTTTTAACTATTTCGTAGGTTTTTGCTAGTCCACGGTGACCTGCAAGGGGGTTGTCGTGACACTGTTGGAGTATGTGTTTTATCATGGACATCGGTGCACATATGACGTACTCCGCATCAGGCGGTCTTGCCGTGATCTTGTATAGCACGCCTTGCTTGTCTACGAAGTATTCCGAATCATTCTGACGGGCGAGCCTAAAGAAGGGTTCGAGACTTTTGCAGGTTCGTTGCTCAGCCGCTATTCTATTTTTGTCCCAAGTGGGCTCATATTCGGTCTCTGGTTCGAGCATGGATACCGTGGATGTAACTCGAGACAGTGCGTCGGCATGGGATATAGACTTGCCCGGTACGTGGCGGATAGAATAGGAATATTCTGAGATCTCCATGATCCATCGCGCCAATCTCGGTTTGGGTTCCGACAATGTGAGAAGCCACTGGAGCGGCTTGTGATCCGTATGCAAGGTGAAGTGACGTCCCAAGAGGTATACTCGGAATTTTCTTATCATAGTGACAACCGCGAGGCACTCGAGCTCGGTTGCTGAGTACGAGCGTTGTTCTTTGTGTAGCTGCTTGCTCGCGCACGCGACCATATGTTCTCCGTCCTCGAATTCCTGGGCGAGGATCCCGCCGACAGCCTGAGGGCATGCATCGGTTGTCAAAATGAATGGACGATAAAAATCCGGAAATCGTAAAACGGGATAATGGGTGAGACTGTCCCGTAATGACTCGAATGCTTGTTGCTGCTTCTCACCCCAACTATAGTCGATGTTCTTCTTGGTTAACTCCGTCAGGGGAACGGCCGTTTCGGCGAACTGTTTAATAAACTTCCTGTAGTAGCCCACGAGGCCGAGGAAGGATTGAAGCTCCTTTACATTCGTTGGTACAGGGAAGTTCCTTACCGCCGCTATTTTTTCGTCATCCGGCTCCAGACCTTTGCTGGAGATAATATGGCCCAAGAACTTGGTCTGTTCTTGAAAGAACTTGCATTTCTTGGGCTTGAGCTTTAGGTTTGCACTTCTCAATCTACTGAATATTTTTCTTAAGCCCTCAATGTGTTCGAAGATGGAGTTGTCGTAGCGTAGAATATCGTCAATGTAGACGATACATCCCTTATTGACCAATCCATCCATAACTTGTGACATGAGTCTCATGAAAAGTGAGGGCGCGTTTGCTAGACCGAAACTCATTCTGTTGCACTCATAATGGCCCGAGGGTGTGCTGAATGCGGTGAACTCTTTGCTGTCTTCCTCCATTTCGACTTGCCAGTAACCTTGACATAAGTCGAGCGATGAGAAGAAACGCGCGCCACCTAATTGATCGAAGATTTCGTCGATATTTGGTAGAGGAAACACTTCTTTTTTGGTGACTAGATTCAGGCCTCTATAGTCTATGCAAGGTCTATACTGGGGTGGTTCGCCTTCCATGGTTTTCTTCTTGACTAATATGAGCGGGGAAGACCATGGGCTCGTCGAGGGTCTAATTATGCCTTGCTCCATCATGTCTCTGATGGTGTTGTCTAGTAATTCCCGCTGGGCATGGGGTACGCGGTACGGAGCCTTCTTGATTGGCCTGGCGTTTTCTACATCAATCGTATGTTTTATCAATGAAGTGCAACCTAGTTTTTGGGACCCGTGAACGAAGATGTCCGCAAACTCGGTTATTAGACCAGTTAACAAGTCTTTGGCGACTTCTGGTGTCCCGCTGAAGTCAAAAAGATCTAACAATGGTTCGTGCGCCGGTGGTTCTGGCCATAGTTCTACTTCATCTTCATCTATTAAGTTAACTTCCGGTTCCAGTAGTTCACAGGAAATTTCACTACTTCGTTTTATTACTTTATCGGAGTTACTCTCGTTGCAAAGCAGGATCGGCACGCAGCCGTCCTTGTCGACGCGCACTACCAGCGGAGGGATTTCTACCTCTTGTCCCCCTCCGTATAGAACTAGGTTTGTACCCTGCTGTTGGGTCGAATTCATCTTGGTCATTACAATGGACCGCGGGGGTATTGTTACCGTCCGAGGAAAGCTCAAGTTTTGCTTTATTACTGGGGGAGTTTTCATGTCCATCCTGTGTGAACCTCGTCTGTCTTCGTTACTGGTCCACGGTTCGTTGCATGGCGCCTGGTGATCCACTCCTATCCTTTCTTCTTCGGATGGACTGTCCTGATGACACTCTGACCCGTCCGCCTTAATCTTCCTAACTTGTTCCACGTCGCTCTCCGTCATCTTGCTTTCGCCCGTTCCGCTAGCCTGATGAAGATGGGTCTCTCCTTCGGGAGGACAACCCTTTTCACACTCTGCCCCACCCGCCTTCATCTCCCTAGCCTGCTCCGCGTCGCTCTCCGTCGTCTTGCCTTCGCCCGTTCTGCTCGCCTGATGAAGGTGGATCTCTCCTTCGGGTGGACAGCCTTGTTCACACTCTGCCCCACTCGCCTTCATCTCCCTAGCCTGATCCGCGTCGCTCTCCGTCGTCTTGCCTTCGCCCGTTCTGCTAGCCTGATGAAGGTGGATCTCTCCTTCGGGTGGACAGCCCTGTTCACACTCTGCCCCACCCGCCTTCATCTTCCTAGCCTGCTCCGCGTCGCTCTCCGTCGTCTTGCCTTCGCCCGTTCTGCTAGCCTGATGAAGGTGGATCTCTCCTTCGGGTGGACAGCCCTGTTCACACTCTGCCCCACCCGCCTTCATCTTCCTAGCCTGCTCCGCGTCGCTCTCCGTCGTCTTGCCTTCGCCCGTTCTGCTAGCCTGATGAAGGTGGATCTCTCCTTCGGGTGGACAGCCCTGTTCACACTCTGCCCCACCCGCCTTCATCTTCCTAGCCTGCTCCGCGTCGCTCTCCGTCGTCTTGCCTTCACCCGGTCTGCTAGCCTGATGAAGGTGGATCTCTCCTTCGGGTGGACAGCCCTGTTCACACTCTGCCCCACCCGCCTTCATCTGCCTAGCCTGCTCTAAGACGCTTCCTAAATCCTGATTCTCAAACTCAGTCAGAGAGCCTAAAAGGTCTAGCCGGTGTGTTGTTGCGGTTTCATCCTTGATGCCTACCCTTGATGCTTTTCCGTTCTCATTGCTGTGGATGTCTTCGAAGGGAATGAGATCACGTTCGGTCCGTGTCCGGGGTTCCTTCCTATTCTCCGCCATGGTTGCTCTAGACGTATTATTCCTTATAGGTCCTTGCAACCCCCTTTCCGTTTTTCGTAGGGTTCTATCTTCCGTTATAGAGCCGGCGATGTCTGACTGGGGTCTGACCATGCTGGAGTGGTTCCGAGGGGCGAGCCGAGTCACATGACCTTCGTGTACAGTCATGGTTTTATTATTCAAGGAAATGCAGCTCCCATACTTCATCATAAATCTAGCCCCAGGATGCCTGCGTATTTGGTGCTGCCTAGGTCTACTACCAATGTGTCATGTCGATATATCACGTGATCGATCACTAGCGGTAGCTCGCATTGTCCGAGTATTTTCAGTGGATGACCCGAGGCGCTTTTAATTGTCGCGGTGTAGCTGCGCAGGGGAATACAATGAGAGGGGAAGATGTCGCTGTGGCAAATGGTCACTGCCGCGCCTGTGTCTACGAGAAATTGGTACGGAGAATTCCCGATAGTGACGCTGACGGTCATTCCATCCTCAGGGGTGACAGCCAGTATCATCTCGTCCCCGACCTCTCGGTCGGGGCCTACGCGTTTCCCTCGTTCGGAGCGTTCCTCTTCTGTGGGCAGTCTAAAGTAAGGTGTCCGTTTTGTCTACACTTGCCGCAGATCACGCTAGAGCAATTCCTTATACTGTGGCCCGTCTCTCCGCAGTTATAGCACCCACGCGTTTTTTCTCGGCAGTTCCTGGCAAAATGCCCCGGGTGGCCACATTGATAACATACCCTGGTCGCGGCCGGCCGCTGCGTATATGGAACCGCTCGCGGGGGCGCGATAGCGCTTGCCACGGGCAGTGCTGAATGCTGGCGCTGGATGCTGAAAGCTGAGTACGGTGGACCGGAGTTTGGTGCTTGGCTGGGAGCCGGTTCGCTATGACAGCCCCAATGTGAGGGAGCTGTCCCATTGACGTCCCATTGCGGATTCCATTGTGATTTCGGGAACCCGCAAGTAGGTACTGAAGGAATAGTAACTTGTGAAGTATTTCCGGCTGCGGGGGTGAGGCTATGAGGGCACAATGTGCTCACGAATCGAGGCGCGGTCGCGTAACTCTTGGATGCCGCTTCCTCCAGCCGAGCATATTCTTCGGCTTCTAGCATGGTACGTGGATTTCGGACTACAACGAATCTGCCAATTTCTTGTCGAAGCCCAGCCAGGAATTGCGCAAGCAATCTTTCCGAAAACATCGTCTTTGTCTGAGAGGAGTCGGGGTTGCTGTAGCTGTTTCTAAGTTGGCGTTCGATAGACCGGAGTCTACCGGAAAAATCAGAAACCGACTCCAGAGGATTCTGTGTGCAGTCGTTAAAGAGCTTTTCGAGTGCCGACCGAGAGAACTTGGGAGAGAACCTGTCCCTTAAATATTTCTCGAAGTTAGCGTAAGAGGCGACTACATGCGGATGGTTAGTCACGAATTCCGCCGCGAGCCCGGTGAGCCGCAAACGTCCTACGCTTAGTGTCTGGACCTCGTTCCAACCACTGAAGTGGCTTACAATCCGTAAGTGCTCCAAGAATGTCTCTACCTTCGCGCCATCTTCTCCGCTGAAGGCAGGGATCATGAAAATTTGGTTGCCCGACACTTGAGGCGGCGCGTGAGCGTGGGCCGAGCTGGTGGGGGTAGCAAGGTTAGAAGCCTGGGCCGTGCCCGTGTTGGTTCTATCTCCCTCGAGGGTACAAACAGAGTCCGCGAAATCCATGAAATTATTAGTACCCCCACCTTCCCAACGTAGGGGAAGTGAGTGCTCGTACGATGCCATGACGGTACCCGCCAATTGTTCTATCTTTACGCAATTTAATATCTTCAGCAGATTCTACTTAAATTATCCCGCTGTCGTGGCCTCGTGATGACGGAGGAGAGGGGGCGCGACGACAATAACACTACGCTTATGACCACCCGCAAATTCAACATCTACACTTACACTTACTCCCACCCTTGGTCTGTTCTTAAACGCGCCCGCTGCTGGGGCTCAAACCCGTACTTCGATTTGAAGACCGAGTTATCGCCCTGCACTCCTTCCGGCTACTGAATTGTTCCACTACCCCGCACCTGACACCAATATGTCGTGACGGCGACATAGGGAAGGAGTTGCGGGTTTAAGAACAAGACCTTTAATATAGGGTAAAACTAGTTTATTATGACTAAATACGTGCGAGGCCCATCGCCGTTGCAAGCCGTGCAGCCAATAACATTCATACTCACAGCCGGTGACAGGCGGTAGTCCCCACAGGTCAGGAAGCGGGTCAGCCTCAAACGGACGACCCACGCTCCACGAGACCCCGGACTGAGTTCGCAGGCCGCCGCCGAGGTCAGGACGCAGGTCACCAGAGTGACGACCCACACTTCCACGAGACCCGTCGCAGCACAAGGCCAAGAGAACTCTGCCCTTGCTAGCGCCGCGCTCGCCTTTTTAAGGCCGAGGGCCTGGTCACGTGTCGTGGCATGTCAGGGCGCGTCAGGACACGTCACAATGCGCTTCCGACGCTGCCCGTACGGCCATCGGAAGGGGGTGGAGGGCGGCGGGCCGAAAGGCGTGGTGGGTCATACGGCGCACCCAGCGACGCAGGGCTGCCCGGCCGCTTCGCGACCGGGTGGTGCGTCCCCGGCTGCGGCGTGGCTACGTGCCATTGTCCACGGCGCGCGAGGCGCCGAAGGGTCAGCGCCCTTCCGGTGGGCGCCGCTGGGCCCGCCGAGTGCTTTGTAGCCGGGGGTGGGTCACCGGGGTGCGGCGCCTGACTCGGCCTGGCCTACGTGACCCGGCCCAGGGCCGCGAGAAGCGCTTTACAACAGCCGGATACTGAAACCGCAGTGATGTTTTAGTTGTTTCCTGTATGGGTGAATATCGAATTTGATTAGGCGGGAACTTTTGGAGAATTTAATTTCACCGGTTAGCGTGTTTCTTTCAATTACCTCGGCATCCTCAGTACTCCCTCCCCGCCTTGAAACTTTGCCACCCCCAGCCGGGTTTAAATAAGTACACTCTGGCTCAGGAAACCAGTGTGATAAAACCCAAGCCACTAGGACCGTCTTCTAAGAAAAAATCTCACTTGTGCCTGTTTCAAATAATCCGTACAGTAGTATTCAACGGAAAGGTCACCTCCCCCCTACTGATGTGCTGGATGTAGCCGAAATTTCTCTTTCCGATGCCTGAGAGGGCGAATTAGTTACCCTCCTCTACTTTAGTATCACTTCTCAAGGCATCTATTTCATGAATCATTAGATTTTTATTGGTAATAATAAACCCACTTTGAAAAAATAAAAAAAATAAATGCATTTCAATGCCTCTCGTACTTCTTGAATACTTGCAAACACTCTTGTATCTCGTGGCGTCGACCTTTCTCGAGTTCATACGTTCCTTCTCTTTGTCTCTATGTCACTCTACATCGTTCATTTCCCTCTTTTTCCCCGATCTCCCATTGTCTACCTCATTTTTCGTGCCGCCTTCGCAGTGAATTTCGCGTCCAATAGTTTTCAGGAGGTGCTTCTGCCCATCGCTTTTGCTGAATGTTACATGCGCTCCACCCTCAGGATTTTGCTTCGTATCTCCGGACGGAAGAAACAATGGACGTTTGTTTTGGAAACACGTCTCTTGGTGCTCGAAGCAAATAGCCGGTTTTGTTTTTCCACAGGAGCCTTCTTCAGGAAGTTGAGTTCTCACGTTCCACTTAAACCGGGGAATGTGGTGAATATTGAATGGAAGTATTTTTGTCTTTCAAAAGATGAGGCTCAATGCATTAGAATTAATCTGTACCGTACATTGTAGTTTCCTTTTATTCAATATTCACCATTCGTAATTCATACATCAGATTTTTCTGACTGCTCGCGCCCAGCACATCTCTCCATTGCTCATAATATCGCTGTACATCTATAGTTTTGGATTCATTTGACGCCCACCGTGGATTAGTTGTTTTAGTTGGATTGTTATGATTACCACGATCTACCAATTATAAGATATCAAGATTTCTCTGCAAATGAAGAAATGAGAGTATGTACTGTCTATAATAGGTCGTTTGAAATAACTGAAGATGCATAGTGTAGTCTCACTTCTCAAGGTATCTATTTCATAAATCATTAGACTTTTATTGGGAATAATATTACCATTTTAAAAGAATAAAAAAATTAAATGTATTTCAATGTCTCTCTTACTTCTTGAATACTTGCAAACACTCGCCTTTCAATTGTTCCACCTTTTTCATAAGATTATGAACATTTAGCCGCCAGCAAATAGCGAATGTTGAAGGAGTACGTAACATGTGCTTCTTGGCCGGGATGTTTTCGGTTCGAGTCCTGTCACTGGTAGTATTTCGACACCAACTAAATAGCTGGATCGAAGCAAAGTCGGCCACTGCCTGGAAGATAATTCTGAAGAAAGGCTTCTCTTATCGACGGGGTCCGTGGTACTTTCTGATCTGAATGCCAGAGCAGTACTTTAACAGGTTGTGTTCGTTCGTGCGATCCTTCCTTCCCCATTCGGAACACATTCCCTTCTCTAGGAACGAACGATGGGCTGATTGACCGTCCTCACAAGGTCAGTCTTCCACCTGTGTATGAGAAACAAATGAACGAGCGGAGGACATACGGAATGCAGGGAGTGGCTGAGAGTCCCTCGAGTCATTGCCTGGTGGACGAGCTGAAGGAATAAAAGAAAACATTTAAAGTAGTCGACTCGGACAGCCGATGTCGCCTAAGGCACGGCGCAGCTCTCGAAGTCCCCTCTTCCCCTGTGATGGCTGCTACCAGGCTGAGGGCACTGAGGGGGCACTGAGGGCTTTTGAGTCTCAGCAATGCTATCCCCTGTAGGTAGTCAAGATTCCCTACCGTTAAGTCGTGGGTAGCGTGACGGGAAAATGGGAACTGGGAAAATGCAGCAACCCAACTATACTGCGATTTTTCTTTTTCCCGCAAGGCCCCTCTTCTGGATGGAATATGTCACGGTATTTCGCATCTTTCTCAGTCGTGCCGCTAGATTTCGCAATATTGCGATCGCATCAAGCAGTGCATGCAATCATGCGGCAAAACCGAGAAAGAGGCGAATGCCTGTGATATTCCATCGCGGCCATAGGGGCTTGAGAGGCAGAGTTGGAAAAATCGCGATACAAGGAGACGTGACTGACGATCACCTACGTAGTGGTGTTAATATATAATAATAATATAATATAATAACATTTAAGAAACTAAGTGCAATGGGTGTGGATCAAATCACAACTATATTATTTTTCAAGTTAGCCGCCTTATTTGTGATCTGTGCGTTTGCTTTTTATTGCAATAACATTCACTTTTAGGCATTAGGCTAACTACAATAACATTTCAACAGCTTCCATTCTTATGACCATAACCTGCGCAGGAAGCATCGTGTTTTAAAAGTTTCTCAATTCGTTCTCCTTCCATATTGTAATTTTGTTTTTAAATTATTGGTTTTGGTCGTGAAACATAGAATTAGAGGATTTATATTTCAGGCGACCAGCGCCCACCAGACCTTAACCAGCGCCAAACGAAAAACGAAAACAATTTGTTTCTCCAGAGGGCGCTGCTTTGACTGCAAAAATCATGACTTCACTTTACCGCAAAGGTGAAGGCGCTTCAGCCTTTCTGTGAAGTACACTCGAGCTCGTTGGCGTCGGGCGAGGCCGTCTGCGCGTCGAGCCGAGAGCGGAGAGCCGACGACGGCGCCGCGGCGCAAGGAGAGACCGCAGAGGCCGCTGCCGCTTCTAATGAGGCGTCCTACAGATAGGACGCGGCGGCGGCGGCGGCGGCGGCGGCGGCGGCGGCGGCGGCGGCGGCGGCGGCGGCGGCGGCGGTCTCTCCTGCGGAAACCGGTCTGCGGCGCCGGTAGCCACCAACGACCACCGGCGCCGACCACCACTCGACAAAACGAGACGACAGGCGAAGCAGAGGATGCCCTTCAGGAGTTCAAATCTCCTCAATACGAGGAAACATCGAACCCTCAAAACCCGAAAGAAAATTGGAAATAGCTGAAACATGTACGAGAAAATGTTCCATTGTACATGTGCTTGTAGCGACCCTTCTCGGGAACGAGTGGGAGTGGGGGCGAGGTGGAGGCGTTCCCATGAGGGCTGAAGCTAATTTTCCAGTTGTGCCCCTCCCGAAAGTCCGTGGTCAGCCAGCCTTCACTTCCTCTCCGGCGATCAACATGATGTCGCCACGCGTTTGGCGTCGCTGACAGTTGATTCGCAACGAGCACTTGACAAAACGAGACGACGAGAAACGAAGCAGGGGCTGCCTTTCAGGAGACGAAATCTCCTCAGTACAAGGAAACATCGAACCCTCAAAACCCGAAAAAGATCTGAAAATAGCTGAAACATGTACAAGAAACGTTCCACTGCACATGTGCTGAAACTTAATTTGGCAGTTGTGCCCCTAACCAAAAGTCCGTGGTCAGCTAGGCTTTACTCCCTCTCCAGCGTTCAACATGTCGCCACGCGTTTCGCATAGGTGACAGTTGATTGGCGACGACCACTCGACAAAACGAGACGAGACGAGAGGCGAAGCAGAGGCTGCACTTCTGAAGTTCAAATCTCCTCACTACGAGGCAACATCGAACCCTCAAAACCCGAAAAAAATCTGAAAATAGCTGAAACATGTACGAGAAAATGTTCTACTGCACATGTGCTTGTAGCGACCCTTCTCGGGAACGAGTGGGAGGGGGGACGAGGTGGAGGCGTTCCCATGAGGGCTGAAACTTAATTTGCAACGAGAAAATGTTCCATTGTACATGTGCTTGTACATTCTCGTTGTGCCCCTTCCAAAAGCCCGTGGTCGGCCAGCCTTCACTTCCTCTCCGGCGATCAACATGATATCGCTACGCGTTTGGCATCGGTGACAGTTGATTGGCGACGAGCACTCGACAAAACGAGACGAGACGAAAGGCCTTCTTGCAGCGAAGCGAGGCTGCCCTTCAGAAGTTGAAATCTTCTCACTACGATGAAAAATCGAACGCTCGGAACCAGAAATAATCTGAAAATAGTTGACACGTGTGCGAAAAAAGTTCCTCTGCACATGCGCTGAAACTTAATTCGGCAGTTGTGCCCCTCCGAAAAGTCCATGGTCAACCAGCCTTTACTTCCTCTCCAGCGTTCAGCATGATGTCGCCACGCGTTTGGCATCGGTGACAGTTGATGGAAGATGACTGCGCCACGCACAAATGGATTCAATCACGTGGCATCGGTTGACTGGTGGATCGCCATGGGATGCCACGCCCGAGGTAGAGAAAGAAGGTCCTCTACCTCGGAGATAAGCTCTGCCCTAAATGTATTTATTGGGCGGTGCTTATGTGTTCATTTGTCTCATACGAGAACATATACATATTTACACATTACATATAGTCAGGTTCCCACGCAGGATTTTTCCGCCGAGGATGGGGGGCGGGCGAGACTGCTACAGGTACAGGCGTCCAGCCAACTTAATGTTTTCTTTCGAAGGTTTTTCATTAAGCTGAATTTAAAATGTATTGTTCATTATTTATTCACCTCTCGATAAATATGTCGTAAACAATATTGATATATTGAATGCCTTTCTTTGGAATAGAAAATTATTAAATGTTAAGCCGTAGTTTATAGTATTTATTATTGGCTTAGGGGGTGAGAGTTCTCATGACCTAAGAGTTTTACTTTCCTTGCGTGCGCCACCGCCTGTAGATATGTTCTATTCTACATTTTCCTTCGTTAATCATATTTCTTCTTTATTCTTTATTCATTTTTCTTTCTCTTCTGACAAGGTATATAATAGAATTGAGTACTGTGTGGGGTGATCGAAACAAACTAGATTTTCGGAAGAATTTAAAAAAACTTCTCTAATTTTGTAGATATTTTCATAGAAATATGTAAGTGAAGGAGTTTTATCAACACGAGATCGCATTCCTACAAGTTAGTATTAGAGTTGAACAGTCTAAAAGATTTGCAAGTAAAATAACAAATTGCAATAATTCAGAATTTTTATGAAAATGTAGATTTGTTGTATATTTTACGTGATAAAAATAACTATATACGTATGTATTAAAATTGAAAGTTGAAGTTTTATTTTATACGTATGTATTAAAATTGAAGCACGTATTGAAGTTTTATTTTTCATTTTATGTTGTGCCAGAGTACTCTCAATTTCAATGAATTCATTAATTGTTTCTTCTTTCGATAACGTGATAGTTAAAAGTAACCCGTTTGTGTTAAAACTGCTAGTGAGAGTTACAAATTTTCACTATTGCAGATTTCATCGGGCCCAAGCCTTTCATAGCGTCTAATAACCACGTGTCAAGTTTGATTTGGATACAGCCATCCTTCAGGTGGCCCCAATTCAACAGAGCGTTTACTCACTTTATAATCACTCCTCGCCTTAATGAAAAGGCCGGCGGAGCGGCATGGCTCTATTTAGCCTCGTCGGTGGCGCCCGCGCCAGATGGCGAAGGGGTCGCGCCAAACGGGCGAGCGACCGCCGCGCGGCGCGGCGCCGCCTAAATCCACTCGCGGGAACTGGTTCCCTGCGCGGCGCCGGGCCCATATGTGGACAGCGCTCCCTCCCGCTGCCCTTTCGCACCGCACCGCCACCTGCCGCGGTGCCTCTCGGATGGCTTTGCATCTCGGGCACGTTTTCACTCTCTTCGTTCCTTCTCTCCTCTTTCCGTACGTTTGTTTTTCCGTTCCTCTCCTGCTCTCGCACCTCTCTCCCTCCCTCTCTCTCTTCCTTCATCTCCCCTTCCCCCTCCCTCTCTCTTCCTCCCTCACACCCTCCCTCTCTCTCTCTCCTTTTCTCATTCTCCCTCCATCCTCTCGCCCTCCCACCCTCGCTTATTTTCTCGCCCTCTCTTCCTCCCTTCCTCTCTCTCTCCCTCCCTTCCTCTCTCTCTCCCTCCCTTCCTCTCTCACCCCCTCTCTCTTTCTCTCTCTCTCTCTGTCACATTTTCCTCTTTTTTTCTTTTTTGCATTTTCTCGTTTCTTTTCTCTTTCTACTTTATTTTTGCTCTGCTCCGGGACTTGCTACACTGGCACTCGCATGTTTGCTTTCGCATCTCGTGCCCGTTTTATATTCCCCTTTTCACTCATCTGGTATAGCTCCCCCTCTTTTTTTCCGAACATTTCTTCCTACGTCCTTCCCATTCCTTCCCTTCTCTCTCGTTAATGTCTTTCCGTATCAACTTTCGTATTTCTTCCCCGTTCGCTTTCAGTTTCACCACTTTGCCCCTCCTCCTTCTTCAGGTACTTCTGTACTTTATCCCCTCCATCATATCTCTGAGTATATTTTATCTTCTGTATCCCTCATTTTGGTTCTAATTTTTTCTGACATGGTTCATTGCGAATTGCTCAGTCATTCACGTATTCTTAATGACTTCCCCAATTTCTGATTTATTTCGTGCGTTATTGATTCTCTTTCCATCTGCTCTTATTATCCATAATAATTTTGCTCTTCTTAACAGTTCAACTTTTCTGTTGTTTTTCTTATACACCTATAATTGTCATCTTTGACATTTGTTCATATCTCTTCCTTTCTCTTCTACATTTGCTCTCTCGCTCTCCCTCCCTTCTCGTTTTCCTAACTTTTTTCTTGGCATCCTTTTCCCCAGTATTATGAACTCTTTCAATTTTTGTCTTGTCTCCTTCAATACAATTTATCCTATGTTGTCTCTGTATTTACTGAAATACTTCTTCCTTCTCTCTCGCACACTCTCCTCTAATTCTTTGCTTTTCTCATCTTCTTTTCCCTCTCCTTCGTGCTTCCTCAGTTCATTACATCCTCTTCTGCTCACCCGCACCGCGTCCATCTCATCATCTTCGTTCCCTATTAGTGAGCATGGTGGGCTCGGTCGCTCTCTTCGGCCACTCGGATCGTCGTGGGCGCGCGTAGCAACTGATTTCGATCGTTTTTTTTACATTTTTAAAAAATTTTATTGTTGATTAGGACATAGACAAGTAAAACCTTATAATATTCAAATTTTTGATTGCTTATTACTAACTTACAAAGTATGCTTAATCTAATACATGACAGAGGAAGCCAATTAGGCTCCTCTGCTAACGGTCAATTTCAGCGATTGGAGGAATTTGTGAGGAAAAAATTGTTTTGGATTCGGGTTTGTTGTGTAGAATTTCGGTGGAGGTTGAGTGGTTTTAATATGGGGATTTGTGGTACGAAGAAATTGGAGGCGAAGTAATTTGTATGGTTAACTATGGATTCGATGGATACAGTGGTGGATTCAAGGGGGCATGCGGGGTCATGCCCCCCCAAAAGGCCTACTGTTTTCGTTTGTTAGTACCTTCTTTTATTTGAAAAAAAATATTAACATTTTTATTTATGTTAGAATTATGTAATTATCTAAAAAAACATACGGTATCATATACACACTCAAAAACAATATACAGTATAATAAAAATGTTTATGATTTAGCAAAAATCGGTCATCCCCCCTCCCAGAAAACAATTCGCTGGATAGATTCCGTTCGTCTGCAACACCTGGGCACGGCGCACGCGCTGGCGACTTCACGGTCTATCCCATCGCTCCCCACTCCCCCCACTGTTACCCCACCCCCTCCTCCTAGGAAGGCGCCGGGAGCTCTCTCCTTCCTCCCATATTGGGAGGCACGCGACCCCACTTCGCCAAAGGTCACTGAATCCTGGAACACAATGCGAAGATAAAGGGAACAGTATAATTTGCGATAAGCATAAAACGACCTTATACATTTAATTACGTTTTTATTATTATCTACTACAAAATAATCATTTATAAGTTAACCGCCAAGCCCAAAAAGGGCACTCCAACCTCGAAATACTGCGAAGATTCGAATCAAAGTCTCCGCTACAAAAGCATGCCCCTCCACCAATTCCAACCATAAAAGCAGTCCTTAACTTCTGGAGAACTGAAGAGAGCGACGCTCTCTTTCTATTTTAAATTATGAAAAATTTTACAAACATGTTTTCGATTAGAGAAATGCATTGCATAAAATGTACGCCATAGGAGTCATATAATATCTCACCTAAAGCAATGATATATTTATGTAGATATTCGAATGAATAAAAGTGCATCTTTCATTAGTAGTAGTGCGAATTCAGAACTACCTTACTGGTTTTCGACAAATTAAGCACTGAATAAAAGAATGAAAGTTCTCGTCAGCACACGCATATGAAATTGTGACTAACAAGAATTACAGTACAATAAATTTATTTGGTAGTGCACGAGAAACAAGAACAGAGAAAAGATTTAAACCTCTTAGGTGCTGTAAATCAGTAGGTTTATTCAATATAAGTTGTAACAATTAGTTGTTTCTTCTGTATTGAAAAAGTTTAATACTGTATTGTCAACGAGATTATCATTGCTTGATTACTCCATTCATGTTATACTGAATTCGTGAACTGAATTATCTACTGACTATAAATTGAAGAAATTGTAATTACAGTGTCTATATAAAAACAAATATATTTATCTGAAAGATAATTTTATGACTGAAGATTCTCTTTAAAATGTAAACAATTACAGCAAATTTAAACATTTCTTTTACTCTTTTCTATGTAATCTGGATCTCTGGTTTAAAATGATACATATTTCTTCACCGTCTTCTCTCAAAGAAAAGATCCAAGAAGAAGCATAATTCTTGCCATCTCCGTTTGTCAACATCTTACCACTGATTGCAACATATTTGTACACCCTACTTGAAATGTAATTTTTCTCCCATAATTTAGAAATTTCGTAGGTAGATTGAGAGGGATATTTTCGAAAGCACTGAATAACCTACAAAAAGTTAAGACTTTCAAATTAAATTTGAAATTAAAATATCGTTTGTATCATAGTGCTTTACTAAAAGACACGCCTAACATTCAACCCTCCTTTATATCCGCTTTTAAACTCTAAAAATGAATGAATGCGTCTGTACGAGCAGTAAGTGTTTGAAGACATTTAATGCTCACCATGGAAGGTAGAATATTTCTCTTCCGAACCAAGTAGAAACAGAGTTCGGAACAAAGTGAAGCCTTCAATTGTAGGGATTGCTTGTAAAAGGAATTTTACCAGGATGGTAAAGCTGTAGGAAATAGGTCAAACAATTAATCCGATCATGATATTCAAATTAAATGCTTAAGAGGAAAAGCAAGCGTTATAATCTGAAAGCCACTTCATATCAAGCTCATCCTCTTGCATCGCTCGCTCCTTCGCCTCAGAGCGGCTGCAGAACGCCAGGTAGCGCAGGCCGAGGTGCAGCGGTTCCTCCTTCCTTCGCGCCTTCCCTCGCAGGAATAACATGAGGGCGTGCGCAGGGCGACGGGGTGCTGGAAGCTTCGTCGACCCTCCTGAGGTGGCTCAGGGCATCATCGGATGTGACTGTGGAGCCTCTGACCTGGGGTTCGCGTCCCGGCGATGGCAGGATTTTCGACACTAGCTACTGGGGTCAACCGCTATCTAAAGGAGAATTCTAGCAGCTGGCTGCTCGGGTCGGTAGTTTTCCATGGTTTCTCCGTTCAACATCAGAAGAATGCCGGAGCAATATCCTAGTAAACGGGCCACGGACTGCGACTATCTTTCCTTATCCTAGCTTGGCTACCCTTATTCACAAACACTTATGCTTACAAGCAATATCACACATGTTTTCTCACGGGTGATGGTGGTGTTCTTCCCCATCTGGGTGTTGAAATCGGGCGCCAACCTACAAATCGGCTTGCGGAGTTTCCCTCATTCAGCTATCTCCCATCAGCGGGCACCTCGGCCAAGTCAATCTCCCCCGCCCCCGATTGGTCTCCCTACATGTGTGGTACGGTAGGGTATGTAAGTGTGTGTAAGTAAGGAGTGAAGATAGGATAAGGAAGAGGAAGGAAAGATAGTGCGCGGTCCGTGGTCCGCTTATTAGGGTACTTTTACGGCATTCGCCTAGAGTTGATCAGGGAAACTACGGGAAACTCCCGATCAGAGCAACCGCCGCTAGAATTCTCCTCCAAACGGCTGTGGCTGAATTTGACCGAGCTATCTCGCTGGTGTCGAAAATCCTGACACCGTCCTGACTGTAACCCCAGGCCATCAGTTGATGTCCTGGGTGACTTCAGGCGTTAAATAACGCAGACCCTTCCGTATTCGTGAGCTATCTCGTGCAGTTATTCCTCCGCCAGCGTCCGTTCCCCCCATCCGCGAGGGCTGCTGCCAAATTCCTGCCGCGCCGAGGCCGCATTCTTGCGAAGCGAGGCGATGATGGCGCGCTGTTTGGACACCAACGCAAACACCTCCGCGCGCGTAAATGAAGAGGGAGCCTCTCCTCCGGCGGCTGCCAGCCTAATTATTTTGCGCTGCATCACGGAAACATTCTCGGTACTTCTCGCCGCCGCCGCCTCCGCCGCCTCCTCCTCCGCCGCCTCCTCCTCCGCCGCCTCCTCCTCCACCACCTCCGCCGCCGCCTCCGCCGCCGCCTCCACCGCCGCCTCCTCCGCCGCCTCCTCCTCCGCCGCCTGCTCCGCCGCCGCCTTCTCCACCGCCGCCGCCGCCGCCTCCGCCGCCGTCTCCTCCGCCGCCGCCTCCGCCGCCGCCTCCTCCGCCGCCACCTCCGCCGCCGCCTCCGCCGCCGCCTCCACCGCCGCCTCCTCCTCCGCCGCCTGCTCCGCCGCCGCCTTCTCCACCGCCGCCGCCGCCGCCTCCGCCGCCGTCTCCTCCGCCGCCTCCTCCTCCGCCGCCTCCTCCGCCGCCTCCTCCACCGCCTCCGCCGCCGCCTCCACCGCCGCCGCCGCCTCCTCCGCCGCCGCCTCCGCGGCCTCCACCGCCGCCCTCCTTAATTTAGAACATTACTTTAACATTCTAACAAGAGAACTTCCTTTTGGAAACCTTATATATTAGTTTCAATTTTATTGTAAACAATGTTTTAACTCAAGACAAGAAGAGTAGCATCCATGTTTCTTCGTTTAGAAAAAATGTAAATTGAGAAACTTCATAAAAGGTACTGCAGGTACGTCAAGGAAACATTACAAACTCCGGAAACTCTGTAATTTTCAATTAACCTAAAAGGAATTAATGAAATTCATTAAATTAAAATGAAATTAATGTAAAATTTTTGATTGTGATAATAATAGCGAAGGATTACCCGCGATTGGTGGAAGAAATAATGGGAACGTACTAGCAGAGCAGCCTATCTCTCAAATCCTCAACCACGCCGATGTCAGCTTCAACGGAGGTATTTGATATCGAAAAATGAAACATGGACCACAAAATCGAAAAATTAGTCATGAACGTAGAAGCACAGGGAAATACCTGGCGGTGGAAACCCTTCAAGCCATCATTTCTATCGGCACAGGGTTTCCCGCTTCAGAAAGGGAAAAAATCACCACCAGGTGTAACGTGTACTCCACTCTGAGAACTAATGAAACATGCTCCACACTCACACTGCAAAGTGACAGTAGCGAATTTCGTTTTATTGAAGGAAGGAACGTGTTTTTGGCTGCTTTTCCTCCAATCCGGGCCTTTGTGCTTCGCCGCCGCTGGAATCCGCGAGCGCGATTGACGGGAAGAGGCGGCGCCGCGCCTTCGCCGCGAAGTCGTGAGGAGAACCCCCCCCTCGCCCCTGCCCCTCTTCCACCCACGCTCCGCATCATGCCCGCGTCCCCGCCCCCGCCCTCGCTCTCGCCCTCGCCCTCGCCCTCGCCCTCGCCACCGCCCCTTGCCCCTAGCCCTTAGCCCCTCGCCCCCTTCCCTCACCACCGCCCCGCCCCCTTCCCTCATCACCGCCCCCTGCCCCGCCCCCCCGCCCACGCCCGCCCCTCGCCACGCTCCTCGTCCCGCCTCTGCCCCTCGCCCCCGCCATTCGCCCCCAGTCCCTGGCCCTCGCCCCTCGTCCCACTCTCCTCGTCCTACGCCCCTCGCCCCCCCGCCACTCGTCCACCGCCCCACGCTCCTCGCCCCTTGCTCCTCGCCGCACGCCCCACGCTCCTCGCCCCTCGCTCCTCGCCCCTCGCCTCTCGCCTCTCGCCCCACGCCCCACACTCCTCGCCCCACGCTCCTGCCCCTCGCCCCCCCGCTCCACGCCCCTCGCCCCACGTCCCTCGCCCCACGCCCCTCGCCCCACGCCCCTCGCCCCTCGCCACACGCCCTCGCCCTCACGCCCCACGTCCCTCGCCCCTCTCGCCCCACGTCCCTCGCCCCACTCCCCTCGACCCACGCCCCTCGCCCTTCGCCTCTCGCTTCTCGACCCCTTGCCTCTCGCCTCTCCCCCCTCGCCCCTCGCCTCTCGTCCTTCCACCATGCCTCTCCCTCTATCCTAACCCTCCGCCTCCCCGCTCTCGCCCCTCGTCCCTGTCCCTTCGCCCCTCCCCCATCCGACCGCCCCCATCACTCACCCCCGCAATCTCAGCATATTTTTTTCTAAATTTGTCAACAGACTTTCAGTCAATTTATCTTTCACGACCTCGCATCCAAAATAAGATTCCATAGATCCATACCAATTATTGTTGCCACACTGTCATGATATTTCTTCGTTGTTGTCTGGGATGGAAGTATCTCATTCTTCTTGTCGTATTCTATAAATTTACGATTATTACATTAACATATTGTTCGTATGGGGCTTAGTTTGTATTATTAACACATTATTGTGATTTGTCAGAGAGCGGGAACATCCTATAACACTTGGAGACCGATGGAGGCTAATTGAAACACTCTGGCGCCAAGAAAGTTCCAATTACCAGTACTGTAGTAAATGTAAACGCTCTAAAGAATCAAATCGTTAATTTCTGTTCTGCAAGTAATATAGAATTTAATAAGGGATGTATTGTTTATGTTTTGTGTATGAATGTCTCTTTTTCTATGAATTTGTCAATGAGGTAAAGTGTAACAAGAAAATGCTGAGCGTTATGAAGAACAAGATAAATACCATAGATGAACTAGAGCAAAAACTTATCGTAACATCTGAGAATTATTATTGAAAATTCTACAATTCTATAAATCAAGTAATATCTTAAATGAAATATAACTCTACAGAGTCCATTTTAATACTGTACAATATTTAAATTTGTTTTCAACAATATTATGTTTGTATCCTCTTAGGTATATTTTTTCTGTATTATTTTCTTTAAGCACTGTTTTTTATAATTGATGTAAATGTTATGTTATGTCTTTCTATGTAGTCGCAAATGACCATAGATGTCAATGCGACTTAAAATTTTTTTTTTCAAACTGATGATAACTTATGAATGCTACAGCACATTCAACGCCTATTTTTTTCTTTCGCAGTTAAGTTTTTTAAAAAATTCCTTGAAACACCTTTGCATGAAATCAAAATCAATATTAGATGTAGGCTCCCCATCGTAACTGTTTATTGTGGCATACAGCTGTCTTGTCTGGACTGAGGCCCACAGCCGCCTCTAAGAGCACTGAAGATGGCTGCAATGCGGCCGAAAAAGCTTTATGCCACAATAAACAGTTACGATGGGGAGCCTACATCTAATATTGATTTCGATGATAGCATCGTAATGCCACACCACTTCCTACTATTCCTACTACCTTTGCATGAGGAGCACCCTGAGAAAATGCTCCAGGAAGTTCTCGTAGCAAGCACCACTTTTGCACATTTCTTTAGCGGAATCCAATATAATCCCCCTGAAAATCCGTTAATTCCACGAGAAAGTCTTAGAAGTAAGTTAATGTTCCATCATGTTGGGCCAACATCGTCTGCACGTTTTCCTCGTGTGCGAACGTCAGTTCGGCCTTTGCCCATGCTTTGCTCGTATCCACGTAAACTTTGTTTTATTACTCGCGGGAAAATGTGTTTTCAGACACACACAGAGCGATCTCAACACGGTTCAGGTGGCGTCTGCATCTGTCAACAAGGCGGGACGTGCTCGCTGCCAGGGATATTTCCATAAGCGGTCGCTGGACAAAGACCCGTCTGTTCTCGGCGAACGGTCGGTCGCATAGGTGTCCGTAGCCTAAAACAAGAGGGGGACCAACTACTTTTCTGGACCCCTTTTTCTTTTAACTTTTTTTTCACACTACATATTTTTCTAGCTAATAAAACGTACTTCAAGGAGCCTAAAATTTTCGTTTTTGATAACACAATAAATAAAATTATTTTAAAATGAAGCATTTACAGAGGTTTGGAAGGACTTCTTCCCCAAATGTCGAGTGTCAATCCCCGAAATTGTCAGTGTAAAAAGGGGAAAATTAGGAATTGATCGTTTACGGAAATGTTTCGTTGTAGGGTTACGGCACTCTCTTTCGAAATTTTGAAGGGGGCAACGCCCTGCTGCTCCCATCCCCCACCCTCGTGCACATGCGTTTGGTTGCTCGCGTGTTCTCGAAGGATCGATGTCGTAAAAGGCTTTCGTTGCCAAGTAGCAGTCAAATCCCTCTTTGGATCTCTGGGCTCGTGTCGGCCATGAAGTCCTCTTTGCCTTTGTACAGGATGTTTCTCCAGAAAATTCACCTAGGAAACGTTCTGTTGGGGCAAACCATAATCGCCCCTACAACGATCACCCTGAAAATTTGAATGATACTATGTGGTATTATCGTTCTACGACGATGGTTAGTATTTGATACTGGCTCTTACACAGACCCTAAAGGTTTCATTAGAGGGGTTTAGTGGATTGAATAGTGTTTTAAGTTTTAGTGATTAGGGAGTTTTTAATGGATTGAGTAGATCATTAGTAATAATATAAAATAATTAGATTATTTACATTCTGTATCAAGCCAAAAGAAAGGAGTAGTTTTTAATGGAGTTTAAAACATTGTCGGCATACTTTCACCTAAAATCACAATGGCATATGTATTTACAGTGAATGCAGTATGTTACATCGGTACGAACTCGTCGGTGGCCCTGAGAAAGGCCGGAGCATCGCCAGTGCCCTTTTCCTTCCCTCTCCACTTCCTCTTCGCGACCCGTTGCTGGGGGGTTGGGGAGGGGAAGGAGGGGGTGTTCAGGTGGGGTGGGGGGCAATGAGCTGGACCGCTGGAATGTGAATTCGAGTCATTGTCACGTGTACAAAACGTCTTCATGTACTGACCCGTTTTTTTATTTAATTTAATTTAATTTTAAGTGCTCAGGATTATCGGGTACGCGTTCGGGTGGTTAGCAAATAATTATTTATTTGCCATATTTAATATAATTATCACCCATATTTAATATAATTATCGCTGTACTTGCGTGTTTTTCTGTGCACAACTTCACCGACATCTTATGTCACAAATCACCCAATGCAACTAGGCAACTCTGACAAAATTCATATCTTCCTATCATGCCAATTCCTCGGGAGTGTTCGGGTGTATCACGGTTCGATGGGTCCCGCGCCTCTCTTGACGTGTCTACGCCTCCCTTGGAGGTGCGTGCCCCTAGAAGACTATACTTCGGTTTTTCGTTCTTGGCGCACGGGGGAGGGGGTGTCAATAAAATGGAATATCTCACAGTATTTCGTGTCGTTCTCGGTTGTGCCGCTCGCTAGGAGACGCATGATCGCGACTGTATCGAGCAGTGCTGGCGGTCATGCGACTTCTGGCGGCAGAAAGGAGAACGACGCGAAATACCGTAAGATATTCCATTTTATTGACACATCCCCGTGCACCAAGAAAGAGAAACCGAAGTACAGGCCTTCCTGCAATCCGCACGAGGCGCGCGTCTGTGGCGCCGCCGGCGGAGCGGGCGACGCGCTGACGGAGCGCGCGCGGCTGAGGCTGTTGACCGCGGGGCGAAGGGCGCCGCGGCGGCCGCCCCTGGCATCTGTCACGCCCGCGACGCGCCGCCCGCCGCCCGCCGCCCCTTGACCCCGCTGCCCCTCCACGCCTCCCACCCGTCCCCCAGCTCGCCTCGCCCTCTCCGTTTCGCTCCCTACCCTCCCTCCCTCCCTCCCTCCCTCCTCCCCCTCCCTCTCTTCCTCCTCCCAGTCTCGCTCGCTTCGTCCCTCCTTCACACCCCCCGCTCGCCTCCCGCTCGCCCTCCCCCTCCCCCCGCTTCACCCCCTGCCCACACCCGCCCGCCCACCGACTACCCCATCTCCCGCCCCCATCTACCTCCCGCCTCCCCGCCCAACCAGTAACCCTTCCACCCACCCACCCTCCTTCCCTCCATTCCCCTCCTTCCTCCCGCCACCTAACGCCCAGCCCTTCCCTCCTCTCGCCCGCCTGTCCAACGCCAGCCAGCCACCCGCCCGCCATCTCCATTATCATCCACCCTACCATTACCAACACACTGGCTGAGAGTATACTGCGATTTTCGCAAGTCTGCCCTGGCAGAAATCAGCAGTTTCGATGCCATCCAATCGGGAGCTTATTTGTCGCTACAGTGACGTCACTATGGTGACGTGCAAGCTGTGGATCGGATGAAACCGTCAACAGCTGATTCTTGTCAAGGGCAGAGTTGCGAAAATCGCAGTATTGTTCAGAGCCACGTTCATTGCCGCTCTCGTTTCAGCGACTCTAACCGGGAGGCCCTAACATTCCAACCCCTGCTGTGTCTGACTTTCGAAGGTAGCTGGAATTCAGCCGCTGTTTGAAGGAGAACTCTTGTAGTCGTCTACTCTGATAGGCAGTATTCCGTGGGAACATCAATACCAGGCGAATGCCGGAGTGTGCCCTAACAAAAGAGCCACGTACTGAACCACGAAACAGCGCCGTCTTTCCTTCTTTTCCTTGCTCGATCCTTTCATTTACACACATACACCCTCAGGCTCTACTCTACTACATACGTCAGGCTACCATTCGGGATCTTACGTTAGAGCTTGCCTACGGGAGATTCCTGGAGGAGGAAATCCCCCGGAAGCCAACGGGTAGATCCACGCGCGATCTTCGCCATTCTGGGAGGAAGAAATCGCCGCCAAAGTCCAGGGACACTGCACTAACGGAACATGTGACTAGCCTAGCAGTTCACGTGCATGAAGCACGGAAGCCCGAAATAAAGAATCAGCCACCACCACTATTATTATCACCAGCACTTCCACAATCACGATCATTTTCACTATCAGTATCACTACTACTATCACTACCACTATCACTATCTCTACCACCATCACTACCACTATCACTAACTCTGCCACTACTACTATCACTGTCACCAGCTCTATCACTGTCAATGTTACTACACCGCCACCTTCTCCTTCTCCGTCGTCCGCCACCGTTACCGCCACCTCTAGCACGGCCGTCATCACTGCCGTCACCACTGCCGTCACCACTGCCGCCATTGCCACCATGACCGCAACTCCCAATTCCAGCGCCGTCATCACAGCCAGCGCCGCCTCCAAGTGTGATATTGACTCGTTCCGGCGACCGCCTGCCAGAGGCGGACAGCAGGCGCGCGACCGACACAGGGCCTCTCAATCATAGCACATCGCTGACAGGCGAGGAGAAAGCGATCGCCGTCCACGATGTGCAGGGGCGTCCAAGTAAGCGGGCGTGGTTTATTGAAGAATGTTGTCTTCCTGCTGATTTCTGAAATAATTAGTGAAACGTCGTTGTTCCTCTTAGGGGTCATCCATAAATTACGTAACGCTAAAGGAGGAGAGAGAGGGGGGTGGGATCTGAGGCAGCCTTACGCTGCGTTACATAGGGATAGGGAACTGCGTTGCGATTGGTAGAGGGGTATTGAAAATACTCGAAATTTGCGTAACTTAATTTATGGACGGCCCCTTAGAATATTTCTTTTTTGTCCGAAGAATATTGTTGTTTTGTCCGAAGAAAAATGTGATGTTTTTCTTCACAAATTTACTTCCTACCAAAGTTCAAAATATATTTTATTCGCAGAAAACGCTAACAAATATCATAGTTTTAAAGCTATATTCCTAAAAGTCAAAGTGATACGTCATGGAGTTCCGAGTCTACTGTACGCCCTAGATGGTGTAATATCTTCTTGACTAGGCCCTAATGTTTTGGCAGGGTTGTAACTTCTGAACATGCTCTAACGTTTGTGTGTGCTTTAACATTTTCATTATGCGTTTACTTTTCACCACTTTCTAAAGCAGGATTTCCCAACGAGGTCGTTGAAATCCTAACGGTGTTCAATGGTAATGAAGGGTTCGATAGTCTAATATGTACCGATCAATGATCGGTATGATCAAGTTCAAGGTCTTTTTATGAGATCTGTGGTAAAACATTAATTGAAGTTGATAATTCTTTTTTATATGAAGTTTCAAAACACTTATATGAAGTTAATCAAAACTATTATATGAAGTTTCAAAACATTCAACAATACATTACAAATCTCATTATGTCCATTTAAATTTAATTATTTGTGATATGAACAGGTTGTTCGCTGTGTATCATATACAAATAATCAAAGGGGGGTCGATGAATTGACTAATTCTTTCAACAAAAGGGGTCGATGCAAGAAAAATATTAGGAATCTCAGCTTTAAAAGTTTTGAACATGCTCTAACGTCTTCTACGATGCGCGACCCTACAAACTCCATAGACAACACTTTCCTGTCCTAGATGATTATATGAATAGCATGCCCAGTGCATTGAAGAAATTAATAGATGAATGAAAAAAAGACCGACATGATTTCTGATTTCACTTCATTTGAGATTTCACAACAAAAATTATAAAACTGACATTGCTACAAGCAAATACTCACAGAATGTTAAAACCTAATGTACTCACCTATTTACGTTCACCACTTCAAAACAAATCTGGAAAAAAATGGCTCTAAATAGAGTTCTATAAAGACATAATCACATATTCTGACTAACATAAATATTTAATTAATATGCCTCTCCCCCCTGGATCCGCCAGTGATCAAACACATTTAAAAATCGCACTGTAGTAGTGATGTCAAGGTCTTCCATTGGTGGTTGTGGCAAGCGTCGTGGCAACCTTAGCATGCCACGAGCTTCTCTGCGCAACTCGCGTCGGAAAAGGTAACTATTAGTAACCCCGCCGTTTTAGAATAGGGATGGCGTTGTCTCTGGTGGCGGGGTAATGAACTGCGTGGAGGGGCGATTTCGTCGTGGCCCTCGTGCCACGGACTCCCGCTCGTGGCATCGACCTTGACAAAACTGCACTATAGCGTATCACTTTGCGACAAGCTTATCCCAAACTCAAGTCAGTGCTCGGAAGTCAGGGCGAGCGGCGCGGGTTCGAGGTGCCGTGGCACACCCGTTCGCACGTTCAGCCGACCGCTGGCCTAGCACTTGGCGAGAGGCTCAGGCGCGTTAACGGCGGCGCGCATCGGGGGCGGTGAAACCGGAACGCGAGGGCCTCGACGCCACAAGTGCAGCGGCGCCGGGCGCCATGCCAACCCCATCCCACCCTCACCCCCACCCCCGCCCATGTACCCGCTCCTTCCCCCGCCAACTGCCCCCGCTCCTGCCCCCGCCCCTGCCCCTGCCCCTACCCCCGCCCCTGCACCCGCCCCTGCACCCGCCCCCTGCACCCGCCCCTGCACCCCGCCCCTGCCCCTCCCCACCCGGCCCTCTTCCCCTGCCCTCTCCTCTTGCCCTCTCCCCTTGCCCTCTCCCCTGCCCCTCTTTTGCTCCCTCCCCTGCTCCCTCCTCCCCCTGCCCCCTCCCCTGCCTCCTCCCCTGTCTCCCGCCCCTGTCCCGCCCCTGTCCCCGCCCTGCCCCGCCCCTGCCCCGCCCCGCCCCCGCCCCGCCCCCTGCCCCCGCCCCTGCCCCCGCCCCTGCCCCCGCCCGTGTCCCCGCCCCTGCCACCGCCCCTGCCCCCGCTCCTGCCATACCCTCGTCCCTGCCCTGCCCCTCCCCTGCTCCCTACCCTGCCCCCTCCCCCTGCCCCCGCCCCTGCCCCCGCCCCTGTCCCCGCCCCTGCCCCGCCCCCGCCCCCGCCCCCGCCCTGCCCCCGCCCCTGCCCCCGCCAATGCCCCCGCCCCCGTCCTCTTCCACGCCACTTCCGCCAAGGTTGGAGGTGAACGGATCCAGAGCGGACATGCTCAACCATCAAGCCTGCTACGCCCGGGGCTGTGCTTGGATTTATTTAGAGCTGCACTTGACGTAAATCAGCGGTTACGGTGTCTTCCAATCGGGAGCTCACACATCACTATAGTGACCTCACTATGGTGAAGTTCAGCCTCCCGATTGGCTGACACCTTAACAGCTGATTTACATCAACTCTAAATAAATCCAAGTTTAGGACCCTCATTTTTGAGATACACTAATTTTAATATAGTGAGTCCCCAAGGTCATGTGAAAGGGGGTGTCGTGTCACTATCATCCAATCGGTAGCTGCAATACCAAAACTTTAAGTCGTAACGAAGCTCCCGGGAGGATAACCGCTTCACAGTCGATATCTGCCACACGTCGCACCATTTAAATTCGACAATAACTCTCTGGAGAACCAGAGAAGATTAGACAGTGGTGTCAATGTCTTCTACTGGTGGCATGCCACGAGCTTCCCTGCGCAACTAGCATCTTGAAAGTGAACTATTACGAGAAGTAGTAACCCCGCCGTTTCACAATAGGGATGGCGTTGTCTCTGATGGCGGTTTGATGGACTGCGTGGAGGGACGATTTCGTCGTAGCACTCGTGCCACGGACTCCCGCTCGTAGCATCGACCTTGACAACACTGGAGTAGAACCCGGAATCTTTTTGGGAGATTGCAGGTTCCGAGTCTTGAATTCCGCGTTCGTAGCAGGGGCTCCATGTGGAGGATCCCTCGCCAGGGCGCAGCACCGTCGGAACGCGGAAGCGCCGCCGCTGCCGCCCCTCGGGAGTGCTTGTTTGCGCGGGGGTTGAGCTCCGCACGCGCGGATGAGGGCGTCGGAGGCGCCAGCGGCGCTTGAGGAGCCCTTGGCTGCGCGAGGCCCCGCCGTGCCAGGGCACGCATGCACGCCCGGGCGACCCTCAGGTCATAAGTAGTACGAATAAGAAAGTCAAAATACAAGTATGCATTAAAATATGTAATGAAAACGGTAATTGATAATAAATATGTAAAATCGGATATTATGTGTAATTTTAAATTTAATTTATTTATAAAACACATTTACATAACACGAAATTTCATTAAAACAATTTCCTAAACAAATTTTATAAATCAAAAAAGTTTTAAGAATAATTTGGAGAGCACTAGTTGATTAACACTTCGCACATCATACAACTTTCCTGTGAGTAATTAAAGCATCATCTATTGCTATCCAAATAGCAGCCAAACTAGACGCAATAGAACCGCTGCCATTTAATATCACTCATTCGACAAACCCGTCACGCACCAATCAGGAACTGAAGGGAAATTACAACAATTGGTGACATTACGAACATTTTCAAGAATATTCATAGTAGTTTGGGGGTGGATTCATGGTTCTCAGCATAAGGAATATTACGCAGTTCCAATATTATTGACAACTGGACATAAAATGGGGGATCGATAGAACAATGAAATGCTCCTCTCTCTGTATCTAGGGACTCTAAAGCCATCCTACAAACAGCGACATCTACGTCCAGCAAACAATCACTGCTGCGCACTGCACCCTCATCGAAGTGTTGCCAAATATTCCTACATCCACTTACGCATCGAAAGATTATGCCAAAAATTCCCACGTCAACTTACGAGCCACTGCACCTCAGTAGGAGTCATTTGGCCATTCTGAATCTTAAGTAAGCGAAATGTAAATGAAATGTGTTTTGTTGCCTTACAAATTCAAAAATTCGAACAGTTCAATCCAGGCGTTTGTTACTTTCTCATAGTTTCGCGACACGTCTTGCATTTTTGGTACGTATCACCGCTGACTCCTCACATTGGTTTCTGGCTCTTCATGACGAAAAAATTATGCGTTGTGACTGGCACGAGCAGGTCGTGCTTCTTCAAACGCAAGGGTCGGGAACGTCCGCGCGGAATGGCTGTCAAACCGAGAGAGCGCCGTGGATCGGCGGTCGCCACGCACACAGCTGCGCAAACGACAACGAAGCGGCGCTGTATTCGCCTCGCTGTTTGTTCCGTGGCTCAGGCTCCTTGATGCGATTTTCACGATCTCATCAATGGCTATCACGTGCGGAAATGAACTGCGCTGGTTGGTTTTCTCATTTTGTTGCGCAGTCACGTGGACGCGAGAAACGACGTTCCAATCGCTCTTTTCAGTTAAATTGATTTATTTAGTCATAAAACAATAAAAACAGTATGTGACGTACGGGAAGGAGTACAATCTTGTGCTCCAGAATCTCTTTCCCGCATTTTATCAATAAATAGTTAAAAGGTGAATAAAATTTTCAAAAAAAAACAAGTAAGCAACTTTTGAAAATTAGACATTTTTGTTCCCGAGTTATAAAAAATTTATTTGCATTCGTAAACGAATTGAAGATTTTATTTTTTGTATTGCTAACAAAATATTAACATAACCGCGGCTTAAATCCTACCACTAGTAACATGAAGTGAGCTCAACATAATGTGTGTATAAAGTCACATTAATGTCCAGAAGCAAAACAAGGGGCCATCGCAGGATTTCCTTAATGGATCACGGAAACTGGACGAAAACGTGATCAAGATGGAGGACATTGACCCGAAAGTTGAAGTTAGTTACTTGATACGGGAATATTAAGTAATATAAAAAAATAATACTGTACAAATGTAAAATAGTGCAATATATATCATTGTTAAAATAAATATTATTTATCGTTTTGATGGTCAGTAAAGTCCCTAATTGTACGGAGGGGAAAAGATTTTACTTTTAACATAAATTTGTGTATCGATTTTAATTGTTTAAGGGGTCCTCGTAACGTATGTAACGTAGCGTAACGTTGCTTCAGACCCCCTCCCTCCCCCTTTAGCGAAACGTAATGTATGGATGACCCCTAATGTATTCTGACTATATGCTGTAAAATAACGTACATGTAGTATATGTGGATTTCTAATAAGCTGTTGATACTGACATTTGATGAATGTGATTTCTTCGACGTGTGTTGTAATTATAAATATCAATATTGCATGAAAATACGTTCTAGGCATTAAGTAAAACATTACTTAACTACAGATTACAAGAACTACAGATTCGTAAATAAATAGGCAATACAATTGTAAGATTCCAAGGCCCATGAACAGGGGCTTGCAGGAATCACGTGGATCATATTTCCTTATTATTCGAATAATTTTTTCTGCAATCTAAAAGTCTTTTCAATAAATATTAACAGTAAGAAAGGATCTAGAGTGTAAGAAACTGATTCTATTACTTTTAAGAATGTTCGGAGGATAAGATTTTTAACTCGGTTACTACGAAGTTTCAGCAAGTATTCTAAGATTAATAAGTATTTTTAAGTTTCAATGGAAATTTCAGTGGCTTCTACCTCTGTACGACTGAGTGCTAGATACCACCTTGGTTTTCATAGCTAACACTTCAAACCTCCTCTAAATGTTTTCGTATATTTAGGGGCTTTGAATCAAATATTCTAAACATTGATGTTAATTTAATTAATTTATTTATAGTCGCATCAACGTCGTGGTTATTAGCGGGTATTAACAGTTACAGATACATTATTATGTTTTTGTTTGTTGTCGTTAGACATAAGTCTGTGCCAAATTTGATCATTGGCAGATACAACTTCTTCTTGAATAAGAATGTGAAATGATACAAAGAAACATTAGTCACTTCTGAAAGCAACATTAAAAATGTAATTACAAGCATAGTTCAAATCTTGTGAGTCAACATAAACATGAGGATAAGCTTTTTTACATGCTATTTTCAAAATTCGTTTGAAATTAACATTCACACTGCTTCTATGATGATGTCTCTCCGAGAATAGCATCACTATTTGGTTTGTAAATATTACATCACTGAATTGTTGTTATTCTTCCCTCAAGGAGATCGCCTACACGCTCAAATAGCCCCTTTCAGGAGCGCAGCAAGTGAGTGACCGACCGAGAGCATTGAAAGACAGTTCCCTTTCCGCCTCGCGCATTGAAGGCCAACGGAACAACGCGTCTGCAGTGCTCCTGTTATCACTTAGGAGCTGCTAATGCGGTTTTCACGCGTGTTTGTTGATGTAAGGCAATGCCGCGCAGTGCTATGTGTCAAGGTATTTTTTGTCCTGGCGCGTCTCACTTCGAGTCAAATTGTTAGGGACCATCACGCTGTGTGGACATTGGACCGCTCATGTTGAACTAAATAGGAGGTTTGGCGTGTGGAGAACAGGAACTGTCTGTAGTTCCAATTTAGAGGCCTCGGTGACTGAGTCGGACCTTGCAGAGCAGTCTTTGCTTCAAATTGCTTGTCAGACATTCCCACACCAGCCTTACGCCCGCTCAAGGTACTCTGGAAATTATCACGTGATATAATGGATGAAAGGTGAGTTTTGTGGAGTTGGCGGGCAACCTCCGTTTCGTTTCAGAGGATTCGAATAAATAAAGTAAATAAACGCAAGTGGCTGTGCATACGCTGGTTACTTCAGTTTCACCCGATTTGCGAAACCGGACGACTCGAAGAGTCGAGTTCTGTTATGTCGAATCAGTAAAAAGAGAAAATCGCCGAAAGGCTTGAGAAACCAGCTGCTCTCAGTGGTTCCATCTTTTAATGGCAAAACAATGCGAATTTAACGGTTTCATACAAGAACCAAACTAGTACAAATTCGAGATTTTTCAAGAGGCACCAAAAACTTCATAGTGTTGACTTGTGCATAGTAATGAATTTATAATTTTTCCCTGCCTTATATATTTCAAAGTGTTTTATACTTGCCGAAAGATAGCACCAGTTGTAGGGAATAACTTGGTGAAATAACTCCAAATACGGAATTTTGAGCTCGTTTGGTTCTTGTAAGAAACCCCTCAATTGTCAAACGTTCATGGACTGCCGTTCTAAAATAATATTACTGTACTAATCCTTTCTTCATCAAAGAGAATGAAATTAACACATTTTATTTTATGTTCCTTGTTCTATTGATGCTCTTTATTTAAAGTAATACGTTGTGAACAGGAAAACCTCAGTATAAAAGAAAGAAATACTTGACATATCCAATAATTGGACTCATTGTGTTTTGAGTAACAATGGGGATTAACATCTTAGATTTAAAAGGCGGAAATTAATAAACAAAATTTATTTTTTTGGGGGGGGGAGGAAACCTTATGTGTATTTGCATCTTCAGATGTACGCGGATAATTTCATCTCGAGTGATGTACACGTTCATAAAATTCTGAAAAATTTTAACGTAATGTGAGTTGAGAAATAATCAACCAACACAACAGTTTTAATATTTATTAAACCATCGCAAAGCCAACTTTCTCATTTTCAGTGTGTTTATAACATAGACAAGGAAATATAACTGAAGATGAGAAAATTCTTTCCCGAAAACCAATTTTGGGTTTTCTAATACATATTAAAAACTGTTATTGTTGTGGTTGATTATTTTTCAACTAACATTATGGAGTGCCACAAGATATCTGCTACCATCACGTGGTGCCAGGATTCTCTTGTTCGAGCATTTTTTAATCCTTTTCTTGTAAAAACATCATCACTACTCTCGTGTCATGAGCATTCGTACTTGTAATTTTTAGAGTTGGTAGAAACGTTTATAGGAGGGCAAAAAAATTTAAAGAATATTGGAGTGTTCACAAGTAGTCTTAGGATTTTAAGAGTTGCCGAGCAAACAGAAAATTTTAATATTGTACCTCGTCGATGTAGACATTGTGGACCACAATATCCCAAACTATTTTCAAGTTTGAAGGAGTCATGTCATTAAGTCTACTTTTTGGCGTGGAATAAGCCACAAGTGAATACCATGGAACCAGAAGCGTATCTAGGTATTCAGGCGCCCCTGGCGCGCATAGAAATTGCGCCCCTGACAGTATACTTCCAATTGGGATAGTTGCTATTTGTTTTAGCGGTCATAATATGAATAGCGCCCCTTATGAGTGGCGCCCATAGCACGTGCCATGTCTGCCATACGCCTCTGCGTGGAACAGCTCAGGTGTGCGTGAATAACGACCTGGCACGATTGCTGAAGGCGTCGCGACGCCTCTTCCCGCTCCCCAGACCTCTTCTTCGCTGCCGTTTTCATCGGCGCCTCCGCCTTCACCTCTCCCACCATCATTGTCTCCCCCTCCCTCCGCACGGGCCATATTCATCTCCGCGCTCCCACCGTCTTCACACTCACCTGCTTCTCCTACATTAGCCTGTCTGATTTCTCTGTGACATCTTTCAGGGGCGTCTTTTCTCTTTCCTTACTATTTCTTCTGCTGCTCATATTTTTCCTAACGCTTAAATTTAATTTGTCGTATACTCTGAAATTCCTTTCTTTTCCATATGAATGCAGAAATGTATAGAAGAAATTCTATGGAAGTATGAAAAGAATGAGGCTTCAGAACCTCTAATATAGGGCTATGTTACACATTTGTACAGCATGACGTTATATAACTAGACGTTAATTCTTATTAATTGTAGTAACTATTCTACATACTGCAAAACTGCGAAAAATACCAATTAAAAGTGTATTTTTATACTAACTTTATTAATTTCCGCTGGGTTCGTTTGTAATTTCAGGTTTTGATGTTTCCAAGTTATTAATTTACATACTTTGATAAAAAACATGAGAAACACATCTCGTTTTATTAAAAAATAATTTTTTCTTTTTCTTGCGAAAAAATCATTTACAGCAAAAAATCCATTTGTTTCTTATGTATTCCGTTTGCATTAAATTCTGCGAGTTTTCGCCTTTGTTTATTGCTACATCACTCAGAGGACTGTCAACAGTTCCCAGATCTTCCTTCCTACGAATATTTCGTCATAATTCAAAATCCATTTCACAACATGGCCGATGTTCCTTCCTCGCGCTTGAGAAAGTTCGACAACATTGTCGTTGCGACCTCTCCACTCTCTTCCCCCTAGAGGCACGTGTTGTCTTGTGTTTATTCACACCGATAAAGCAACACGTGGACCAGCGCGTTTTAAAGGTAAAAGAAGACAGGAAACCGAAGATAACCCAATCGAATGTTTCTCTGTCAACATGCACTTAACACTATTGACCAACGGTTCGGTCCAAACAAACCACTCAAGTCTTCAGAAATGTTAAGAAATGAGGTGTGATTAAGAAATTGAATTATGAATATGTGATCCTGGTCTCTTCTTCGTTGGAAAAAATGCAGAAATGTAATACCTGGCTATACTCAAAAGGAAGAAAAGTTGTCAAGTGAATAAATCATCGCACTGAAATATTGAGTGACAGTTCATCCAGTTTAAATATCTGGCAGGAAAGCAAAATGTTATCCGTGCATCTATACCTCGATGCCAATGTTCGCTGGGTGGTATATGCGGGAATAACATATGAAACATTCTATTTTTTAATTTCTGTTGTAATTCAAAGCTTATCAATGAGTGAATCACGTTGACTTTGTGCATGTAAAAAAAATTAACAAATATGTAGAAGGAATAATTCATTACATAGATTTTGGTCATGTATTTTGGAAATGCATAGACAACCAACTAAATAAATATATACTGTTTTAAATTATATTTTTAAATTTAAAATTAATTTTCAAACTTTTATTTGAACTGCAGACACAAAGTTTGTAGTTTTGATTGAATGAAATTTTGTGTGAATAAAATTTGCGAAATTATAATGTTCTTAATCTTCATATTCTGTCTTGAAATACTTAACTTTGCTAGAATAGTATATACTTCAACGATCGTAGAATGATAGCTATTATTCACGAGTTGATGTTTACGACACGAGCGACGTAGGTGCGAGTGTCGGAATTTCTATGAGAGAATAATAGCCATTTTACGCGAGTAGGAGACTAAACTTTCTCCACGACTTTGACATTGATGTTTTAAAAATACTAAATGGACGCCTTAACCTTCGGCTACAGAACAGACAATGATCTTCGACCCTAACAAACACCAACTCGCGTACTGTTTCGTGGTTTAGCTGTCTTACAGTTGCGACCTGCCGCGTCAGAGCCTCTCTCTGCAGGCGACTGCGAGAACCCTCTGTCGTGTACAGTGAACTAAGACGAATATGATTGGTCGACAGCCGTGCGAGAATAATATTCTCGCACAGCTTGTGGAATCCTCATTACCGCATCCGGGGATTTGAAGCTCTGAAAAGTCCGATACACTAAGCGTTACGCCAACGAAGCCGGATATGCGACCCTCATTTACTACTACTACTACAGGAGACTCCGGGCAGTATGCCAGATAATACGAAAACCGAAAGTAGAATCACTGCAGTGGAAATGAAATTCCTACGCAGGATGGTAGAGAAAACAAGAAGAGATCGGATAAGAAATAATATAATTAGAGAGGAACTAAACGTTCCACCGCTACTCAAAGAAATGGTAAAGAACGCTCTGAAATTGTATGGACATGTTAATAGAATGACAGAGGATAGAAAGCCGAAACAAATGTTCGAAGCCAGGCCAGAGGGAAAGAGACCACTTGGAAGGCCAAGAGGGATATGGGGTGCATATATACAGGATATATGCCAGAGGAGCGGAACTACACCAGGAGATGTGAAGCGCAAGGCAAAAGACAAGAAGGAATACTCCAAATGACTAACTCATCAGGGGAGGAAGAAGAAGAGCTTCCGGGCTATGATGCTTCAGAAGCCGACTCCTAGCAACTACTACAATGCCAACGGACCCGGCTTATTAATTACGTGGGCATAATATAGTTATTTATTACTGCTTTCTATGTTTACGTCTGCAGTTATATAGTACTACGTATTTTTTGAACGACCAAAATGTTTACAAAGAATTCGTTTGCATCTAAATACCTATTTAAAGTTAAAATATTATTACTATGTTTCGATTATTTTTTATACTTTTCTGTTATTAGCACAAAAATTATTTAAAAAGTCATTTAAAAATAGGACAACAATAATTAAATGTTGAGTATGACTGCGTAGGCCTCCGCGGCCGGAGTTTGCATGATCTTGATCAGCCACCACGACACAGACGCAGCTCGTCCCGAACAGCCAAGCTCGTATAAATATTGAGTACGTACTACAAAATCTCATAAATATTATTTGAAGTAAATACCATTAAAATATTAAAATCGATTAAATCAGCTAAAAACGCATTAAAAAACGGAAATAGTTAAGAATAACTTATTAGACGAAATCGCCAAAAATACAAAATAAAAAAAGACAAAAAATGAGTCAATTTGTTTTGTCGTAACATAAAGTGAATGTCTGTACTAAACGGTAATGTTCTAAAGTGAAAAGCAAAAAAATAACATTTCATGAAAATCCGCCCCCTGTTACACTGCGATTTTCATAACATTGCCCCTGACAGGAATCAGCTGATCACGGTTTCATCCAATCGGGAGCTTGAACGTCACCATAGTGATGTCACTGTCGCGAAATTTAATTTCCCGATTGGATGGCAGCGAAACAGCTGATTCCTGTCAGGGGCAAAATTAGAAAAATTGCAGTATAATTACGTAAGGAAATGAAAGCCGCAGTACATGGAAGGAGAACACGACGCGCCGTTGCTTTCCCGAGGCGGCGGGATGGCGCATCCCTCTTCTCGAGGAGTGTGAGAGGGCGCTCTCCTCGGCGCCGAGGGTGCACGTGGGCGGGCACTCCCACTCGGATGAAAGTGCGCCCGCGCGCCCGCTCTATCTCGCGCAGATAAGCGCTCTCCTCGCCTCTCTCCGCTCATCGCCGGCAGAATGTGAAAGGTCTCGGCGGGCAGGAGGCTTTCAAGTCCCCAGCCAGGACTGCGCGCCCCGCCCCGTCCCTACCCGCCCCGCCCCGCCCCGCCATGCCCCGCCATGCCCCGCCCGCCCCGCCCCGCACCGTCCCGCCCCGCCTCGTCTCGTCCCGCCCCGCACCTCCCCGCTGCGCCCCGCCCCGCTCCGCCGCGCCTCGCTCCACTCCGCCCCGGCCATCCTCGCCCCGACCATCCCCGCCCCGCACCACCTCGCCCCCTCGGCCCCGGCCCGCACTGCCCGGCCTGCCCCGCCTCGCCCCGCCTCGCCCCGCCTCGCCTCGCCCCGCCTCGCCCCGCCTCGCCCCGCCTCGCCCCGCCTCTCCCCGCCTCGCCCCGCCTCGCCCCGCCTCGCCTCGCCCCGCCTCGCCTCGCCCCGCCTCGCCCCGCCTCGCCCCGCCTCGCCCCGCCTCGCCCTGCCCCGCCTCGCCTCGCCCCGCCCCGCCTCGCGCCGCCTCGCCCCGCCACGTCCACCCCCGCCTGCCCCGCCTCCGCTCGCTCCGGCCCGCACTACCCCGCCCGCCCCGTCTTGGCCCGTCACTTCCGCCCCCGCCCCGCGCTGCACTCTAGATAACGGGGACACTCCTTGAGCGGCCCGGCTCGTCGCCGTCCTCACAGAAAGGGTACATCGGGGAAGCGAAAATATTTCCTGGAGGACGCTGTACCTAAGATGAAGTGCATCGTGGTGGAAGGAGGACGCTGTGTCGGCCGTTGCTTTAGGTGGGAGTCGGTGGTAGCGATCCACTCTTGTGAACGAAGTGTTCTTGAGCGGTGTTGTTTTCGGTGGCGTTCTTTGGAAGAAGAAGAAGAAGAAGAAGAAGAAGAAGAAGAAGAAGAAGAAGAAGAAGAAGAAGAAGAAGAAGAAGAAAGAGGAGAGTCAATTTACTTTGTTCGAGTTTGAACGGTCTGTCTCAGAAAATGTATTTTTGCATTTCTTAAAAAATGTAATCTTATCAGATAGAAACGTTAGTTCTTCGCAATTATACCAATTAAGATGATATTTTTTTTAAAATTATTCTCTTATTATTTTGAACTTATAACAATTGAAATACAAAACTCAATCGTTCCTGAATGTTTAAATCAATAGAGGAGATGATATCAAGGTAGGAAAGGGGATCTAAGTAAATTACTAGGATTTTCACAAGGGCATGACATTGACACATGATAGTATGGACAGGAAATGGAAAAGTACCTCCGATTAAAACATCAGAAAAGGATAATTAACTGGCAACTTCGTATATCGCAAAGCAGAATAGATAAATTTATTATTGCAAATATGTAAATTCAAAGCAAATAGATTAATATGTTAATAGGAAGAGAATTTTAATACAAATAGTTAAGTTGCTCAATATATTACAAATACTACTTTACAATTAAAATGAATAATAATTAAATGCCAACATTTTCAGTGTTTTCCTGGTAGTCGGTTTCTTGCATTTTCTCATACAAGACCGTTAACACGTTAAAACCCAAATATTCACTGTAATATATTAGCCAAATTTTTCGTTTCCGTCGCGAAAAGGGAGTAGATTTCCTTAACAGCGAGAGAAATTCTAGGGCATTGCTGTCAGAGGGATTTCGATTATATAAAATTTGCCGTTTTCACCAGTCTCAAAAATTCCGTTCTGTACACAGACATTTTAACAAACGACCGCAGGAGTTGCTAGCAATGCAACTGTATGTATTGGATTAACGAAGGGCAGGGCTCCTGTAACATGCTTTTGGGCCCTAGGCTGTAAAATGTAATGGACTCTTGGGCCCTAGGATAATTAATGTACATCCAACGTAATTATGTCTTTGAATTTTTATTATATTAATAAATATTATTATTAAATAATAATCATATAGTATATACATTAAATATAATAATATTAAATTTGAACTTTTAAGTACAATAATTAACAATAATAATATATTATTTTTAAAAACAATATGACAAACAGTGCTTTGCTCAAACGATGTGGACAACTCTTAGAGGTAGTAAAGCCATAAAATTTTATTTTTTTTCTCGGCGCTTTTGACCAGTCCTATGAACACTTCAGATATTCTTTCAAATGAAAGGCCTTTGATTCAGAAAAGTACTTTCTTAAAAGTACTTTTTCCAAGTGTATCAGTCTATGTTAGAATAAAAATGTAATTATATTAATATTCCTTTGTGTATTTTTTTAAAACTGAGAGTAAATTTTAGAACATTGGCTTGTAAAAATTTTATTAGTACGATTAACATCCTATAAAAAGTGAGAATAAAAATCAACAAATTTGTGGGCCCCCGACTAGTTCCGGGCCCTAGGCCGCAGCCGTCAGCCTAGTGGATACAATGGCTCTGACGAAGAGTTGCAGTTCTAGAAAGCTTCGTTGAATAGGAAACTATGTTACTTTTGTGCCTTGTCCTTGCCATCAGAATGGCACAATGCTGACAGCTTGATATTTCTTTTTTATAAAAACACTCTATTCTCTCTGGATTCGTCATCCAATAGTTACTTTCCAATTCGAACAGAACTCGAAAGCAGCACTATTTCCCATCAGGCAATCAATTGTTCTCTCTCTCTCTCTTTTTTAGAAAGAAATATCACAACAAATATGAGAATTTGTTTAGGTTACTTCCTTCCAAATGCGTTTTTCGTACGTCTTGGGCGGTGAAAAAAATACACTAAATTTGTGTATTTTTTTCTCCCGTAAACTACAGAATTTGAATATGTCAGAGTAACATTCAATAGGTTTCTTCGAGCAAGTGGGGGGGGGGCGGGGTGCTCGTGGCAAAATGGCAACCGCATTCACTATCCACCGATGGGATCTGGGCTTGAACCTCATGCAAACCTCGGAACGTGTAATGGATTAATCGAGCTCTCGCAGGTTTTCCCAGAGTTCTCCTGGGTCCCCTCCCTCTCATTCAATCATTTCTCCATTAGCATTCACCTCGTCATTATCTGCTCATTGAATAACCAGCCACGGCCCTCAAAGACCTCAGTAGTGGAAAATACCGTAAACCCCAATAAATAAATAGAATGAAAAAGTAAACGTACAATGAAATCAAATCGTACCTCTGGTAAGATTAAGAGTATAATGTCAAAAAATAACACATAAGAAAATCATTAAGAAATTATATTGCACGAAACAACCTAGTTTCACAGGTCTTTCTCTGAGTCGTGAGAAGCAACGATGTCGTTAATGTTTTTCGGAGAATTACAGTTAGGAGGCTATGATGCGCTTAATCTGATAAACCTGGAACCTCGCCGTGCTACTCTTCATCTCCCCCTTTTCCTGCCAATGGCCCTGCTTCCAGTGAAGACGCCATCCTCTCGGCCGCGCTGCTTCCCTCAGCGCCCCGTCGCCGCCAAACGCCTCGGCGCGCGCGTATCACTGCCAATATTTGCGTTGTCGCCGCTGTTTGCCGCGGGCCTCGCGATAATGGCGCGCGGCAAGTGCCGGGACCGCGCGCACGCGCAAACAGCCCCAAGGCCAGGGCGCAGGCGGAGCAGCAGCAGCAGGGGCAGGGAGAGGAGAGGTAAGGAGGAAGGAGAACACGAAGGGAAAATGGAGGAGGAGCCGGAAGGGAAGAGGAAAGGAAGAAGATATGACTGCGAGGGAGGAGGAGGAAGAAGGGAAAATGAAGGAGGATGAAGAGAAGGATGAGTGGCAGGAGGAAGAAGAAGAGGAAATGAAAGAGGAAGACGAGGAAGTTGTGGAGGAGAAGTGGAAAAGGAGGTGTAGGGGAGGAGGAAGAAGAGAAGGTTGAGGAGAAGGCAGAAGAGGTGCAGGGGAGGAGCAGGAAGACGAAGAGGAGACTGAGTGGCAGAAGGAAGAAGAAGAGCTGGGATTGGAGGAGGATGAGCGCAGGGGAATAAAGAAATGACGAAGGGAGGGCAACTGACAGCTGTACGTGGGATGAATTGCAAGAATAGAGGAGATGGCGAATAAGATGGCCGAGAAGAAAGAAGATAAGGCGGGAGAGGAGGAGGATATGCTGGGGGAGGAGAAGAATGGGCGGAGGAGGGGTATGGAGCGAATGAGGATAAGATGGAGGAGGGGAAAGAAAAGTGGAAGGAGGTGGAGATGAAGAAGAAGATAGTAGAAATGAGCAAAAACATGGAGACGGACAAGGAGAGGGGAAGGGGTTGGAAGAATATATAGGAGGGACAGAGAAGGGGAAATGGAGATGGGCAATAGACGAGGAGGATGAGAAGGGAGTGAGGCAGGAGGAGCGGGAGGTGAGGTAGGCGGAAGCGGAGAATCGAGACGAGCAAGGAGAGAAGGGGATGTAGACCGGACTCCGAGGAGCTGGGTGAGGAAGCGCGACCTCTGGGGATGAAATGGAGGTGGAGGCGTGGGGGAAGTGGAGTTGCAGGCGTAAAGGTGACACATTTCATGAACAATGATAGGCAGAAGTGGTGTGATGCAATTTGGGAGAAACTTTAGAGCGAGCGAAGGCGACTTCAAGAATATTTCAAGGATTTCAATGCGAGATGGTGTATGTTTAATGCTTACATACTGCTTATGTTACGTTACATATCTTTAATTGTTACATAATTGTTTAAGATTATTTTGTTAGTGTGAGTCTTACACAAATCATACACTATCATTTAAAAGCATACTTGTACATATTCGCTGATCACTCTCTAATCGAAGATTTTGATGTAGTGTGAGTTTCATGTTTGCAATTCGAAACAAATACGGTATAATACACTTGAAATGGATACCTACGGACTTTCAATATGGTCGGATTTGGATTACAGATGAGTCTGTCTTTGTAACATGAACAGGAATTGAAAAGGGAGAACGCTAGGAATCTAGAAAATAATAAATCACACCTGATATATAGTCTTAAACTGTGAAGAGAGTGACCAATCGGTATCCCGAGAACTATTAGCAGAAGGAAGCACTTCGCCTTGTGCAAATGAATGAGTCACAGGTCTTTCCTCGTGCATACTCTCAATCACGTGCTGTGCCATTCTTTTCCCGTGGCATAACCTACACCATTCGCGTCGCTCACGCATCGACGGTGTCGTCCTAAACCAAAGCCGTCGTGAACGCAGCTTCACTTCCCTTCCCAGAACAGAGATCACCCGAGGCCTGAGGCAAGCTCGAGCCTGCAGCTCACCTGCCAGCGGTGACGTGAGCGGCGGCGGAGGAGTCGTTGAGGAGGGCTTCGCTCGGTGACAGGTGATCGGCGGGGGCGGCGGCAGAGGTCGCGCGGGATATCTGTGAACTCGGCGACCGTGCGCCTGCGAGTCACGAGAGGAGGGAGATACTGCGCATGCGCCGTAGAGCCATCCACGCATATTATCGCTGTTCAGAAAATATTGGGTAGCCTAACGCGAGCTAGGAATTGCAATCGTCCAGTGAATTTGGGGTTGCGTTAGTAATTTGTTACAACCAAGCTGTTCAGAAGACAAAGGGTCGCCAAATTCATGCTAGGAATTGTAATCGTCCAGAAATTTGTTGTGATTGCGTTAGTAGTTTGTTACAACGACTCATACTTTCGCTGTTCAGAAGACATCGGGTAGCCTAATGCAAGCTAGGAATTGTAATCGTCTAGAAATTTGTTTCGATTGCATAAGTAATTTTTACATCTACGCATACTTTCGCTGTTCAGAAAACATTGGGTAGCCTAATGTGAGCTAGGAATTGTAACTATCCACAAATTTGTTTTAAAAACATGTTGTTCAGAAAACATCGGGTAGCTTAACACAAACTAGAAATTGTAATTGTCCAGAAATTAATGTTTTGATTGTATTGGTAATTTGTCTCACTGATTTCCTCGTGTGCTTTCTTACAAGAAACATCAATGTAATTTTCTTGTGCCGGAGCTGCCGGTCGAAAAGCTAAGAAGTCGATGTTTTTGAGGCGGCGTCCAGTGTAACCGCCTTCCCCAACTTCGACGTCAGCTATGAGCACAGAATTTTCGCGCGAAGTCTACCGCTGCGAGGGCATTGACGACGACGGAAGCGGCGTCTTTTATCGCGTGAATGTGATTTGGAAGAGTTTTCCTCCCAATGCAACAAAAGCGTTACTCAATGAAAAAAAGAGAAAGAGAGATTGATGGGAGCTCCAGTTAAATCCAACATACTTTTCTTCCCTATCGACATGAAATGAAGGTAGATCTCTTTTCTCTTGGGTGAAACTTATCTTCAGTGGCCTACCTCATACTTTTTTTCGATTGTCATGTATTAAAAAGATAAGTCTGTAGCCGTTGCCATTTCTAGAAGTGCGCAAAGCGAAAATAATGAAAATGTTTATTTGATATCTTTGGATAATAGCGTGTGTACCTGTCATCAACAGTGTAACTATTTTTCATGTGAAATGCTTTGAGCCTATAGTCATTATCTCTACAATCTAAAATAGTTTCTAAAGTGTATGTGTTCATACTGTAATTGGGATTGTAGTTTTGTAGTTGAATGGCAGGCAGTATGGTTCGCGTCGAGATTAAAATAAGATTTTTGTCTAATACGAGTAAATAGCATACATTACGAAATAGTATCATTATTAAATTCATTCATTATTAAATAGAATTATGAATCTTTTTGTTCGGTTCTCTGGTCATATAATAGATATTTTTGTGTTGTGAATGTGAACATTTTTTAGTGGGGCGCAGCTAAAAGTATATAATTCATTTTGCAGTTTTTAGATCGTTTGCACTGTCATTAAAAAACTCTTTCAAAGTTCTATGTTTGCTAAAGGTAAAGGAAAAGTATTGACTGCGTATATCTTGATTTCCCTTGCTAAAATATGAACACTCTAGAGAATTGTAAGCAAAGAAATTGTTTATTGTTTGAAAGTACTGTGTCAATTAATTTATTGAAGAAGAAAGATCTTCACGCAAGCTTTTTGTTGAGACGAAGCAAATTATCATTAAGGTTTTATGTGTGAATGTAAAACTATCTTCTGTAACACGTCGGACATTGCGGACTTCAAAATAATTCTGAGATAAGCAAATACATAAAAATAAATGCTTATCTGTAGGTACTGTAGCTTTTCATTTTCAATCTCACCCAGCAGACTCGTGAAGTCAGGAATGAATATTGTGTAGCAGTGTGATGTGGAGAGAGCGAAGAGAATTGCTCTTGAAAGAGTCTTCGAAGGTTTCTTCGTGTGACGTACAAGAATGTAAAAGAGTTTAAAAAATCATCTCTACCTGGTGGTGTCCAGGTCAAAGAAGACAAAACTTTGTGGGTTGCATCGCCCCTGGAAAAAAGAGTGAAGACAAATCACGCCTTACAAGTGAAGTGAAGATGGTGAAGACGGTGTGAATGCAAGTAGGTAGAAGTTGGACTGATTGATTGATTGATTGATTGTGATTCGGGGAGCGTCAACTACTATGGTCATTAGACCCATAAGTGTAGTACACATTTTCCCTCGTGAGGTGGCGGTGATCTTCCCCGCTGGATGGCGAGATCCGGCGGCGACCTCCGTCGACTAGCGGGGTTTTTCCCAACCAGGTATCTCCCACCGCCTCAGCCGAGACAAGCTCTAAGCCCACGACCGATCTCCTAGCTTGTGTGGTGGTGTAGTGCATGCAAGTGTTTCTGTGTGTGTGTGTGTGTGTGTGTGTGTGTGTGTGTGTGTGTGTGTGTGTGTGTGTGTGCATGTAAGGGACGAGAATAGGACAAGAAAGAGAAGGGAAAGATCGCACGCGGTCCGTGGCCTTTTTTCTAGGGTACTGCTCCGGCATTCGCCTGGTGTTGGTCGGAGAAACCACGGAAAACTACCGATCAGAGCAGCTAGCCGCTATAATTCTCCTCCAAACAGCAACTGAATTCGTTCTAGCTGACAAGTGTCCAAAATCCTGCCGCCGTCGGGACTCGAACTTAGGACCTCCCAGTAAGAGGCACTATAGTGACATCTGTTGATGCACTGAGCCACCTCTCCCGGTAAATGTATGTTATCTTCAGTTTGTAGGTTGGTAAGATTGGAGCTAACGGTGGCAGTACTTTCAAAGCATTGGAAGTGAGATCATGTGCGATAATTGGTGCAGCTACCAATACTGGGACGCATACGGCTGTCGCTGTGCGCGCGTGTGTGTGTGTGTGTGCGTGTGTGTGTGTGGCCGTTCTCTTTGGTTGAATTTTACTTCATTTCCCACATTGTGTGAGGTGCGTACCGTAACGGTAATTTTGTCACGAATATACGCTGATCGCTGTGCTTGCAAAGTTATATCGTATCTATTATGCACGTAGCTTGTTTGATGATTTTCGGACCCACCTTCGCAAGGATGAGATGAAACATCCTTAATTAACTCTTTTTTCCTGAAATTTAAATTGAATTGTGTGATGTCTTACCACAATGTGTTATAATTAAAGTTCAATGAAACGAACTTACTAAATTTCTTTAATAAAAAATATCATATCTATCAAAGGATATTGGGTGGTATCTATCGTATGGAATCGAATTATTTATATCGCATTATTAATATCACGTAGCGTGCTTTTAAAGAAGAAACATGTGTAAATAATTCTAAGCATTTTATCTAGTCATTATATCGAGGTCAGTGAATGATTCAAGATTCACCTTCGATCACATACTATTAGAAAGTAATTTCAAGAAAAAATATTAAAAAATGTAGGCCATAACCTACCTGTTCTTGCGTGTCTCAGAGGTAACACAAAATTAAAGTTAACCACTATGTTGTTTCCAATTGAGAATCAATCATAAGATCAGCACACGCGTCATCCAATCTATGACAAGCTGTAAATAGTCATCTATCTCGAGGACGTGTCTATAAGTCCAGAAAATCAAGGCAATTACATGGAAAGTTTAATTAAGGGAACCTGAACGCGTTCGGCAGGGTGATGGGCGGCCTTGCTGGCCAGGAAGAACAGCCTCCCGCTCCATCTCGCCCTCCATCGCTAAGGACGGGAGCCGCGAGCAGAGGAAAGCGTGCCACCCGGCCTGCTTCTGCTCTGAGCGAAGCTTCAGGTACAGTCGGTGGCTTTATACAGAATGTCCGGGGAAGAAACGTCGAAACTTCGAAAGTAAGCTCTTACGACAATTCTAAGCATATTTTGTCTAAAAAAACTACTTGGATATTCCGAATGGCTGGGCCGCAATAAGCTCTTAAACGTTGGTTTGAAAAAATATTTTCTATGGAAAAATTTACTTTGCAGACACACCAGAAACGTGTACATTGTTTATTATTGACAAAATAAATTAATATATTGAAACGTTCCTCGAGCTATTGGTGTGTCTGGGATCATCCACCACGTTTCACTTATTTTTATAATCCAGCTTCAAAAGATATTTCACGTAACCAGTTTCCGAATTTCTAAATAATTTGGGCGCCAGGAAATGGTTACAGTTAAATCTCTGATTTTGTATTATCACTTATCATAAACAAAAATCCTGCTAGCTTGGTCGATTGGGTTCTTATAAAATAATTGTTGCTTCTTACTCCGCAACCAATTACTCAATTTGTGGTTAGGCGGAAGAGCAGGCCAAATGGCCTGAGCCTCGCTACTAATAAAGGCAATTTTATTATTATTATTAATTTTCCATTCATACGAAGTGGCGAGGAATCTGAAACATCTACTCTAGGATTGCACGTAATGGCAAATGAAAATCAGCTTACTTTCAACTATGAATTACAGTTTATTAAACATTAAATATCAAGCATTCAACTTATAATTATTGTTTCAGATTATCATTAGGCCATGAGCATCTTTTTGTTATTGCAATAACGTTATCGAACCTTTATCCGTTCTTCCTTCTTCGCGCGCACGACGCTTCCCATTCGACGTCGCCACGTAGAATCTTCTTGTCGCTGTAGTCCAATCTTCACTCTTCCTGAAGTCCACGAGGATCCAAGACCAAGTCGAAACTTCTTAATTCAATAGTAATTTCATAAATCCACACTTGTAGCTCCACCGCGAAAATATTCTAAGTTCACTTTCCAACATTCACTCCCACGAAATATTACAAGTCTCAATAAGTACTACTCGAACTTAACACAGCTATCAGCGATCCGTTCACTTCCACGACACGAGACGGAATGAATTAATATTCCCCTTGTCCACCCTTGAAACCTCGCCTTATTTTCCTTTCCATTGTTTTTCGAAACGTCCGTTGACGTGTCACCCTTCCTGTCCCATTCCTGAACCAATAACAATCTTGTGGTCACCACGGTGCACCCCTGCACCCGCTTTTAAACAAACTCATCTCCCGTGTTGCTACGGTGTCACACGCGGTAACTATGGTGCACCAGTCTCAGAATGAACTCGCGTTATTCACGTTTCTCCGGTGCCACCTGCGTACCTGCACCATAGAAACCTACTTTTTTTTGCTAATATCCCGAATATTTTGTCCTTTATTTACTAAATAAGTGTTCGTCGTTTATGGTATGCCACATTATTTGTTTTAAAAGGAAAAATTAACCCAGAAATCAAAATAAAAAAGCAGTGGAATTGTGGAAATTAGGTATTTTTTTTAAATTCTGTGTTAAGTTTTCTTTCTGAACAAATACATTCATTTCTTTTGTAAATAATAAAAAATTACATATTTCTCATGGTTTATATGCTTCAGCAATTCAAATTTTTGCATAGAAAGCATTTTTTTCAAACGAAATTTTGAGTGGTTAATGCGTCTCAGCCATTCGGAATACCCAAAGTAGTTTATTAGACAAAATATGCTTAAAATTGTCTTAAGAGTTTATCTTCGAAGTTTCGACGCTTCCTCCCCGAACTTCCTGCATAAGGTTGGAGCAAAATATGGTCAGTGTTTTGCCAATGGTGCCAATTCCGTGGAGAAATGAGGGTCATTCTTTTGTAATTGAGGATGGCAGCTGCGTGTGGAATATTCTCTTTGATGATAACTTCCTAGAGAATCAGTTATGTTACTGAGATAAATACTGAATATTCGTTGACGAAGAATGGTTTTTACCTTTTTTTTCATTGCCATTTGATCATTAATATTAATCAAATATTTGATATTGGTTTGACACTTGAGTATGTGTTATTGATTAAAGAGATGTCAACTCCGGTTATAGACGAATACCCTTTTCAGGGCAATTATTGCTGTGAACCTGTTGAAATCCAAGTCAAATTTGAGGACTATTGAGAAATTCCAACGCCATGAAACCACTTTATCTAATTTTTGCGTTCGCTACACCACCATCGCAAAACGAAGAAACGTTAGGCAAATTATGAAATAAAGTTACATTGACTTGTTAAATGACTCTTTGGCAGTAGTTGAGGATCCAACATTATAATGACAATCAGGGAACCCCAAGAATCAGATGATGGCAGCCTCTCAGGTCTTACTGGATGAGATGGAAGTAGGTAGTAGGAAATTGCATGATTTCCGGATTTTTTTAAACTTCCTTAAAAATGTTCGCTCTTTTCTTGTCGATATCGATTTGTACTTTCACGTAGCAAATTAGAACTGTTACAAACATTCATTCCGGTCATTCATTATTCTGAAGCTCACTATACATCGAAGCAGGAACAGAATGAATTTGGGTACACTGGTTTGATTGATTCATTTCCGGGCGCGTCAACTACTAAGTCTCGTAAGTGTGGTGCATGTCATGTTCCGGGTGTTGGCAATGTTCATTGTTCCGCTAGAACGTGAGATCTGGCGCAGACCATCACGTCAGCTTGTAGGGATTTAGCCCCTTTGGTCATCGAGGGCAGCTGGGCACCGCCTCAGCCCGGAAAATCTCAAAGCTCCCGACTGGTATCTTAACACAGGAAATCTGCCCAGCAGAAGCGACGCGGTTGTACATGACTTCCCAAATGGAGTTCTCTCTTCCTGAAGCATCCAGGTGTATATTAATGTCTGATACGAAGGAGAGTCCGGTGGAACGTAGACAAGCGGCAGCATGTGTGCGTGTGCACGGCCGCGGCGGTCGGAGCAGATACCTACTGAGATTACGTGGCGGCGGCGGCGGCGGCGGCGGCGGCGGCGGCGGCGGCGGCGGCGGCGGCGGCGGCGGTAGCGGCTGCCTAATGGAATTACCAGTCTGCGCGTGCGTGCAAGTGACGTCTAATCAGATTGAGGTTTTAATTAGCGTGTATTGGAACACGTTACGCAAAGGGGATGGGCGGCTCCTGAGGTGCGTACCCGGCGGGCGGGCGAGTGGTCCCCATCTATTCGGGGCGTCCCGGCTGGGTGGTCCTGCGCCCATCTGGCAGGTTATTGGACGCGGTGCGAAGGATATTCATGCGTGGGCTGGGATGGCGTGACGCTAAATGCGCATTATTCGGAAGCGCGTGGAGTTGAAAAAGTGGATATTTTTTAATTATAATACATAGAGCTCGATGTAATAGAATTAACATTCATTTCGAAAACAATTGTTTTGGTTGAATTTTACGTCAGAATTTATTCGGTTATTCTTTGAAGATTTTCGAGTTCTATATGTCTCTTCCGATACGTAGTTTTTATGTTTGGATTCATTACATTTTTAATTAAAACGTTTTCCTGTAGAAAGCAATTTACCATGTAGTTGAAAGAACATGTTTCTCCGCTAATTCACCTGAGAGTATTCAATATTTGATTAAATTTTTTCCAACGGGTTGCTTTCCCGTAAGTATTTTGTCAATATTTTGTCCGTATGGTTTCTTTCTCGTAAGTATTCGGTCAGTATTTCAGATTAAGTTTCCATGTGCATTATGAGCAGGGCACCGATTCTCATTGTGTCATTTTTTCATTGGTGCATTCTAGAAGGAGGTAACTTGTAAAGAAATGTTTATTACGGCATATAGGTAATACAAATGTATAGTTATTGGATCAGTTTTGCCATTTTTCAATTTTAGGTCATATCATTGATCCTTTTCATTATTTTTGTCATTTTTACCCATTTTGTTTCCTTTTCATGTATTTGTTAGTGGATGTTTCATGAATTTATAATTACAGAGTCAAACTAAATTTTTGTTGAATCATCAGTGCATGACGAAATTCACTACTGCAGTGGATTCGAACTTTTGCAATTTCCGAAAAATCAGGCTTTTTAACTGCCATGAAATCTGTACCATTCTCTTAAAAGTCCTTCACACAATTCAATAACAAAATTTAATAAAAAAGGATGTTGTCATTTTTTTTAAATGTGGAAAATGTCCCAGAAGCTTTATTTAAAGTACCCCTCCAGAATTAAAATATCGGTTTCAAATTCAAGAGGCCGCGACATCAGCCAAATCGATTGAGGAACATCAATTTTGGAGAAAATGGGCTGAACTGTTTAGCCGCTAGCGTTGTTCACAGACACTGACGTTTCGCTGTCATTCCATTTGTCAGTATGAAAGATCCACAAAATATGAATTTTAACTACACCACGTGTTAGAGGATTTCCCCACCCCCTAAATTTAGCAACTGGATTTATCCACTTCCTCGTTACCAGGGCCGTGGAGAGGGAAGGCTTTCTCCAATAAGGAGCTTCATGTCAGTACTGTGTTGTGACGTGGAAGCTCCCTATTGGAGAAAGCGTTCCCTCTCCATTTTTCGTCCGTGACCTTGGTGCGCCAAGAACGAAAAACGCAAGTATAATAAGAGTTTTTCTTCCGAACATTCGCCGTTTTTTCGCAGAGCTTTTCATAACCTTTTCTCTGCTCCGCAGCGAGAAAGCAAAAATCACGTTAGCTTTTCACAACCTTCTCTCTGCTCCGCAGCGAGAAAGCAAAAATCACGTTAGCTTTTCACAACCTTCTCTCTGCTCCGCAGCGAGAAAGCAAAAATCACGTTAGCTTTTCACAACCTTCTCTCTGCTCCGCAGCGAGAAAGCAAAAATCACGTTAGCTTTTCACAACCTTCTCTCTGCTCCGCAGCGAGAAAGCAAAAATCACGTTAGCTTTTCACAACCTTCTCTCTGCTCCGCAGCGAGAAAGCAAAAATCACGTTAGCTTTTCACAACCTTCTCTCTGCTCCGCAGCGAGAAAGCAAAAATCACGTTAGCTTTTCACAACCTTCTCTCTGCTCCGCAGCGAGAAAGCAAAAATCACGTTAGCTTTTCACAACCTTCTCTCTGCTCCGCAGCGAGAAAGCAAAAATCACGTTAGCTTTTCACAACCTTCTCTCTGCTCCGTAGCGAGAAAGCAAAAATCACGTTAGCTTTTCACAATCTTCTCTCTGCTCCGCAGCGAGAAAGCAAAAATCACGTTAGCTTTTCACAACCTTCTCTCTACTCCGCAGCGAGAAAGCAAAAATCACGTTAGCTTTTCACAGCCTTTTCTCTGCTCCGCAGCGAGAAAGCAAAAATCACGTTAGCTTTTCACAACCTTCTCTCTGCTCCGCAGCGAGAAAGCAAAAATCACGTTAGCTTTTCACAACCTTCTCTCTGCTCCGCAGCGAGAAAGCAAAAATCGCGTTAGCTTTTCACAACCTTCTCTCTGCTCCGCAGCGAGAAAGCAAAAATCACGTTAGCTTTTCATAACCTTCTCTCTGCTCCGTAGCGAGAGATCACGTCCGTGCCTCACCGACCCACTGCGCGCTGGGCTTCATTTGCGCGCCGCTGCACCCGCGTCGTGGGCATGGCCGCAGCTTCCCTCGCCCAGTGGCCGGCGTCATCTCCGCGGCGACTGGCAGCTGCCCGCCGCCGCCGCGCCGCTAGCACGGAAGTCAGCGGCCGGCCGTGGGAAAGCAACCGGAGATGCAGCTGACCCCGTTCACCTCGCGGCTGCGGCGGCGCATGGCGCTCGTAAAGTGGAGGAAGTGACACTCAGCCGCCTCAGCTCCGCCAACAATGATCACGTGAAAGGGAGGACACTCCATAAGCGCTATAACAGCAGCAAAAATACATCGGCACATTTGTTTTTATGGATATTTAATTAAGATGAACATCAGCTCCATTTCTTTCGTTACACATACTCAATGAAGGTGTTGGAGTAATCTTTCATGTACGGGAGAACTCTCCCTGGGGTTGCCAACAATGTTCCTGTAAAAGGTACACTCGATAAACGAAAAAACAAAACAAACATGCATTTCTTTTTATAATTATTGAATTTAGACTAACATCAGCTCTATTTCTTTGTTCTCTGCGTTTGCGATTCAAGTCAAAAGATTCGTTCACAAAATGCAGATGAAGATGGTCTGTACGCCTCTTTTTTATTTTATTCGCTAGACAGATACTAACATACATGTATGTGTCGTGCGTGTGACAGCGTTCAGAAAAAGGATATTTATATTTTCTATTACAAACTAAACGATACAACGTAGCAGATGTTGGTCATGTGATAAAATAGAAGACAACAAAAGTTAAAAATATACTAAGAGGAGGACATTTAAAATACAAAGGGGGACGAGAGGACAATTGACATCAATGGAGGACGGTTGGCAACCCTAGTTCTGCCTCACCAGGCCACAGACTGAGCGGTTCATGCCACAAGTGCGGGAGAGGCACGCAGACAGGTGGTTCCCATACGGGGACTTTTCAATTAGGGTCGTGTTCGCTTCATGAATGGCTACTACAGCCCTCTGTTTTTGGTATGAGAACAAGAGGAGAGTTCGTTACGCAGGCTCAATGAAACTATTGGAGTAATCTTTCATATACGGAAGAATAACTGATAATCATACGAGTCCTGCTTTCCGATCGTAGTAGTTGTATGCGACGTATCCGCATAACAAAGGTGCTATGAACGAGCACGATTTGCATAGCGTGTGCAGGGATGTAAGAGGAGGATTTATAATCGACGTATATCAAACGTGCATTTCAATTAGTTAGTCCCGGAAATGACCTGAACAATGGCTCTGAAGGCAGGAGTGTTCTCATTGCATATGTTGCAGTTGTGCGCCTTGTCACATGGAATGCGACGTCGATGTTGACGTTTCCTAAACATCTATATTTCTTGTAAAATCATTGTTGGTTTTAACATCGACTTTTTAAAGTCGACATTTTTGAAGATCGATATTTTGTATTCGCTGCTTGAACGTGGTTCACATTTTATTTTTGAATGAAAAAAGTACCATCATAACATAAACCTGTAATAATGATCATATTTCCATAAATTGAACGTTCTTCAGAACGAAGTGACCAAGGATGAAAATTGATTAGAATTGTGATTTCGTCGGTAAATGAAGTTCGTAAATTTTTTTGATTGATTTGGTCAAATTGATTTGGATTTTATTTTTCATACGTGTTACAACGATTTTCTAAAAAAATCTTAGCCGGCGTAGGGGGCTGTGGGCATCAATTGATGGCACTGCAGGGCCTCTGTCTCGGAGGTCGTAGGGTTCGAGTTCCCACGGTGACAGGATTTCTGACACTAGCTTCGTAGCTAGGTCGAATTCAACCGCTGCCTTGAAGAGACGTCTATGAACCGACTCTCTTATCGATAATTTTCCGTGGTGTGTCTGATAACCACCAGGCGAATGCCGCAGCGGTACTTTAACAAACGGGCAGCGGACCGCGGGCGATCTTTCCTTCCTCTGTCTTGTCCTATCCTCACCCCTTACACACACACACTTACATGCACTACATTACCACTCATGCCAGAGATGAGTTGGGAGCTTAGAGCTGTCCCGGCTGGGGTGGTGTCCCGCTGGTGGGAAATATGTGGCTGGAGAAACGCCCGGAAGCCGACGGGTAGGTCGGCTGCTTCCCGCGAAAAAATGCACCACACTTACGGGACAAAATATCTTAGCAGTTGAAGCGTCTGCAGTCACTTCACAATCGATCCCAAATAACAATTCTTCAGTGCTTCTCTATTTCGCACACAATGGTAACATACAAGTAATATGCTTTAAAGTATTCAAACATACGGTACTACAGTGAGGATTGGAGTCGTGAGTTGAAATTTTAATGATTTCGTGGGAATGTATCAATTGACAGACTTTATATTTCAGTTGTCATGCACTTTTCTCGTTATTTCAGTTGCATTGCATCGTCACCCCTTCTCTAGTAAGGTGATTTTAATCTCTTCTTCTTTCCGATTATGCCGACACATTGGAAAGAAAAATATTTCTTCTCATCCTTCTGATCCTGATGTTTCATTCCCTCGTTAACTCGTCACGTAAAAACTAGAAAAAGAGCGTAAGGTAGTGACTTTATAGAAAACGTCAGTATGGAATTATTTTCCTCGTTTCTTAATAATGTGGAACTTCCTCCTGTAGGTGACAACGCTTTGGAATTTTATTCTTTAGTAACAGTATTAGCAATAGACGCTATTTCAGGAAATGTAAGACAAAATTAATTCACTGCAAATATTTCTTGGATTCCCTAGGTTGGCCAACATTATCGCCATATCTTAACCACTGCGTATTGTTATAATTAATAAAATGGTTCAGAAGTATTGCACAAGTAGCAAAGAATTACGAAAACATTGCCAACTGTATGCAACCTGACCAATAACACTCAACCCAACTATCAATATTAATGACTGTGAACCACACATTTTTTTGTATAATTATTATCCTAGGATTATTTGCCTGATGATACTAGTGCTCATTTCCTCGGTCCACTCCAAATATACGATCAAAAGGATTCGATAATATTAAGGTTTCTTTGAACAGATCAATGAGACGACATTCAACGAGTTTTCGTGGGTTCCCTCGGTCACCCAGGCGAATACTGGGATGGTTCTACTGAAAGGCTACGACCGCGACTGACTAGGAATCCTGGGAACAAACGGCAGCGAGGCCAATTGATCTTTACGGGATAGATAATGGCTAAATACAAATTAATAGTGAGGAGATATAGAGTAGTGGATGCTGACGCCTAATAAAGTAATGAATACTGACGCCTAATAGATAAAGTAGCTGTGAGCAGGGGCGGATCCAGTTGTTAATTTTGGAAGGAGGCCATCACAGATTTTTGTTAAGTAATAAACATTTGTTATTATAGTGTATATTATTTTTGTAGTGGACATCGGATACTATATAGTATTATTTTTCAAATTATTACATAATTTAATATAAATAAATATTTAAATAAATTTTGCCAAATGAAAGAAGGTAACACGAAAACTCTACGCCCTTGGGGGTGGGGTGGCATGGCTCCTATGCCCCCCCCCCCCCGGATCTGCCAATGGTCGTGACCTGGCAAGAGGCGCAGCGCCACCCCGTGCAAGTGTAGCGCCAGTGCCCTTCAACTCCCATTTAACGCGGTGAAGACCATTAGAGTAGCGCCCTCTCCAGCAGCACCTTCTTACAGCAACTAAAATACGAACTGCTGCCAACGATACATCAAACGTGTGTGGCTGCTACGTAGGTTCGCATGACGCTCAAGCAGGCGCGTAATGCTACAAAAGATAGCGTCCGTGTTCGCGCTTTCTTCAGCGGTTTCTTATATGCATATATTATGAATAATTGAACATTTAGAAGAAACTTTTCGTATTTCTCACAATTTAGTCAATTTTTAGGTGCCGATGTTGGCGAGCCTGTACCCGACGACACTAGCGCCTCCTGTAGTAGCACCTTCGAGCTTTGTCCCCGGTTTTGATGGAGAGTTGCGGGGCTCTGTGTAGCGCGCAGCGTCATCCGTCCGCCTCCGCGTGTGGGTGGATCGCTGCGCGCCGCCGGCCCGCCTTCGACCGCTCGCGCCCCCGCCCCCACGCCCCTCGGCCACTCCCTCCTCGCTCCGCACTACTCGTCTGCTATCTGCCGCACTCGGCTTCCGGGATCCAGCGCCCGCCCAGCCTCGCCCCTCCTCATCCCGCCCCACCCCGTCGCGCTCTGCCCCGCTTCATCGCTCTCCATCCTTCCCCATTGCATTCCCTCCTCCCCTTCACCTTCCTCGCCCCGATCTCTCAATCCCTCCATCCACCCTGCGCGCCCCAATCCTGATCCATCCACCACCATCCCGAACCATCCCGAATTACTCCGTACCATCCCGACGCCTCTCGACCCATCGCGACCCCTCCCTACCCATTGCGACCCCGCCGACCGATCTCGACCTCTCCCGACCCCTCCCGACCCACCCAGACCCATCCCGCTTGCCAGTCCCGACTGGCTCCAGCCGACACACCCGACCTCCCACTAACTCTTCTTTCCTTTCATCTCCTCCTCTCCTCCCTCTCTTCTCTTCCCGGCACTCTCCCCTTCCCTCATTCCTCCCGCCACGCCTCTCTCATCACCGACAACTTGCCCACCCTCCCACGTCTCCCCTCCCTCACCGCCGCCGCCACTGCCATCTCCAGCGCCACCGCCACTGACAGTCGCTGCACTCCGCTGGCTGGCGTCCAAGCCGACGACCCATCAGCCCCTCCGCCCGCCGCGACGGCGCCCTCGGCCAAACACCTGTGCGGGCGGCGGCGCCCTCCGCTCCCCGCCCCGCCCCGCCCATGCGGTGCGCGGCCCCGCTCCGCCCGGCCGGCGGCGGGCGGGCGATCGGGTGGCGGCGCCGCTTTCCCGCGCGCGGCTTTCGCCTCCGCGCACGCGCACTGGCGGCGCTGGAACGTCTCCCGCACCCCCACGGCGCCAGCACATCCTCTCTGGCTGGGGAGCTGCCTCCGATTCACACGCTGTCTGCAGGAGAATTCCAGCGGCCGGCTGCTCTGATCGGTCATTTTCCGTGGTTTATCCGATCAACACCAGGCGAATGCCCGAGCAGTACCCTAACAAACGGGCCACGGACCGCGCGCGATCTTTCCTTCCTCTTCCTTGTCTTATCCTCACCCCTTTACACACATACGCTAACATGCATTACACTACCACACATACCGGGAAACCGGTCGGAGACTTAGAGCTTGTCCCGGCGGTGCCCCGCTGATGAGAAATACCTGGTATGGGAAAAGCCAGTAGCATTCTCCCCAGCATTGTCGGCATGCGCAGTAGAATTCTCCTCAGCATTGTCGTGTTACATCTTTCAAATTCACGACTTGGAAAAACTCCCTAATGATTCCACCGCTTCTCCCGTAGACGGGTCGGCGCGTCGGCGCCTGGACCGCGCAATCTATACTTCGGTTTTTCTTTCTTGGCGCGTCATCAAAATGGAATATCTCACGGTATTTCTCTTCGTTCTCTGTTGTGCCGCTAGGTGTCGCATGACCGCCAGCACTGCTCGATACAGTCGCGATCCCAGCGGTACGACCGAGAACGACGCGAAATACCGTGAGATCCACCATTTTGATGACACACCTCCACGCGCCAAGAAAACAAAACCGAAGCGTAGGGCGTCGAGCACGTGCGTCTGGTCGCCGCGTGTGATTGTGGGAGTGGCGTGGCGTCGCGACGCGTCGTCCGCCGGAATACAAATCACCCGCGACGCTTCGCGTCGTCGCCAGGGGGCGGGGAACGAGATTCCGTTCCGCGTGGCCCGCGCCCCGCGACAAGTCCCTCGCACACCGTTAGCGCCTCGTATCAGATGCGGAAGAGCACGAGATTTCTCCTGGCGCGACGCGACAACTGTTTATCGCGACATTGTCGTCCATCGCGCCGCCTGCTTGCCTCAGACGGAGGCGGAAAGCGTTGGCGCGCAGTGGTCGTCCAATGTTTTCAAGTCATCAACTCCAGCGGCTTTCGAAAGTGTCACGTAATGATAATCCTCTGTGGAGATCTAAAATATCAACAATTCATATTACTTCCATAATTGTTGAGGTGCCCATATTTACTCTCCACTTGCTTTAGTCTTTTGAGACAATCGGTGAAAAAGAAACAAAACTTACTCGTGCTGTGACTTAAAGAACAACCCACCATGACCATGATTCTACTTTAAATACGTAACTTGTTGCCAGGTAAGAATTTGAAAAACTCATTTCATATCTTTGAATTCCCCCTCAGTCAAGTTCTTGACAACTGTGTGCGAAGCAAACGTCACCAGCTCTCTATATGAAGAAAAATTGTTTTCCTCCAATTTCCTCTTGCCGATTTCGGAACAAAAACCGTTTGACAAGTAGGCTAACGGAGTTTGGTGCGGCTACGAAGTCTCATGATATGAAGATGGGACTCGTGATACCAAGTACGGGACAATATGTCGGCCGTCAGAAAATCTCAAAGATTTATTTCACTAATATAGCCATGATTGATCTAAGTTATACATACATTCCTCACTTAAAAAATAATGGGGATAAAGCAAAAGTAATGGTCAAAGTTAAAAACATATTTCCAAATGTTTTAGAATTCTTGGGCAACAGTACTTTTAAGTGTAAGTCACAAGACGATTAGCCTTGTCTTCTTTCTGAATAACATTTCTCTGCACAAAACTTTTCAGTGGGTTTAATTTTTTAATTACATTTCAAAACTAAATTTCTGTGGAACATATTTCAACAATAGGTGATACGTTTTTCTTGTAACTTTCTACACCGGTAAATGTCCGATGTCCAAGTGTCTTGATAAATCTGTGGTTACAACAAAGAAAACTTAGTATTCTGAGACGCTAATGACCTACCTGTCGATGCGACTTTATATAAAATAAAATTTAAAAACAACAATAACAACTAAGTATTGTCGTCTGATCGCATCAGCTACTACAGATCTAAATGTATTGGAAGAGATTTGTACTCTTGCATTAAAATTAAACTAAAGTCAATAAAATAGTCTAAAAAATAATGCATGGCACAATTGTGATTTTATTTTGCATGTAGGATTGCGCCACTTGAGCTATCTACCTTCTATTAAAAAAATAAAATAAAGTTTTACTACTCTTATTATTCTTGTACTTATAATTGTTTTTATTAATACAGAGCTGTAGCAAATACCATTAGTGGCGTGATTACTTGATTCTGCATTGTCCTCACTCACAAATCCCGTGATGCAGTCTTGACACACTTCAATGTCTCTTGCACCGTTGGAACACCGTCCCACTCTCCAAAGGCCGCTTGATAACATAAGAGATCTTTTCGACATTTGTTTTTCAGGAGGGAATTAATTTCCAGGATGTTGTATTTCCTACGATCATTATAGCCGAGGTTCAGAGTTCACCAAAGGTGAATCTTGTTATAACTCAAAAACACTCACTTTCCATAAGAATATTTATTTACAAAAATCTGGGCCAACTCGGCCGCTATGTACAGTTACCACAAAACTTCATATACAAAAAACAATATGCCATCTGGCTGAAACCACGCCGAGCGCTCTACTGCCGGTGATCCTCCGTCGGCGTCCTTTTATTTGGGCCAGCTCCCGCGCAAGGCTTCCCGCGGCTTCCCCTGATTGGCCGGTTCACCAGTGCGCGGAGCCCAGGTAACAGGCGTGGCTGGTTTCTGAGCACACCCTTGGCGCGCTTGACGAAGCTCAGCGCGCCTGATGCCGACGCTCTGTGCTGCGCGCTGCCGGAGGCGGGAACATGCTGCCGGCGCTCTTTGCCGCGCAGTTAGCGCGGCAACTTTGAACTGCCGTCCGCATACTACACCCTCCCCACCGAAGTTGTGATGTAGGGGGTGAAACGACGCAGTCGGTTGCTCCTCCGCAATGCCGGCCGCTGCTGCGACTGTAGAGATGGCTCCTCGATGGTTGCGCCGGAATCCAGTGTGGGCCGCTCCTCCTGCTGGCTTGAAAAGGGAAAACGCATTACACTTTCTGTTGCCCTGCTCTGCGCTGCCCCCCCCCGCCTGTTGCTTATCTACTACAGAATCGTAGTACCGTCTCCTAATCTGTGATTGATGCCGAGAGATTGATCTATCTTCTGTCCTGAGGACGTAAACTCTGCCTCCTCTTATTGCAGTTACTATTGCTGGTTGCCACTTACAATTACTTCCGTACACTCTTACCAATACCTTATCTCCTCTCTTGAATTTAGCGCCTTTGGTTGACACTGGCACTTCTTCCGGAAATAACAAGGACAATAAGGTACGGGGCTGCCGACCATGCAATACTTGAGCGGGGCTTCTACCTGACATATTTGGTAACGTCCTATAGGTGGTCAACATGCTAAGTAACGCCTGCTCTACTGATGCACCCGCTCTAGTTGCTTTAAGCATGGCTGACTTGAACGTCTGCACTAATCTTTCCACCTCTCCATTTGACTGAGGATGGAACGGTGGAGCCAAAATGTGCTGTATCCCGCTACTTTTACAAAATTTTTGAAATTCCGCTGATATGAACTGCGGGCCGTTATCGGAGATCAATACTCGTGGGAGGCCTTCTGTTACGAAAACTTTCTTCAAAGCATCTATTGTATGTGGTGCAGTTGTGTGTTGCATGCGCATCACGTACGGATAATTTGACAATGCGTCCACTACTAACAACCACATATGCCCTAAGAAAGGACCCGCAAAATCTACATGTATGCGGTCCCACGGCTCGCAGGGTTGGGGCCATGAGCTTAAATCCGCTCTCGGCGCTGCCTGACTAGTTTGGCATGCTTCGCAATGCTTGCTCATCTCCTCTATATCTTTGGTTATTCCTGGCCAATAACAATAACGGCGGGCTGCTTGCTTTGTCCTGGCTATACCCCAATGACCCTCATGTAAAAGGCGTAATACCTTTGGTCGCAACTTATGCGGAATCACTACCCTAACTCCTTCATCGCTAGCCAGTAATAATACGCCGCCCTTAACCGACAGCCTGTGTTGGAGCTTATACCATTCCGTCAGCGCCCTGGTTCGCCTATGCGCGCTGGACCAACCAGTTTGCACGTGGTACAGCACTTGCCTGAGCTGCGGATCCTTCTTTGTTTCCTTTGCCACTTGATATGACGAGACTGGAAAACCTGATACTGCCTCCTCTTCGGCTTGGTCCAGCTGGAGACAGGCGATGTCCTCAGAGTCAAAAGTTGCATCCGGCCCTTGCGGAAGACGGGATAGTGCATCTGCGTTAGCATGCTGATATGTAGATCTGTAAAGTATCCTGTAACTATAATCAGACAGGAAAAGCGCCCACCTTTGCATCTTACGCGCCGTATTATCTGGGATACGCTTGTGTGGCGAGAACAAAGACACCAACGGCTTATGATCAGTAATGATTATGAACTTTGACCCATACAAGTATTCGTTGAATTTTCTCACGCCGTATACAATTGCTAAAGCTTCTTTTTCTATCTGAGAGTAATTCTTCTGGTGAACATTCAACGTTTTTGACACACAAGCAATTGGCCGCTCAACACCCTTAGCATCCTTCTGCGAAAGGACTGCCCCAATACCATATTCTGATGCATCTACAGCTAGTATAGTCGTTCTATCTGGCAAAAAATGTTCCAATTTAACTGCCTGCATTAAATTCTCTTTCAACCTCCGAAATGCCTTGTCACAATCTGCCGACCAATGCCATTTTACGCCTTTCTTACGCAACGCGTTGAGGGGTGCTGCTATTTCCGCCATGTTCTTGATAAATTTGCCATAGTAATTAATCTTCCCCAGAAATGACTGTAGCTGCTGCAAATTAACAGGAACCGGAAGCTGCTGAATCGCCGTTGAGTTTTCTCCGGTTGGCCTGATCCCCGAGCTATCCAACACGTGACCTAGATAAGTAATCTGTTCTTTAAAAAAATCACACTTATCCAAGTTAACCCTTAGGCCCCATTCATTTAAAGTCTTTAATAAGAGATTCAAGTTTTGTAGATGTTCCTCCTCCGACTCGCCCGTTACCACTATATCATCTAGGTAGTTGGCGCTGCCCTTCACCTGGGCTGTCAGCGTATGCAGGCAGCGCTGGAAAATAGCCGCAGCTGAAGCGACCCCGAAAGGCAACCGGTTGTATCGGTAAAGCCCGAACGGTGTGTTAATTACCAATAAGTTCGCAGACTCTTCATCTAACGGGATCTGCAGATACGCGTCCCGCAAATCTATTTTTGAAAATCTCTGCCCGCCCGCTAGCTTCTGAAAAAGCTCTTCTGCTCTGGGGATGGGGAACTGCTCTACCATGAGTTGCGCATTAACGGTGCTCTTGAAATCTCCGCACATTCTAATTTTACCGTCTTTCTTTTTTACTATGACTACTGGAGTTGCCCATGCACTAGTACTGACGGGGGTCAAGACGTCCAAATCTACTAACCTGTCGATTTCCTTTTTTACTTTATCTTTCACTGCCAGGGGAACAGGTCGTGCTTTAAAAAATTTAGGGGTGGCATCTTTCTTCAACTGCAAATGCGCCTCAAAAAATTTGCATTTTCCCAATTGCTCCGAAAAAACTTCTGAATTCAAATCTATCACATTCTTTACCTCCTTTGGCAGGGCGCTAGTCTGAATGACAAACGCGTCCTGAACCGTAAATCCAAAAATTGTGAAAACATCCATTCCTAGAATGTTAACCGCATCACGACTGTCCACAACCACCAGTGTTACTTGTCTTTCCATCGCTTTGTATTTCGCTAGCAGGCTTATCTTACCTTTCGTCTTGATTCTCTGTCTAGCATATCCATAAAAAACTGTGTTCAGCGAGGCGCAAGGCGGAGAACCCAGCTGCTCATAAGTAGTCATGCTTATTAGAGTTGCTGCTGCACCTGTATCCACCTGGAATAATACAGATTTACCACCTATTTCCAAGTTTACAAACAATTTACTTTTGTCATCACACTGCATAACTGAATAAATACAATCACCATCCCCTTCATCGATGCCTCTTTCTTGCCGCTGGCTTTCGGCATAACCACTGCTGCGTCCTTCTCTGACGTGCCCGCTCACCTCATCGATGTCCATTTCTTGCCGTCTGTTTTCAGCAGAACCACTGTTGCACACTTCTCTAATATGCCCTTTCTTACCGCACTTGTAGCACTCCGCTCTGAGGAATCTGCAAACCTTCCTGTCGTGACTAATAAAACACTGTCTACAAGACTTCAATAGCTTGCCTCTGCTGGTGGAAGGACTTTTCTTCTCCTGCTGCTTCCTGCTTCGTGGCTTGGCTACCCAATTTTCCTCCTGTACACTCATTTCCTCTACATCTCTTGCTGCTCTATCGCCTAACGTCATCTGATGCGCCGTATGCTTCGTTACCTCATACGATGTTGCTAATTTTAAGGCGTCTTCCAAAGACGGGTTGTTTTGTTGCAATAATGCCCACCGAACTTCTTTTTCCGGCGTATGCATTACCAACATGTCCCGTATCAATGACTCCGCATACGATTTCTCTGTGTTGCATTCAAACGCACAACGCTTCGCCAAACCCTTCAACTCCGTCGCCCAATCGGCATGCGTTTGGCCTGGCTTCATTCTGGATGAATAAAACTTGTAGCGTGCCGCCACTAAATGCGTCTCCCTCGAAAAATGAGCTAGCAGCCGCTGTTTAAGTATATCGTATGACACCTGCGAAATCTCTTCTTCCTTGCTTAACTTACGTAACAACCTATTTAACGGTGCGCCGATTGTGGCCAGAAAAAATGCTCTTTTACGAGATTCCTCTTTAATATCATAGCATAACAAATGTTGCTCCAATCTGGCCACATATTCTTCGCAGGTTTCCTCTGCTGCATCGTAAGTTGCGAACGGCGGGGCTGGGCTGCTCGGTCGTGAGGAAATTGCCGCTTGCTGCAATGTCTGCACCATCATCGCCATCTGCTGCTGCTGTTGCTGCTGTAGACACGCCATCAGTTGTGAAAATTGTTCCGCGTTCATTCTCCTTTTTACTCGTCGCCACTGTTATAACTCAAAAACACTCACTTTCCATAAGAATATTTATTTACAAAAATCTGGGCCAACTCGGCCGCTATGTACAGTTACCACAAAACTTCATATACAAAAAACAATATGCCATCTGGCTGAAACCACGCCGAGCGCTCTACTGCCGGTGATCCTCCGTCGGCGTCCTTTTATTTGGGCCAGCTCCCGCGCAAGGCTTCCCGCGGCTTCCCCTGATTGGCCGGTTCACCAGTGCGCGGAGCCCAGGTAACAGGCGTGGCTGGTTTCTGAGCACACCCTTGGCGCGCTTGACGAAGCTCAGCGCGCCTGATGCCGACGCTCTGTGCTGCGCGCTGCCGGAGGCGGGAACATGCTGCCGGCGCTCTTTGCCGCGCAGTTAGCGCGGCAACTTTGAACTGCCGTCCGCATACTACAAATCTTCTTATGCTTATTTGTAAAGTGAGTGAAACGGGACCAGTGACTTGGGTTCACCATAACAGAGAGTTCACTATATCAGACTTCACTATAACCGGAGTCGGCTATATTATAATCAACAAAAATTAATCGCAGCTTACAAAGCACAAAGAAATATTTAACATGAAAATCTCTGCCGCTGGCGCCAAGCTAAGCTAGAATGTGATATTTTCTCAACCTTCTACGTCCTCTTGTTTTGCTGCCACGCAGGCAAAGTAAACCATTCTGGCAGGAGGAAAGAACTGGCTACACCAACACACACAACGGAAAGGTAAAACAAAGTGTGGGAATGACAGATCCTTAAAACGACAAGAATGTTGGTTCATTCCTTGCAAATACCTACATTACACGAGGTGGATGGCGCATAATGGATTTGCGTTGCTGAGATGCCGCGTGTCCGCATATCCTTTGCGTCGCGCTTGCAGTGGCTGTTTAATCGACCGTGAGAAAGATAAATTTCTGAGAAGGAATGCGCTTTTTGAAAAGCATGCGAAAGAGTGGACTACTTGCATTTCACGTCGCTGGATGAATACGGAAGATATTTTCTGTAACTGGCATAGATCCATTTACGAGTTAATGTAGAGAATTTTAAGTTTCCCCCGATTTATGTTTTGGAGTTTATTCTCACACTTGCCCCAATTGACTATTCCCACATTACAAGGAATACCTGTGGTTTTAAATACTTTATCTCTTATTTGAGGCCGTAAGGGTTTTGCTGGCACAAGTCATTACTTCGTCTGTACTGTTCTTAGACTGTTGTTTTGCGTGCATTTTTATGTCTGTTTATTGACTTGCGAATTGTTTTACGAGAAGAAGATAAAAGAAAAAAATCATTAGGCAAACATGTTGATTGCATAGATCGTAGGCATTTCTTTCCGAAACTTCATCTTCACTTGGGGCAATTCAGCATAGATAGTAGCACTGAGTTTATTCTGAGCACATGCTCACTAATTTTCGTCACTAGGAAAAATAACACTTCATGGAAATCTACATAAAAACATTACACATTACTCACTTGTTATTAAAACATTAATTACCACACTTTTTCGTAGGGAGTTTGATAATAATTAATTTAAAAAGTGAACCCGTAATTAATAGGGAAGGAAAATCTGAAGAAATAATAAATATTATTTTTAAAAAATATTATACTTCGTGTCGTGTTTTCCGTCTAAAGTTTTCTCAGAGACGAACATCAAAAAATGTCCATGACTTTCGCTGTCAATGGCTCGTCGAAGCTGCAGCAGGTGGAGCATCCCTGTGCCTGGGGCAACGCACTTGGCTCGGCCGCGCCATTAATAAACGGCTACGAGGGCCGTTCGCGCGAATCAATTTTATGCAGAGCAGCAGCAGCGGCGGCGGCGGCGGCGGCGGCGGCGGCCGAGGGGGAAGGGGTGGAGGTGAGTGACGCGCAAATTGGCCGATGATGACCCGCGCTCAGAGGCTGCCGTAAAGTCGGCGGGACAGGGGGAGTGGATAGGAGGCGGCGCTGGGCTGTGGGATAGTGGAGTGAAAAGCTGGCCAAAAGTCGAAAAACGCTGGTTTTGTCTAGGAATTGTCAATGGTTGGACATGGTTTCTTGCGGGTTTTCCCCGTTTAGGTATCTTCCGTGAGCGCGGCATCACTCCAGCTGGGACAAATTCTAGGCTCTCAAATGGTCTCCAGACAGGTGTGGTGCATGTAAGGTATGTAAGGGGTGAGGATAGGACAAGAAAGGGGAAAGGAACATCGCGCGCGGTTCGTGACCCGTTTGTTAAGGTACTGCTCCGGCATCGCGTGGGGTTGGGTCGCAGAAACCACGGATGAGAACTTCCGCTTGTTAACTTTCCTCCAGACAGCGACTGGATTGGACATATCTATCCTGCTAGTGTCGATTGATTAATGATTCTGGGCTTGTCCACTGCTGTCATTAGTTCTGTAAGAGTAGGGCCTGTTTTTTCTCGGAAGGTGGCGGTGATCTTGTCCCACCGGATGATGAGATCCCGCGCCAACATGCCGCCATCAACGGGGGTTTCCTCAACCAGGTATCTCTTATCAGCAAGGCAACTCCCCAGCCGGGATAAGCTCTATGCTCACAGCTGGTCTCCCGACATGTTTGGTAGTGCCATGAAAGTGTGTATGCGTGTGTCTGTGTTTGTGTAAAGGGTGAGGATAGGGCAATGAAGAGTAAGGAAAGACTGCGCGCTCCGTGGCCCGTTTGTTAGGGTACTGCTGCAGCATTCGCCTGGTGTCGATCGGAGAAACCACGGAAAACTGCCGATTAGAGTTGCCGCTAGAATTCTCCTGCAGACAGCGCCTGAATTCCACCCATTTCAGGACTTTAACCCGGGGGTCTTCCGGTCTGAGACACTGCAGTAACATCGGCCGATACCCTGAAGCCCCCGAACCTATAAACTGGACGCAATATTTTCGTAGGCGTACCCACTGTGCTAGAGAAAAACCATTCTAATATTACCAAGGGTTGAAAAAAATTGCATAAAATATCGTTCTGCCAATTCAATTTGAAATATTCTCGAGTCTCTTCGTTTCCGTAGAAATATGCTGCGAAGACGCGGTACGCGGAACAGCTAAACATACAAAAATTCAACAGAAAAATTCTTTTAGTGCATTTAGGCCTAAGTCAAATAACTCGTGTTCTTTTAGAGACTCGCTCTTTGTTTTGTAAATGTTTGGAGCAAATGTTTGAGAGTTATGAACAAAGTTAGGGTCATTGCATAAAGAATGATGTTGGTTGCAGATGCACCTGCTGTTTCCTTTTCGGCACAATCTGCGAAATAAATATGTTTGATACAGTCCTGGGATGTCATTCTACATCAAGCAGAAGCATTCTCATTCTCAGAAGCACGAAATTTTGTTTCCGTGATTCATTATTCACGATACAAAACCGCCTTATTACCTTAACGTATTATTTTAAATGGAGGATATCAAATCATATCGTGTTTCAATGGAAAACCTTCCCATCATCATTTTTTGGATTATCCAGCAATTTATTCACAAACAAGAGTGTAGACACGTAGTGGTTTGTTGATCCGAAAATAATTATTTAACTGAACCTACATAAAAGTGGAAACCCCCAATTCATTATGTAGCACCTGCATGTTATTCAGGGAAGATTAGTACACTGGAGGTGTATTTCATGTGCAGCCACGCAGAACCGTGTTGCTCCTCGTATTAATTACACCACACAACGATTTCTCGGGATTCGGCCTCGGATCAGGGAGAGAAAGTTCCGCCCGAAATCATCGGGAGCAGCGTGCTAATCGCCCTGCTCGCCCAAAACTCGGCGCCTGCGCGACCGCCTGCCATCCCGCCCCGCTGCCTTCCTGCCCGCCGCACGCCCGCTCCCCCGCCCGCCCGACGATCCAATCAACCAACCACGTAACACACCATCTTCGCCAACCGCACAACCGCCCGCCCGCCCATTCACCCCCGCCCAATCACACCCGCCCGTTCACCCCGCCAGTTAACCCCAGCCCGACCGTTCACCCCCGCCCGCCCGTTCAATCGCCCGCCCGTTCACTCGCCCGCCCGTTCACTCGCTCGCCCGTCACCCGCCCGCCCGTTCACCCGCCTGCCCGTTCACCCTCCCGCCCGTTCACCTGGCCACCAGTTCACACGTCCACTCGTTCACCCGCCCGTTCGCTCGCCCGTTCGCTCGCCCGTTCGCTCGCCCGTTCGCTCGCCCGTTCGCTCGCCCGTTCACTCGCCCGTTCGCTCGCCCGTTCGCCTGTCCGTTCGCCTGCCTGTTCGCTCGCCCGTTCGTTTTTTTCGCCCGTTCGTTTTTTCTCCCGTTCGCTCGCTCGCTCGCCCGTTCGCTCGTTCACCCGTTCGCTCGTTCACCCGTTCGCTCGCTCGCTCGCTCGCCCGCCCGTTCGCTCGCTCGCCCGTCACCCGCCCGCCCGTTCACCCGCCTGCCCGTTCACCCTCCCGCCCGTTCACCTGGCCACCAGTTCACACGTCCACTCGTTCACCCGCCCGTTCGCCCGCCCGTTCACTCGCCCGTTCGCCTGTCCGTTCGCCTGCCTGTTCGCTCGCCCGTTCGTTTTTTCGCCCGTTCGTTTTTCTCCCGTTCGCTCGCTCGCCCGTTCGCTCGTTCACCCATTCGCTCGCTCGCTCGCTCGCTCGCCCGCCCGTTCGCTCGCTCGCCCGTTCGCTCGCTCGCCCGTTCGCTCGCTCGCCCGTTCGCTCGCTCGCCCGTTCGCTTGCTCGCCCGTTCGCTCGCCCGTTCGCTCGCTAGCCTGTTCGCTCGCTCGCCCGTTCGCTCGCCCGTTCGCTCGCCCTCCGGCTGCAGGTGCGCGCTGAGCGCTGCGCCATTTGCATGGTGTGTGTGTGGGGGGGAGAGGCTGTGGTGTTGGCCCGCGGCGCCGCGCTGCGCCGCTCGCGTGGAGTGCGTGTGGAAGCGCGGGGCGGGCGTGAGAACGCGCCTTCCGCAGCGCAGCCCCGCGGCGGCGCTGCGCCGGCGCCCCCCCCCCCACCTCACCCCCCCAGCTAAGCTTTTGTTTGAAGTGATTCCCTGCCACTGAGCAAATGAAGCCTGTGTACTCAGGGGATGTGAATGTTTAATGACGTTGATGACGAGCATGTGCGAATTTTGATGACCTAAAATATTGCCCAATATTATCAACAAAATGCTTTTAAAATGTCTTAAAGACACGCTATAAAAACAAAGAATTGACGGAAAAAGTGTTATCAAAACCAATTCGGATGAACAACTCAAACTGTTGGATATTTTACTAACGAAATTGGGGGTTCTTCCATTCGTTTAAGTGAACTCCGCTTGCACACTTTTTGTATGGTTTGTTCTTTACCAGGAAATATATATTTACGTATCCCGAAATCGGCCGAACCGACGATGGCCCTGAGAGGCGACCCGGGAACCTTAGATTACCTACAACGGGTGACATGACGACGAATAGACTTCTCAGGAATTCTATGGAGAACATTTGTCATACCTCGTAATTATTATTTGAAGAAACTACTATTAAAATGATATTAAATTCAATTAAATCAGCGAAAAATGCACTGAAAATGACTGAAAGAAGTAAAAATTCACAGTCAAAATCGACGAAAAATGCAAAAAATGACATTAAGTGGGTCATTTCTTTTTGTCATAACATAAAACTAATTTCTATGCTACACGGGATTGTGCTAACTCGAAAAGAAAAAATGACATTTCATTAACTTCCGCTCCCTAATGATGAGGATGTAATGATGAAGCAATGGATGAATGAGGCACAGGGAAATCCTGCCTATTTTTACCACTAGTATTGTATGTAATAGTGGACTATTGTGAGATATCCTGCCGTCCTCACCAACGTAATTCACCACGTATAATTATAATCCCTAAAAACATTTGTAAAGGGGAACGTGTGTCAAAAGATTGCTGGACAATGCCTTTATTTATACAGCCATACTCACTACCCTTTGCGTTTAAAACTTCAATCTTCTAAAATAAAACGCCCGTAATCTTCGCTTCGCCAACTATAACCCTATGATTCAATGATATCCTTGTAGTGAATTATATTTGGTCTTGAAAATTATATAATGAAGAATAGTCGGTAGGTTGGCGTTCATTCTGTTCATTTAAAAATATTAACAAATTTTCGTTTTTAACTATAAGGCTAGTTAATAAGAACAAGAGATAGCACAACTATGGCCACTACCTTTGATTTAGAGAAAAATCACGCAATTTAGTTGAGCAAAAAGCTCGAATTTGTTTTAAATGTAGACTATAGATAATAACAATAATAATAATAATAATAATAATAACAATAACAACAACAATTCCGTTTGGTCGCGATTTGGTGATCTCAGGACCACGCGAACGTGCAACACTTGTGGGCTCAGTTACGTTTATCGAGCGTCGGTGCACGTGACTTCTATGCGGGGAAACACAACCTTGCCCCAGACAAGACACGAACCCGCCATGCTTCGATCCGAGACCGTCAGGCCACTAATCCCTTAGCCATGTCGGCTTCCATTATCGGCATATTATTTACTATTATTAGTATTAGTATTATTTTTCCTCTACAATACACGACTAAAATGTTATGTGTCGGCTGAATATAAAATCTACTCCAGGTTCCAATCAGCTACCTAAGGAGCAGAGGTAAGGACTGTCGGTGCCTCTACAATACTTCGCGCAAAATGTGGGCGGTTCCAAATAAAACAATTTCTTGCACTTCCCAGTCTTTGAATGACCTGGGAGTTAGGTAAGTTGTTGTTGTTATTATTATTATTATTATTATTATAAATTTGGCAATGCCGTCTATTTCATTTCGGGCACCCGAACCACAACTCCCCCCCCCGGCACCCACCTACTCGCCCAGCCCACGCGAGTGGCCGGACCAGTGGCACAGCGGCGGTTGCCCGGGCGCCATCATCTCCCGTCACGACTCCCCGGCGGCGGCGGCGCCGGGCCGCTCCGCGCTCCCACGGACGGAGCCCGGCCGCAGGTGGCCGAATATCGTGTTTTTGTGTTGCGCGCCACTCGGCAATTACACCAATTTCGGACAAACGAGTCGGCGGCGGCAGCGACGGCGCGGCGGGATCAGCATACTTTTACGGTGCCTCCCATTATAAAAGCGGCCCAGCGGGGCAGAGGGCGAGAGGGGGGGGGGACGGAGGGAGGAAAGATTCCGCGGACGCCCCGTGTGTGTGTTCCACTTGGCGCCGTGGTGAAAGGGCGAGGGGTGGGGGAGGGGGGCAGGGGCAGGGCGAAATGGGACATAGTGGAACGGAACGCCATAATTCAGGAGTAACTGATATGGCGCGGCGGGGGTGGAGCGGTTCGAGACGGGAAGGGGCGGGTCCTGATGGAAAAGAGTTGGACCAGACGGACGATCCGGGATGGGATGGGATTAAATTGAACGGAATGGGATAGGACGGGGTTGAATTGGGCGGGTGGGATTGAACGGGATTGGATTAGACGGAATGGGATTGGGCGATGGATTGCACGAGATGGGGTTAGATTAGATGTGATTGGGTTGCACGAGATGGGGTTACATTGGATGGGATTGAATTGCACGAGATGGTATTGGATTGGACGGAATGGGATTCGATTGCACGGGACGAGATTGGATTGGATGGAATTGGACAGGACGGGATGGGATTGGACGTGATGGGATGGGAAGGGATATGACGGAACGAGTCGGAATGGAACGTAATGGGATGCGATTAGTTAGGGATGCGAATAGGACGGGATCGGATGAAATCACAGAGGGAAGAATTGGTCGAGACGGGGTGGGATGGAATGGGATGCGATTAGTTGGAATGAGATGGGACGGAATTGCATGGGAGGGAATGGAATGCGTCCGTACGGGACGAGACGGGATGGAATAAAAAGATTCGGAATGGGATTAGACGGGTCGTTTTGTATTAGGAGCGTATTGTGGCGAGGGTGAGGTGCAATGGGGAAAAGCGAAACAGGACGGGGTGTGTGGGGCAAAGTGAGTCAGGGCGCGTCAGCATGGAATAGGACGGAGCGGGGCAGAGGACGGAGCGGGGCAGAGGACGGAGCGGGGCAGAGGACGGAGCGGGGCAGAGGACGGAGCGGGGCAGAGGACGGAGCGGGGCAGAGGACGGAGCGGGGCAGAGGACGGAGCGGGGCAGAGGACGGAGCGGGGCAGAGGACGGAGCGGGGCAGAGGACGGAGCGGGGCAGAGGACGGAGCGGGGCAGAGGACGGAGCGGGGCGGAGTGGATGGAGCAGGGTGAAGAGGGCGGAATGAGGCGAGACGGGGCGTGGCGTGGCGGGGCGTGGCGTGACTCGTCCTGGGACGACCGGTCCTCCACGACGCTCCTGGCGCCGCCGGCCGCGGCTGTCCGCCCCGCCCCTCTCACGCCTACTGCTCCGCCCCGCCGCACTCCTCGACGCGCCTCTGCCAAATGAGTTCATAGCTCATTCACGACTCTTGCACTTTTTTCTTTCTCTCACCATGTGACGGTGCAAATTTCATGTTACTGGGCTGGGTGGGCAAACGTATTCGTTTTGTGGTACGTTTAGCTATATCTTACATCGGTATATTTATGATTTTGTCCCGATAGTGCATTGTGTACTTAATATTTCTGTAACTGAGTTTCTGTATATGGGGAGAATTATCATTAGATTTCAGAGTCTTATATAGGCTTCTGGAATCGTGTCAAGGCGGAAAGTATTTCATCAAGACTATTACTAACACTAATTCTTGCAACGTGCACTAATTCACTATATGCACTAATTCATGTTTACCCTAATTTTTCTAGAATTTGGGATACTAATGGTTTTATCACCCAACATTGTAAGTTGTGCTTGCTTAGAATTGCCGTCTCTAATAGGCGTCTGTATTTTGTAACATTGACTTTCAGTACACACCATAATACAGTCTTCCAATAATATCTTGAATTTCCAAAAGGACATTATTTGTAATTCATTGTCAATGTTTTCATGTGAAGGTCTGAAGTAGAAAATATATCACCCATCATGTCCTGTTGCTTGCTATTCTCCTATAGTTATTTCTCAAGCAACTGTAATGGCGAATCAATATTGTCGCGTTATGATCTCCCGGGGCACTTTCTATCTATACTGCGATTTATTCAACGCTGCCTCTGGCAGGTATCAGCTGTGAATGTTTTCATCCAGTCGGGCGCTTGAACGTCACTGTAGTGACATATAAACTCCCACTTGGATGAAACCGTCGACAGCTGATATCTTCCAGGAGGAGAATTGAATAAATCGCAGTATGTGTTGGTCATTCTTGCTTTTCAAACAAATATTCTCCGACTCCAGTTCTCTATTCTCCAGTTTGCTACGTAGTTCTTTACGAGAAATCTTTGTCCCAGTGATCTGGGTAACATTTCAAGGGTTCTGAGATGGGCACCCACAGAGTTTTGGGCGTGTTTTTTTAATGTTTTTGAAGTTTGAGACTTGTTTACTAGCTTTTAGAAAGGTTTAGAGTTGGGCTTCATCCTGGGAATCTTCGCACCCTTCCCACGCGTCACCTTACGTTTCCCTCGTTTGACAACTCTCGTTTGGTAATGTAGAAGTCTGCCACACTTTGTTTGAAGCCCTTCTCACCAGCTACCTCTGACTGACTTTTCCTATAATATTACCTTTCCTTACCCCATTTTCTCTTCACTATATTTTATTTTCGGTCTGATCTGAGAGTCAAAGATTTGTACTCGGTATGTCCTGTACCTTTCACCTAAGTCACCCCTTTAAGTCAACTCGTTACGTCCACCCAATCAACTTTGTATCCACCGTGTTTTCTTACTTTCGCAGTTTCACGAATTTCTATTGTCCGAATGTGGTTTGCTTCATATGATGCGGTTGACGAAAACGATTCATTTGCAGATATGTGCCCCCCCTCAACTATTTCTTTTGCGTTCGTGTCGTAAGTTTTAAAAGGTATTCTTAAATTTGGTTTACAACGCCAATTTTATTAATTATTCGCTTGCATGCACGATTCGAATCTATTATTGTCCATTAGACTCTTAGGTTTGCACTTAGACGCATCGATTCCGTTACTGGGTCGCATTTTCATTATTCGGAACGAAGATTGTATTCCTCTGTGAATTCAAGGAGAGAATGGTCTACAATTCTCACAAAATTCCAGTTAGTAATTAAACTAATGGTCCTAAGCATGCAACTTTGAGAGAAGAAAAAAAATTTTGAATGAAGAGACGAGAAAGCATCTTTACTGTTCAAATTATGTTAACATAACTTTTGTCGCTTTTACGGTAATAATGCCAATGCGTGATGAACACTAACGATGCTGTCCTGTCTCTTCATTAAAAATTCTTTCTCGTCTCTTTGACGTTGCATGCTTAGGACCATTAGTTCAATTACTACTTGCAACTTTCTGAGAATTGTAGGCAATTTTCTCCTAGAATTCACTGAGGTATACACTCGTGGTATTGCATAATCAGAATAGAACTGTGCATATTATGAATAAACCTCATCTTTAAATTTAATTCAAAGAGAAAAAACAAGACAACAACTTCTCTTCGAATAACTAGTGTTCAATAAGTGCAAAGGTTCCTAAAATAATTATTGAATTATTCCTTGTAACTTATCTGTATGTACTATTCCAAAACATTGTTTTTATTTAAAAATTGTGTACAATAAGTACAAAAATTGAGGATTTATCCTACTTGTAAATTAAAATTGCTTCAATTATCAGTCTCTCAAGTATTCGACTAATGCAGCAAAAGCTACGATTTTCGTAAGTGTTAATTTTTAGTATAAACTTGCATTTATGTCAGTTCTGTTAAATTCCAAGGAACCTGCGAACATTTTATGCGGTTTGTATTCCCTGAACTAACACCCCTTTCAGGGGTGGAAAGAGCTCCCCTTTCTTAGAAGGACTGGACACGATAGGGTGCGGTTCACATTTTGTTAACACCTGGTGTCTTACTACCTCGGGTTTTTAGTACCTGTGCTACCAGGCTTTCACCAATGAGAACATAGTAGAGCGGAACGCACAGATGTCTTTGTGACGAGAAAAACTACCATACCATACCAGGATATACAATCCATACCAGGATATACAATCATTTGGATACCAATCTAGAAAAATAATTAGTACGTTAAATTTGTGCATTTGCAGAGGAAAATGAATTAAATAGGCCTCGTAAGTTATTTGAACACGGGCGTAGTATTAAAATATAATATTTGAATTTTGGTTATCGTATTGTTGATCCTGAGTTAGTCATGAATACTAAATGAAAACGTGTGAAAGTCAGTGAATTCAATGTCCACGTTTCCGTAGTCCTTTTTTTGTTTAAATATACACTTAATACACAAACTAGAATCACAATTCAAAGAAAGATGTTTTTTAAGTTATTTATTGTAGTTCCTTAAATAACACATGTAGAGCATGGTTAATAAAATTTGAATTCTGAGAAGTCTTCTTTATTTTTATAGAACAAAAACAAATTCCAAACAATACACACACATCAGCCTGTCTTTCGTACTTATACGTTTTATGAACACACGGACAATACTGTATTGGCTCAGTGCCCTGGTCTGCAGTTTTCCGTGATATCTCCGGTTAGTGCCATGCGATTGCCGCAGCAGCCCTAACAATTTGATCATGAACTACGTGCCATCTTCACTTTCTGATCCTTGTTCTATCCTCACTTCTTAGGTACACACTCACACACACACACACACACACACACACACACACTTAATACTCTACACTACAACGCAACGGGATACCAGTAGGGCGCTTGCGTATCTCGACTGGTCAGTGTCCGAATGGAGGAGGTACATTGAATGGGGAAACCCCGCAAACTGAAGGTCGGCGCCGTATGTCACGTTTCAGCGGGGAAGAAACCACCTTGCGGCTTTAACGTGCATTACACTCAACCATTCACTACACTTATGAGACTAATCATCAAATTAGTGTCGGCGGAGCCGGAAACATGAAATACAAATACGTAAACGATTTGTACGTGTACGTTAACACGATTAGATGTACGACTGAACACAAGGTTGCATGAAGGAAGCCGGATATAATGTCACAATCATTCGTTCGTTGGTTCTTATTGATTCCGGGCGCGTCAGCTACTAATGAATGATTGATTCTTGATTCCAGGCGCGTCAACTACAGAGGTCATTACTTATAATGACATTAGTCGTGTAAGTCTAGTGCATTTTTCTTCTGGAGGTGGGGGTGATCTTCCCCCGCTGGTTGACGAGATCTGGCGCCGACCTACCGTCGGCTTGCGGGATTTTTTCTAACCAGGAATCTCCCATCAGTGGAGCACCACCCCAACCGGTCTCAAGGCATGTGCGGTAGTGTAGTGCATGTTGGTGAAAGTGTGTGTAAGAGGAGAGGATAGGACAAGGAAGAGGTAGGAAAGATCGCGCGCGTTCCGTGGCCCGGTTTTTAGGCGACTACTCCGGCATTCGCCTGGTGTTGATCGGAGAAGCCACGGAAAACAACCGATCAGAGCAGCCGGCCACTAGAATTCTCCTCGTGACAGCGACCGAATTCGACCTAGCTGACAAGCTAGTGACGAAAAGCCTGCCACCGTCTGGACTCAAACCCTCACTCCCAGCCAAAGGGACTGCAGTAGCATCAGTTGTTGTCCTGAGCCACCTCTCCCGGTCTCACACATTCGTCCATAAGCGCCACGTGTTCACCTACTCTCTCAGTCTGAATCAGTGAAAAACTACTGATTGACAGTGACTATTCACTGATGGTGTCAGTTATAACCCTGCCACTGACAAACAGTGAATTGAGCTGAACAAATCAGTGAAAATTGGGTCCACTTTTTGAATCAGTGAAACTTCACTGTTTGAATCAGTGAAATCTGTGACACTCATTGAACGTGACGACTGAACGATCAGTGAGCGATAGTGGCGCGGCACTTTTACCACTGACGACCAGTGAAATGCTGGCGGTCGTTATGAAAAGGTTCGCATATTCGCTGATTGTCAGCGAAACTACACATTTCGACTGAAGATATCAGTGACTTCGGCTCTTACTGATTGAATCAGTAACAATTTCACTGATTTAGATTCAGAGAGTAACCGCATCATCCGGGAGCCAGAGCGGCGCTGCGGAGGTGGCGGGCCGGGAGCGCGGGGGAGGCGCCGAGGGCGGGGGCCGCCGCGTTAGCACCTGCGCGCTGGTGGCAAAGGGCGGGGGCGGGCGGGGGCGGTGTGTTGACGGAGCGCGCCGCCGCCGCCCCACAGTAGCTGTTTACCGGCGGCGGGCGGCAGCGACCCTTTCGCCGTGCATCGCGTCGGGGCGGGACGCGCACGTGACAATGGACGGGACGCACAGTGGGGCCGAAGGACGCTCACGGAGGTCGTAATGGAATTATTTAGTCCAAGCTATCCTTCAAACAAACAAAACAGTATACTGAGATGTTGTGTCAGCACAATCGTGGGTAATTATGACAGATATGCGGGTGTTGAGAGTAATAAAATTATTCTTCTTTTTGTTTACATTAAGTAAATGAAGAGTAAAGGTTTTCAAGAAATTCGATTAATTCAACTGTGTATTTGGTTAAGCAAAAGCATTCGTTTTCCTTTGTAACACATCAAAACCTGTCCAGAAATAGTGACCAGACCAAACACTGTATGTCCATGTGACGTACAAACATCACCGGTTCCGTGAAATTGTGGGAGGAGTACTCACTTGTCTTCAAGTATCCGCAGACCCTCAATATTTGTTGACGGAGACTACCAGCTACATTTTTTAAACATTTTCTTAATCACCAACTTTTGGAGTGACTATTGATTCCTTATAGTGAGTGTGTCATTATTAACCCCGTAAGTGTACTGCATGTTATTGTATCTTCCGGGAGGTCGCCATATTCTTCCCCTGCTAATGCACGATATCCGTGGCCGACTACACGTGCGCATTGCGTGTGTGTGTGTGAATTTATGAAGAATTCCTTTTAAAAATTGCATCGTTGCAATACCGCTGAAAAATTGTTATTTTTGTACCACTTTCAAAATGTTTCTGAGCACTACTCGCTCTCCAAGCAACATGGCGATCAGCGTCTGGTCTGCCTTTTCCAACGAAGCGTGAGTGTTGTGATATCGTGGTTCGTGACACATACTGGTGGCGCAAAGAATTAGCAAAATTGGGTGCGCGGGAGGAATTCACCCATGTACAGAAGTGGCCAAATTATTAGGGTAAATATGCTTTATGTGTAATTATTTATTTAAAACTAAGATAATTGATGTACCGCAGAAGTTTACAATTGTTATAATTTTTAGTTGGCATGCCGTTTGTGTTCTCTAACACGTTTACTCTTTGAGGTATATTTTTACTAGATTTTTTACAACCACTTCGAATATCTGCGTCATGTATAAACGTTTGTGTCAGCAATTCAATTAAGCCATCCCATGTCGTTTATCACTGACAAAACTCGTAAATTCTCAACACTCAAAACATTCTTACTAGTTAGTGTATGAGAAACTGCGAAAACGTAACCGATTTTCAACAGTCAGCAGTTTCAAGTCAATGTAGCCAACCTATACAATTGAACATTCTCTAAAATTGTTCACATTTGCCATTGAACACTCCACATTCACCTTGGAACAATTTCATCTGGCCAGATATGAATATATAAAGCCTCGTGGCTAGCTGTTGGTCAGTGTGCTCGCTTTCCACTACGCGGCCCCGCCTTCGATGCCCAATCGAGGGAAGACTGTAGTGTGCATTTTCCTGCCAATGTCCCAGTATCTGTTACTGTGTGACGATTAGAAAATTCACTTCTCAGGTTGAGAAAACCGGAATACGGCGTGAGGATGTCTACGTGTTAACCACACGTACTCCCTTAACCCATGGCCGCGAGGCAGGGACGTCGCCGGTAGGCCTGAGCCCGTTCACAGGCTGTCGCGCCAAGTACATTCATACATAGATATGCACATAAATCACAGATTTTCAAACCATATGCCGAGGCTCCAGTTTTACCATAGTAATTTGGCCACCTTTGCATTCCCACCGTGACGAGGTCCAAGCTGCCCCCGCGCACACCAGGTGCGCCCGTGCATTCCTGTGCGGGCCAACAGAGCGAATGGCGCCCTCCCCCACCCCCTCCCCAAGCACCTGGCCCGCACGGGCACCCCCGCTCACCCTCTCACCCCTTCGCCCCTTTCGTCCACCAAGCGGAAGCATTTCGTCCAACCCAGCGCCTCGCGCTTTATATACCTTAGCGAGAGCGCCGTGGCTTCTAGTCACCACCTGTCATTTGGCAGCATGCTATCGTTAGCATCATTAGGATGATGTAGAACAAATGACGAACGCGATTGGAGCTTGTAAATAGAGGTGATAGCTGAGGTCGGGTGTACTTAGGACTGTTCATACTTCCTTCTCAAAAGGAGAAAAAGAATATTAAGAAAGCTTTTCTCGGAATAGTAGTATTCATATGCCGTCCTTAGCTACAGCTCTTTTGATTCGATTGCTCTTAACAGACGGTGGACAATTGATATTCTTAACGGACGCCTGCCGTTTTCGTCCTTCTGTTTAGTGGCGTGAAGTGGTATAACAATACGAATTGCAAAACGAAGTCTGCTTGCGGCAGGATTGTTACGCTCACGTTCTGTTAGCGAAATTTGATAAAACTGTTGGAGGACGTAAAAATAATTGGATTGGGCTGAAGGAGGAGGTTGACTCGTGCGATGCATTGAAGAAAAGAGCTCAAGATAGGAAAAGGGGAAGGAAGGTGGGTGCGATCGCCGAGAAAGAAGACCTTCAGCAGAGAGCTGAGGAAAAGGTAAGATTTTAACGATGGTCTTTAGGAAAAGAGCTTCAACTCACGCACGTAAATATTCCCAGGAAGACCAAAAACGTACTTTACTTCACCATTCGCTTGCTAGCAATCCTTTTCCCCTGAGATTTACTGAGCCTCTTTATTGAAATTACTTTTCTTGAGAAAATAACGACGAAACCAAAATACGGCTGCGATGCCAAAGTTTCGAATTACAGTCATCTCTCGACATCCGCGAATTCGCTATTCGCGAGATCCAAACATTCGCGATTAGAGAAGTGCTACCGGTTTTAATATTCGCGACTTCAACATTCGCGAGCGCGTCTTTTGGTCGCACTACATTTTTTTTTTCAAAGCGAACACATTTCATTTCCTATATCAGCATCCGTCTTGGAGAAAATCGGATGATTGATTTTAGCCGCTAGCGTTGTTCACAGACGGACAGACGTTTTCCGACATTCCATTTTTCGGAATCAATAACCCACAAAATATGGATTCTGGCTACACCACGCGGTAGAGTTTTTTTCTAAATTTAGCAACTGAATTTATCCTCTTTTCATTTCCAGGGACCTGTAAGAAGAGTTTTTCTGCCGAAAATTCGCCATTTTTTCGCGCAGCATTACACAACTTTCTCTCTACTCCGTAGCGGCAAGTAAAAAGATCTCGCGTGCGGGGGCGGGAGAGGAGGGGTCCGGGGGGGCGGGGGCGCCCCCAAGTGCGTGCCCTTAATCCCTGGAGCCCCCCGTGCCCTGGCCTCCGCCGTCGGAATGCGGGGCTCGAGAGGCGCCCACCCCATTCAGCGCGCACGTCCGCGCCCGTGGGAACCTCCTCAGGTGCGGAATGCGTCGCCCGGCCTCACGCGAGTGCGGCCCAACGGGGCTCTTTGCGAGGAGCGGAAAGTAACGCGGCCGCGGTGCATAGCGAGTGCATTCCGCGCCCTCCACAAGTGCAGCCGATGCGCAGTGACGGGCCACGTGACGCGCATGTCCACAATCGATTTGTGGGTAATTGGGGATAATTGGGACAAGTGCTAGGGTCATTAATCGCGTAAGTGTAGTGTGTGATATTTACTATTTAAGATAGATGTGTTCATTAACTGTTGCGACGTGAGATGCACCAGAAGAGAGATGGCTCAGGGCATCAACTAATGTCACTGCAGTTCCTCTGAACGAAAGGTCCTAGGTTCAAGTTCTGACGGTGGCAGGATTTTCGACACAAGCTTGCCAGCTAGATCGAATTCTCCGATTAACACCAGGCGAATGCCGGAGAAGTGCCCTAACAAACGGGCCTAGGACCGCACGCGATCTTTACTACCTCTTCCTTGTCCTATCCTCTCCCCTCACGCACACTTAGAAGCGCTACACCACCACACATGACGGGAGACCAGTCGGGGGATTAGATCTGTCTTGGGCGGTGTCCCGCTGGTAGGAAATACCTGGTTAGGAAAAACCCCGTTAGCCGACGCTAGTATCTCGCCATTCACCGGGGAAAGACCATCGCCAACTCCCGAGCAAAACCATCCACTACACTTACGAGACTAATGATACTAGTGGTTGACGTGCCCGGAATCACTAACAACCACGTGACATGCGGCTCCCACCTAAATGTCGACTTGAGGGAATTCCTCCTTCTAGGGATCTCCCCTGGCGGGTCACCACCCCTAGTAGGACGAAGCTTTACGCTCCCGGTATTCGGGAAAGGGTAGCGAGTGTAAGTGTATATGTGTAAAGGGTAAGGTCACGAATGAGAAATAGAACATCGTGCGCGCTCTGTGGCCCGTTTCTGAGGGTTCTCCTGTGTCAGTTGCCTGTGATTGATCGGAGAATCCATTTATAACTGCAGATCAAAGCTGCCGGTTACTAGAATTCTCTTTCAAGAGGCGGTTGATTTCAAAGTAGCTGTCTTCCTAGTGTCGAAAATCCGCCACCGCCGAGACTCCAAACCGTGGACCTCCCCTTCAGAATCGCTTTCTTATTACACGAACTCTGTATTCTGTCTCTAAAATCCTGGATCCTTCATCTCTCAGATAAATTTTATACTTCCCTAATTTCTTCTCCTGCTTATACATCTTTTCAACTGGGAAAAACAGCTAATCCTTTCCCGCGAATCAAATCACGCTATTCAAAAGACCGTTTACATCCTCCATAGTTAACTTATTTCATGTAACTATTATTTATTGTAAAAAAATATATGTATTTTGTACTATTTATAACCACAGTTTATTTCTAAGATCATTGTGTGTTCAAAAACAATAATACTTATACATATCTGTAACATGTTAGAGGTTACTTTTGAAGTTTCTCCTCAAATTGTACTATGTTAATGTAAAAATTCACACACTTGAAAGACAAATTTTTGTCGAACAAGTATAAATAAATATATTAAAAAAAAAGAATCGCTTTCAAAGACGACGGTAATGCCTCTGAGCCAACTCAGTCGGCATACGGCCCCGTTTCAGAGGGTACATCAGAAGTGATCAGAGAGCGTTCTAGTCAGAGGTGGACAGAGAGTAACTGGGGGGGGGGGTTTGATGACCTAAAACATTGTCAAAAATTATTAAAATTCTCTTTAAATATTTTTAAAATGCCCTAAAATGAATGTATAAAGAAATGTGACGTGTGAAAAAATTTCATCAAAACCAGTTCGGATGAACAGCTCAAGCTACTACGTACGTTATTGATGTAATCGAGGCTTCTTTTCATTCAAGTCAACTCAGCTTACAACCTTTTGGTTTGGACTCTTCTTTACCAGGAAATCTCTATCTTTGGTTATCGAAATCGGCCGAACAGACAATGGCGCTGATAGACGTCTCAAGAATCTTATTACATACTCAAAATGTCTACCATTACAATTTCTGAGCGAAGAAATTGATTAGGCGTTTTAAGAATTCTGTGGAGAACATTTGTTGCATCTCGTAAATATTATTTAAAGCAAGTACATTAAAATGATATTAAAATCGATGAAATCAGCAAAAATTGCATTAAAAAGACACAGAAATGGGCCATTTCCTTTTATCATTACATAAAATGAATTTCTGTACTAAACGGTATTGTTTTTAAGTGAAAAGAAAAGAAAGCCATTTCATTAAAATCCGACCCTAGTCATAACTGCAACATTGTACAACAAATTTAGGGAGTAAACTTCCAAATAAATTAATATTATTTCTTATATTTTCGTGAGCGCGTAGGTCTGTCTTGTGAGTATAGCTCTATGGACTGTAACATAGCATCGTTACTATTTTTGGTTGCGTAATTAGCTTGGCCAGTAATTAACTCGTTAAGACGCAATGGCAATTATTACACCGATGGTATCACTTTTTAGATATAAATTTGCATTTCATTTACATTTCTACGTCCATTCGTTCACAAACAAGTCCCTCTTAGTTTCAAAAGAAACGTATACTTTTTTCTGAATCCTTCCTCGAAGAGGAAGATCTTGTGTCGTCGATATACTGTGTCTGCTTATCTTTGTAAGGAATTCCGGGAGAGATTGCAGAATCCCCTAGAGAAACATGAGAAAAACATTGTCTCCGGAACAAAAATGATACATCATAGAATAGTATGTGCAATACATGTAATCATGCAATGATGATGTCGTTAAAAACGAGAAAAGAAAGTCGTAAAATTAGGGAAAAGGAACAAAATGTTATTGTTGCTCTTTTGTGATAGTGGCCAGCTTCTACGTCGCCATCTCCACACTTGCCGAACTGTCCTACCTTACTCAGACTTTTAATCAGCACTGTTTATAGCTCGGATTCCGAAAGCAAGAAAAAGAACACGCACGCAATGAAGCCTCGCGAGGACCATATGTGCTCGGGGCCTCCATCAAGCTGTTGGCGCGGCGCGTAGCGAGCCTAAATCAACGTTCCCCGCGCAACGCGAAGGAAGGGCCTTGGCTCCAAACGCGGCGCGGCGCAGCTCAACATTTTTAATGTTATTGCGTGCAGGTGACACACAGACGGCTGCTGCGCGCCGAGGCCGGAATCGGGCGCAGACACGCGCAGCGGATGGCCGCGCGCAGCGCAGTGGGCCCTGCGCGCCAACGGGAGAGCCTCTCGATGCCCGACGCGACCTCGCCGAAAAACATTCGTGGTTCTAAAGCTCAATGCTAATAAAGCAACGCCCTAAAATCGATGTTTTTAATCATTGATGTTTCTGAATATCTATGTTCATTATTAAAATATCGATGGTAATAAAACATCGCACTAAAACCACGATGTTGTATTGTCGATGTTTCGAAACATCGATGTTCAAAATTAAAATATCGATGGTAATAAAACATCGCCCTAATACCATCCATGTTTTTAGGGCCGTGATGTTTTATTGTTGATGTTTCTAAATATCGATGTTCAATATTAAAATATCGATAGTAATAAATCATCGCCCTAAAACCATGATGTTTTAGGCCCACGATGTTTTATTGTTGATGTTTCTAATCATCGGTATTCAAAATTAAAATTTTGAAGGTAATAAAGCATCGCCCCAAATCCATAGATGTTTTTAAACGTCGATGTTTTTAAAACCTTAACCAATTTTGTTACCACTAATATTCGAGGGGGAGGTGATCTGACGGTGGTCGCGTTTATTAATCATTAATTGTCATTTAACTCCCAAAATACAGTAAAAAAACTCATGTGGAAAGTTAACAAAAGTGGTATCTATTTCGATAATTGAAAAATTATATAGTTTGCATTTTTATCAACGAAACCTTTATTTATTTTTCAACCTTGCTGACTTTGGTCTGAAGAATATCCAATTTATCGATACCTCAAAATTATTTGAAGTTATTGTGACGGTCCTTTTCACTCAAAAATAAAATATCAACTACGTAAAAACATTGATGTTAAAAAACCATCGGTTTGAAAAAAAACTATGTTTAGCATTGATGGATTTACAATAAACATAGCTGTTTTGAAAACATCGACATAATGTCGCATTCCTACTCGATGTCTCCATTAGCATGACGTTAATCGATTTTTTCAATTAATAGCTTCGCATCAAGTAAGTAACTAGGTCTGAAGTGTGGTTCATGTTCGATCCACGTAATGGTTGTGTTTTCCCCCATTAAATTCGGCGCCGACCTCCATTCGTCTTGCGAAGTTTTCCCTTCTCCTAAACTATCCTCCGGTATTCACCTGGAATTGATCGGAGAATTAACGAAAAACTACCGATTATAGCAGCTAGCCGCTAGAATAATCCTCCAGATATCGGCTAAATTGGACGCTAACTAGCTCGTGTCGAAAAATCCTCACCGTCGGAACTCGAACTTAGGACCTTAGGGTCAGAGAACCTGCACTTGTAAAAGGTGTTGCCCTGAACCATTTAGCTGATTGAATGTGATACGATGTGAGCAGCGTATCAATATGTGTACACAGAAGTATTTCCGCCAGAAGTTACTTCAAACCAGTTCTAAGAATAATATACACGGTCAAAACGTACGTAAATCGATACGGTGATCTTTGGTATTCTGTTGATGTATTCATCTGTTTGGGACGTCGCTGGATTGAAATATTATGTCAAGTTTAAAAATGCGGAATCTAATACTTCGTTTAGAAAACATAAAAATGGGCCAAAATGACGTAGGGAGCCAGAAGAGCCATGTCTCAACACAGGAGTAATCAACATTTTGCAACTGCCTGAGTCTTCCCTCGTAGGCTGATCCCCAGGCTGCTGCCTAGAATGTCTGGTCAGCCATTCCCCATGGGATATTCTTAAGCAAAGACCATACCTAAGAAAGTAAAGAATCGTTTAGACGTTATTCTGGTGTTTAAAGTTGAGAGGGGCGCCTTGAGTATAGTTTGCTAAATTTACTAATATTTGTATTAATTTACTATTAATATTGTTATCTGAAAGATACAAAATTTTGAAGATTCTTGGGATTCAAAAAAAACCACCACCATCACCACCACCACGAACACCATCATCACCACCACCACCATCATCACCATCACCATCATCATCAACAACAACAACAACAACAACAACTACTACTACTACTACGATCTGATTAGGTTTACGATGCAAGAAAATTTAGACGTTCTTCTTTCATTATATAGTAACACACTCACGTCACAAGTGATGTAGTGTTTATTATGGTGAACCGTGTAGTAAATTACCTTGAAGATGGAGCTTGTTTCTAAAGCCGTACTCCAAGTTTTCTTTACCAATTCTTCCGCCGTGGCTTCTTGGCGACGTCCGATTACGGACCAATGACACCAGACAATTAGCCATGTATTGCGTTATATATTCCTATATATTCGGTGCCAATCACTTTTTACAACAACAAAGAACTTGAGAGGGCAGGTACGAAGAAGACATTTGAACAGAAATGCAGCATATTTGAAGCGACGAGTGAAGCGGGAAAGATATTCCACGCCTTGCGTTTGATCCCCTAACCGCGCACGTGGCGCGAATCATTTAAGAGCGTCAACTGTCACTCATACTGAGTGCGCGGCGACAATTACATTGAACGCCAATGAGGAAGTGAAAGCTTGCTCTTCGGCCGCAGCCCATGGTTATGAACAGGCCAGTCAACACACAACCAGGCCCGGATCCACGGGGAGGGAAATGAGAGAAATTTCTCCCATTAATTTTTTCAGTAACTATTAATTTTAACTTGCCACGAAACGTTCAAGCAGAAATATTTGCGAATAATCACTAAAACGAATAAAATCGTACTGCAGCATGAGCTGACTGGAGCCTGCGACATTTTACAAAATCTGTAATAACACATTCGATCAAAACACTTGTAATTTCCCCTCCCAAAATTTGTCTCTGGATCCGCTTCTAATACAATACAACTATAAACATCTGCCAACCAAAATTGTAGCGCATTCGTACTGGCAATTCTTTTTTCTTCTTCTAATTTGGGATTCAGCCATTGGGCCACTGTGCGCCGCCTGACACATTTAGCGAAGAGCGCGGCGGAGGGGGCGGGGCGGGGGCGGGGCGGGGCGGGGCGGGGCGGGGGCGGCGGCCTTCGCTGCAGGTGCAGCGCAGGTGGCCGCGGCGCGGCGCGGCGCGGAGCGGCGTCGCCGGCGCCGGATTTTTGCATGGCCAAGAGCGTGGGAACCGCCCGCCCCGATTTCCTCCTCCGCGCAGCCTCACCTGCGCCGCCAGACGACACGAGGAGGGCGGAAGTGGACACGCCCCTCCACAATCTCGCGCTCCGTTCTAGTATTCGTAATGACGGTTATGGTAATGATTACGGTGATGATGATAAAACTGTGAGAGATGACTCAGTGCATCAACTGATGTAACTGCAGCCCCGCTCAACACGAGGTCCTTTTAGGTTCGAGTCCCGGCGGTGGCAGGATTTTGGTCACTAGCTTCTCAGCTTGGTCGAGTTCAGTCGCTGTCGGGAGGAGAATTCTAGCGGCCGGCTGCTCTGATCGGTAGGTTTTCCGTGGTTTTTCCGATCAACACCAGGCGAATGCCGGAGCAGTACCCTAACAAACGGGCCACGGACGGCGCGCGATATTTCCTTCCTATTTCTTGTCCATCCTCTTTACTTACACACACACACACACACTAACTTGCACTATACTACCACACATGCCGAGAGACCGGTCGGGAGCTTACATCTTGTCCTGGCTGGGGCGGTGCCTCGCTAATGGGAGATATCTGATTGAGGGGAAAACCCCGCTAGTCGATGGTAGGTCGGCGCCAGATCTCGCCATCCAGCGGGGAAGATCACCGCCACCTCCCGATGAAAAATATACACTACATGTACGGGACTAATTATCTAAGTAGTTGGCGCGCCCAGAATCACGAACAATCAATCAATCGAGAATAACAAAGATGACTATTCCATTCGTGAAATTAAAACCAGCAGTGATTAACTGTACATACAAAATACCACAATTAGGGCAGTGTGTCTCAAAACGTTCATCGCATTGTCTATCCAATTTTTCTTACCGCTTCTTCCGACTGGCCAATCATACACTGTGACTCATCTATCTTCGGAAGAGATGCATCGATGTCTAAAAAACGTTCATACCGATGTCTAATAAACCGCATATGTACTATAACATAACCTCTTATATTTTAAATTAGTTTTCAGTTACTTTCAATATTTGACGCATTTTGGAACTCTGTAGGACATAATTTCATTCGTGGAATAGTCTTGTGATAAACCAGTCGTGCTTTGGAAATTCTCAGATAAATTATGTTCTTAATTGCTTGGAAGAGGTCTTCATTTGAAAATTCGTGAACATGTTGCACTGTTTCCACAGTTCATCAGCAGCATCAACTTCAGATTGAAGCCAAGATGCGTCTTTGTAGTACGATCTTTTATCCTCCCGGATTTTTGCCCAAAATGCTTCGACGTTATTTTTTGAAAGAGTGACAGCATTGACATTCGGCTCTTGAGTCACACCGCGATAGAATCTCTTAGCGTCTGTTTCAAACAACCGATTCTGCTCCCGAAAATCTACTCTACGTTTGTAATGTATAAAGCGTTGAGCTCATGCTTGATTTTTCTCTTTTTGCTTCTCAACTACTATGAACCTGCTTGTGTCATTTTCAGTTTGGCATTTTGTTGAACTTGAGAGGTTTGCGTCGATTAGTGTTGTTGTCATTATTATTATTATTATTATTATTATTATTATTATTATTATTATTATTATTATTATTATTATCAGCATCATCATCATACTTGCCTCCAGGATCCAACACTGTACTAAGTTCTCGGGCATGGTAAATACGGAATCTTTCCCCGGATAGAAATCTACCGAAGGATTCAATTTTGTTGGGCCAAATTTCGTCGTGTAGTTATCGCCGAGTGCTATTTTGAATAATACATTTGTTTCATAATCCGTCATTTGACTCGTATTATACAGTAATAATAAAATCTTGAAAGAGATGTAAAGTATCTTTCGATCGAATTCCTTACCACAAAACCATTTACACAAATACCCTTCAACAGACAGACAAATACGGGTATCAACCGCAAGCAGCCACTAAAAGCAAAACGGAAGTTTTTGGTCGTTTGCAAATCGATCGTTTACAAATCGGTCGTTACAAATCGATTCCTACTAGATTTTTACGATATGTATACCACGAAGGTTTGAGTGAAAATCATTTAAAACGTTAGAGTAAAACAATGAGTTATAAATAGTTCAATAAACATTAAATAAAAAAGATTTCGCTTATGAACCTTTACTCCTAGATTCCTACCATATATTGGGCCCGAGTTTCCTGTTCCAGAGATTGCACATATATTTCTTGTGCCCCCATATTCTCAGCTATTTTGTATGTCCTATCATTACTTCAGTGATCCTTGCAAATGTGAAGTTTGTTTCGCACAAGTGAGAATATAATATGGCAATAAGATTTACTATTTCCATTATCATAAATAAATCATTATGTATCAACAAATTTCAGGAAGCAATTTTACTTTCTCGCCACTCAGTAAAGAGAAAGTTATGTAATGCTGCGTGAAAAAACGACGAATTTTCGGCAGACAAACTCTTATTGCTGAGCACTGGTGAAGAATAAATGGATAAATCCAGATGCTAAATTTAGGGAGGTAATACTCTGATACGTAGTGTAGCCAGAATCCATATTTTGTGATTTCTTGATACCGAAAAATCTAATGGCGGCAATGCATTTTCGGGTAATTTTGCGTGAAAAGACCGGCGAGAAATTATGTGCTGTTTTAGCTCCACTAGTTCAAGAATTGAAAATGGTTACGCCTCCAAACGCCAGATGCCGGATTACTGTCTGCTGTGAGCGAGTGACGTTAATGCGTTGGCCGTAGAGTGACGTGCCTGGTGGTACTTACGTATTATGTAAGACAGCCACTCAACAATTGCCCCTATTATCATCATTCGGTAATCATCTTGTTCCTTTCACTCTGCACCTAGTCTTCAACGTCACTACTTGGTTTACTGAATAAAGAAGTTCCTGATTAGGTACAATTACATCTAAAATTAATAGTGATATAAAACAATGGAATGTTTATTCGGATTTGTTGAATTTATTTGTCATTATTAGATTAAATTATTATTGAATTGTGATGTGTCTTCACTAAAAAATCTTCCTCTCTTGATTTTCGTGAAATGTTGCACAGTTTCTCTCTGAAAGAGGGCTGATAAAAATGCTTTAGGCTGGGAGTCCAATAACAAGCAGGGTACTTTTACCTTATTCGTTTGGAGTTTTCTTTCCCTTTTCCTTGCAATAATATCTCCGGATTTTACTCTTTTCTAAATATTATCCATCCTTCTTTTCCATACAGAATATGCTTCCCATATCACCGTAATGTACAATTTTATTCTCGCCATAGTGAAGCTGATTGTGAATCGCGGATTTTTTATGTTTTCTTCTTCTTGGTGATACTTCACACTCCGGTTTATTTTTCTCAATTTCCATTATTACACTTTTTCATCTTGGTTTCATTTTCATTCTTTTCTTCTGCGTGATCTCCCCGTAGGGGCACATGTTGATCTAAAAGTCTAAGACAATAAAATTCTTGCCCGTGCTCCGCTGAATGACCCCCATTGTTTTCTCTGTTTTGCTTATCTTTTGTGTTCCGTGTTGTGTGCCTGCCCATATCTCTCTCGCTTGCTGTATCCGATTGTGTCCTGACCTAGTTTCTTAACGGCGGGATTTGGTATTATTCCACTTCCTCCATCGGCGTCTGCTGCGTCGCGTCTTCCCCGCGGCTGCCTGATCGGCCCGGGCGGATCGAGGCCTCGGCGGAGGGCATCTGCCAGGCGGGCGGCCGCGGCCGCGTCCGCGTGCACCGGCGGCGGATGCTGCAGCGGGGCGGGGCGGGGAGCATGTCCGTCGGCGCAGCTGCGCGGACGCGCCGCCGCCGCCGCCGGCTGCTGGTCGGCCGTCCAGCCGCACGCTCCGCTCTTCTCACGCCCATCACTCGCGCGGCGGATGCGGCCCGCGGCACACCGTCCAGCGCGCCCGCCTCCACGGCCACCCGCCCACTTCCCCGCCCGCCGGCTCCCCGCTTCCCTGCGTGCCCGCTTCCCCGCCTTCCCTCTTACCTGCCTGCCCGCTTCCCCGCCTTCCCTCTTACCCGCCCTGCTTCCCCGCCTGCCCGCTTCCACGCCCACACACTTCCACGCCCACACACTTCCACGCCCACACACTTCCACGCCCACACACTTCCACGCCCACACACTTCCACGCCCACACACTTCCACGCCCACACACTTCCACGCCCGCACGCTTACACACACCCCACCCACATACCTATCCATCCGCCCACCTACACACCTACCCATCCGCCTGCCCGCCCGCCCGCCCGCTTCCACGCACGCCAACTTCCACGCCCGCACACTTCCACGCGCATCTACCCGCTTCCACGCCCAACGTGCCCGCCTCCACCCGCCGTCGCTCCCTCATTTCCACCCACCATATTCATCCACACACGCAAACGCTCACTCACTGACCCGCCAGCCGGTCTGCCTACCCACTCGCCCCCTCCCCACGCCATCCCGCCCGCCTTCACACCTATCCTCCCCGCCCGTCCCTATCCTATCCCCGCCCTGCCCCACCCTGCCTCAATCCTCTCCTATCCTTCCCCCGCGGTCGCGTAGGCAATTGCCGTAATGAGAGCGCTCGGTGCGCGCGCCCTCGCCCGCGAGCGCCGTGCGGAGAGGAACTCGCCATTCTGCCGCCGCGCACAGGGAAGGGAAGGCGAATATACGCGAAAGAAGGGAAGTTCGGGTCCTATAAAGAATCCATTCTGGACTCGATCCCTGGGTCCTTAAGTTAAAATCTATTGTAGAATCGAAACATCGAAACGAAAGAAAAGAATCGATTCGTCCAGGAATAAATTCACCGGAGATCATTCATCAAAAACATCAACACCGCAATCGAGCAGAGAGAGAGAGAGAGAGAGAGAGAGAGTGTCTGTCTCTGTGTGTGTCTGTCTCTGTGTGTGTGTCTGTCTCTCTGTGTGTGTGTCTGTCTCTGTGTGTGTGTGTCTGTCTCTGTGTGTGTGTCTGTCTGTCTCTGTGTGTCTGTGTGTGTGTGTCTGTGTGTGTGTGTGTGTGTGTGTGTGTGTCTGTCTGTGTGTGTGTGTCTGTCTGTGTGTGTTTTTTTTTTTTTTTTTTTTTTTACGAGGGCAGGGGAAAATCTTCGAAAGACACTGCGAGGCCCGCACCCCGCAGCGTGTAGGATTCACAGCTAGTCTGTGCCTACCCACTAAAAACCCCTCCCATGTCTGCGATCTCCTCCCCACGGAACCGCCGTCAGGCATTGCATCGCGGGAAGGGTTGATCGGCTTGTAGCTCTGTCTACTTGTGTCACGGGTTACTTACAGATACTGACGGGTATTCTCGGCTACTCCTTCGTAGGTGCTCCTCCAATCGTAACCTCTTCAAAACTAGGGCTGCATAGTTGGCTACCGCACTCCAGTTATCTTCGGACACCAGCATCTCAGAGACGATGGTATCAGGAGTCATTACCTGGAGGAGTTGGCGAAGTTCATCCCTATCCCTAGAAAAACGTGGGCAGTGGAAAAACACATGCTCCACATCTTCCACCAGTGGTTCACAGGTTGGGCATGAGGCGTCATCGTCCAACCGGAAGCGAAGTTGGTACGCACGATAGCACCCGTGCCCCGTTAGCAACTGGGTCAAATAATGGTCCACTTCTCCGTGTTTCCTTTGGTTCCACTTTACAACGTCCGGAATAAGGCGAAATGTCCATCTACCAGTAGATGATGTAACCCATCTCCTTTGCCATTGGGCCAATGTCACCTCCCTCTCTTCCTTCATGATGACGCTTTTATTACTAGCTCCTTCACGTTTACGCCTGTAGAGCCTGGCCCTTTCTTGAGCCAGGAGGTCTATTGGGGGCATGTCGGCTATCACACACACAGCATCGTGCGAGACCGTTCGGAATGCCCGGGCCACCCTCAGGGCGGACCTTCTGTACACGGATTTCACCCCGCGGGCGTACGATTGTACCCCTAAGGCATGCGCCCAAATGGGGGCTGCGTAGAGCAGCATCGAGTTTACGGCCCCGGAAAATAGTCTCCGGCTACTTTGGCTTGGACCGCCAACATTAGGCATGATTCGTGCCAAGGCGGAGGCCATGCGAGACGCTTTTTCGCAGGCTACCCTCATGTGCTCATCAAAATGCAGTCTTGCATCAATCTGAACTCCTAAATATCTTAGAGACTGCTGGGAGGCTATTTTACTACCCCCTACATTGAGAGTAATATCTTCTTTAACTTTTCGGCCTGTCACCAGAACAGCTTCCGTTTTGTGCTCAGCCATCCGGAGCCCCACCGACGTTAACCACTTCCGGATCGCAGCCACAGCCTCATTGGCAACCTGTGTGACCTCCTCCTTGTATTTGCCTACCACAGCCACCGCAACATCATCAGCAAATCCGATAGCTGTTGCACCTTCCGGCAGCTGGAGCTTCAGCACAGAGTCATACATAATATTCCACAACAATGGACCCAGTACCGAGCCTTGTGGAACACCACCCGAGATACCATACGTCTTAACTCCAGTCTCTGTGTCGTACACCAAAATCCTCTCCTCGAAATAGCTTCTAACTATTTTCCTTAAGTACATCGGAACTCCCAGTTCTTTTAACGCAGCAAGTATGGAACCCCATCTAGCCGTATTAAAAGCGTTCCTGACGTCAAGAGTAACTATAGCGCAATACTTCTTCGCGCCTCTTCTCCAACGTTTGCCCTCGATAGCCTTGCGTGCGATGTCGACGACAACCCCAATTGCGTCCACTGTAGATCTTGCCTTCCTAAAACCGTACTGATGGTCGGATAGTCCTTGTGGTCCCTCCGTGTATGCTTCGATCCGCTTGCAGATGATCCGCTCTAGAATCTTCCCTGCTGTATCCAGTAGACATATAGGCCTATATGCCGCCGGGTCGCTAGGTGACTTGTCGCTTTTCGGAAGGAGGACTAGCTGCTGTTTCTTCCACCGTCTGGGGAAATTCCCCTCTCTCACGCACGCATTATATACCTCTAAAAACAGATCTGGCCGAGTTCTAATAGCGGTCTTAATAGCAACATTCGGGACGCCATCCAACCCGGGGGCTTTGCACTCTTGAACCTTGCCACAAGCCCATGTCAGTTCTTCTAATGAAACTGCCGGAACCTCTTGTGGATCTTCAGGCGGGTTCATAGGCTGCAACGTATCCATCTGTTGAGGAAACAAGGTGGTAACTATCTTCTCCAAGAAGGCCGGACAAGTCGGGGGTGGCCTGGACAGAACTTTGAGTCTGGCCGTTACCACCTTATACGGTCGTCCCCAAGGGTCAGCATCCACCTCGTCGCTTAACTCTCTCCAGCAACGGTTCTTGCTGATCTTGATAGCTTTTGCGAAAGCTCTTCTGGCGGCAATATGTTCTTTTTTGAGGATCTCGTAGTTTGGACGACCCCTCCCTCGTTGCGCCGACCTGCGCATGCGGTGGCATTCCCTGCGAAGTTTCGCGATCTCGTCAGTCCACCAATACACTGGAGGACGGCGCTCTTTCCTGGAGCTTTTCGTCATTGACGCATCACAGGCGTCAAAGACCCGATTCATTAGAGTTCCCATCATATCCTCCGAGTTTCCGGCCATCGTAACGTTGCCCTCCATCATGACAGCGAAAGAATCTCGATCGAAAGTCCTATAGTTCCACGTTGCTCTTCTCTTGTCTTTAGCAGCCCTCTCCCTACTCTTCTCACTGACCTCATATACAATAGCTTGGTGGTCGCTGTGTGTATAGTGATCACTAACCTCCCACGTCGTAATCCTTCTAGCAAGGCTACCACACGCGAATGTCAGGTCGACTATGGAGCTGCGACCATTCATAGCAAAGGTCGGGCTGTTACCCGTGTTGCAGAGATAGACGTCCAAACTGACTAGGCTGTCCAGGAGAGCCGTCCCTCGTTGGTTCGTTACCCTGCTGCCCCACTCCGTGGCCCATGCATTGAAGTCCCCAGCAATAATAAGAGGTCTTCGCCCTCTCGCATCATCCAATAGCCTATCGAGTAATGCCTTGAACTCTTCTAGGGACTCACTGGGTGCAGAATAAACACTGTAAAAATATATGCCGCACCCCTTGATCCAAGTGAATCCATCCTCCGGGACTTGCTTAACCTCCTGGACTGGTTTATTACCGCAAATCCACACCGCAGCTCGGTCACTCGCGTCCGAAACCCATTGAGGACTGTTGATATTCCTATATTGCTCGCACAGGATCGCCACGTCTATTTTCATCTCGTGCACTGTCTGGCTGAGAAGATCTTGTGCCGCTTCGCAATGATTTAGATTAAGCTGGATAACTCTCATTCTCATTCTTTCTTCCCCCGTTCCACCTTCTTTATGGCCTCTTGGTAATAGGGGCACTTGTAGCTACCAGTTGCATGCGGTTCTCCGTCTTTTCCCTGGCAGAGACAACAGTTAGGGGTTTTAGTGCAGGTCCTAGCGATATGCCCTCCCTCTCCGCAACGATGACAGTTTTTGGACCTATCAGGCCCTTTGCAGTTACGCGCCAGATGCCCAAAAGCCCAACACCTGTAACACCTTGTAGCAACTATTTTCTCTCGAATGCGACACCTAACCCAACCAATCTTAATTTTATCCAATTGCACTGCTTTCCTGGCTAGATCTGCTGGTAGTGCAATCACTGCTGTTTGGGTGCCACCGTAGGCGGTACGAAGGGATTTAACTACAACTTTCCTTTCCTTTGCCGCCTCCAGATGACTTTCGAAGGCCTCAACAATTTCTTTTTCTGTTGTAACTTCGTCCATGTCTTTTATCTCCAGGAGCACCTCAGTTGACAGGGTCTTTACCTCCGCTATTCCCTTAAGTTGCTCTGCCACCGCAGTCTGGAACTGTGCTGCCTTCGAGCCACTCGCAGGTCCCATCTCAAAAAGCAAGTCTCCGGTGCCTCTCTTTCTTATTTTTACCACGTTGCGTCCCAGTTCTTCAAGCTCCGGGGCTTGTTTCATGCGTCGCAAAATGTCCGCGTACGTGCCGCTCTCGCTGGCTCTCACTACCAGGGCTGTGTCTGTGTGTGTGTGTCTGTCTGTGTGTGTGTGTGTGTCTGTGTGTGTGTGTGTCTGTCTGTGTGTGTGTGTCTGTCTGTGTGTGTGTCTGTCTGTGTGTGTGTGTGTCTGTCTGTGTGTGTGTGTCTGTCTGTCTGTGTGTGTCTGTCTGTGTGTGTGTCTGTCTGTGTGTGTGTCTGTCTGTCTGTGTGTGTGTCTGTCTGTGTGTGTGTCTGTCTGTGTGTGTGTGTGTCTGTCTGTGTGTGTGTGTCTGTCTGTGTGTGTGTGTCTGTCTGTGTGTGTGTCTGTCTGTGTGTGTGTCTGTCTGTGTGTGTGTCTGTCTGTGTGTGTGTCTGTCTGTGTGTGTGTGTGTGTCTGTCTGTGTGTGTCTGTCTCTGTGTGTGTGTGAGTGTTTGTGTTTATGACATTATTGGGGTGAGGAGGTGAAGCGTGTGTAACAGGTGAGTTACTGGAGGAGAGGGAACATTCAAAATTCTCCAAATTTGTTACGTAATTTATGGACGGCCTTTTTTTATATTCAAAGGAAAATTATCTACCGATCCACGACTTGCCATGAAGCGTCTAGTTTTTAAACATTCCAAATTCTGCATTAACATCTCATTCACTTATGTTCATTAGCCTATCAAAATACTGAGAGCGTGTAACGTTCTGTACGTTGTTGCGATGTCAAACACACTTGCTGAGTACGCCTTGTGATATAGGAATCTGAGCGCTGGGGACTGTAGCCGCCGCAGGTGTCACTCGGGGACGTGTGCACCAATCTTCTATGACACCATTCATTAATGTTCCAATAATCTGATTGTGAATTAATGCTGCCCATAAAGATACAATATAGGTTTTAAAATAAAGACTCGTAAAATAGACGTCCTCTTCCTTTCCAAGGCGTGCAGACACAAGAAGAATTCTTAAAAAATATTGTATCTCGATTGTCATTTGCTCATTTCGTTCACGTAACTTCTTTATCCTATCGTCAGAAAAAGTATTATATTTTCTTCGTAGTCGCAATGTCAAAACCACTTGACGAGAACTCCGAGTGCTTACAGGGATGTGCGCGCCGGAGACAGTAGCCACAGCAGGCGTCGCGTAGGGTCATGCGCACCATTCTTCTGTGATGCCATTCTTTAATGTTCCAATTAATGTTACCCATAAAGATACAATATAGATTTTAAAATCAGACTCATAAATCAGACACCACCTCTTCCTTTCTAATGCGTTCAGACAGGAGAACAATTCGCAAAAAATGTCAGTTTCTGCATTGTCATTTCATTTACAAACGTTCTTTACAATACCGTCAGAAAACGTATTATATTTTCTTCGGAGTCGCGATGTCGAAATCAATTGCCGAGTGCTCGGTGCGATTACAGGAATGTGAGTGCCGGGAACAGTAGCTACCGCTGGTGTCTCATGGGTTCAAGCGCGCCATTCTCTAATGTTCCAATAATCTGGATATGGATGAATGCCTCCCACGAAGATGCAATATAGGTTTTAAAATCAGACCCATAAAATAGATAGACTCTTCCTTTCCAAGGCGTACAGACCGAACAATTATCAAAAAATGTCGTTTCTGCATTGTCATTTCATTCACAGACGTTCTTTTCCCTACCGTCTGAAAACGTATTATATTTTCTTCGAATGACTTCAAAGTCGCGATGTCAAAACCACTTGCCGAGAACTCCGAGCGATTGCAGGGATGCGCGCGCAGGGGACAGTAGCTGGCGCAGGTGTCGCGCGGGATCATGCGTGGTCATGCGCGCCACTCTCCTGTAAGACCATTATTTAATATTCCAATCATCTGCATGTGGAATTAACGCTGCCCATGAAGATGCAATACAGGTTCTAAAATCAGATTGATCAACGTCCTCCTCCTGTTCAATGCGTACAGATAGGAGGACAATTCTCAAAAAATGTTTCTGCATTGTCATTTCATTCACAAACGTTCTTTACCCTACCGTCTGAAAACGAATTATATTTTCTTCGATGTCCAAACCGCTTGCCGAGTGCTTGCAGGGATGCGCGCGCCGGGCGCAGTAGCCGTCGCAGGTGTCGCGCGGGGTCGTGCGCGCCGAGGCAGAGGGTGATTCAGCGCCGGCGCAGGTGCGGAGGCGCGGGGCGCCGCCGGTTGACCCCCGCGCCGCGGAGGGCGTGAACCTCGCAGCTGCACGCGCGCCCAGCCCCGCCGCGATTGGCTGAACTTTCACCTACGCCGTTTGAGGAAGTGCCTGCCCACCCGACGCGTCAGGCAATTACCAGCTTCGTTCTAACAATATTTCCTAAAGTAGCTTAGCGTGGCGTCTGTACCGGTATTTAAACGTTAAAAATGTATATTTTTAACAAACCGTGATCAAACCGCGGTTTCTCGTCCTTGTTTTCCGTGTGCGAAACAACTAATTTTTTCACAGTGTGCGAAACATCTGTAACAATTCGCAGTTGTCTTTCGTCTTGACAACGTCTTCGTTTATTTAGAAACAATAATGCTACGACACTGACTGTAATCCATTTGCTTTTGTTCAAGTAAGGAATTTCTAGTTACTTCATATTTTATTAATAATCCTATACTTGACGCATTGAGTTTCGTTCACGGTCCTCGCTACGCTCGAACGATAATCTTGACTCGTGCGTGAATCACCTGTTTCGCGCCCTTGCTATGCAAACTATTATTGAGTTTTGCGAGTTCACAGCAAAAATAAATTTTGAACATATCTTGCTCGCCCATTTTCAGACTCAAAAAGTACTCTTAAAAGTGTATTTTTTAACTTCGTTTTATTGCAAAATTAGGTTTAATTACCATCAATCACGTGAATTAAGTCTTATCAATTCGGAAAGACAGTGTAGTGATTCAGGCCGTTTCACTGATATACACGTAGTTTCATTGAAACCTAGCATTATAAATATCAGTTACACTGACCTTGCTACTATCAAACTATGGTATGGCCCTCTATGCTGATGTGATGGCAGCTATCTTCAGTCCAACGACTTCATCTCACACGCAATAAGGGACCTGCAACAAGACCTAAATACCTTTGCTGACTGGGCTCAGGCTCAAAAATTCAAAAAGCGAAACCAAAATTTTCACCATATTAAGAATAATTATCCCTTTCCCTTTAAAAATAAATAATTACGCGATCTCATGGGTCTCTTCGAAGAAACCAATTAAATACCGTAGCGTCCTCCTGGATACTCGTCTCGCATGGAAATCTCAGATTATTCATAGACTAAATAAAACTTATGGAGCCGTACTCAAATAATATCCGCTAATTAATAGAAAGTCATCTCTAAAAGTAGAAAATTTTCTGCTTCTCTGTAAATCAATCCTAAGACCCTCGATAACTTACGTTGTTAAATTGAGGTGAACAGATCTTTTCGGTATTTAAAGTCGCATCAATTACTTGGTCATTAGCGACCACTATTGGATTTAACGTAATGGTATGAAGATGAAACGATATGGTGATGATAGAGAGTGAGAGTACAAACACGTACAACCAGGCCACGGGGCTGACAGAAGTAAATAGATTTCTTTTCCTTAATTCACCACAATTTACTTGTACAGAACTTGGTCAATATAGAACATCTTAATTACATTTTCCAAAACATGTTCAACTCTTGTGTTCACACATGTTGAATAGTAATTGAATTGTTCCAGAATTTGCATCTATACTTCATTTCGTTAGCCTTTCAGACTGTGCTGAATGGACATGAAACAATATTTTTTGGATTTTCTATTTCCCGTAACTTTGTAACTATTCTACAGCAGTGTCCCACAATCTATTTGGGGGGGAGCAGGGTGCTGCCGCTCACAGTAGCGTCTAACGTAAACGCCTCGCAGAATTCCCATTTGGGAAAGCACAACCGTTTACGACAGAATATTTGACACGCTCACTAATCTTCGTTCAACCTTAGAATAATCCTGATACGAGCACAGAAGCATATTCCCGATCCGCGGTGGCCGAGATCGTTAAGGCAGTAGTGTCATAGCGATTTCGGACCCAAAGATTGCGGGTTCGAGTCCCGCCTCGGGCATGGTTGTACTTGTGTTCCTCCTTTCACCCCCTGTCATCACAATATCATTACATAACGTTAAACCCAATAGAAGTCGCTAATGACCTTGATGTTAATGTGACCTAAAATAACAAAAAAAATGCATGATACTATCCGCGACTACTAACCTCATTGGCCGATTGCTCCAAGCTGCTCTTTAACGGTACACGTATACACGGACTGTCAGAAGCGTACGCGGTAATAGCTGTCCCGCTTGCGATAAGAATAAATCTCCGATTTGCAGCATTGACACACGCATCCCGTTTCACAATCAACACTCCTACTCATTGCAGACTCGTCCGCAAGGGATTCAAGGCTCCAATCGTTATTTTCCCTGGTGTGACATGTTTCCTGTGTGTACTCGCCTCTATATTTTGTTAAACAAATTATTAGTTGATCTCCTACAACTGAAAAATTAGAATGTGAAATGTGATAGAGGGCGAATTTTGATGACCTGAAACATCGCCAAAAATGATCAATAAAATGCTCCTTGAAAGTTTTTAATATGCCTTTAAAGCAAAGAAAAATTACGTAAAAAATTTGATTAAAACAGTTCAGATGACAACTCAAGCTGTTGGATATGGTACTGATGAAATCGAGGATTCTTCCTTTCGTCCAAGTGAACTCAGCTTGTAAACTTCTGGTTTGGACTGTTATTTACCATGAAATCTTTGTCTTTATCCCGAAATCAGCCGAACAGTCAATGGCGCTGATAGCCACCACAGGAACCTTTGGTTGTATACAATTACTGACATTACAATTTGTGAGCGAAGAAATCGAATAGGCTACTCAGGAATTCTTTGGAGAACATTTGTTGCATGTCGTAAATATTATTTGAAGCAAGTACCATGAAAATTATATTAAAAGCGATGAAATCCACGAAAAATGCTTCAAAAATGACGATAAAGGTAAAACCCGACTTAATAGTCGAAATCGAAGAAAAATGGTATAAAATGTCACGTAAAATGGGCCATTTCGTTTTGTCATCACATCAAATGAATTTCTATACTAAAATACATCGAAAGTGAAAAGAAAAAAATTACATTTCATTAAAATCCTCATCCTAGTGATAAAAGACTACAAAAAATCTTCTAATTAATTCGACCTTTAAAGGATTAAGTACCATATTTAAAATCAGTATTGGTTTCCTTTTTGATATTCGGGTGCTTTAATGCTCTGCATCGAAATACTGCCGGCGATTCAGTACTAGTATTGCCAGGTGGTCTTAAGCCTTTCCTACTAGATGGCGCAACAAAAAAAAAGATTATTTCGTGTTTGAAATATATGGGGAGGTAATGAAATTAAAGAAACATGAAAAATATGATTAATTGTATATTTAAATTTTACGGAAAACACCTATTTTTTAATTTATAAAAATACGCATAACAACCATTTACATAATAATGTACGTATATATACACACGTATAAGTTTTGTTTTAAGTAGTTTCACGAGTAGCGAATCGTGACTTTGACTCACTCATTCTAATAACTGAAAAAGACATAATGATATCTCTATGTAAAAACTTTCCTTCAACCGGAATAGTCGTTTCCATAATTTATTTATTGCTGTGATTTGTTTCTCTTCATAAAATACATAATGACCTCTACCAATCTTTGGTTGTGACAAATAACCGCGCAATTTTGAACGAGGGAATTCATTCAAACGATCTTACACGCCTTTAAGAGTTTTTACAACGTTTAGTTATATTTGAACAAATATACCTGCAATAATCACAGGGAACTATTGTTTTGCGATACACAAAATACTTTTTTTAATTTAACATTTAAAAACTGAATGAAAACTCCTAACAAAAAACACCAAATAAACTTGCCCCCTAAAACATCTACCAAAGACCAAAAAATCCTCTAAATTTTGGGGAAAAACTCGTAACCAGCAACACTGCTCAGAATGTAAGAAGCACGGTAGCTGCCGAATGTGTGTGTGGGGGGGGGGCGGAGGAGGGAGACGCACGTGCGAGGACTTGCCCTGTCGCGCGTGGCCCTCGCAGTTAGCGTTTGACATTTTGCAGTTTCTGTTTTGAACACTTTGCGTGAAGTGGGCGCTTCCAATTAGAAGCCACCGTCGAATCATTTGGCGCGCCGCGCGGGTTGCGAGAAGCTGCTACAAGCGCTTGTTTGTTGCACCCTTTGCAAAATCAAACATTGTGTTTGAAGAACAGCCGGATCTTGGGTTTAGGGCAGCCGTTACGAATTTAAATGCAAATTACATACACGATGCCCGTGTGTGTTTTGATTGAAATATCCTCTTACACTGTGTCTTTGCATCCTTGATTTCGCGATGATACACGAAGATGATTGAGTTTTGCTTACTGACAAACAAAGTTGTTATGAAATATTAGCAGATTTTTGCACGTCTTTGTGTTATTATGACCTGTATTCATAAACAAGAAAAGAGAAGGGCACAAAAATTGAAGGAGGAAACTCGTGAGTGAACGTTACAATGGAGTGGTGAAAAACTATACGTCGTCGAAACACACTTTATTTTCAATATTACCCTTGACAGTCTGACAATTACTTACATTACTCGTTCTTTCCAAAGTTCTCGAAATATATAATGGTCCAAAAATAACGATTTTAAGTATATTCGTGGTTTTTTAACAAGCCCAGAATTTCTGTATTAATTTAAAATAAATTGGAAGATTTTTATTGGATAAAAACCTAGTGTCCATTGAACATCTAATTCAAAATGCATGGATTATTATTTTCGACACTTTATTTCACGATTAAAACTTTCGTATTTTTGTTTTTCTCTGTATGAAAATATAACGCAGCACATTTTGTTTTATGCTGGATATTTACTTCTTAGCGACTGTTATGGACAGTAAAGTTCTGCAACATCATTCTAAGAAAGTAATGTGTATTCTTAATGGCTTGCCTTCGTTGTCGTTCGTTCTTCGCGCTACATACAATAGCTCGTTATACAGCGACGAACGAGAATATGTGATGACGGCATTATGAGCAACGAGCAACAACGATCACACGCAAATATAGACCACGAACTCGATCGACTACTTCGATAGGGTTCGATTAACATGTGTGCGCATAATCTCAAGCCATGCGAACAATCGTTAACAAGCATCCTGACGTAATCAGTTTTGCGGAACGTCGAAGGTCAATAATAATCGATAGCCCCAAGGCACCCAGCGAAACATTTCAACAACACGGAAATTATCTCATTTTTGGATTAACAACAGATGTGTAACTAAGTGTTGTGGCGAGGGCTGTACTTCCTGCAGGCTGTGCAAACTATCTTTATCTTGCGATCTGAGCATTCCAGAACACTGCAAGAACGAATGCCTGGTTGGGGGCGTGGTTCATGGAGAGGCATTGGAAGCAAATGCGGTCTGGGATGCTGTATAATGAGCACGTGGGAGTACGTTTTGGGCAGAGGAATTTGCGACTTAGCCAGGGGAACGCAAATTGATGAATAGTTACTTAGAAGAAGTATGCTTATAATTTTTAGGAGCCTACGGACCACATCTGGTGGTACTTGTTTAAAGTGACATACCCAGTAAGCAGAGAACATACGAGTGAGCTAATGTATCGTTTGTTTCAAGTTTTCCCACATATTTTATCATCGACGATTGTCCTAGATACCGTATAAAGACCATATAAATATATTTTAGGGTCAGAAGAAACACTCGTATACAAATATTAAATTATACAAAGACATCATGACTAAGTCGTTCAAATGCACAAAATACAGTACATGGACGAATAATCATAACAATAGCCGTACTATTCGCGCGAACAATAAAGTTCATAGATTAAAAAGAATAGAAAATAATTGATTGCTATGAAACAAGTTGATTAAAATAACTCTTCTATGCTGGTGCTTTGAGTTTTAAACACAAATTATATATTCGTATCATTGAAAAAAAATTTTAGATGCTTTTAACCATGCTATTGTGATTGGTAAACGCATGAGCTATGCTTGGCAGATTTAAATTGGTACTACAATGATATATGTTGAAACTGACGTAAAGAAACATTAAACAGTATTAATTTGCGCAACTTTGGAGGGAAGGAAACATCTCTTCTCAAGTTCATTATTACGAATCAAGAAATTAAACATTTAAGTAAAACATAGTTAAATGTAAAAATATTAATTTACATCAATTAATTGATTCTTTCCTCTAAATATTCTACTTTTTATTGACGATGCAACATCGATGCAACACGATGCAACATCTACCTAAAGATGCATCCCAAAAACCAAACAATTCAACTCCTCCATACGTTTCAGACGTACGACTGGAGATAGAATTTAATTTTGTTAATTATGAAAATAGTTATTTAACGTTCAAAAACAGTTAAAAATTGTGTGTGCTCTCTGGGAAACACTATGGGACAAGTGCAATCTGTACTTGTTTTCTTGAATCTCTCGAATCCCTACCTAGCTCTTATTCTATATTATATTTAATTATGAATATAGGTAGAAACGAGAGATTTTTGTAAGAATCGATAAGGAAATGTTAAATGTTAACTTTCATGAGATAAAGCTATGCTTTGAATATCTTCAATTTACAAGGATTTTATTCACACATTTCTGTAATAGCAAGCCGTTATTTAATCATTTCGAATTGTAATTGTTATTCCACTTAGTACATTTATTTTAAATATCGGCATTATTTTAATATGTAGATTCCAAGTGCAAATGCTTCGTTGTACTAACGAAAAACTTACGCGACCCAGAGCCACAGATAGCATCAACAATTCTAAGCTGATTACACAATAAAGAATGGATGGAAAGGATGATAGGTTTCCGGAGGCATGAATGTGAGGAGTCTGCATTTCACTATTGTCTGAATGATTCATAGATTTTCTTGTGTGAAGCATCGTACTGTTCTCGAGAGCACACTTGGTACTCTACATTATAGTCAGTTTTTAATATCCAATTTCCCTCACCTGTATATCGAAAAGATTGCAGCAATTTGTGATTTCAATTATTATAGATAGATAAATAGATAGGGTTTATTCTACAATTGGGCTGATGTTGCCCGGTGGCAGAATACAGAAACACAAAAGTACATTAAAATTACAAAACACAATTAACTATAAAAACAATATATAAAAAATCAATATAAAAAACAAACGAATTATCTTCTTCATTACCTAGAATATGCAACTGCATTTACATGCCTATACATATACAACAAGTGAAACTACATATATACTAACATTTAAGTAAATAAACTTACTTACATATCACACCAACATTCATACATACAAACATACACGCTTACATACATTTCATACAAAGACAAAGGAACACTCGCATACACACCATCCTACAAGTATTCACTCACAATCATATTCAGACAAATATGGATAATCACTTTTACCTACAACATAATAATATACAATACTTATAATAATTTTTACATTTCTAACACGTAAAAACACTGGGCGAAACTTATGGGCGATTTTTTGATACTGAGGTATTTCCAAGTATTGTACGGTACAGACAGGTGAACCCAGGCTTTCTCTTGGGAATGGAACTACAGTGTAGTGTCAAGCGGACGTGATGTTTTCTTATAAACAGTTATTTAATTATGCTAGATATAACATATTTTATTTGCTGACTTATAGTTCATATTTATAATGTTAATAACTTGATATGTTGAATGCATTTCATTAGTATAGCTAGTTTTATTTATCTAGCTATTTTTTAAAGTTCATTATTGGCTTCTGGGGGGGACCAAAGGCCCCCCCATGAGCTGCCACCCATGGGTTCGCCACAGATGGGTACTTTTCTTTCGTTTGGTAAATTATTCATCCGCTTTTTCACTTTACGAATTGATTTTATTCTCTTAGAAGAGATTTTGATACGAAAGAAGTCGGTTATCACGAATGCAGATTCAAGTTCGCTCAAGATGCGTCTCTCCAGAGAGCGCCACCGAAAAGCGATGAGTCTCGACTCTGTCCTTTGACTCTACAGACCGCTACAGGCCTTGGCCGACTAGCGGTAGCCCAACCTCTCGTCTATGGGATAAGGGGTTCGTGTGGTTAGCACTAAGACACACCTTCACCGTATATATTGGTCTTAACCTTAGAGTTGGCTTTCTCATCGTCACACAGCAATAGATACTGGGACATTTGTAAGGAAAGCGCACATTTATAATTTTCCACGGCCGGGTATCGAACACGGGACAAGGAAAGCGAGCACGATAACCAACCAGCCACCCGAGAGGCAAGTCTCTACCCGATCATCGTAAATTCAGTTTGACGCCGAGAACGATTTAAAGGAGGCAGATGCAACTTCGCATGGTCTTTAGGCTAAATTCACGTATCACATAGAAGGTTGCTGTTGAAAAAAGTATTATCTATATATTTCATTGAGGAGCAATAAAAGAATTCAAGTCATGCTACATGCCAAACTTCTGTAACTAGGTGTCAAGATTTTTAAACTTCTCTATACCTTCTCAAATGTCTAAAACTCTATTCATCAATGATTTTCGTGTAGAGATTAGATATTTTTGAAAGTGCACATTGTTGGTAGCCGTAAAACGTTTAAAGCGTTTCCCAAATGTTATTTTACAATTTGTATTAATTTATAAAATCTTCTGCAAATAATTATTTGTATTGAATTGTATTGAAGATCGATTTTTTCTACCATTAGTTTCCTTCTTAATGTAATGAGTACGAATATTTTATTACATTAGTTTCATTTCAATTATTTCACATTCATTTTCTCAATGTATGTTAATGTTAATAATAGTGGATATTTTGTATCTATTGGAAGAAAGCTCAGAATTCTCGTGCTATAAAAATATGAATATTTAAAAACAATTTTGTAAAATCTACTGAGGTGAATTCTTCATAGTCATAGAGAATGTTTTGTATGAACATCCAAAAGTGAAATGTCGACAACTCTATAAATTGTGTTTTAAACACTTTTCCTGTGTGTGAATAATACGGAGTTGCTTGCAATATTCAAGATATTTTTTCAATATAATACTAGAAGAACGCAGAGCAGACTGTCACAAAATATTCTTAGATAATATCCGCAAATTGTCAACAGATGTTTATTATAATGTTACAATTACACCAACATGACAGCCCAGCAGAAAGTTGTATGGGAAACGTTTACCAGCTCATCTCTAATTTGAAACTGCAAGAAAAAGATTATGGCCAATTACATATTAATTGTTATTAATTGGGAGCAGATTTTGATGATCTTAAATATCCCCAGAAATGATTAATAAAACGCTCTTAAAATGTATTAATAATGTCCTAAAAGCAAAGAAAAATGACATAAAAAATGTTATCAAAACCAGTTCGGATGAACACCTCAAGCTGTTGAATACGTTACTGATGTAATGGAGGCTGCTTCTATTCATTCAATTGAACTCAGCTTGTAGACTTTTGGTTTGGACTGTTCTTTACCAGAAATTGTGTGACTTTAGTTATATCGAAATCGGCTGAACCGTCATGACGCTGACAGGCGTCACAGGAACCTTAGATTACACACTCACAGTGGCTGACATTACAACTTCTGAGCCAAGAAATCGAATAGGCTGGCAGGTGTAGTTACTCAGGAATTCTGTGGAGAACATTTGTTGCATCTCGTAAATATTATTTGAAGCAAGTACCATTAAAATATTAAAATCAATGAAGTCAATGAAAAATGCATTAAAAATGGCAGAAAATGAAAAAAATTATGGATTATGAAAAAATACATTAAAATGATTTATTATTGAAAATCGATGAAAAATGCAAAAAACGTATAAAAATGTCATTTCCTTTCGTCATTACATAAAATGAATTTCTATTCTGAACGGCATTTTTCCAAAGTGAAAAGAATAAAAAATGGCATTTGATTAAAGTCCTAGGCGTAGGTATTAACGGTGATTGAAGTGATGTACCCAGCGTCTTTGGGCCGCGTCCGCGAGCGGGAGGTCCGCTGGGCGGGTCAAGTCCCGCTGCAATTAGTGGCAGGCTCCGGTCGGCCGCATCTCTGTCGAAGCCACGTGTGCACGTGCAGCGGCCACCTGCGGGCGCATATGGGGGCGAGGGCGCCGCCCGCCGCCCCCACGGCCCCCACGGGCCGCGCTCCGCCCGGCGCGCGGGCGACCGGCTGCGGCCGACGCGAGAGCGAGACGGAGCGCGCGGCCGCGCGGCCCGACAGAGACGGGAGACTCCAACGAGCGAACAAGGGAGGAGCCGCCGCCGCGGCTGAGGCTGCGGCTGCGGCCGAGGCGGCGACGTTGGAATGTGGAGCGGCGCCGCGGAGTCTGCAGCCCACCTGTGCGCCGGCGCGCCGCCGCCCGCCCGCGCCCCGCCCGGCCCCCGCGCCGCCCCGCGCCGCCCCGCCGCCGCCGACACCTACCTGCCTGCTACCTGCTGGCGCCGCGCGGCCCGTGGGAACTGACCCGGCCGGGCGGGCGGCGTCGCGTCGCTCGTCGGGCGCTGCACCGCCCGCGCCATCACCTTGACATTTCTTACGGCGGTGGCGGTGGTGGCGGCGGCGGCGGCTGCGCGGCGCAGCCGTCGACGCGCTCCTTGTCGGATTGGGACCCGCCACCGCCCCGGCGCCCGCGTCTGCTCTCATCGTTCACCAAGAGTTGTGATTTGATTGCGGCCTCTCTTATGTTCACCTTCTCGCTCATCTCCTGTTTTTCATCATCACCCCTTGATTCGTAATTCCTCAGTCTCACGTAATCCACATCCATCGCTTTCCGGTTCAACTTCACAAATCTTTCTCACTGTCTCAGTTTTTTTGCATTTTCTTTTGCAGAAATACGCTCTCTTTCTCCGTATTCTTCGTGTTTCCCAGCCTCGTATACTGTCATTCTCTTTCCATTCGATGTTTCATTATCCAACTCCACATCTAGAATGCTTTTCTTCTCCACCGTCGCACATTTCTACATGTCCTCCTCCTTCCGTTTCCCTTCATTTTCCTCTTCCACGGCTGGTCTTTCCTCCTTCCTTATTAGGAACGTGCGCTCTCTTTACTTCTTTCATCCTTCCCCCCCCCCCTTTATCCCCATCTCTGGTTCTGGCTCTCCTTCCCTCCTCAGCAAACAAACCACATGGTTCTCTATCTCTCTTCTGTAACGCCTGGTCGTTCTCGCTGCTTCCTTCTGTGCCCGGGCTGCGCCGCGCGGTGCCATGGCGTCGGTGTCGCTGGCGCCGCGCCGTCGGGGGTCCATTGTTCGACGGCCGAGAGCGACGTTGGCGGCGGCGGCAACACCGACGAGCCAACGCCCTTCACCCTTTATTTATTTGTTGTCAAAAAACAGTTAAAACCTGTGTGTGGCCTGTGATGTGAAGAAGTGCAATCTCAACACGCTTTCTTGAGCTCTGGGATCTCTATCTTAAATTATATTCTAGGCGCATCCATAACTAAGTTCCCTTGGTCGTCCACAAAAAGAAAACAAAATTTCATAGGGAAACTAGTGCTGCTACAGAATGGCACAGACTTTCCCATTTTAGTTTTCTATTACTTTGGGTCTGGGCTAGCTATTCGGAATTGCCACATACTCGTGCCAGATGCAATCTATCGCCGCCCAAAGTACATTCTTAATTTTTCGGTCTCCTGATGGTAGAACAGATTTATTAATTTTAGATTATTAAACAACAGTAAAACGTTGTCCTAAATGACAATTTTCATTTTAAAAAATTTGGAGCCATATTTAAGAAAATGACGTTTAAGCGCTTCCAAAAATGCGAAATTTGAAGCTCTTTCAAAGAAAATTTTTGAGTCTTTGAAACACTTCATAAAAAGTTATTTAAAGCACTTACACTCACAAATACGATAGTGTTCACAAATTGCTGGTAATATGCATATTAAAGGTGTTAGATATCTTTCAAAATTACATTTGTGTAAGTATTACAAAACCAAAAAGATTGAACTTTACGTCGTAATAAAGGGTGTAATTAGCACTATCCGATCGAAAAGGTTGAATTTCTTCAATTTGAAGCCATTTTTTGCGAGAATAGCGTTTGACGCGTTTCTGAAATTGCAGAATTTATGAGTTCGTTTTCACAGAAAACGGTTGAGTTTTCGAGAAACTTTGTATGACATTATTTAAAACACATGTACTCATAAATATAATAATGTGAACAAATCGCCACTAATGTAAATATTACCGACGTAAGAGACAATTAAAAAAATACATTTTTGTAATTTTTGAAAAAAAAACAAAAGAATAGAGCCTCACCAAAGTTTAAAGAAAAAAAATTGGGTCCGTTTTTTGAGAAAATCTTGTTATGTGCAATTTTTAAAATTGCAAATATTTCGCGCAATATTGCAAAAAATCTGATAGAGTTGGGAACCTTCTGACCATTGCACGAATTCCGCCGAAAACGGCTAACTACCAACTGACACGACGGAATTGGCGCGAAATAATACCTTTTCGTCCAAAGCAGGTATCATAATGGGAGGGGAAACGGAGAGAAATGTAAAGTTGTAACGTACATTTACAGTAAATTAAGTTTTTCTCGATGTCGTTCTTTAAATCTGTATGTACTATTTTTCATTACACAAAAGCCAGGTTCGCAGCACTGTTATCATTATCGTTTGCAGAACAATAACCATGATGTCCCTGACGAGTTATTAAACTATTAAGTGTTTTTTTTTTGGTGAGAAGTTCGCCTGCAGGATATTTGAGTGGCTAGGTAACTGTTTTGTGAATTAGCTCCGAAAAGCATTGAGCCCAAGAACACTACTCTTCATTTCCCAAAGCTTTATATTTTTTATTTTCGTTACTTTTTAAAAATAAAATTGAAAATGTTCAATATATATGGAATATTAATTATTGTTTACTTGAGAAATAAAATGTTATTCACTGTAAAGTAATGAAAAGTGCCTAGATATGGAAGAGCCTTTAATATGACTTGTTTCTAGAGAGATTACTGAGTTTCGTGTATTCTTTTGTAATGCATGTGAATTCTCAGTTTCTTGCTAATACTTTCTTCAATTAACTATTTCTGATGATATTAAAACATTTACTACGTGAGTGTGGGCTTAGTTGATATTATTAGTTCCTTAAGATATCAACTTGTATACTTATAAATGCTAATGTATTAATTTCTGGACTTTTGAAACCGACCAACATTTTATAATTTAGACTTACTAACACTATGACCGCTGCACTTCTTTAATAAACGCAATATGTCACGACGATGACACAAATATAAAATTGCCGTTAGAATGTCCACACTCGTGAAACACAGCTGGCGCATAGAGGAAAATTCCTTCGCTTCTTGGAACGTGGGTCATCACCCCGTCTATCGCCTCCTGTCACTTCTCAATAGTTCGCGTAAATAACAATTGATTGCTTTGAAATGTGATACCTTTTCCCGAGGCTTCAATGTTGCTCCGCAGCAGTGAGCAAAACCCCCTCATTTCGCTAGCTCAGAGATACCTCTTTTATGACTCGCCGGCAAGTTAAAAGGTTGTTGCGAAATGGATCCCTTAGCTAGTCTGTTGTACCAGATGTCAGTTTGGGACGTGAAATATGCATTTACAGCTCCTCAGGTTTTCCCTTTTATAGTGAAGCATTCCTCTTAACTTCCACGCACCTGTTTGACTGTGTCTCCCGCTGCTGTGGCGACGCCGCGCCGTGCCGTGCCATTTTCCGTCCCTTGGTGCCCGATGGGGCGGAACGTCAGGGGCAACCCCTAGGGTTGGCTCAGGAAAAGAGGGTGGCGTCTGCGGCGGGGGATGGGACAGGGGAAGTTGACCGAACAGCACTGGGACGCCAATTTGTACTGGGACGAGATTCTTATGAAACGTATTTATGATAAATATATGCTAGTTGGACCCGTGTGAAGATACCCTAGTTCGAAAATCATTGGCCGGCTGGAGTGGTTCATGGTGTCAGCTGATGTCACTGCAGTGCCTCTGACCGGGAGGTCCTAGAGTTCAAGTCCCGGTGGTGGTTGGATTTTCGGCACTAGCTACATACTCGCTAGGTCAAATTCAGGTGTCATATATAGGAGAATTCTAGCGGACGGCTCCTTTGATCGGTAGTTTTCCATGGTATCTCCGATCAACAACAGGCAAATGCCGAAGCAGTACCGTAGCAAACGGGCCGCAGATCGTGCGCGATCTTTCTATCCTCTTCTTTGTTCATTTCTCACCCTCTTTTCTTACTTACTCACTAACTCACACACACACACACACACACACACACACACACACACACACACACACACACACACACACACACACTGGTACTGATAATACATTGGGAAAAAGTTTTCAGAACAACTGTTTCGGGAGCGTTCAGATTTGATTCTGCAACACCGTATTCTGGGGTAGGTAATGGCTATAGCCCTAAAAAACGTCCCTCAAAAGAAGTTGTGACCACACATGTTTTTATATTCAATTTTAATCTTAATAGTTTTTCTACGTACTACGCCGGAGGATGAAAGAACCAGGCAACTGTTTGTATTAAGTTAATAATTTCATTTACAACACGCAATATACACATTTTTTTAACAAATGGAATTTTTTAAGAGAGTGTAAGTAAGACCTTTTACTTACACTCCCATGCACTACCACACTTGTCGGGAGACCAATCGGGAACTTGGAGCTTGTCCCGACTCCGCATGTAGTACCTGGTTAGGGAAAAGGGGCGTAGATCGGCGCCGGATCTCTCCATCCAACGGGGAAGATCACTGCCATTTCCCGCGATGAAATATGCGCTACACTTACGGGACTAATAATCTTAGCAATTGAACCGCCCGGTAATGTAACAGTCAATCCCTAGAACTCACAATACATCTTATCGTGTGATACATCTTGTAGGAAAGGTAGTGAGTGTAGTACCGTTCTCGTTCGGCGAGACCAAAACCTCACCGATGCGACGTCTACTAAGATTAGAAGAACCAGTACTTCTCATTATTATTGCTAGATAATAAAAGGTCATCTATACTTCGTTCCAAAACACTGTGCATCATTATTAAATGATATCAACATAATGAATTTTGAAGGTTTTTTCGTACAAGAAACATGAACCGCTATCGTTCGGCCTGACCAAAAACCTCACCGATGCGACGTGCGTGCCATGTTGAAGTATAGTCGATTGTTGTGGAGAGCGTCAGGGCCGCAGGGGCGGAGAGGGGCGGGGCGAGGGCAGGCGCCCGGGCGGCGGCGGCGCGGCGCCCTCGGCCCAAAGCGGCTAATTCAGGCGCGTCTGCGCGGGGGCGGGGGCGCGGGCGGGGGCGGGAGGCCGCCTACCTGTGCGGCCGCCCTCATCAGCGGCCCATCCCGGGCTAAAGGGCGGGCGTGGCCGACAGGTGCTTCCACTTTGTGCACTACCGGGGAATTTACGAGCGCCCGACGACGGGGGCGGGGCCCGGACGCCATGACACCCATTGTGGCGCTGCGGGGGGTGGCGCCACCGCGGCGGCGGCGGCGGCCGGCTGGGAGAAGCCACCTGCAAAGGTGCGAGAAGGGGGGGGATAGATGGTGACGGTGATGGCGGGGGTGGGCGGCATGTCGAGGTAACGGCGATGGAGACGGGAGTGGGGTGGCAGTGAAGGAGCGCGGTGTAAGTTGGAGTTGAGAGTGCGGATGTAAAGTGTTTGGAAGCGTGGTAGTACCATAATAAGAGGAAATGTCTTTGGTGTAAGTCATAAAAAGAAATCTATTATGTCACCAATATTTCATATATAATTAAGCCTTTTTCCGGGCAATTCAATTGCAACGCTCACGTTTGTATACGTCGTTGTCTGGAGGAGAATTCTTACAGCAACTGTCGCTCTGTTCGGTAGTTTTCCGCAGTTTCTCCGATCAACACCAGGCGAATGCCGGAGCAGTCTCTAACAAACGGGCAACGGACAGAGCGCGATCTTTCCTTCCTCGTCGTCCTATCCTCACCTCTTGCACGCACACACACACACACACACACAAACACAAACGTGCACTTCACTACCACACATGCCGGGAGACCGTTCGGAGGCTTAGAGCTTGACCTGGCTGGGGCGGTGCTCCGCTGGTGGGGGATACCAGGTTGGGGAAAACCTCGCTTGTGGCTCTCGCCATCCCGCGGGGGAAGATCACCGCCATCTCCCTATAAAAAAAGCATGTATTGCACTTACGGGTCTAATGTATTCAGTGGTTGACGCGCCCGCAATCACTAACAATCTATCAGGGGCGTTTATTGTACTATCGCAATAAGGAAATAGACAAGTGAATCCTTTTGGGTAGGTTCCAAGCGAACGAGTTCGGCGCATCCGCGTTCGTTCGTGGCCTGGAGGACGGGGTGTAGCGGCGAGGGTGGGGGCGGGGGCGGGGGCGGGGGCGCAGGCGCAGGAGCGACCGTCGTGTCGTCGCGCCCCGGGGCGCCAGGTGACCCTGTCAACGGTCGCGCCTCCCCCCCCCCGGCGTCTCCACGGATTCGTCTCGCTCGCGGAGTGTTTATTCTGGGGGACAAACGCGTCGGGGCAGCCAGCAGTAACAAACACTGAGCCCACAATTGAACGCGCTCTGAAAGGAATTCCGTTGTCAAGTAATGCTGCATCTGCTGTTTCTCATCTTCGATTTTCTTTTACTTTACTTTGCTTTTCTCAAGTCGTTTTGGTGATATTTCTCAGTAGCGAGATAGGGAGTATGATTGTAGAATGTGGAAAAATACATAATTTTATTTTTAAATCGATTTTTAATGGTTTAATGCAAAATTTTGTATTATTCGCATTTACCCAATTACAATCGTAATCCACCTGTTAATTTTTACACCATTTCGTAATCGATTTGATAATTAGTTTTTCTTGACTAGAATCTTACAGCCACTCTTACAACTAAATATCGTCCATGATAATTTTTTTCAATCATGCACTCCTGTGCGTAAAATAGGTTGTATTAGAACGTTTGTAATCAACTAATGTCCTATGCTAACCGTCGCGATGTGAACTATCTCTTTATCTTTCCAACAAACTTCCAATTTCCAACAAGTGTTTTCTTTAGCCTTTTCTCTATCCTTCCAGATTTATCTATAGAATAGTTTTAGCTTCTTCTCTATTCTTCAAAATGTTTCTGCAAGATATATCGTCAGCCATTTGCCTATATTTCGAAAATTTCCTTCAACGGATTGTAAGCTGTTTCTCAATTTTCCAAACTTTTCTATAATTTAGTTCTTTAGCTATTTCTGTCCTTCGAAACCTACCTTCAGTGTAGTGCTGTACATGTTCCTCTATCTTTCGAGACTTTCCATCAAGAGAGATTTTAAGCTACATCTCGGCCCTTCCAAACTTTCCTACATATACATACGAATAGTGATTTAGCTCTTTCCTTGTCCTTTCAAATGTGTGTAGAATATATAGGAGACTTCTAGCGGCCTGCTGCTCTGATCGGTCGTTTTCTGTGATTTCTCCGATCAACACCAGGCGAATGACGGAGCAGTGTCCTTACAAACGGGCTAGGGCCCGCGCGCGATCTTTCCTTCCTCTTCCTGGTTCTATCCTCACCTCTTACACACACACACACACACACACACACTAATATGCACTACACTATCACACATGCCGGGAGGTTGGTCGGGAACTTAGAGTTTGTCCCAGGTGGGGCGGTGTCCCGCTTTTGAGAGATACCTAGTTGGGAAAACCCCCGCACGTAGGTTGGCGCGCGATCTCGCCATGCAACGGAGGAAGATCATCGCCACCTCCTGAGGACAAAACCTGCACTTTACTTAAGCGACTAATGACCTCAGTAGTTGACGCGCCCGGAATCACTAACAATCAATCTGTCCATCCAACCCTGCAACGAGAGAGTTCTTGAGCTGTGTGGTAAGCACCTCGTGCTAGCGACCGCCCGCCGTCCGCCGTGAGCGACCGCCTCGGCGTCGATGGACCACCCGGCGGCGCTCGCGTCTCCGCTGGGCGCGCGTTACGGAGGCGGGGCGGGCGCGCACGTGGCGTGGGGCGCGTTCGCTTTCCCCGGGGGCCATCGCGCCGGGCAGCACATCGGCCACTTGGCGTGACGCACGCGGGCTTTCTCCCCCGGAGCGCTCCGGCGCGAGGCGCGATTTCGTCACCGATCGTGGGAATTGGAGAAAATATTGCGCAAGAGGGAATGTTACGTTCATAGAATTTCTAAGTATTTCAGGTTTAATATTTTTAACATTTATAGATATTATTCTATGCCTCGTGGACCGATTTCGGGTGGCCGAGATCTCTAAGATCGTGGCGATCTTGAACCGAAGGTTAATAGAGAAAGGTTGCATTTTGTTGTTCATGTAATGGATGCATTTAGGACGTCTAATGAAGTATTTATTTTACTTCGTGACGAAGAACAATTGGAAATTATGAGACTTCATTGTGAAATTTTTATTAGGATTAAAATACAATATCTACTGATACCAAAATTATTTAAATTTATGTGTATGTTCATATTTTAATCACTTATACTTATGATGCGTAAAAATAATTAAAAAGCATCAATATCAACTCTCAAGAACAATTACTTCAAAATAAACTGAGCGAAACAATACTTCCAACGAGAGAATGACAAAGTATGTTACTTATAACATGAACAAACAAGTACTTATCATATGGTTACCCTTGCAAGGTCGCGATCCGAGAGGTCCTAGGGTTCGAGTCCTGCCGATGGCGAATTTTCGACAGTTCATAGCTAGTTCAGCCATTGTGGAGAATTCCAGAGTCCGGCTGCACTGAAAGGTAGTTTTCCGTCGTTTCACCGATCAATACCAGGCGAATGCAAAAGAAGTACCTTCTAAAACGGGCCAAGAACTGTGCGTAAACTGTCCTTTCTCATCCTTGTACCCTTCTCACCGCTTACACATGCATTTTTGTGCATTACCTGACATGCATGTCGAGAGATCAGAACTTGTTTCGGCTGGAAGATGACACGCTAAGGGAAGGGAAAACGCCGCAAAATCTCGTATAGTTCGGGGCCAAATCTCACTTCCAGTGCGGGGGGGGGGGGACTCCGTCTTCTTCAAAATATAATTTGCTACACTCACGGAAGTGTTGACCATAGTTGTGAACTCCTCTCTAAACACTTTATCATTACTCACTCATTCACTCATCGTACCTTACAAGCTGAATATTAATTCATGTGGTATTGTATGGAAAAGTCAAGTATGTGTGGTCGATAATCGATCTTCTTGTGTCGATTCGTAGTACCCGGATCTCATAGGCTTCTCAGTTAATGGACTGCTTGAATTCATCCATTATTTTGTTTTTTCAACATTCTCATTCCATTCCTGTAGCAAACACAGAATACTTTAATTGACTTCGCTTGTTTCTTTCATCTGAATACACATTCACGCTCTTATGTTTTCTGTTTTCAATTTGTGTTGGCAAATTCGGTTTGATTTTTTTTACACATTTACCAAGTACTCTAAAGCTCTCAAGTTTGATTTTGACAAAAGTAAATCATTGAGTGTTAAGAATTCTTAGGTGTTGGACTTTCTAGAACAAAGTCCAAAGAATTCCATACTCAGGTATTTCTGGGATGGGCTGAATCAATAGTGGCTTTTAGCTTTAACCGTGAATATGCCAAAGTACTATCAAATACAGAAAGTGCCGCACTGTTTGTTTAAGACACCTGCTGCAAAGAGAAGGTGAGTGTGGTATGTATGCGAGTCTAGTGTAGAAGAGGGATGGGGAAAGGCATGTCTTGTACAATTCAGTGGGAAATATAGTTACTCAAATTATCGTTCATGTTGTTCCCGCAGGAAGTATTATTCCTTCATGAAGGACGTGATGAGGGATAACAGCACAAATATATATCTGATATACCCTTGAAAATATATTTTATTTCATCGGAGCAAATATTTTGTTAACGATTCTTGCCCAAAATACGCTAATTTCTTTCTGCATTTAGAATTAAACTTGTTTATAACTTCGCTTCGGATAGGGATCCCAAAATTAAGAGAACTTGCATAGAATACACGTCTACCCGTAGCTCGTCACACAAGTTTTTAACAGTTTATGACGTAAAATAAATGAAAATAAAGAATAAATAGTTTACTCCATGCAAAGGCGTTTTTGTTGCGTTGGCGTTTCCACACGACAACACTTTTTTTCAAATTTTCAATAAAACATTGAAACGACAATTCTGGAATATCACTGCTTTACTTCACATGGAATTAGATAAGAGGATCATTTTGGGAGCGCGCACACGTTTGTGAATGATGTGCTAATCGCACCTTGTGGATATAAAATTTTGCTCTCTAAGATTTGCTGCAAAAGCGTGTGGTAAACTTTATAATTTTGTATTATTTAATTCTGTACACATTACTGTACTACTTTAATACTGTCTTTATATTGGTATTTCATAATGAATACCCAAAACTTGCCGTGATGTGACTTGCATTTTTCGGCGAACCCATGAGAAATTTTAAGATATTTTTTGTTTGCTGCTGTACAGTAAACGTAACTTCCAGTCGTAATGCGCTGGGTATTCGTAAGTTAATAATTGAATAAAAATTATTATTATTATTTTTATTATTATTATTAAATGGGTTACGTCAGAGCAGCAAATAGGATTTTTTAGAGTAGGGTTTTAAGTGTAGGGTTTTGACTTGAAGTTTCTAAGAAAAAAATTGCTTTTAAGCTTAATTTAACATGGATTTTCATTTGTTGATTTATTTTTAGTTATAGTATAGTATTGTTAGTGAGATATCGAAAGACTTACACTCGTCACTTTAGAAAACCAAATGTGTGTATGTATGTGTATGTGACAACGGCTTGAGGGGAGGGCTTAAACCCCATGAGCCTCCGTTCTTGGACCTGTCACTAGGACAAGTAACTTCCAATCGATTTTCGGAACATCGATTGTTTGATATTCCATGTTGATGTTTGATCTTGTTTAATATCATTTAAAGGCTTTTTACCCAATTGAATATCAAATATCGTATCGAATCTAATTCAATTGCAGTACGTCCGTGTCGCATAGACCTAGTGTAATCACAGCGTGTGTGTATGTGTGTGGGCATGCCTGCGTGTGTGCATGTGTGTGTGTGTGTGTGTGTGTGTTGTGGGGGGTGGAAGGGGCAGAAGTGCGAGGCAAACAGCGCCGAACAGTGTTACGCAAGTAGGAGCTGGCGGCGGAGGAGGAGGATGAGGAGGCCCATTGAGAGAGAGAGAGAGAGAGAGAGAGCCCTGGAAGCTAATGAATAAAGGCCGCGTGGCTAATGGGCACGGGATGCGCAGGTGCGCTTTCCCCCCCTCCACCCCCGTTCCCCGCGGAATCCTCTCACGTTCCCTCGCAAACTCTCGCGACGCGGGGCCACACACTCACAGAGGCACATGCGACTTTACGTGCAATTGGGCGAAAGGTTGATTACAAAGAAATAAACGACCTTTCGCCTATCTTTAATGTACCAAAATGTACGCAGGTGTATGTTTGTTCTACGATAACGTTTGAACTATTAAAAGTGATTGCTCTAAAATTTTGCTCGGACGGTTTTGAGAATCCAACAAAATAGATTCGAGGATTCTCGTGGATTCCCGAAAATGTTGCCCCAAACGTAGTTGTCTCCCCGATTTGCGTTGCTGGAAACTCGCAGGGCGTGACGTTGCCGGCAGGGTGGTTCAGGATGGAACATAAATAAAATGGCAGAGCAATGCCCGCATTCTTCTATTAACAATATTAATATTTTTCGAGGTTCTTACAACTGTTGCTGTTCTTGGAATCTCTGACGTCTCTAGGAAACTTTATTTTGGTATCTCTGCGGTCCCTGTGACCGGGATGTCCTAGGTTCGAGTACCGACGGTGGCAGGATTTTCTACACTATCTTTTCAGCAAGGTCGAATTCAGCCGCTGTCTTGAGGATAATTCTAGCAGCCGGGTGCTCTGATCGGTAATTGTCCGTGGTTTCTCCGATAACTCTAGGCGAATGCCAGAGCAATACCCGAACGAAAGGGCCACGGAGCAAGTAGAGAAGGGAATGGCCAAGACAAAGTAGAGTAGGGAATGGTCGAGACCAAGTAGAGTAGGGAATGGTCGAGACCAAGTAGAGTAGGGAATGGTCGAGACCAAGTAGAGTAGGGAATGGTCGAGACCAAGTAGAGTAGGGAATGGTCGAGACCAAGTAGAGTAGGGAATGGTCGAGACCAAGTAGAGTAGGGAATGGTCGAGACCAAGTAGAGTAGGGAATGGTCGAGACCAAGTAGAGTAGGGAATGGTCGAGACCAAGTAGAGTAGGGAATGGTCGAGACCAAGTAGAGTAGGGAATGGTCGAGACCAAGTAGAGTAGGGAATGGTCGAGACCAAGTAGAGTAGGGAATGGTCGAGACCAAGTAGAGTAGGGAATGGTCGAGACCAAGTAGAGTAGGGAATGGTCGAGACCAAGTAGAGTAGGGAATGGTCGAGACCAAGTAGAGTAGGGAATGGTCGAGACCAAGTAGAGTAGGGAATGGTCGAGACCAAGTAGAGTAGGGAATGGTCGAGACCAAGTAGAGTAGGGAATGGTCGAGACCAAGTAGAGTAGGGAATGGTCGAGACCAAGTAGAGTAGGGAATGGTCGAGACCAAGTAGAGTAGGGAATGGTCGAGACCAAGTAGAGTAGGGAATGGTCGAGACCAAGTAGAGTAGGGAATGGTCGAGACCAAGTAGAGTAGGGAATGGTCGAGACCAAGTAGAGTAGGGAATGGTCGAGACCAAGTAGAGTAGGGAATGGTCGAGACCAAGTAGAGTAGGGAATGGTCGAGACCAAGTAGAGTAGGGAATGGTCGAGACCAAGTAGAGTAGGGAATGGTCGAGACCAAGTAGAGTAGGGAATGGTCGAGACCAAGTAGAGTAGGGAATGGTCGAGACCAAGTAGAGTAGGGAATGGTCGAGACCAAGTAGAGTAGGGAATGGTCGAGACCAAGTAGAGTAGGGAATGGTCGAGACCAAGTAGAGTAGGGAATGGTCGAGACCAAGTAGAGTAGGGAATGGTCGAGACCAAGTAGAGTAGGGAATGGTCGAGACCAAGTAGAGTAGGGAATGGTCGAGACCAAGTAGAGTAGGGAATGGTCGAGACCAAGTAGAGTAGGGAATGGTCGAAACCAAGTAGAGTAGGGAATGGTCGAAACCAAGTGGAGTAGGGAATGGTCGATACCAAGTGGAGTAGGGAATGGTCGATACCAAGTAGAGTAGGGAATGGTCGATACCAAGTAGAGTAGGGAATGGTCGATACCAAGTAGAGTAGGGAATGGTCGATACCAAGTAGAGTAGGGAATGGTCGATACCAAGTAAAGTAGGAAATAGTCAAGACCAAGTAGAATACGGAATGGTCAAGACAGAGTAGGAATTGGATAGGAGAGAGAGTGTAGAGGCAGTGGACAAGATTGTAGAGTAGGAAACAGCTAGCACGGGCAGGGCAAGGCAGGGGAGAGGCCGAGACGGCGTGGAGTGGAGTGGAAGGGCGGGTCAGGGCGGGCGCGGGCGGGCCTTCTCCTAACGAGGCGCTGCCACTTTGCCCGTGGGAAAGGGCGCCGCGCGGGGGGGGGGCGTGCCCCTCAAGGGGAAGGGGCCACGCGTGATTTAAGAAGCCGCCGTGGCGTGCCACACGAGATGGGCGAGATGGAATGGCAGCAGCGCCGAGTAGCCGCAGGCTCCTGTAATAGAGCACGGTCACAAGCAGCAGTGTGAAAAGCAAAGGAACGGCCGTTGGTATGAAGTGAATGGTATGAAGTTGGTATAAAGTATGAAGTGAATGACCATTCACTTCATATCAAAATGTCCGTTTCTTCCTCTAAAGAAACGGAAATATTTGATTGTAGGTTTCTTTGGATTTTTTTCTATCTGAGAGTTTTGTACTTAGTTTTCAAACTTAAACTTAACCTGCATATTCATTACGTCACACTATCATTGATTATCAGGTGTAAATTGATAAAATACCCGCTACTTCTTGATCGACTCTTTCACGTGTTACCATTTGATTGATCATTCACGTACGAATTTTTCTGCGAATGTCAGTTTGAGCTTTATGGTGATGCCTTTATTATGACTTTAAGTGTTGTAATTGAGCTTCATTCCTGTGTTCGTTATTGCGTAGTTGCACACTTTCTCCCTGGTTGGTCTACAGAAAACTTGGGAATTCATTCTCCTAAAAGATAGACAAGTCTATCCGTTTCGCTACGTTTCCGGAGAGGAAGTTAGTGGGTTATAAGTTTCCAATTTGGTATTATATTTTTTTGAAAACCGGTCCATTGAGCATTTTACGAAGACCGAACAATGTGTCAAATATTTTCTTGTTTGAGTTGATGAAATTTCTCGGTGATTCTTTTTCAATAGCTTCTGTAGTCATAATAAAAAATACACTGATAACTTTTCTTGACCATTTACAAAATTTATTTTATCTTTCATCTGTGATTGGGCATTAACAATACATGTAACAAATAATGCCAATTCGTAGTTATAATGAAACGGGGGTTGGTGTGTATCGGCCCCACGTTGGGTTGCCATTTGAAACGGGTTGCGTTTCTCAAATTAATTATTAAAAAACTATTGAAACGTATCAATCCAAGATATGTCTCTTTTATTGACACGTTGGGCTTCTATCATGGGTTCGAATATGCAAGGGGCACAATTCGGCTTATCTCATCGTTCAACCACAATCTGCCCTCTGTAGACTCGCTTCCATACGGAAAACGACAAAACCTGAAAGTGTTTTTTAATGATGATGTGCCAGATTGCGCAATAATAACCAAGTTTGTTTATTGTACTTTCTTTAGCACTAGAACAGTTTAAATTTATTATAATTAAAGATTTCTTTTGATTCGGAACAACATTCATTGAAAATTTTTAACTTTGGTCATAACCATGAGAAATAAAATAATTGTTCCTACGAACGTTAACCTGAGCTCTCTTTCCGTTGTATCGTTGGATGCTCCGCTCAGACACCGCGTGTCTCCACACTATCACCTTCGACCCACCGGTTACCAGCTCCAGTCTTGATGCCTTCCATCTTCCGGCACGCCACGAAGTCACTCCCATTCATATACTGTACTCGCCTCCCATATCACCATCAGCACTTGTTCGGCAAAATAATTACAAGTTCATTGAGCCTGGTGCTTCACCTTCGTCACTGGTGAAAACTAATTAAAGTTGACAATTTTCTTAAAAGTTCCTCCCTATCGATAAGAAAATACTCCAAGACAATGCACGGTTTCTCCAAAGTCCCGAACTGTATCTCCGGAATTTTTACAAGACTCTACTTTCGATCACACAAAAATCTACTAAGTCTAAACTCGGATATGCACCCCCTAGTTCAGAAATGATCCTCTCGCTATGAAATCTGAGCTCCAACTATTTTTTTCGTTCTTCAATCCAGGAAAACTCGTATTCATTGTTATACAAAATTCTGTTTTACATTCCCTACCAAGGAATTCTTATTAGGTATTCACTCCTCTAACCAAGGTGCACTCTTGGGCAAAATTTCCACTCTTACACACGCATCTTTCGACTGATTCTACACCACATCCACGGGCCCATGAAATTGTTTACCTTTGTTACTAAGGTGCCCGTTTTCCAAATGTGACATGTTAAAAATTGGTGTTCTCCCTAGCAACCTGTTACTAAGGTGCCTAATTCTAATTTAAATTAGCATTAAAGCCTTAAATTACTCAATATCGAATGCCCTCCCGCATTTGGTATATCACAATAAGCTCAGCTAAACGTTAAAGTATACATCGGAATAAACATATGACGGAATGCAGTAAACTACTCCAAGAAATCTCCATTCAACAGATAATTCAGTCAGCGACTGAACTCAACCTAGAGGACGAGGAAGACCTAGAACTCAACCTAGAGGAGGAGGAAGCTGATGTCTAAAATCCTGCCACCGTCGGGGCCGGAACCTAGGACCTGGTGGCCGGAGCGACCTCTCCCGGTGCGAACACGGAAGAAGGAGCCGTCAGAGGCTGCGGTGGGGACCATTCTCCGCTGCGAGAGATGGGAGGCCATGAGATTCCTGGGCCGTGAAAAAGGAGCTCGGCGCCGGCGATGGGTGCAGGTGGCCGGCCGGCGGCGGCGGCGGCGGCGGCGGCGGAGGCGGCGGCCGCTTTTTCGGCGCCATTGTGCTCCGCGACGCTTCCGCCGCCCGCCGCCGCCAGCGCTAATAGCAGAGCGCTTTTTGCAACGCGCGCCGCGCCGCGCGGCGGAGGCGTATGCTAACGGCTGCGAACGCGGTCGCCTAAAACGGCCCATGAACGAGGAAGACCTGGCTCGCTAGCCTGGCTTATGCAGCATCGATTTTAATCTGACGTCTTCGCGTTGTTCTCGATGTGGAATGTACACGTGCAATCGTGGAGGCATATTCTAATGGCTGCGAACGCTCTCGCCTAAAGCGGGCCATAAACGAGGGAGACCCGGCTCGCAAGCCTGGCTTACGCCGCGTCACTTCTAAATCTGACGTCTTCGCGTTGCAATTGTGGGAGCGTATGCTAACGGTTGCGAACACGCTCGCCGCAAGCGGGCCATGAACGTGGAAGCCCGGCTCGCAAGCCTGACTTACGCCTCGTCGCTTGTAAATCTCTCGTCTTCGCGTTGTTCTCGGTAGTAATACTTTAACGTGCAATCGTGGAGGCGTATACTAATGGCTGCGAACGCTCTCGCCTAAAGCGGGCCATAAACGAGGGAGACCCGGCTCGCAAGCCTGGCTTACGCCGCGTCTCTTCTAAATCTGAGGTCTTCGCGTTTTTCTCGGTTAGGGAAGTTACAAGTGCAATAGCAGTTTGCAAGCCTTGCATGCGCCGGTTATAAATATTGTTGACGCTAGTGTCCATTGGGAGAATAATCCGGCGGCGATGTAGTATTTACAACCGACGCATGACAACTTTGCGAACCGGGCCTGCTAGTGTTTGGATATCTTACATTTACGCTTCTCAACTTGCCAAAAATATCTTCAAAACTATTTCAACTGTAACGCTTCAACTTCACCAACATTTCTTTTAGACGTGAGGAATTTACAAAATATCATCATAATCCAACATGGTCGTAGGGGTACTTTTCCAACAACAACAACAACAACAACAAAAGGCATGGAATGACCCTTTTTATTTCTCCACCAGACTTTTCTCAGCATCTGTTCGAAAAAACATTTATCTCAAACATGGTACGAGTTCGGAAAGTTTGCAAGAATATTTCTGGAATAAAACTTTAATACCTTTCATTTAAAACAAAAAGTCAAAAAGATCGGATCAGGGTTTACAGAGATAATGGTGCCAAAATTATGGTATTTTCCGCCAATATCTCGCTACAATCCGTGGCATTTGTTGATATCACAGCCTTTTACATAAACTAAGTTGTGATAATTAGTCAAAAGTGAAACCGCGTCCACAAGGTTTTGCCTTCTCGTGTGGCAGTGTGGCCAGCTCTACAACCCTTTACAACCCGAACCTTTTACAACCCGTGTTCGCTTGACGCAATATTCTCGCCCGACATGGACGCAAGGGACTTTCATAATTGGATAATAACCTTTCGCGGGCCACAATAAGTGGAATCGCGAGCCGCATGCAGCCCGGGGGCCGCCAGTTGGACACCCCTGCCTTAACCGCATAAGCCTCGTCAACTTCGGTGCGCACCAACCGCCGTTCGTTTCACATCGCGGTGTCATTTCCACGGAAAAATGCCCATCCGCCAGTCAGGAGAGAGGCAGAATCGAACACTTGACGCGCCGCGTCCGGCGCTGCTTTCGTCGAATCCGATAACGTCCTTAGGTTAATCGGCACGTCCGTGCGTCTGGTTTCTGCAGCGACAGGTGCATCAGGCGTGCACCTCCAGCGCTGAGAGCGACAGGCGCGGCGCCGGCGGCGGGGCGGGGCGTGCCCGCGGGCCGCGGCGGCCGAAACCAAAGCCAAGGGACGTGCCTGCGAGCCTCGAGCCCCGGAAGTCCCGCGCCGCCGTCAGCACCGCCGCCGCCGCCGCCGCCCTCACCTGCGGCTCCGCCCACCTGCTCGCGTGGAAAGTGGAGCGCGCGCTTCCTGCTATTCTTCGAGCGGCGCGCGTGTGGCGACGGCCTTTACATTTTTTGCGAAAAAATCGTCTGTAAAGCGATGAACAAAACACAATTAATCGATGTGGATTTTGATTGATTGATTAGTTACTACGGGCGCGTCAACTGCTAAACTCAGTAGTCCCGGAAGAGAAGTGTGTGTTTTATCGCGGGAGTTGGCGATAATCTTCCCCCGCTGGATGGCGAGATCCGGGTTTAGTTGTTCAAGGTGCGTCAACTGCTAAACTCATTAGTCCCGTAAGAGAAGTGTATGTTTTGTCGTGGGAAATGGCGGTGATTCCCCTCCGCTGGATGGCGAGATCCGGAGCCGACGTACTACATCGGCTTGCGGAGTTTTCGTCCAACCAGATATCTCCCATCAGCAGGGCACCGCCCCAGCCGGGACAAGCACTAAGCTCCCTACTGGTGTCCTGGTATCAGTACTATTGTAACATAACGGACGACACCACTGGCGCGCGCGGAATGGTATCGTACGATGACGAACATGTATTGTCAAATGTCGTTTTCAAGAGTACGTGGTTTTACAACTAACGCATTTTGGCAGCAAGTGGTCCGCGATGGATCCATCGTCGGGGGCCTTCGCCTCCGCTCTCGAGAACTGGTTCGCACCTCCGCCCTCCCTCCGAGAAGCCTCTCTCACTTTTAAGGGTACTAGGAAAACCCGACAGACGTTCTTCTGCCCTTCATCTCCCTCTTTCCCCTTTCTCACTGTCTCTCCCTCCCTCCCTCCATCCCACTCCCTGTTCCTGTCTGTCTCTGCCGCTCTCTGTCCCTCTCATTCACATTTAATGGCAGATTCTGCACATCTCTGAGCAGGCGAGGTAATATCGGGAAGCGTCCGACCAGCAAAAATGTCATAGATTGCGTTTCAAGAAGGTTTCATCCTGGAGATTACGGTGTGAGAAACGTTTCTTTGAGGCATTTGGCCTCAAAAGTTTAGTTTTCAAGGCCATAGAACGCATTGTTTAGGAGTTATTTAACGATATAGATTCAAAATTCTGCCAAATGTGATGCGGGTTGCATTTGACGTAACTATTTAGTTTTATTATACAGCACCATGTAGTGGAGTTACAACAGATTTAAAAGCACATAAACCTTCTCGGTGACAAAAACACATACAAGTGCCAACTTTCTTGCAGATTGGTCTCACGGTGTCGTAGTTTAGCTCTTATATATATATATATATATATATATATATATATATATATATATATGGAATGGAAACAGCATTGTACTACTTGCACTTCAACTAACACATTTACTATTACAACAATCTACATTTACTATACCTGCGTGTCTTGCGAAATGCTACGATTGTTTTGAAAGTACGAGGAGGTTGTTGCCAGCAGTGTAAGTTGGTACGTGCCGTTCCGAGTCCAACGCAAGTGTCTGAATGGGCCATGGTATTAAGCTCTGGATGAGGACTAGGGACCTCGTGTATCAAGAAAACGTGCTCGAGCAGTACACACAAGCCACCACGAACAATTGCAAATACAAATAAACACCTCCTTAACATCGCACTTCTTTATATTTCGCGGCAAGCCTTGTTGCGTGAGTTGGGTGCTCTAAGTAAACAATGCCCTCACTCCCGCCACGAGTTCCCAGCTTTCGTTCACCAATCTCGCGCCGTTGCAGCCGACTCGGCACGATAAGGGGTAGGACCCGTTTTTAATAAATCGTTGTCTTGTCACGTTGTTGAGGAGGTGCATGTACCTATTAACCTCCCCTCTCCGGGATCCATCATGGGTTACACAATATGACCACAGTTTAGTATAACTAATATACTAGTTATACGAACTACAACTATAATAAGTATAACTATACTAGTTGTATTTTCTATTCTGTTGTACTAGTTATGCTGAACTGTGGTATGACTACCTATGAACCGGCTTCAGGAAAATAATTTTCTATGTAGTGTACGTACTTTATTTTTGGAATAAAATTCATATTACATAGAGGAATCTATTGTGCAATTACTTCTGTAGAGGTCGCCCTTGCTTCCATCCTTTTTAAGAACAATAAATGACAATTCCTATTGATAGGTATGTCTTCCTCTGTCTCTTTCTCCGTCTTTTTTGTTTCTCTTTCTGTTTCTTTGGTCGTTTGGTAGAAGTTTCCTGAAATATACATTTCATTCGATATCATCATTATTCTTGTCTCAAAAATTCGTCGTGCATCGTTTAAAGTGTATTTTTCATAATATCTAAAGAAGCCCGTGTGTATAGTATCTGAAGCAAATCGATGTCAGAAAATCAAAAATCCCTTTTCCGGTGTAACTGCTTGTAATGCTGAACTAAGTAATGTTGAACATAATGCGAAGTGACTAAAAGATGTATTAACAAAAACAATTTTTGGAAAAAATGTTTTGAGAATCGGATTTCCCTTAATGCACAAAATAATGTCCAGAATGATTTCTCTCCACGGTGTAAGATACATAGTTGTGTCAACTAGTCGTTTGAGGCTAGTTCCTCGCTTGTCCGTACGGTGCGCACGATCAGTTTGGGTCGCGGTGTAGGGTATACATCTTAAGATGACATCTTGAACTGTGGCTATTACACAGTTTTACAAAATATTTCCTACCCATTTTTGTAACCATTCGCTTTGGACCAATTCCACCGCGAAGCGACAAATCACTGACTTGAAATTGGAAATAAGCTGGCCACAGAGCTGTCGAATGGATCACGACCAATCAGGACCTTGCCAAATGCGACCCAAAGATCGCAGCGCTTATATGCGAGAACTGTGGGAACTAGCATCGCATAAGCTTCAGTTTTAGACTGGGAGTGAACACACCTATATATCTTACACCGTGTTTCTCTCACCGCCCAATTTTTTTAAGTGCTTACACCAGAAAGTAAGAATTTTTCATTTCGTCACCCAATGGCTCGTGTAACGGCCGCAGCCAATGGGTGCTGCTTCTCACCTTTTGCCCTTCGTTCTGCTCGCGGCCCAGGTCAACGCCTGCCGTGAAAAGGCGCGGGAAGAAAAGAGTTGTGCTTCGGAAAGGATGAAGACGTAGGCAGCATACACGCGGAGCGAACAAACGGCGTAATTGCACACAGAGGAGACAATGGGGGATTCATTACGACGGCGTCGCGGCCCCCTCGGAATCCGGAGCGGTGCAGGGGGCCCTGAAAAGCGACGCGCCGAGGAACGAATCCGATTTGCGCGCGGAACGAATCTGCCACCGCCGCCGCCGCCGCCGCCGCCAGATACGAGTGCATTCTCGGCCGGTTCCACGGAACCGAGGTGGCGAGTTGGGTGGCCAATCAGGGAGATAAACGATGCAAAAACTCGCCCTGAGAAAAAGGCTGTCAACGCGACTGTTCCTTGTTCGTGACATGGCCTATTGACCATTGAAAGGCTATTGAATAAAAATGTAGAAAGTTTGGTTGTGATTGGTGAGAGATACTCCAGTTGCTATTTAATAGAACCTTCACTCCAAATGCCTGTAAAGAATAAAAACGTCGGCTCTTTTCTGATGTTTTTAAAGAGTTGGATATTATGAAAATCGAAAAATGTTAGATATTTTATTTGGAGTGAAATTATCTCATTATTTGTAAAGGTTATGGTATTTTTGTTCTCCCAGACAAAAATAACATTTTTCGAATGGTGAGATCAAAATACTGTGAATTCAGTATAAATATTTTATTGGGTTACTGAGCATGTGAATTCTAATATTGTTCATATTTACTTTACCATATGATAAATGCACTACTGTGTAATTATCATATTGCGAATAGAAATAATTTATAAATACATGTTCCGGTAAACTTGCATAATTAACTAAAATGTTAATGCCATTGCAGTTAAACTCATAATACGTTGACAAGAATCAACAGTCTTAATAAATTCACGCAGTTTTAAAATTCAAGTTATACAAAAAGTATATTTCAATTATACATCAGAATGTTTCCTTTCAATTACCAAAAACGTTACTAATGTTTGAAGTTATGACTGTAATAATTTTTATAAAACTTATCATGAATTGATATGAATTGTATGTCCTTTTTTAGATACAGAAAAATCTTAAATGCGTTTCAATCAAACATTTTAAGTCGACTAATGCGTTGCTCCTTTCCTAGAACAGAATTCCAGTTCCCAGGCTACAGGAGGAAGAAATGAGTGAATGATTCGCTTCGTTTGTCTGCGTTGAACTTCAAGACACGAACTCCGGCCCTTCCGAATATTATGAATAATTCACTCCCCGGCGGAAGAGTTAGGACGTCAACGTGATCTTGCATTTAAACTCCCGGGCCTGGCTCCTGTGTAGGGCCTGCTTGCACAAAAAGCACCGGGAGCGAAAACAATCCCTTCGGCGGTGGCACAATTGCAGCAATTTCGCTCCTGCCTCCTGCATTTCACAACAGGTCTTGTGAATGAATTAGGGCGAGGCCCGTTTTAAGACTCAAAAACTTGGCTCCTTTGTTGTTCGCACATTACCAATGAATTCCGATTCCTTTTGGAGAAACATAAGAAAGAAGAAGCCCAGACGGCGAAATTTACGCGTATGTCTATTACTGACACATTTTACTTTATTTGGAGGGCATAGGTAGTTTTGCTGTCTTCATTCAGAGTAAGAAAAAAAGTATTTCCAAATGATTTTGGTTCTCACAAAACATAATGAAACCAAAATTGTATCAAATAATCATTATGGAAAGAAAAAAGGTATGATTTGTCAATGGCAGATGAATAAGCAATCCCTTGCTCGTAAAGATTCACATAACTCTCGTTAAGCAATCGAAACGAACTGTGTCATTACAATTAAAAACAATTTTGACTTGCAAATAAATAAAAATTATTATAATGATGATTTATTCAACAATTTTCTTATTTCTAAAAAATAGTTTAGAGAATTCTACTGTAATTGCCAATCAGTACTCCGATGTTCAATTGTCCGTCCCTTCATTGAATTGATTTTGGATGGCCAATTCGTTTGGTGGACATGTGTGTTAATATACCGTAAAATTACGTACCTTATGCCTAATTTAATTTTCAAAACATGTGTGTTATAAAATGGTTTACATTGCACAATTCATTGTTGCATGATAAATATAAGCTGTGGGTTTCTGATTGACAAGCGGGTTACAAACCCAAGCATTTTCATGTAACATTGAATTGTTCAATGCAAAGAATTTTATAACGATGTTTTCAAAATAAATTAAACGATGTGATTTACAGTAACGTAACTTTTCAGTATTTATGTACGTGTCCGCCCGATGAATTGTAGAAATACCTATCCCCCCCCAAAAAAAAGTAAAAAAATGTACTTACGAAAGGGCTTGTTAAAACTAGTGTTATTTCTATTTTATTTAATTCCCGTTTCATTTACCGATGAAGGATATAGGCGTGGGAAAGTAGCTACGAGTAGTAGGAGGGAGGTCCCGTAAGATCTGTCAACATCCTTTCTGTCACCATGAGGGTTGTAAATCCCGAAATCAGGATTGCAAACATGGTTCATCTTGCTTTCTCACTTGAATCACCCTTCAGCATCAGCGCACACCGCAGCTTGTAAATGTACATTTGATCTATTGTGTCTAGACTCCGTTTGTCGACTATTTCCGTTCCTTTCCTCCGTCCACGACATTTGATAACATGTTTTTTTCTTTCTTCTCCTTTTATCATTTCACATGTGAGTTTTGTTTTTCGCAAAAAGCGTTTCTATTCTTAAGAAGCACACACGCACACCAAGAGTTGGATGGTGCTTGCGACGATATAAATTATAGAGTATAACACCTGCTTCATATAAATCATGTAATTTTTTAACTGGGAACAAAATGATTGATAACCGATTGCAAAAGGACAATGTTCGTATCTTAGGCCCTCCTAGACTTTTAATTTTACACTGGTGATAGAATAGGTAACTGATGCAGCGTGTAACTATTATTATTTTCTAATCTTCGTGTTCTTAATTAACCTTGCGGCTTTGTAATTCTACTATCCCCATGTGAACTAATTTCGTCCTAAATGTACTGCTTGCCTCGTGGCAAACAAATTCTTTTAGGGTATCTCCTTGTGCTGTTGCTTTCCAACTGCTGTTTGCACCGTCACAGTTCGCCGGCTCCAGTCAGTCATTTGTTTCTGAAGCAAACAGCGAAGTGGGGAGTTGTTGACAGCTTAGACAAGCGTGTCGAGATGAGAAACAGATAAAAATTGCGGAAATCATCAAAACCGGACCGCGTCGCCTTTACTCGTTCCTCTGGCTTTATTCACATTAGACAAATGCAACTCATTTCTTAAAACATTAATTCGTGCCGGAAGGCAGATGAATAAACACGAGAACTAACTTCATAAACCCTTATTTCTGTTAATTTTTTCCTCACATAGTTCAAGCCAGAATTTTGTCGTTGAAAATAAATTCATATGTATGTTTTAGATGAACTAACTGGAAAACATATTCAAATGAATTCAACTCGCGCTGCACGAAAAGTCGTATTTTTTCTCATGACAACTGAAAAGGTTTGTGGTGGATTTGCATGCCATAATTCTTTCTAATATAGACAGTGTAGATATATCCATTTCAATGTTATATTGATTTGATTATTACGGTTGCTATAATTCATTTACCAGAGCAACATTAATCTTCGATCAATACTTCTGAATTTAAATTTATTTGAAAAATGCATCAAAATATTTTCAGTGACATGCCCAATAAAAATTTCTTGAATAGTAAATTTTGCACAGATGAACGGACTTCACTTATGCAACAATTTCAATCGATGAACTTTTTCTTTGACATGATACGAGACATATTACATAACTTTCCTTTTTTATGGAAAGAGACCAGGGTAAAGGATTTAGACCTAACCCATTTAAGGGTCTTAGAATAATTTCTCTTTGGTTTCTCACTAACTTTTCAAATTATTTTTAAAACTTTTTTGAGGTTAAATAAATTATATTCATTGGTTGGTCATATTATTATTATGGTGGTTAATATTCAACTGAGTTCCATTTGGTTATATCAGTGAGACATGCCACAACGGAAGATTTACGTCAGTGGTCTTGCTCTTTGGCATTAATGTCCTAATTTGTAGTGTAAATATTTTCTCCAAAAACCTCTTTGCAAGAGGATTGACCATGACAGAGGGAGTTAGTCTGATGATAAATATGCGTATGAGAGTATTGATGTATTTGTTGCCGGAGCGGCGGTAATGAAGGAAGCTGTTTTGATAAAACGTTTTGTGTCACAAATTTTTAAGAAATTTTAATGTAATTCTAACGACTTTCCCAATAGTTACTTCGCAAGTGACGCCAAAAAATGTCATATAGAACAGCCACAAAATGAGGCAACAAAAGAATCGACTGATCAGGTCCTCATACGAACAATCGAAATAAAAGATGCATGCAGCATTGTTACATTACAAATAATGGAAAGAAATGGAAGTATTGCTGTTCACATTGCTTGCTGTGAGTTGCCTGAAATGGTGTATTCCTAAGCAGGTAAGAGACTTGACTGCGACGTGTAGTATTCCTTTTAAGGTGTACAAATCTGTGTGAGTGTACACATTTAGTGTTTTACGAGACCCTCATTTCCGACGGCCATTGGGCGACATCCGGCGCCCGCGGGCTCACGAACCTCGCTCTGCGCCTCGCAGCCTCCGCCTCGTCTCGCCGGAGCAGACTTCCTCCGTCGCCCCGGAATTTGCAACTCCACAATTTCTCGAAATCGCGTCTTCCACGTTGTCGAATTTGCGAAATTTGCTAATTTACGAAATCGCGTCTGGTCGCTGACAAGTCTTTTACGTTGTCTGTACGAGTACAATCACATTAATCATTCCCATTGCAATTTTTTTTTTCGTGTTCACAACTTGGAATTTTTTTTGTCCGTCCCTATGACATCCGTATTAAATATTGGCCTTAGGTCTTTGTTTGGAAATCTGTCGTTGGATTAAATATAGTCTCCTCATATGATTTTCTTCTTCTTGTTTTCCTCGGTCGCCTCGGAATTTGCAACTCCACAAGTTCTCGAAATCACGTTTTCCTTTGACAACGTCAGATATGTTGCCTGTGCGAGTACAATCACAAACATAATTCCCATTACATTTTTTTTGCGTGTTCACATTCGGAAATATTTATTTTGGAAATTTTTTGTCTCTCTTCATGATATCCCTATTAAATATTTGCCTTATGTCTTTGTTTGGAAATCTGTCTTTGGAATAGATCTAGTCTTCTACCTTTCCTTCATATTTTTTTCTTATTTTTCTTTTTGTTATTTCTTTGCTTCTCATTTTCAATTTTTTTTCTGGTGTTTCTTGTTCTTCGACCTTCTTCCACCTCTTCTATTCTTTAGTGTTCAACCATAGAGGTGCATACATCTTTACTCTATGATTCAACCTAGAGATTGGTTTGCAGGACTCTTCTACGGTAAAGCACTCTAGCGGTTTCTTTTGTTCGAGTCTTTTGAAGTATTCGCAGCTCATTCATAATCTGTTGAGCGTCAGTTGATCCGTTGATCACTTTGTTCTTTGTTAACAGATTCCCCTTCTACATACCTCTTCCTGATCGTTTCAACAAGACTTTCTTGCCTACTACTCTAATTATTGACATTCTCTTCTTTTTTATTTATCCGTAATTTTCTTCCTTCACTTGTTTTATAATCACTTCCTCGTTCACACCTTTTACTTAACATTTTTTACATTTCTTTTATGATTGAACCTGAATGAATTTACTCTAGCACCATAGTTGAAAAGCTTCTGTTCTTCTTTTCCTTATTTTCTCTTTGAACAACCCATGCCTTGCCTCATTAAATGCAATGCACCTAATAATAAAGATTTAAAAAAATAGATTTGGAAAGCTGATGCGATTATGTTCCCCTTTGATATCTCCGCATGATCCTTTTGGCAACTCCTTCGGCATGTCGCGGTAGCCATAATTGTCGACATTTCGTACCGTGTTTTCATCGTAACTCCATCAATTGCCAGCTCTGTTTTTGTGCCGTGGATGGCCATCTCCCGCGCGCCCCCGCCCCCTCCGTCGCCCCCGCCGCCTCCACCGCCGCCTCCACCGCCGCCTCCGCCGCCTCCACCGCCGCCTCCGCCTCCGCCGTCGCCCCGCCCCCGCCCCCGCCACCGCCTCCGTCCCCGCCGCCTTCGCCATCGCCTCCGCCGCCTCGGTCTCCGCCTCCGCCGCCCCCGCCTCCACCGCCACCACCGCCGCCACCGCCACCACCGCCGCCACCGCCGCCACCGCCGCCACCGCCGCCACCGCCGCCACCGCCGCCACCGCCGCCACCGCCTCCACCGCCACCACCGCCTCCACCGCCTCCACCGCCTCCACCGCCGCCACCGCCGCCACCGCCGCCACCGCCGTGGCGTGAAATCCGCCCGCGTCTCCTCCCTTCTCCCCGCGCGCCGCGCCGCCCGAGTCGAGTCTCTCTCTCTCTCTGTCTCCGTCTCCGTCGCTCGGCGCTGGCAGCAACTACCTGCGGCTGCGGCGGATGCTGGGAACGGCCGCAGGTGAGTGCCGGTCGGCCGCGCCGCCCAGACGCCCAGGTGCGCAGCCGACACCGTGTCGCCAGCGCGCCCCCCTCCCCTCCGCCCCGCCCCGCACGCCCACGGACCGCTCCCGCCCGCCCGCCGCGCAGACTCCACTCCCACGCCCGCCCCACCGCCGTGAATCAGCCCGGCGCGGCGCGGCGGGGCGGGGCGGGGCGCAGCCAGGCCGGCCTGGCTTGACTTGGCCTGGGCTGCGCCCCGAGCGGCACAGTGCGCACGAACGCGCCAACACCCAGTCATACACAGGCAATATACAAAACTATGATAAGACTACTAATGCTCTACGCATGGCCAATAAGGACAAACATGGCTCCCACAAACGTCAATAAAATCCAAAGAATTCGCAATAAATTTATGAGATTAATCACAAAACTTCTTCATTCCGAATTAAACATCAATACAATAATAAACCAAATAGCCCATATATCACACAATTTCTACTAACACCTAACAGACATACCAGCAACATCCCACTTTAAATTAGCAAAAAATCCAATCCACACCCGAATAAAAAATAATTGCCATTTGGAGTCTTTCTCAAAATCTTATCCAACCTTGATACTTAACCTCAAGGATCTCCCCTACAGTATCCTCTTCAATGTGTAGAATAGATTAGCTTAGATATTTTAACTAGTATAAGTAAAAAAAATCCGTAAAGTGATTACACTAAACGATGCATTCCATCTAGAACCAATAAATGTGTTATATAAAACTAGTGGTGCTACAGAATGGCACAGACTTTCCCGTATTAGTTTTCTATTTTCTTGGGTCTTCGCTAACTATTCGGAATTGCCACAAACTCTTTCTTGCCAGCTGTCATCTATCACCGCCAAAAGTACATTTTTTTGTCATTTTCTTAGTTTTTCGGTTTCCTATTGGTAGAACGGAAACATTAATTTTAGAATATTAAAGAACACAAAAACCTAGTCATAAATGGCAATTTTCTTTTAAAAATTATGTGCCGTTTAAAAGAAAATGGCGTTTTAGCGCTACTAAAAATGCGAAATTTGAAGCTCATTTTGACAGAAAATGTTTTAGTTTTCAAAATACTTTATTTGAAGTTATTTGAAGCACTTACACTCACAAATATAATAATGTTTACAAATGGCTGGTAATGTTCGTATTAAAGATGTGAGAGATCTTTCAAAAAAATTACAATTATGTAATTTTTGAAAAAACAAAATGGACCTATGCCATGTTAATAAGTGTATTTTACTCTATTCTTACAAGAAATTTAAAGAAAAGATTTGGGTTTTTGAGAAAATTTTGAAAATACCCGGGGGGCTTCATATAAAGTACCCCCAAATTTTGATGAATATTTTTCAAAATCTCAAAGCTTTGACTAGAACAGATCGACAGGGGAATATCTATTTTGGAAGAAATCGTACGTATGGTTTAGGCGCTAGCAGTGTTCACAGACGGACAGACGCACGGACGGATAGACAGACGGACGTTTTCCTTTCAATTGGGTTTTCGGTATCAAGGACCTAGAAAACAGGGTTTCTGGCTACACCACGTGTTAGGGGATTTTTTTTTCTTAATTTAGCAACTGGTTTTATCCACTTACTCGTTTTCACGGCCCGGCAATTAATTTTTTTCCGCCGAAAATTGGCATTACATAACTTTCCCTATACTACGTATATCACTCCGTGTATACGTACGTATACGGGAAAGTAAAAACGCCATCGCGCGTGCCCCGTACGCAGATTTAACAATTGAAGGCCTTGGGGCAATACCATGGCATGTCACAATACGTAAATTCTGAGAAAAAAAGAGAGCAAAGGCTTAGACATTGCATTCTACACATTGGAATAAAGAACATTAATTTATGAATTACACTGCCGTCGTGCGGTGAATCCTTAAAGTAAAAACCCATTATCTGGATATATCTAAGGGGCATCGAAAAATACTAACATCTCAATTTGATGAGAAATGTGGCATAGCATGTTGTTACCCCAAGGTCTTCAATTCAATCCGACCTCAATGAAAGGATGTGCGTGAGGGTGAGAGCTCTACTCTACGCATATCCCCAAACAAAAGAACACGTCTAGAGCAAATAAAAGTACTTTTCAGTCAGTTAGTCTTATAAACTCACACACAAACACACTTATACACAATTATTTCATTAATCGGAAGCGTAATTCAGAACGTAGTTTGTCCAGGTTCGGGTAGTGTGTTGTTCGAGGTTGTATCAGGAGAGGAAAGCCCGCAAATCGACTTAAATGTCATCGAAGGACCTCACATATAGAGAGATTCTTATAAGAAAAAGCAATGTCCTTGATCCCATTGAACTCTCCTTCCTCGATTCGTTCGTTTGCAGTTGGCTAACTTGTAAATAGCTTCGACGCTTCCTTTTGTGATGTCCTCGTCCGACGAAAATATAGTGCGCCACGAGAAATAATTGAAATTAGGAAGTGCAGTGCTATGTGCTCTTCTGTAAAAAAATCCTATTTTCATACTCATTATATGGGATTTACTTTTGTGTGATAGGTATTATGTTTATTTTAAAACCGATTCTTGAATGTAAGATGCGTAGCAGTCCACGTGCTTCCGGCTCCTGAGCTGTAAGGTGGCGAGCTGTGATTGTGAGCGTTTCGTTGATATGTGCTTTGCGTTTTGTATTTATTTTTTATATAATAACGCCATTGCGAATCATCGAACGTCAGAGTGGTCGCAGGGGGAATCCTCCTTGCTCACGTCATTCACGCTACTTCATTACAAAAATGCATGGGCCCTTCGCTGCACTGTGAAACTCACAGAAAAGGTATTTGAACGTCCCTTGAAAAATAATTTTTCTTTCTATTTACATTCGTGGTTCTCTTCACGGGAGCCATAATCAAACCCTTTACGAAGAGGCGTGGCTGAACAGCTGCCGCGGCGGAGGGGTATTTCTCTGAATTACATGTGATGTTCACTTGTTTAGCGAACTGTCACTTAGGCTTGTTCTTACGCGAATTCTTCTATTCCCGGAAGGGATGAAACATTGCCTCCTCCCGGTTATAACATGCACTACACTCACAATACGAACTATTGATATTCGATGGCCCTCCATGAAGTCACCAAGAGCGGGTTCGTTTCAGGGCAGAACATAAATAATAGACTATTCCACTCGTGAAATTAAAACCAATAGTGTTTTAACTACACAAACAAAATGCCTCAATCAGGACGGTGTATCTCAGAAAGTTTATCGCTTTTTCTATCCGATTTCTGTAACCGCTTCTCCCTCCTGGCCAATCATAAACTGTGGTTCATGTATCTTAGAAGGCGGTATATATCGATCGCTATGTCGATGTCCAATTAACCGTCTATGTATTATAACATAACCTCACTAATTTTAACATATTTTCAATATTCGGTGCAGATTGGAACGCTGATGAACAAAATTTCATTCGTAGAATAGTCCCTTGGAAATTCTCAGATAAATCCCCTCATCGCTTCGCGAGTGAGGGATTTATCGATAACTCCCGAAGCACTCGTGGTATTATCTACGTTAACGTCCAAATATTTTTCTTGTGAAACCCCGATGTTTGCGCCGGGTCGCCCTCTTCCTGGAATGCGGGCCCAGTGGGCGCTGCTCGCGGGCGCCGGCCCGCCCGCCCGTCCGCCCGTCCGCCCGTCCGCCCGTCCGTCGCGCTTCGCTGGGCGCGGGCGCCCTGCAGCATTTGCCGTTGGCCGCCAGCCGCGGCCCCGCGCCTCCCCCCCCCCCCCAGCGCCACGCACAGAGCAAGCGCGAACGCGCGCGCGAAACGACGGACGCGCCGATTCGCTGCCGGGTCGGGGACGCGATTGTCTTTCAGTGTATTCCGTCCGCACCTTTCTACTCGTGAAATATTGATATTTTATCTCAAACTATTTTGAAATCGAAATTCCTTAATATATACACACACGCGCACACATATTCACATACACACACACACACGATGTCACACACGTTTACACATATCTACGGTCACACACATTGTCAGATATTTACAAATTCACACACTCACACATACCTACATTTACAACACTACAAGAACATCAAAGTATTCTAAGTCAGAGAGGGTATTGTTCATAACTGAATGTGTGTGAATTATGAATAAATGCTTATTTTTTTAACATTCAACAATGAAATATTTAATCTAAATATTGAAGTAATTGATTTCTTTTATGAATTTCAACGATATGTATTCATGATTCAAAATTACAATATTACAAATACGATTAGAAATTGTATTTGAACAATTCTGAATAAATAAATGTTGGAACTTAACATGTTCTGGATGTCGTTGGGGCGTAAGGAAAGTGACACAAAATCATCATTTTTCAGGTAAATGGTTTGTTGTTTGTTTCGCGTCCAAAGACAAAGCATTTTACTCCGTATAACGGGTTGTCCTGTGAATGAAGTATTTAGTAAAAAAATCTACTATTTTCCAAGTATTTTTATGGACGTAAATGAAAAATTAAGCGTTTTTTCTTATTTCTTGTGCACGAACAGTACGTAACGGATCGTGTCTGTAAATGTTTTGCATCGTATTAGACAATCTTGAAATCAATAGCTGTGTAATTATACGCTTATAATTGGGATACCACACCTTGACATGGCATATTATCGTGTTTTGTCATTACTTGAACTAGAGGCTAAACGATGTAGGTTACTTATTGCGCTCTTTTGTATGTTCCAGTTCATTACAATTGAAAGGCGTCACTTTAAAGTCACCAATCTAATTAGAACCAAGGACTAGAACTTTGAATTTCATACCACGACCTGTTACACTGACAATTGCAAATACTTTAGTACGAATGCATCAAACAATGTTTTACAGATTACATTCAACTCGCAAACGCGTCTCTTTTATGGTATCATTTCTAAGTAATTGTGACTTTGTAATCCTGAAAATAATAAGCACAAATTCAATGAAAGAGCAATCAGCTTTGAAAGGGCTGAAATCTTCATAATGACTTCTGCCAATCATGTCACATAAGATGTATTTTTCAGAATGTCGGTAAAAATAAAGAAATATTTTTCCAAAATGTTCTAACAAATTCATAGTAACATTACTCTCGTTTACGAGAATTATTTAAATTTTTATTCTTAAGATCTGTATATTTTTCGGAACGAATTCCGCTTCAGATATGGAATGAACATATTTTCAAATCTTTTCCATAATATTAACTCAATTATAAGGGGAAAATATTTCGGGGACATGAAAACACTACAACAGGAATGAAACAAGAGGTTATTTGTTTCTTACATGATGACCCTGAGGGAATTAGTCGCCTGGTACATTATTGGCAACCTATGGTGGATCCTGTTAGAGATTACTTTAAAAGACCAAAGGCACCATACAAATACGTACGCATGAGAGTTTTGCATGCGATTGAATATATGGAATGAAAGGAAAACATCTTGGTAACATGCTTGTTACTTGTAAAAATACCTGGATACATGAACGGAAATTAAAACTTCGGACAACTGTCGTAATCGGATCTCACTTTTATTCATTGAACGATCCAAGTGTTGTGCAATTAATTAGACTGTCTTTTTGCCGGTTGCTGGCGGAGAAAATGGAAATTAAAAAAAAAAATATTGGAATCATTGGTTGCTCTTATGTTGCCAAACATGAAATTGCCAACCACTGCCCATGTTGGGGGGGGGATAAAGGAATTATACAGACCTGGAATCAGAAACCACAATAACAACAAATGTTGATTTTGTCTTTTTCTCTGACCAGACAAGATCAGTATGACTTTCAAAATCCATACATTAAATATCAGAAAAGATCGCAACCCAACCGTATTTTTTAAATTTTAAAAATAGAAGAAAAAAAGCCTCTAGGATGGCTAATAGCCAGCGTTCTAGCCTCCCGTGGTGTGATCCCGGGTTTGATATCCGTCCGAGGCACAAATTGAGTTGTAGCTTTGTGGGCTTTAAAATCGTTCTTGTTTCTGTATCTGTGTGACGAAGAAAAGCTCTGACAGGCGGATCTTGCTAGTAAAGTTGAAAGGAATACTTCGTTTTCACCAGATGTCGGTCTTACCCCCAAACATGGGAATTTAACTAGGTCGGACTATCGAACGGACTAGCGAAGTTGGACTATCGAACCAAAATGCCAAATAACAAACATTTTTTATATTATAAAATTTCTAATGTAAATGTTAACCTCTTCGGATACAGCGCCTCTGAACGCACCATGTTATAAAATTCGTTCCAGTAACGTTCTAAACTGTCCTAGAGATTTTCCACCAGATTTATGACGTCGACTGCCGTCTTTATGCAATCTACAACTAATGTTTACCCAACGGCGACCTCCCCATTCAATGCCTGGGTAATGGACCGCCTTGCCAGCTCAGAGCTACTAGCTATCCGGGCTAGTACCGAGTCAAAACAATGCGCCAATTTCGTGCGCCGGGAACAAGTCCCTCCCCTATGCCCAGAGTATCGGGCCACCGCCACGACGAAGCCAAGAGCCCAACTGGGGGCCACCGGAACTAAGGTTCGGGTAGCTCGGGGCCCCCATCCCGTCTCCCCCTGCCTACACCTTTAGGCTAACGATATGGGTATCGCCGGAACCTGGACAACCTGACGGTATATCTCAGAGTCCTGTCGAACTTCTATTTGTGGATTCCAGAGCATTCTCCTTCCCCCTATCCTGCCCAAAGGCCGACGCGCCAGGGGCCCAACTGGTGGGTTGTCGGGTTGAACCGGACAACCAGGAGCACTACCTTCACCTTGAAGCTAATGACGTGAGTGCCGTCATGAAACTAAGGGTCCGGGTGGCCGTCTGCATCTCTCCACCAGTGATCTTGCCCACATACGCGAGCAAAATCCCCCCCTGCGGAGAATTGGTATATTATGCTGTAATCCTGGTAGAGTGGATAATTTTCGCCGCCTCAGGTCCGTGTTGAATGACACGACACGCGTGAAAGCTGTCGGGTGTCCGCGGGCTCTTCCCGCTCGAGAGAGTGAGCGCGCGCCGGCGGCTTAACAGAGCATGAACCGGCGCGGGTGGCGCCATCCGCCGGGCGTCGGCGCCGGAAGCGACTGTCGCTGGGCGGCTCTCGGGCCCCGCGTCCAGGGCCTGCGATGGCGGCACGGCGATCGTACTGACGCCGGCTGTAAAGAACCTTAAACAGGGATTTTACGACCGATATTCGAGATCGCAATGTAGAGGTGATACCAATGCTTTTACCGGTGTTTCGAATACTGCGTCAGTGCAACACGTTATATCACTGCAGGGTCTCTGCCCGGAAGGTCCTGGAGTTCCAGTCTCGACGATGGCAGCATTTTCGACACTAAGTAGATAGCTAGGACGTATTCAGTCGCTGTCTGGAGGAGAATTCTATTGGACGGCTGCTATGATAGGTAGTTTACCTTGGTTTCTCCGATAAACACCAGGCGAATGCCGAAGCAGTACCCTAACAAACGGTTCACAGGCCGCGCACAGTCTTTCCTTCCCCTTCCTTGTCCTATCTTCACTCCTTAACCTACACACACACACACTAATACGGTATTTATTATACTACCACAAAATACGAGTAACCAGTGTGAAGGTTGAGCGTGTCCCGCTGGGACGATGCACTGCTGGTGGGATGTATCTGGTTCGGGAAAACGCCCCAAGCAAAAGTGTAGGCGGGCGCCGGGACTCAGAATCCAGCTGACACGGTATCCTGCTGCAACGATGCTTGCACTCCACGCTTAAAGGAAAAGGCTTCCCCGTGCAATTGCACACGGATTGATAAGCAGCAAGCTCCCGACCGGTCTCCCGGCATGTGTGGTAGAGTAGTGCTTGTTGGTGTGTATGTGTATGGAAGGGGTGAAGATATGACAAGGAAGGGGAAGGAAAGATTGCGGGAGGTCCGTAGCTCGTTAAGGTTCTGTTCGGTCATTCGACTAGTATTGATCGGAGAAACCACGGAAAATTGCCGATCAGAGCAGCCAGCCGCCAGAATTCTCCTCCAAACCGCGGCTGAATGTAGCCAGTGTCAAAAATCCTGCTACCTTTGGGACTGGACCATAGGACTTCGCGCTCAGAGGCACTGCAGTGACATCATTTAATGCCCTGCGCCACCTCTGCCGGAGCATTCATGGAGATTTCCCATTCCTGCCGAACATCTGTATATAAGGGGTTGCCTAAAAGTCAGGGGCAAATGGTACATGAATATGCACACTAGCAGAACCCGGCGGACGTTCTCCTGCCAGATACTCCCATCTAGCGAAACGAAAGCGAATAAACAATATTTTTCAATTTCTGATTTGATGCACAGATGTGGAGAGATTCCAGAGTTCCTACTCACAGCAACATAGAACCATGCGAAGAACATGGATTGTCATCGCGAACGCGAGCCGCACAGGAAATTGTGTCATTTGAGTGTGGAGGACAAATCAGTGGGAATCATTGGAATACGTGGAATCAGCACATCTTCCCCTTTACATTTCCCGTTAATTATAGTATCTTCAATCACATTCGACATCAGTTTTTTTCTTTTTTTTTCACGTAGACATTGAGACGTTCAGATCCCGAAGGAGAAGTGTCGGTGATCCAATTATTATTTATTGTCAGTTTGTGCGGTGGTAGTCCTGGTGGCTTCATTTGTTCTCCCTGTATAAGTTTATTGGCAAAAAGTAGCCATTGTCATCCCCTCTACATACTCGAGAAGTTTTTAACTTTACTCTCGCTAGTAGCCCTGGCGGAGCAGCAACGACGGGGGCTCGCTCTAGAAGTTTGTTGCTCTAGAGAAATCCTTTTACTCTAGAAGTTTGTTACTCTAGGAAAGTCCATTTGCTCTAAACGTTTCTTGCTTTAGAAAAGTCCATTTGCTCTAAACGTTTGTTGCTTTAGAAAAGTCGATTTTCTCTAAACGTTTGTTGCTTTAGAAAAGTCCATTTGCTCTAAATGTTTGTTGCTCTAGAGAGGTCCATTTACTGTTGAGAAGTCCATACACTCTAGAAATTTGTTACTCTAGGAAAGTCCATTTTCTCTAAACGTTTGTTGCTTTAGAAAAGTCCATTTGCTCTAAACGTTTGTTGCTCTAGAAAAGTGATTTTGCTCTAAACGTTTGTTGCTCTAGAAAAGTCATTTTGCTCTAAACGTTTGTTGCTCTAGAAAGGTCCATTTAATGTAGAGAAGTCCATACACTCTAGAAGTTTGTTACTCTAGAGAAGTCTATTTGCACTAGAAGTTTCTAACGTTTATTCGGAAACTGCACTTCTTCCCTGCCCCTTCCTTGAGCCCCCCCCTCCGTCTTCTGCGCTGTTGGTGTTGCTGTAGCGCGAGGGAAGCGCGCCGGTGGAGGGCGCGCCGCCGCCGCTGTGGATTGCGGATGCGGCGGCGCCGCGCGGGCTTCGCTTCGCGGGGCGGCCAAGGCGTCGGCGTCGGCGTCGGCGACGGTGCGGCGTGCCGCGCCGACCTCCGAGGCCAGGGCCGCGCCGCTCCGCGCCGCGCCGCACCGCGCACTGCACTCGCGCCACGGACGCTGTGCCCGTCTTCCGTGTGACTTGACCTAGGGGTGCCCAACTTGCAAGGGCTACAACTGAAACCTTTAAAATGGAGGTGGGCCGTATTTTCGTTACTCGGCGATCCTCACCAGACTATCCCGTATTGCTGATCTCGGTACTTTGCCCGGTTGCTCTGAAATGGGGGAAAGGGGAATGAAAACGTACGTGATATCAGACGTGACGCGGTAAAACACATTGGGATGATTTTGAGTTTCTGAATTTACTACAAAAAAGCCTTAAATCTAAACTTCGACTATTGTTTTCGTTAGTAGTTTTCGTTGTAGTCGGACGTTTGGCGCGCTATGTTCTCGCTCGATATGGATGTTGGGGACTTTAACGTCTGACCAAAAATCATTTGCAGGTAACAATAAATGACACTGTGGGCCGCATGCGGCCTGCCGGTCGGCAGTTGGAAAACCCTGACTTCCATTAACGTGGTAACACTTGATACGCCTTTCCCACGTTTACCTTACATGAAGAAGTTTAAGCGCAATGCGTAATGTAGGGACGATAGGCACTAGCTGTCACCTGACAGATCTTCAAATAGTAAAGTCTTATTTTAGGTTTAGGCAGGGACGGATCCAGACACAAATTTTGGGAGGGGAATTAAAAAGGTTTTAATCGAATGTGTCATTACATATTTTGTAAAATGTCAGAGGCAAAACTCAGCTCACGCTGCGATCCGTTTTCATTCGTTTTCATGATTATCCGAAAATATTTGTTCTTGAATGTTTCGTGACAAGTTCAAATTAATAGTTCTGAAAATATTAGGAGGGAGGAAATTTCCCTATTGTCTCTCCACGTCGATCCGTGCTTGGACTAAGGTACGGACATCTCAATAAAGGTTCTCCTTCTGAAGATAAGCCGATTCAAAATCGCAGACTGCTTACGGTATTTGATTCATTATTTCGTGTTTCTGAGCGCTTCGACGGTCGTGACTGTAAGTATAGTGCATATTTTTATCACGGGAGGTGGCGATGCTAGATTTAAGATCCGGTGCCAACCTACACAGCAGCCTGCGGGGTTTTCCCATCCAGGTATCTCCCACCAGCAGGGCATCACCCCTACCGGAACATGCCCTAACCTCTCCCGACATATATTGTACTGTGGTCTCCCGACATGTATTCAAGAGTGTGTGTAAGGGGGTGTGGCTGATCAAGGAAGTGGAAGGAACGATCGCGCGCGGTCCATGGTCACTTTGTTCGGGTACTGCTTCCGCATTCGCGTGATATTTATCTGAGAAACTATAAAAAACTATCGATCAGAGCAGTCGGCGCTAGAATAATTATCCAGCGACTATCTCGACCTAGCTATCTAGCGAGAGTCGAACATGGTACTCGAACCCTTGCACCTCAGTTGATGCCCTGAGCCACCTCAGCCGGTGAAGGCAATTCTTGAAAAGGGACAGACGCAGGGCAAGTTGCAAAAGGGAGTCGCGAGGGGCGGGGCGCCGTCGCCCTTTGTCCGGCTGCAATGGGCGTGAGCGGGCGTGGGCGTGGGCGGGCGCGGCCTCAGGTGAAAGGAGCGGCGGCGCGGCGCCGAGCGGCGCCTTCCCGGACGCTGGGCGCCGCCCCGCCCCTCCCCTCCCCTTCTCCCCCTCCGCTTCCCCTCCCCCTTCCCCCGCGTGCTCGCCTTTCCGGGAACGACGCGGCGCTCGGCGTGCACGTGCCGCCGTCAGGGTTACTCGCCGAACATCACGACTCCCACAGCGGCGCCTGTTGCGAGGCTCGGTTCTTGCGCTGTTGGGTATCGTTTGGACTCGCACAACGTATAATTCGGTGTTTCATTCTTGCCGCTCGGGGGGTGTCAATAAAATGGAATATCTCACGGTATTTCGCGTCGTTCTCGGTTGTGCCGCTAGGAGTCGCATGATCGTCAGCACTGCTCGATACAGTCGCAATCATGCGACTCCTAGCGGCACAACCGAGAACGACGCGAAATACCGTGAGATATTCCATTTTATTGACAGCCCCCCGTGCGCCAAGAAAGAAAAACCGAAGTATATAATCGAATTCACTTCAAATTGGAACGTGACATATTCTTAAGGCAGTGAATGAATGTGACGGATGATCAAGTCTCGCTGTTCATATCTTATGAACCAGTGCCAACTACCCCACATACATACAATAAGTTATTAAACTCAATTAAATGTGACTGTTCACTTCTGCAAATAAACTGCCTGATCATTTACGTATACTCTCGAATACACGTACGTAATTTGAAGTAGATTAGAAAGTGTATATCGTTTCAGGTTTCCACCGTCATTCGGGAGTTCTGTCCAATATTGTAAAACGTGGTGCATCTTAGAGGCAACCACATTACAAATTCCATTTAAAGACTTAAAAGCCTCTTGCGCAACACTTCTTCTACGACATTTATAAATGGAAGTCCCTCCGAATTGTAAGCAGAATATGCTACTTTCACTCAATTCTTGTAACGTCACCTCCTCAGGATTGACATTTGTTAATAAGAGCTGTACACAACAAATTTTTAAGTTATAATTGAGCAATATTAAATAAATATAATTATTATAATAAATATTATAATACATGCAATATATATATTATATACATGTACACAGATTGCCTCCAACACGATGTTGTATCACGATGTTGTTGGATGTCAGCACCACACTCTGTCCCCATCGTAAGGTACAAATTCGGTTAATCGTGTTCATGTGATGAATGGGCGAACGACGAGACACGCGATTTCATACAATAATTCTATTGGGCAATCTTTCTCCGATAACGTATCGTAACGTTAAAGATCGCGCGTGCCCAGTGTCTCAAATGCGGGTCCAGATGGTTTACGATACGGAGCTTCGCACTGTGCGGAAACGCATTGTTTGCGGTGTGCGTCGCGGGGCCGCGAATGCACCTCCGCTCGTGGCGAGGGTGCGCTCCACGCCCAGCGGCGCCCCCGAGGAGCGCCGCGCGCACCGCTAATTGCTCGCGCGCGGGGACGAACGCCGCCCTCGCTGTCCGCATTCCTTCCCCTCGCCCTCAACCTCACCCGCGTCTTCGCCCTCGCCCTCGCCCTGGCCCTCGCCCTCGCCCTCGCCCCCGCCCTCGCCCCCGCCCTCGCCCCCGCCCTCGCCCCCGCCCTCGCCCCCGCCCTCGCCCCCGCCCTCGCCCCCGCCCTCGCCCCCGCCCTCATCCCTGGCCCCGCCCCCGCCCCCCCCCTCGCCCCCCCTCGCCCCCGCCCCCCTCGCCCCCGCCCCCCCTCGCCCCCGCCCCCCCTCGCCCCCGCCCCCCCTCGCCCCCGCCCCCTCGCCCCCGCCCCCCTCGCCCCCGCCCCCCTCGCCCCCGCCCCCCCTCGCCCCCGCCCCCCCTCGCCCCCGCCCCCCTCGCCCCCGCCCCCCCTCGCCGCGGCCCCCCCTCGCCCTCGCCCTCGCCCCCGCCCCCGCCCTCGCCCTCGCTCTCACTCTCGCCCTCGCCCTCTCCCCCGCCCCCGCTACTTGCCATCCTTGCACTCGCCATCCTTGCACTCGCCATCTTTGCACTCGCATTCGCCCTGGCACTGGCCCTTCTCCTGGCCCTTGCCCTCGCCCTCGCCCACGCGCTTTGCCCACGCCTCGTCCTCGCCCTGCCGTCGTTCAGGCCTTCGCTCTCGCCCACGCCCACGCCCACGCCCACGCCCTGGCCCTCGGCCTGGCCCTGGCCCTCGCCCTGGCCCTTGCCCTCGCCCACGCCCTTGTCCACGCCCTGGCCTTTGCCCACGCTTCGTCCTCGCCCTCGCCGTCGTTCTGGCCTTCGCTCTCGCCCTCGCCCTCGCTAACGCACACGCATTCGCCTCCGCAACTGTCCGCCGCAGCGTCCTCACGTGCCTCACGAGGTTGGGCCTCCACGGTCGCGATGTGAGCCCCAGAAACAGAGGCGGCACTGCGGGCTGCAGGGCGCCGGCCCTCCGCACACTCCCGGCGCCCGGCGCTCCGCCGCGGCCGCGTTTGGCAAATGGCGCCTTTCGCATCGCAGGTTCATTCTGCGAACTTACGCTAATTCTTGGGTTAGCCAGTTAATATTCACCTTATCCAAAATGGGTGGGTGAAGCGCGAAGTATGAACAGCTTCGAAGATTCGTTAGTGTTACCCAGTGGTAACTGCCAGGAGTTTACTGCGTCCGATTCGAAATATTTGGTTTTGCGGTATGTGCACGGGAGATAATCACAGTAGACTAGCTAACGCTTCTTCACATCGCACCATCCAGCAGATTCAGTTGCTTACGGCCAAAGAACATTACTGATTTTGCAAGTTCCTCTAAGTGGAAATTACTGCTACATAAACATGTGATATACATCGTAGTTACCAGTGCAATAAAAGTTTCATTTCGACACTTTGTTTCAATAATTAGTCGTTCAGTTCTACAGTAATCATTAAAATTCTTTCTTTACACTACAAATAAGCATTATATTTATTTTGTTCACTTTTCCTTCATCTCGAATTTTGTTCGGATTATCTGAAATTTTCGGATTTGCGGGGTTCTACTATATAAGGATACTCGGAATTTGTAGGAAGGGTTCCATTGGATCACCTACTTACATTGGGTTTTCTCAGCCCTGTTTAATTGACAACTTCGTATTCAGAAAATCTATCAAATCTGTTGCGTGGTGTAGTCGAGGAATTTCCCGAAGTTTTGTACCGGTACCAGGAATAACCTGGGCGGTCAACTTGCGGTTATACTCAGAGTGTGTCGACACATACGGCGTTATGCTAGAGCAAACGTGTCAATTAAAACGTGTTTCTTTCTTGCGATTCAGAATTTTCCAAGAACAGACTTTTTTTTATGCGACGAATACAGCGGGCCGCTTTTTGTCTTATATGTAACACTGATTAGTTTCGTTCAATAATTTTACATGTACATTGTCTATAGTAACAACAACAACAATAATAATAATAATATATAATATTAATAATATTATGTTTTCAGATATAATGTAAGCAATCATTCCTACTTCTTTCTACCATCACTTAGTGCAGCTTCCGATTCACAGGCATCCACGATATAAGTTTTACTTTCAGAAACGCTTATCTCAAAATTTGACCATTTCTTAATGATTTTTTTCTTTTAATTTACTATTTAAATTTTATACAAACTAATTCATTATTGTTAATATTATTATTACTAAATTTAAGTATGCGGTAACTATCCACTTTTCGAATTCCTGTGAATTTATCCATTCCCTCTCTACATCTTATTTCGTCTCATTCTAAACGAAGAAGGAAAAGTGAGCCGTGACGTATGTAACGACATCCGCTGGCGATTACTGCGTCCTGCACCTGACGCCACAAATCTGAGTGGGAGGGGGCCGCGCGGCCTTCCTCGGGACGAGCTCGACCAGTCCGGCAGCGGCGGCGGCGCGCGCGCGATCTGCGACGCCCCGGACGCGCGCGGGTCTTGAACCGGCCGCCTTCCGGCGCCGCGACGCCGACGCCGACGCCGCGGGCCACGGAGGCAGCTGCGGGCTCAGCGCCAACCGCTCCGCCTCCGCCCCCGCCCCAGCTCCCGCCCCGCTGCCGCCAACTTCGCCTCCGCCGCCTTCTCCTCCCATTTGTCTCCTCCTCCGTTTCCTCTTTCTTCGACTCATCTTCCCCCGCCTCATTCTCCCTCGCCACATCATTTCCCGCCTCATCATTCTCCGCTTCATCATTCCTCGCCTCTTTATCCCCCGTCTCATCATTCCTCGCCTCATCATCGCCGCCACATTCCCCGCTTCTTCATCTCCCGCCATATTCACCCCCAACTCACGCTTCTCCAATTCCTCCTTTACATCAACGTCTCCAACCTTATCTTTCTCCATCGCATCCCTCCCCGCTTCATTCTTCTCCCTCTTCCTCCGCCTCTTACGTCTCCTCCTACTCCACTTCATTCCCCCCGCCTCCTTCTCCGCCTCATCCTCTTTCGCCTCATCCCTCTCCCTTTTCCTTCCTCGCCTCACCTTCCTTCACCTCCCTCCCTCCCGCCTCATCTTTCTCCGTTTCACCCTCCCCATCTCATACTCCCGCACCTCATCCTCTCCGCCTCATCGTCCTCCTTCTCATCTGCTCCCGTCCTCCCCCTCCACCTGTTCCCTCTCCAACTCCTCCCCATCCTCCGTCTTCCCCTCTTCCTTCTCCACCGACGTCCATCATCGCCGCCACCGTCTTCGCCTCCTCCACCCCCTCCATCTCCACCTCCTCCGCCCCCCCTTGCGCCACCGGACGCGTCTCTACGCCTTTTCGGCAGCATCCGGCGTTTTGGTCCCGGCCGGTCCTCGGCCCGCCCGTAATGAGCGGGCGCGTCCCGCCGCCACCTGCTGCCGCGCGCGAGTTTATTGACATGCGGATCATCGACTGGGGCGACCGCGCGGCGACCCGAGCCAAGGCCTTCCAGCGGCGCCGACGCCGACGCCGACGCCGCCAACCCTCTCCCCCGGCGACGCCCCGCAGTCACATCGCCCGCCGCCTCCGATCAGCGACCGCCCCGGCTGGTTGAGGTGCACGAACTGACGCACAGATGTTTCGCCCAATTGGGGGGTGACCGCAGTTTGAATCTGGTCACGCGAAAAATGTGAAATTAATATTATTAAGTAATTAGAAATGCCGGTCCGGGTAGTCCAGATCGGTAAGGCAGTAGTGACGGGGCGATCTCGGGCGGAAGGATTGCGGGTTCCAGTCCCGCCTCAGGCATGGGTGTATTTGTGTATGTCTGTATGTGAGTGTCGTCTTTTCACCTCTCATTATCATCAGTTTTATCTTCCATACCCCCCAGGGCTAACAACCCTGGGGGATAAAAATAGGATCCAGTTAAATGCTGATTCCTTGAGAAATTACATTCACCTGCCTCCGAGATAATGTTATGGAGCGTCGGTGAGCGCAGGGTGCATGTACGCGTGCTCCAGAGCGGCCTGTTCGCGAGCTAAAAAGAATTAGGAATATTCATATTGTGCGATTTTTATGTGGTATGGAGGTACCTGGCCCTAGGGCAAGGAGTATCTCTGAAGTGAAATTTTTAGAGATTGTATGCGGATCACAGCGCCCAACGAAGAATCGCATAGATATTTAGACTTTTCAATATTTTTATTAAACGTTAATTTAAATCTGTTCATACATGTGAAATAAGTAAATTAGTTCACGTATATTAGCATTGATTGAAGAAGATACTCATATGTATCTCTCAGTTAATACAGTTGATACACGTCTAACGACATTCAAAGGGGACGTTTGCAGTTTTTAAGAAGTCTTAGTTCTAAATTGTTATCTAACAAATTTATGGCTAATTAATTTGAAGTATATTTACAAGAACATGAAATATTTTTACCGCAAGATAATTTAAATTCGATTATTCACATAATTGCGCTTTGATATTTTAAAAAGTACTTATCAAACAAAATAAGTACATTTAAACGGGCAAAGAACACAAGCGGATAATGCCACAAAATGCAATCGACGGAAGTCCTTAGTGTCCCTAGTTATTCCTTAGAGGATCTGTGTCTTGCATTTACTCAATTTTTGCATTACGTACTTTATCACAACTGAGAATGAAAGGAAGATTATATATATACAGCAGTTTGACCTCAGTGCAATTCATACTGCTCGAAATGTTTCTCTGGAAAACAGCAGATCGTGTCTCAATCAGAACCCTACAAGCCTTGAATGTGTTGAATTAGATGTCAGACTTCAGTCTGTTTGCTCGACTACCGTATTATTTGGGTACTTCCAAGCTGCGTCATCAACTGGACCTGATCCTTCTCGTCCTTGTTAGACAAGATGGCTAATTTGCAGCTGTCTGCGGTTGCATTTACATTGCCGTCACTCCTTTATAGGGCAAAGAAGGCTTTGTAGAGGCTTGACAGATCCCTGCTGCGTGTAATGGCGAGCTCGCAGAACAAGTGTACGTGTCCTTTTCCAAGCATGTGATACTTTTGTCAATAGAACCTGATAATGTGTTGCGATTAAAAATAATATTTCCATTCTAACGCAGGAAGTATGAAAAAAACTAATGAATAATCTGTTTTTTTCTTACGTAAGAGAGAATGAATGAATTGATGTTCCTAATGGGGAGATCACTCTAATGTTAAACTACTAAGAACTGCAAAGAAACTGCGCCATGTGAAACAGTGAGTAAAGAACGTACGTTAATCCGTTAATGAAGATTTTAGAAACCTTCAAAAATTTGAAATGTGTATATTGTAGTATGAATGTTATTGATTGTTTTTGTTTCATCGGATAATTCTATAGAATTTCGAAAGTAAAATACATGTAGTTATTCTTTGAAGAAAATCTAACTTTATTTTGGATCCGGTTGACCGTATGCTAGGCGAATAATACACATTAGCCATGGGGTTGGGGAATTCTGAAACGAGGGCAGCTTGACTGAGAATAATATTCGAGAGGATTGAATTTATCTCCTACTCTAAATGTGCAAATGTTTCTTATGTATTTCTATTTGCAATGTTTCTTATTAATAACATTATGAATTAATATAGGTTGATAAATTATGGAACATAATAATATAAACGGCTTCTTTAGTGCTGTCTTAATTTATTGACACATGGATTAAATTGACAGTTAATACTGTAGCATTTTGACAAATGCGGCCATTAATAATATTGGAAGACGTAATAGGGGTTATTTGATAAAACTCATCTTTCTTCAAAAAGTTGGAAAGAAAAATGCTGGAAGTACGTACACAAGTAAAATTTACAACTTTTCCACAAATAAAATGCAATTATTTTCCTGAGCAACAATAAAACAATTTGAAGAGTATTGCAGGCAATGTGATAGCTTCAGCATTTATGACGTTTTAAAATATGAATGAAATATTTTAAGAGGTAGTTGTTTAGAGGGAAAAACGTTTCGTTTAATATCTCCCTTTATCTGCTCCTATTCTTCCTCATAGAAGACTCAATAGTTTACTCTGCACTGCGTCTTAAACGACTCAGACGACTTACAAGCAATGTAGATGTTCTGCTGCAGTGTTTGTACTTCATTAACGCGGGTTGCATACTCTAAGGCTTTTAAGAGTCAAAACTCGGAGGCTGAGACAGGTCAGGGGAACAAGTGAACCTTTGTACTAAAGCTTTCAGGGAAGCCACTAGCCATCAATTGGCACGAGGGACTGAATGGCCTATTAAAACAGAAATCATATTTAGCATTTGAATATTTTCTGCGATACCTATACGACAATCTCGTTAACGTGAAAGATCACCAAAAAGGTAACAACACTGGATAAAGGTTTGCGAAAGGATAAACTTTGCGTTTCGTGCCGCCTGGAAATCATCAATAGTGACAATTGTCAGTGGCTGTTGATTGCGAGCAATCCACAAATAAAATAGATACGTGCATATTTTTTTTATATCATGATACTTTTTTAATCGATATTTCTACAAAAATATATCGATCTGAAGAAAACATCGAAATCAAAACATTGATGTTTCTGCTCGAAAATATCGATATTTTAATTTTTATTTTATTTTATTTTGGGGGGGGGCATCCTACCCCCGACCCCCCTGTTCGTCAGACGCGGCGTGAGGGATAGGAGAGGGCCAGTGAGGGGAGGAGGGGAGGGGAGGGGTCGGGTGAGAGAGCGGCGGTCGCGGCGCCTGACGGCTCTGAAATGCTCCGCGCGGGCGCCGCGCCTAACAAGGCAGCGCCTTCTCCCGCTCCGGACGGACGGACGGACGGCGCAGGCGCGGAGGGCGGACGGGCTTTAACGCGGCACGTCACAAGAGCGCGTGTCGCTCCCGCCGCAGAGAGCAGCGCAACCGCCGCCATTTAATATCCTCTCACCCGATAGCCCCACCAGGCAGCATTCAGAAGTTAAACAGAAATGATAATAGTTGGGGACATTGTGGAGATTTTTAAGATAATGAATATGGATGAATATGGAATGATTTGGAATTGATTTATGGTTCTCAACACAAAGAATATCTTACAGTTCCAATTCTCCTGACAACTGGACATAAAGTGGTGGGATCGGTGGAACAATGGAATGAGGGACTCTCTAAATCTACGGACTCTATGCGCAGTCGTTCGCCGCAGGACCTGCTTCTGCAGATCGCGCTCTCATCTCCACTGCCTTCTCGGAACTACTCACCGGCAGACTTTAGCTCAGAGCTCCAGCCTTGCGGCTGTCTCTGGAGAGACTCGATGGATTGATCGATCGTAATTACGGTCGCGTCTACTACGGATATCATTAGTGCCCAAAGTGTAGTGCGTGTTTTTTTCGTCGGGAGGTGGTGGTGATCATTCTCCGCTGGATGGCGAGATCCGCCGCCGACCTACCGTCGGCTAGCGGGATTTCCTCCAATCAGGTATCTCCCATCAGCGTGACACCGCCCCAGCCGGGACAAGCTCTAAGCTCCCGACCAGCTTATGTGGCAGGGTAGTGCATGTAAGTGTAAGGGTGTATAAGTATGGATAGGGCAAGGAAGACGAAGGAAAAGGCGCGCGCGGTCAGTGGCCCATTTGTTAGGGTACTACTCCGGCATTCGCCTGGTGTTGATCGGAGAAACCACCTGTAGCGACTGGAGCAGTGCCAGGGTCCGAGTCCTGAAGACGGCGGATTTTCGGTACTAGCTGAATAGCTAGGTCATGTTCAGACAGTCAAGGAGAATTCTAGCGGTCGACTTCTGAGATCGATAGTTTTCCGTGATTTCCTCGATCAACAACAGACCAACGGCGGAGCAGTTCCTTAACAAACAGACAGCGCGCAATCTCTCCTTCCTCTTCCTTGTCCCATCCTTGCCCCACACACTTACGCTTGCATGCACCACACTGTCACACATGCCGGGGAGCCAGTCGGAAGCTTAATGCTTTTCGCGTGTGGTGCGGCCACCAGCTGGGACAGATCCCTACAGAGGACAAGTCATTTGCATGCCGACGTTCAGGTCGGCGCGTTTCGACAGGAGAGTAGCATCGCGTCCTCCTGCAATATAGTATTCACGTACAGGCCTGACGGTCAAAGGAGTTGACGTGTCATGACGTGAAACAACTGTCATTCAATCTTAACTATTGTTTCTCAACCACCTGCTGCTTCTTATTCGCCTACTTTCTCGTGCTTTTCTTCTTCGTCGTCGTCGATATCGTCATACCCAGGTCATACCTTTCTCCTACGTATTATCCTTCTTCACCATCGTATCGTTCTTTGACCTCTTAAGATCTTTCTTCTTTTTCGTATCCTTCTTTAGCAACTTTTTTCTTTTTTGTCAATGCTTTCCTTTTGCTTCTATTTATGCTTGTTTCTCCTTTTACTTCTGCCTCGCATTCTTCTTCTTATTATTAGATTTCTTCAATTTGCACGAAGCACAGATGCACTTCACTGATCCAAAGGTGAGAGTTATAGGTGGGCAGAGAAACATACAATGTGCCTACTTACCATAATATTGCATTTATATAATTACGACATTCTACAAATTTCCATATTCATGGAATTTCGTTAGGTCAACCATAAGCAATTACTTCATTTCCTACTATTTCGAATGATGTATCTGCATTGAAATGTGCTACAGTGGGAGATCCATTCAGGACGATCTTTCATTTAAAGAACTGTTAACTGTTAAATTGAATTTAGAAAAAATTGTAGTAAAGTACTAGTAGCCTGCCGTAGCTGAAATGCTGCTCACGAAATCCATACAAAATAGTTCTCCAAAAAGTAGCTCGCACACTACTCAAGTACAACAAATAAAACTCTTTCGTATAGCACTGGAATAAATTCACTATTTTTAACCAGAACAATGTTTACGAATATCCAGTGCAACACGTCTTTACATAACAAGACTTTTATACCTGTATAGCAATGTCAAAAAAGTTGCTCTTTCATAACAGAACATATAATTAGTAAATATTTAATGGCGGAAGGCGTCTTCCTTTGATCCTTGTTGTCACATGGCATCAGTTGTGTTGTAAGAAGGGACGTTTTGAGTATGAGTATTCAGTCGCTACTCACAATACGAGGATATAGGAGGAATAATATAAACAAATATTGGCATTTTTAGTTTCAAAATCGAAAATGTTTTGGATTTTTGGATTTTCCCCGAGTTTCTGGATGTCTAATGATATCATAGACACCTCATACACGGTCGGAGACTACGTAGATTTTTTTTCAATTTCTAAGCGCATTGGAAATTAAAGAGTAGAACGTAATGTTATGTAATGTAATGTTTGGGACAAAAAATTAAAATGAGGCTGAAGTGAAGAAATCTTCAAATAAAAGTGTTGTTGAATAAGTGTCGTGGATATGACATATCTTGGCCTCATTTCTTCCTCTGTCAGCTTTTATTTGTCATTCAATTATCACCTCTTCTGTGAACTCATCGTAAATGCCAACAATAAATGTGTTATTTATGACCTTTACATGGAAAGTGTTCTGTTAGTGTTGATTTATTTCGGATTGCTTTACTTGATTAACATATTTACATACCCGAAAAATAACACTTGCAGTTCATAATAAAAGTCAGAAAAGTCATAAGAAAAAAGAAATTATGGTTACGGGTAAATGTAGGAAAGAATTAAGCAAAGACACACGTACTGTTGAACTCAGAATGGCCGGGCTATGTTTATTTTACGTACCGTTGCTAATGGGGAAAGAGACGAACCATAAATGTTATATCGTAGCTTTATCTACATTGGGAGTCCCTGACTGTTTGGAGCTCGTGATTCGTGACCGAGACGACCCAGGTAGTTTCCACTCGGCACGGATGTTCGAGTTTGCTTTCACTTCCATTCGTAGAAGAAAAGCCCTGCGCAAACAACTATATCTAATCAGCATTGTGTTCACATCTGAGGTCGTCAGTGTCTGGCTGGGGCTTGAACGGATGTGACGTCCTGCAGTGACTTTGTTGCTTAGCTGGATTGCGTTGGAAGTGACCGAAAAAAAGAGTACAAAAGTGCAAAATGCTGTAATGAAGTGTAATCAATTCTGCATGAACATGTAACCAAAAAGTTTTAAAAAATGAATTTGGAATGTATAAAATTCAGGGAGCATTTACAATCGTATTGCCTTCGCAGAGAACTCTACTTCTGTGGTGGCGAGAGAGAGGTTTCGGATTGCGCTGTCATGAAGATCTCTCAGATCAGTGTGATTAATTCTTCTGCTTCTTGTTCTTCTTTTCTTGTTTTTGCTTCTTCTTCTTCTTCTTCATCTTCTTCTTCTTCATCTGCTTCTTCTTCTTCATCTGCTTCTTCTTCTGCTTCTTCTTCGTCTTCTGTTTCTTCTTCTTATTATTATTATTATTATTAATGTTATGCAAGCAAGACAGTATCTCTTTATGACAGAAATTTGGGTAAAAATTGTTCTTCTCTTTTCCAAAGTTATCTGAAAAATATTCCAAACATAAAGCGTTTTAAGTGAATCTCACGAAGAAGTACTACTTATCATGACCAGTTAAAGTGAAGTTTTTAAATTATATTATTTGTAACATCGAAAGGAACGTGCTACTGTCAAATACAAAGGCAAATGAATTTGAGTCAGTTACATTAATGTTCACTTATAGAAGTAACCTTTTTTTAAACTATCAAATAATAAAGACGAGTTTTTGGAACTATAATGTGATTGGTTTTCAATTCGAGTTTAACTTCCTATTTAAATGAATTTGAAAATTAGATATCATGGCATTAACGATGAGGCAGATAACGTTGATTGGAATGAGAAAAATAACGTTGTTTCCATCACACTCTAATGTCAAGAAGAATCATTGCTTGCAAATTTATGAATAATAATTCTATCTATACCAGTATAAGTAGATTCAACGACATGTAACCAACATCGATACCCCCAAAACCAGCGTATGAATAGATACAAAATTTTTACAGGTCCGTTTTCAGGATTGACGTAGTCTTTGCAAAGTTTTGTAAATATTAATACAACAAATGTTGATGATAAATAATTTAAATAATCTGTTAATATATGGACCATGATTATTATTTTCCCGCCTATCGCTAAAGCAGTTTGGTTTCCGATATATTTCACCAGAGACCAGTAGCGGTGCGGCAGAACGGGTACCTAATAGTTTCGCTAGAGGGAAAAAGCAGTTGGTAGGAAAAAAAATTTTCTAATAGCAATGTAGTGAAATATAAAATGAAAGAAAATTATAGAATTGTTTATAAATATGATCGAATTTCATTAAAAATAATTAACGTCGTGTTTTCTTTTATAAAATTGTTATTTTTCTTCTTTCACAAGGATTGAATAAGGAAGAAATCCTGGGCAACGCCGGGTATATTGGTAGTGCAAAGCATGAAACGGAGGCCAATTACGTTGAAGTGCGTTTCGTCAGCGCCGCAAACGCCGGAGCGCTCGTCGCTCGGGGAGCACACGCACCCGCCCAGCCTCCTAATTGGCTCCAGGGGCATCGCGGTGAGCGGCGCGGGTTCGGCGCACTTTCTCCGCCACCTGCGCTGCTCCCGGCGCTCCCTCCCCTCCCCTCCACCCCCACCCAACCTCCCTCCCCTTGCCTTGGCCCCGCCCCCTCCAGGCCGCGTCCGGGTACGGCACCTGATGAACAGCGGCCAGACCGGGGCCTCCGCCCGCGCCGATGGCGCAAGGAGCGGAGCGTCATTTTCCCCCGCGTCGCCACCACCACAACCTCCACCGCCTCACCAGCGTGATCACCCTCAACAGCAGCAAGAGCACCACCTCACCAGATCCTCCACCACCACCTCACCAGCACCGACATCACTACCGCCACAACCACCTCACCTGCACTACCTCTACAGCTTCAGTACCACCTCACTAGCACCGACATCACCACCACCTTAACAGCTTCAGCACCACCTCACCGGCACCTTACCACCTCCACCACCACCACAACCACCACCACCTCACCCTCACCACCACCACAACCACCACCACCTCACCCTCACCAACAACTCCACCAGCATCATCACCTGCATTATCACCCTCACCTGCATTATCACCCTCACCCAACACTAGCACCACCTCACGACCAGCACCACCACCATCACCACCACCAGTACGTCACTAGCGCTACCACCATAGCCTCACCAGCATCGCCATCTTATCAGCGTAACCACCCTAACCAGCACCACCACATCATCACCACCACCACAACCACCACCACCACCAGCAACACACCACCACCACCACCACCACCAGCAACACACCACCACCACCACCACCACCACCACCACCACCACCACCACAATCTCACCAGCACCTTACTAGCACCACCACCTCACCTCCTTTTTAGATTTCCTCATTCATAATTAGCATTTTGTAAATTATTGATGTTCGGAATGCTAAGAATTTTAAAGTACATGAAATATGCGAGTGAGTGAAGAACCCTTTAAAATTTGGATTCAAGAATCTTAACGATTGGTCCCATCTCTAACTACATCCTTCTCTACTACCGCCCTGCCATGTGGGACAATCATCACAAAACTTCTCCACAATCTTGAAGTGAAATAACACGTTCCTTTATCACCTCAGATGCCTCACCTCCACCGGCATCCCTATCAAAACTACCATCAGGGGATAACCACTATCATTAATTTTTCGGATACCATCATTTCAGTAACCTGACCGCTACTGTCACCATTATCTGCCTTCTCCGCTACCTCTATCATCTCTGCTACCGCCTCCCCCTCACTGTTCCCATTACCACCATTGCTACCATTTGTGCCCTGCCTCTCATTACTACTATTATGTACGCCACCAATGCTGCCAATACCTATGTCACTATCACCAGTTACACCACTGTCTACTTCACTGGAACTACCGGCTTGTTATTACATTTTTACACATTAAATTCACATTTACTTACTACTAGAGTCCGAAAATTCAGGCATTTGATATATCTTAAAAATAGTAAGGCAAAAAGGCATTAATTTTTAATGAAATAGGCACGTAGAAAGGCACTTATTCTGGGAAAAATAAGGGTGCACAAAAGTAGTTAAAGAATGAAAAATCACCGTTTAAAAGAAATTACTGTAGAAAATTCGTAATAATGAAAATAATTAAGCGTTTTATTACTACTATAAAAGAAATTTAAGTTTTGACTGGTATCATCTCGTTTTCTCTTACATATATTTAACACTTTCTGAATCTGAAGCCCGAGTTCAACACATATTGCCTGATATCAGGCATCCGCTTGCAGAAAAAGACAAAACGCGCCAGTGCCTTCGTATTGTGAAGACTTACAGAAATGATCCTCTACGGATCAAGCTTGCAGGAATATTTCGAGCTTGACCGAGATCGACATCAAAAACTAAGATATTAAAAATAGTCTGAAAATATTAAAACTAAAAATATTAAAAACATGCATCATAAAACTACAATAAACAACAACAGAAAAGGCAAAATGAAAATCTTCTAAAACAACTCCAGAAACACAGTTTAGTGTTTCCCATTATCAAAAGTCTTAAAATCGTAGCAGTAATAAAAAGACTTGTTGCCAATCTTCCGAGATCTACTTATCACACTTTACACACCCATACGAACGTCTTCCTTCGTACCATAAGCGTCGCCAGGGCACCGAAAACTCCAGCGTCACTCTGCACCCCCTCGCGCCCACGTGACCAGGCGCAACAGGGCCTCCGTCATCGCTACAATTACCGCCGCCGGCGTCCCCGTCCCCCCCGCCCCCGCCCCCGCCACCGCCACGGCCAGCGTCCCCGCTTCCTCGCCCGTGTATCCGGAACCGATCCCGCGGACGCTGCGGACACCGCCGTACTTGCGGCTCCTACCGCCGCCGCCACAGCACAGTGGACTGAAATGCGCAATACCGGACAAAAAAATAATTTTCCTTCGATCGGTGTGAAAATTTGGGTTCCTATGTGCTGCTGTGCTTGCTTGAAGATTTCTGGCCGTAAAACACGGGAAGAAAGTGACTTCGCCGTGTGTAATTTTTTTTTTCACGGAGCGAAAAATACTTTACGGTAGATAGGTTACGAGAGAATTAAGAAATAAAGCGTATTAATGGCAAAACAAGTTTAATTTCACTAGTATTAAACTCTTTCCAGTAACTATTAAGTTATAATAGTCATATTTCACTACTTACTCTTAACACATAATTAGTATTAGGTAATCATTAACCCATAATGTTTTACGACGCTCGGTTTAAATTCAGTAATTACAACAACGATGTAGCAATAGGAACTCATATGAAACAATAATGCCTCACTACCTTATATCGGGGCACAACAGCCTCCTCCCAAGTAGGGTGGAGCTTACTTTCGAATAAAATATGAAGAGTAGAGATGAAACAAATCATTATTTGTTATCTAAACATTTTTATACGATTGTAGAAGAATATTTCGTGGATAATTTTTTTTGGCACGATCGAGATAGTCTTTTTTTCGAGACTGATAGGTCAAAGTCTGTTTTGTTGTACGCGAAGAAATCATGGCCATATAAAACAATTAGGATTGCAATGTAAACAAAACACTGGATCTACATGAATCAACATGACTGTCGCATCGCAAGTTGAGAAAGCAACACATAGCACATACATACAGCTCATGCTCATACGCATTTTGTACCAGAGTGACACTGGGTCCTTTGAAAGTTTCTGATTGAGGTTCTATCGTCGCGTCGTGCGGAAATATTTCATTTGTACTTTGAAGACACACTTTCTGTATTAGTTACGTAAGTAAATGTGTTTTCAATGCGCAGTGGCGGCTCATGGCTTGAAGGTGGGTAGTTCATAAAATAATGACAATGAGTTGGAGATCGAGCCCGATAACTCCGTCATTAAAAAGCGGCACGATGAAGAGGCAATGGCTCTGTGTTGCCGGTTATATTAGTTGTCAGTTTTGGGTGGGCCCCATCTCATTCCTATTATCAATGTGAACCACTAACCTTGAGGCCATAAGCCGTCACTGAATTCAACAATAACAAAAGTACATTCTTCAAACTGTGTAAATAACCCTATTCTGATAACCCCTTCATTCCTATTACTTTAGGGTTTAAAAGAAATTACTTACAATCCAACAAAAGTTAACATAGAAAACAAACCCAAGGAAATGTAATCGAAAGTGTTTCACAACACTCGGTTGGCAGTCAATCAATCCTCGATACGCAGAAAAGAATTCGCGGCACACATCGCAGGACACTGATCGCATGAAAATAGCGATCGAATGAAAACAGCGATCGAAAGAACACAGTACATGCGTGCACGCATTAGCACAGCTTATGAACACAGCACATTCGCACAGCTCATGCACGCGGAACATCCACACAGAACATGCTCTCACATTCGCACAGTTCATGCGCACATATATGCGCAGCTCATGTACACGGCACATCAGCACAACACACACTCACTGTTCATTTACTGCACAAACCGCATGGCACATGAGTACGGCACAAACTGCACAGCACTGGCCGTACCTCTCACACAGCAATGTACACTAACGGTACGTCCTCTATCCAAACAACAACAACAATCGGGAAAGGTGGCTCAGTGCATCAACTAATGTCACTAATCTTGTCAGCTAGGTCGAATGAAGTCGCTGTCTGGACGAGAATTGTACCGAACGGCTGCTCAGATCGGTAGTTTTCCGTGGTTTCTCCTCTCAATGTCAGGCAAATGTCGGAACATTACCCCAACAAAAGGCCAACGACCGCGCGCGATCTTTTCATCTTCCTTGTCCTATCCTCATCCCCTTACACTCACACACTTACATTAACGTGCACTACATTACCACTCAAGCCAGGAGACAGGTCGGGAGCTTAGAAACTGTCCCGACTGGGGCGGTGCCCCGCTGGTGGGAGACACCTAGTTGGAGAAAACCCCATTTGACGAAGGTAGGTCTGCGCCGGATCTCGCCATCCAGATGGGCGAAGATCACCGCCACCTCCATAGGGGGAAAACATGCACTATACTTACGAAACTAATGACCTTAGCAAGTGACGAGCTCGGAATCATCGACAATTAATCAACAATTAATCCAAACAACAACAACAAACAGCCAATAGTTGACCATTTTTGTCGCGTGTCTCCGCCCGCGGCCCACAGCGCGCCGTCCGAAGGCCATGGTGGCGGCGCGGGCGGCGCGGGGCGCGCGGGGCGGGGGCGTCGCCGCCACGCTGGCGCCAGCCGCCGCCGCCGCCGCCGCCGCCGCCGCCGCCGCCTCAGCCTCAGAGCTCGGCGGGCAGGTACGCGGCGGCGGCGGCCGATACAAGTGCGGCATTCCGCGCCCGCGAGTCGCCTCCGCAGGGCTGTCCAAACGAGCGACGGGTGGCGGCGGCGGCGGCGGCGACGCCGACGCGACTCGACGCCTTGCAGAAACGCACTTGCGGCCGCGGCGGCACACGACACGTACTGCTCGCTCTCGCAAGCGGCGCTCGCTCGCACGAGAGGGCCGCGTTCGGAAAATGAGTTCGTCACAGAATGACCCGATTTAGCAAGACTAAATCGGGGCAAAAATAATAGAAAGTAAAATAAAGTGGAAAGAGCATGTGCTGAGGATGGAAGACAACCGCCATCCAAAGCTCTGCTCTACACTTGCTCTACACAGTGAGGGGAAGAAGAGATCCAGGAAGGCCAAGAACTGCCCCGTCAGCTGCTGCAGACTGCAAGGCAGCAGTCTAGTTATTACGAAAATAAATTCCCGCCTCCTCAGAGGCACTGTGGAGGGGAAGTAATGAAACAAATAATGAACTCGATTTAGGTGTGGGACCCCAGAAGTGACACTGCATGTGGGCGCGATGTTAAGACGACGGAATCGTTCGTGAAAGGGAAGTTTGTTAATTGGTTGGCCCTCTAACACAATCTGATAGAAGCAAATGTGTGTTTTATATATCAGTGTAGTATGATTTATTATGAATGTTAGTGAGTATGGTGTAGTAAGATTTTTATCTCATAATTTTCATGTTCTATGACTTCCATCTGAGACTTTACGCCCTGTCTAATCCAAATATTATTGTTGTCAACTTTTGTTAGCTCTCATCCCTCTCATCATCATTATCATTATCATTGTGATCCTAGAGCAAGTCCACACCTTCTCGATGCACTTAAGCCTTGGCTATATTATTCAGCTTTCTGTAGCAGTTATATTACCTCATACAACATCTGAATTTTCTTCTTTCCTCTAGATGGTAATTGGGTATGTACCCTTCTGGTAACGTATCCTTCTATGACCTCCTTTGTTATGCCATCATTTCGTTTGAAAGTACATATTACTCGATTGCTTGTCCATCTTTCTTTTACATGCTCCTATTCATTAAAATTAGGTGAAAATATATATATTTTATAAAACATATCTCCAAATTAAAAAATCGTAATTTTCGATTATTTTGAACGTATATACTACGTATTAACACATATTCGTAAACATTTTTTTTCGAATTATAGTTCACTGTAAATAATGTAATAAGTATTACAAAAATATTGTGAAAACATTCATATTCATCTCTCCTCTTTCTGTCACGGAAAAAGGAACATTTCTATAATTATTCCTCCACAATGAATAATTTATTTTAGTTCAATGTTATATAATTCCATGTTGCGTAGTTGTTATGAATCAGTATATCATAACAATAAATCTCTTTAAATTACGTAATTTTAACGGAGTAGGACAATGAATTATTACTATTGTAATTGTTTCTTTCTTCTTATTTTAATTCTTAATTCCTGTTTTCCCGGAGAATTTTATTATTCATTTGCGCTCCCACTGATGACGGCAATTGCGATTTATTTCATTTCAATTCGTCTTGAAACTTCAGAGTTGATCATTCAATCAATTAGGTAGGAAAAAGTCCTGAAGAGATACTTGCATACCTCTTCATAAAAAAATTCCCTGTAGTTGCTTTATTACGTCAGACTTCTTTATTAGTTGTGCTTTAACGCGTTCGTCAGAACTCCATTGTTAGTTATTTGGACAGAGACGAAATAACATAATTGAAAGGTTGAGCGCAACAGTGGTCTAACCCTCCTTCATCAGAATATGAAATATTGTATTTCAAAGTTGACGTGCTCCAGTTTCTTATATTTTTCCTATACATTCATTTTGTTTTAATCAGTACTTTCTCTGAACATTAGTATTCTTTGCCACACAAGAAAAATTGTCATAATATGAAATAAAAAGGATAAAATTAATTAAATTTTGTTGGTTCACACATCATAAAATGGGTTAGACCAGTGTTGCCTAGATATCCAAAATTGATTGCAAAAAGAACATTTTTAATTTTAGAACAAAATAAAAATAATCTTTGAATTTTACAGAATAGTTTATTCATTTACAGTTTACAGAACATTTATTTATTTACAGAAATTAAAAAATACACGTAGAAAATTATTGAATGTAAATTTTATAAAATTATTGTTTCAATATAAGCAGTTTGATATAAGCCACGTACGTCATGATAATATTAGAATAAATAAGAAATAAAATATTAAGAACAAAATAATTCTTACAACAATATTGTGATTTTGCATAATCAGGTGTGCCAAAGAAATAATCATCATTGTGGTCATGACCTTCTGGTCAGTTTTGGACGAAAGATTGATGAAGAAATCATGATATTCGGCTGGTTCATGTTTTAAAAGTTCTTTGATATCTTTCAATTTATTGGCTTTGATTGGCCTTGGAGATGTGCATTTTACAAGAAGATCAATTCGTGCGAGATCAAAAGTGTGTTTCTCTCTATGTATTTTGCCCTTAATGACATTTACGGAACTGTAATTCTCTTGTTCTGACAGTGAATGTTTAAAGAAGTACTTTCATAGATGATCCTTAGTACTCGTAAGTTTCAAACATGAAATTTTACTGCAATTCACTGCAACCTTATCTTCTTCAGTCAGTCAATTCGTGAATTCATAGGCCAATTCTAAGTGATCGAATTGGGTTAGACCACGGTTTCACTGGAATATGTTACAATTATTTCGAGAACAAAAACAGGACACTCAGATACTTATTATATTCAATACTATTAATTGGTTCTGCCACAAAATTCATGGTTAATGAAAACAGATTGTGCAGTTAACTCAATTTCATTATCAGTGAGGGTTAGACCTCCGTTGCGCTCAGCCTTTCAATTGCTTTTTGTATGAGAATTCAAGAAACCACTCCATTAAGGGGACCCGGAATGAGTTTTGGGTTAAAAATCTCGATTTTGTTTAAATTTGCGTTTTTGAATCTTCAGACTTTTCTGTTTGTAATGGTTTTTGAATCATGTCAATACGCTAACTATATGTTTATTTAACTTGCTACATTGCCACGAGTATGTTCGTCAGAAAATAAAATAGTATTATATATATATATATATATATATATATATATATATATATATATATGTATATGTATTCTACCTCTAGAATTTTGCGAGATAATATGTTATGCAAAAATTTTGCAACATCTGGCTTGAAGCTACTTGTAAAATTTATTAATCTATATTGTAAGCTACAGGTCTCTTTTGATGTCTGAAGTTTGAAGTCGGTATCCCGTAAATCTGTTTCTTAATATATAATGTCAAAAGACTCCACGGTATTTCGCATGAAAATAATGGTATAAAGTTTTCGTATAAAGTATAAATATATATTTCGTAAAAGTATAAAGTATACGTTTTCGGGACGTCTCAATTGTAATCTGGATTATTTGGTAAAAGATATTGAGGCGAATAGTTGATGATTAATTCTTAAAGATCGACATAGTATATAATTAAAGTTCAGAAGCATTGTCAATCGTAAATTATAATTGTGACTTTTGTGTTTCGTGTGTTAAAGTCAATTTAGTTCATTTAATTAAAAAAAACTTCGTATTTTCCGAAGGGTTTATGTTAGGATAGCTCCGTAGCTGAGTAGAAAAATATATAAGTTGATTAAGATATTCGCGAGCAGAGGTTTGTAGTAGTAGCAGCGTATAGCTGGCTTTGAAACTGCATTACAGAGATGTTTCATACGCAGTTTCATACGAAATCTAGCGAGAGCTAGTCGTGTCGCGATAATATATTAAATTACTTCAGAGATCAAATAATCAGAGACATTTCAGGGAGTATTCGGAACGTATTCGGATAATAAGCGAAAAAAATATAGAATTACTCGTACGCATGCAACAGGTAAGACGATTAATGTTGTGTGTCAGAACCCACGATTAAATGTAATAATTTGATAAGTTTTGAAAATAATAAGATACAAATTTTAATGTTAAAATCGGTTTACGTTATAATGGCTTGCCCAACCTGAGGCAGAATATAAAAATATTAATGATAAAGTAGAAAAACGTTACAATAAGGAACATTTTCCCAGCTTCTAATTATGATAGGAGGCTGAAATTTGTAGAATTTATTTTTACACAAATTATATACATAAGCTGAATAAAATTTTTAATTCGGTAAATATTTGGATTTTTTAATCAGCAAAATGCCTTTTTCAGGAGGAAAAATAAAACGTGTACAAAAATAGTTGTATCTCCTAAATTAATTTATTATTTCAAAAACTGTTTACTCAGGGCTTACAAAATATTCATATATTCCCCTAGAAAAGTTTGAACTCCCTAAGTAAAGCAATTTCTGAGTAAATGTTCCTTAAACATCACCCAATTTAACGTTAGTAGGATAGGGCATTCCGGGTCTTCTTAAATTTTTATTATTATTATTATTATTATTATTATTACTATTATTATTATTACTACTTTCTTCTAAAACTAATTTGTTAAAAGTAGACGCGCTCCCACGATTTTTTGTCTGGGATTTTTTTCTCTACACACAGTGTCCAGCCAATTTTATTTTTCTTAGACTGATTTTTTTCCTTTGTTCTGAGTATAAAAATATATTTTAATTTGTAGACTTATAATTAATATTTATAATGTTAATGATTAATGTATTGGCTGACATTGGCTAGTACATAAAATGAGAAAACGGAATATTTTTGATTGATGCATCATTGGCCTCTGGGGGGGGGGGAAGTTAAAGTCCCCATGATCCCTGCCCCTGGATGCGCCACTGGTTAAAGGAGAGTCTGGGAAAGCACAAATTCACACTGAGGCTCTGTGTGGATTTCAGTTTTGAAAGATTGGTTGAGAACCTTTTAATATTTTGAATTTTTCGTTTATAATGGAAGAAACAAAGAAATGGTGATAAATTGTTTTGAACAATGAAGCATGACACTACTTAATTTATATACAAAGAAGAAGAGTGTACAACAAAGGACGTAATGCCTCTCGAATAATGTAATAAGGATAAACTAGAATGGCCATATAACAAAAGAAAAAGATTTCAATCGTAATGAAGTGCATGTGCGAATGAGTAATAAGAAATAAGTGTGAATGTGTGAATAATTTTCAGTTGTAAGGATTTTTTTTGAAAGAGTAAATTTTTATGTAAATGTTTCCATCGGAATTGTTTCACTGTATGTCATTTGGCTGGAAAAGGATGCCGAATAAATAAATAGTTGCTGACATGTTCGGCAGCCAATGTTGAAATTTTTGTGTTTTACTTTGTAGGTAGCAAAGGCTCTGTGATAAGTTTCCAATTACCTATAATATTCGTCGCCTTCCTGTTTAGGAGCGACATCGCGAACCCACAGATAAATTAAAAATTTTGTACTACGAAGAACATACGGCGAATCAATATTGAAGTCATGACGGAGCAGTGGCGGCGTAATCAAAGTCGAGCATATGCTTGCTTTAACGCAGTGTGGGCTAGAATAAGATAATTTTGTCGTAATTATCAGTATTGATTCGTGACAAGTTTATGTTTCACCACACTGGCAAAGGCAAAATGTAAGGCCTGAAAGAAATGTCAAACATTAGTCATTTTATGTGAATGTGAATATTTATTTGATAACATCAGGTACATTTTTGCAGAATGTTTGACCTGATTTGAAATGACAATTCACTTATTTGGGCAATAATTTGAAGGTGAGATACGTGTTCTTTTCCTTTCTTTCTCTCTTTCTTTCTTTTTCTCTTTCTTTTCTTTCATTTTCCTCCTTTTCTGTTTCATTCTTTCTTTGCCCTGAACACCATTTAACATCATACGACCAGGTCTAAGAGCTGTATTTTATGATGACTATTCTTTCTAATAAGTCGCATAACATTAAGTCGAACTTGTCAAATTTTTAAATCGTGAATATTTTTAAAAGTCGCTGCACAAATCGTTGTGGCCATCTACTTCCCAGCCTGACAAAATAAATAACCACCATCGTTACTCAAAAATTTCCTAACGCGAAAGTTTTCTTTCACGAAAGGTGGTTTTAATCCGATTCACATGAGACTAGTTCCGTATAAAGAAACTGGAAGTCATTGGTCTATGTTTTTTCCTGGCAAGCGATTTCACTACCTTGTGCTGAGTGTAAATATTTACTCCGAAGATTTACAACCAAAAAAATTATAATGGGGTTGAAAAGAGTAATCGAAAAGCTTTCACAAGTGGACTTAAAAATAATTATTTGTGAAGTCATATTTAAAACAGCGTGTAAACCGATTTTTTATGCATGTTCCCGCCTAATTATGAAGTAATGAACCTTGATTTGCGTCTTTGCTTACACGAGTTCTGAAACTATTTCTCACTTAACTCTCCGCATCGAAATATAAAGTTCTGTGAAGACTTATTTCTTCGCGATAACAGATACCGTTTGTGATTTTCATATGAAGTGTGTGATTCTAGATGGGAGTTAATTTCGTGCATGTGACTTAACATGATCATTTATTTTGTAGGCGACTCTGATCCCAACATTTTCATTAACAAATATTTTGAAATTTAATATAGTGTATTTTCATGTACTTTTAACACACATTTTTAGGCTGCAGGGTTTCAAAGGTTGGAGCATTATCTGTTGTTACAACTGCAAACATTTGAGATGCTCCGCACACTTTGGCGTCGTGGCTTGTGAGAGGCCACGCCGTGGAGGATTTACACCTCGGAATGGGAAATGCCTTGGAGAAAGGAACGCGGCGTCGCGGCTCTGGGAAAGGCTGCGAGAGGTCGCTGTCCGCGTCTGCGCGTTTCTCAGAAAGAGTCGGTGCCATTGAAACAACGTGAGCACTTCGAATGCCTCGTCAGCGCCAACCCGCCCCGCCCCGCCCCGCCCCGCCCCGCCCCGCCCCGCCCCGCCCCTCTCCGCTCGCCCTGAAGCTCCCCGCACCGTTCCTCCCCCGGCATTGCCCACCAGCCCTGCCTCACCGTTTCTCTTCACTATAGCTCACCAGCCTCGCTTCACCCCTTACCGCGTCACTCTGCCATTGCCCTGCAGCCTTGCTTCACCTCTTACCGCGTCACTCCGTACTGCCCAGCAGCCTTGCTTCACCTCTTACCGCGTCACTCTGCCATTGCCCTGCAGCCTCGCTTCACCCCTTACCGCGTCACTCCGCCACTGCCCTGCAGCCTCGCTTCAGCCCTTACCGCGTCACTCCGCCACTGCCCTGCAGCCTCGCTTCAGCCCTTACCGCGTCACTCCGCCACTGCCCTGCAGCCTCGCTTCAGCCCTTACCGCGTCACTCCGCCATTGCCCTGCAGCTTCGCTTCAGCCCTTACCGCGTCACTCCGCCACTGCCCTGCAGCCTCGCTTCAGCCCTTACCGCGTCACTCCGCCACTGCCCTGCAGCCTCGCTTCAGCCCTTACCGCGTCACTCCGTACTGCCCAGCAGCCTTGCTTCACCTCTTACCGCGTCACTCTGCCATTGCCCTGCAGCCTCGCTTCACCCCTTACCGCGTCACTCCGCCACTGCCCTGCAGCCTCGCTTCAGCCCTTACCGCGTCACTCCGCCACTGCCCTGCAGCCTCGCTTCAGCCCTTACCGCGTCACTCCGCCACTGCCCTGCAGCCTCGCTTCAGCCCTTACCGCGTCACTCCGCCACTGCCCTGCAGCCTCGCTTCAGCCCTTACCGCGTCACTCCGCCACTGCCCTGCAGCCTCGCTTCAGCCCTTACCGCGTCACTCCGCCACTGCCCTGCAGCCTCGCTTCAGCCCTTACCGCGTCACTCCGCCACTGCCCTGCAGCCTCGCTTCAGCCCTTACCGCGTCACTCCGTACTGCCCAGCAGCCTTGCTTCACCTCTTACCGCGTCACTCTGCCATTGCCCTGCAGCCTCGCTTCACCCCTTACCGCGTCACTCCGCCACTGCCCTGCAGCCTCGTTTCAGCCCTTACCGCGTCACTCCGCCACTGCCCTGCAGCCTCGCTTCAGCCCTTACCGCGTCACTCCGCCTCTGCCCTGCAGCCTCGCTTCAGCCCTTACCGCGTCACTCCGTACTGCCCAGCAGCCTTGCTTCACTCCTTACCGCGTCACTCCATACTGCTCAGCAGCCTTGCTTCACCTCTTACCGCGTCACTCCGCTACTGCCCAGCAGCCTTGCTTCACCCCTTACCGCGTCACTCCGCCACTGCCCAGCACTGCCCCGCCGCGCCCAACGCCCCCACCCTTTGTGTTACATCTGCCCGCCAAACCCCCACTCCCTTACCACCGCTTCCCGCCCCGCCCCATCCTTCCCTCTCCGCCTCACCATACCACAACCCTCTCAGTACAGTCGCGTCACTCCCTTTCAGACCCCCACCCGCGCTGCATCATCAGTCTTGTTCGGTACCGTCCCGTCAAGTTCCGAAAGGTCCATTCTCGTCCAGTTCAGCTCCGTCTAGTTTGTTCCGGTCAAGTACCGTCCAGTTCCTTCCAGTCAAGTACCATCAAGTATCGTCCAGCAATGTTCAGTTCCTTCCACTCAAGTCCCGTCCAGTTCAGTATCGTTCACTACAGTATTGTCCAATCCAATACCGACCCGTCTGTACTGCGATTTTCGTAACTTTGCCCTGACTGAAATCAGCTGTTCACGGTTTCATCCAATCGGGAACTTGAACGTCACCATAGTGACGTCACTGTCGCGAAATATAAGCTCCTGATTCGATGGCAGTGAAACAGCTGATTCCTGTCAGGGGCAAAGTTACGAAAATCGCAATAGAGTACCACATGTCCAGTTCCGCCCCCCTCCATTCGCTTCGACGCCCGCCATCTCTTCCCGCACCTCTCGGTATTCCTCCTCACTTGAGCCGCTCCTTTCCCGCGGGTCAGAGGTGACGCCTGCGATTCTGCTGGGAACGACACAGCCGCCCGCTCACGGCCAAGGAGAGCCCGCGCGCGTCAAATGTATGCAGGCGCACGACTATTCAGTATCCGTTTATGCTGGCTCATGCGCGCACATTCGTAATATTTTCTTCTTCTTCTTCAATGAAAAGAAGACCTTGGGCGCCGACTCGCTCGAGTGAAATTGAGAGGAAACGGCGGATGTAAACGCGCGTTTGCGAAAGGAAGAAAGAAAGAAGTGCTGACGGAAGAATACCCGGGTGCTTCAAGGTGTTTCAATGTCAAGAGGAGAATCACTGACCCTCGGAACACTGTTTACTTCTGGACCCGATGCCAAACTTGTGGACACCCTAATATTTCGTTTGTGGGCTGCAATAGCGGCACAACTCAAAAAATCAGGTGTTGACGAAAATGAGTTTGAAAATTTTACTAAGTATTGAAATGCATCATTCTCGCATTCACACTTTTTTTCTAGATTTGATGGCGGAATAATTTACTGAAATATATGCTGTTGTTACACCTCGAAGGTAGACAAATCTGTTTTTCAGGAGACTGCATTAATTCTTAAGTCGTATTTTTTAATTGTGCCACTATTGTATCCCTCGGGCGATTTGGGTTCATGGATTTTTTTTGAACTTATATTCTTAGGCATAAGTTCTGATATAACAGGAAATTTATGCGCTTATACGAAACACCATAATATTTACATTTTAATATGAACAAAATTAAAATGAATTTTGGTGATACCAATACACGAGATTTCGCTACTATATTATGACAGCCTAATAATTATTTCCTAGGTCACTGGCGAGTTATTCTAAATGCGAATTTCAAATTAGCTCTTGGTAACGGTTAGCGGAAATTGAAAAAATTGGAAAATATAAGTCGCAGATTTGTTACGCACAAAAGGAAACATACCTACATGACTCACAGGTAATGCCTTTCAAATTAAATTCTTTAAAGTCGCCATACTTCTCTTCCGGATGTGTTGAATGTCATCTTGTGTGTGTGATTAGTGTGTGACTTCTCATCCATTGCACGGCACTCCAGCAACCAGAAGCGTAACGTAACGAAATGAGTGGTGAACTTCTATCCGGGTCGTCTTTATAAACGTGTGTTGCAAATACTAGTAATGTTCGTACTTAAAATAATAAATATATTCTTTAACAAATTCATATTCATCAGTCTAAGATAACTACGTAGACAATCGCAAAACCTTACTCTCGCAGTTCTTACAATCGCGAAACCTTTAGCCTAAAAATAGGCCCTTTTTTACCAAGACCCGCCCGTATTGAGGGCTTTGCCATTCCGAACATTACGCTACTCGTGGCAAACACGAAGGCCTTCACCCAATGTGCAACACACGATAAGGCAACGCACTATCACCCAACGTTTGTCGTTTTTCTGTATGACACTGTCGACATTCCCGAGTGGCAGAACTGCAATTTCTACAAACGCAGAAAATCAACTGTTGTAATAAACACTTATAATTGCCAACATATCACGTTATTATAAAGGTAATAGAACATACAAGGAGAGAAAATAGTTACGTATTTTTAATGAACAAAAAAATCAAACACTAAACATCAGGAGAACCAAAGTAGAATTAAAGATAAGGATACCCAACTATATTATATTGCAATCATTGGATTTACGTGTGAATGAAAGTATTGCAGGTTTAATAGTGTTAGAGAGTAATGGATATGCCACCAAAATAAAAGTTTCCATATGCACCCAAATCTCCACCACTACCACCCCCACCACCCCCACCGTCCCCACCGTCCCCACCGTCCCCACCGTCCCTACCGTCCCTACCGTCCCCACCGTCCCCACCGTCCCCACCGCCCCCACCGTCCCCACCGCCCCCACAGTCCCCACCGTCCCCACCGTCCCCACCGCCCCCACCGTCCCCACCGTCCCCACCGTCCCCACCGTCCCCACCGTCCCCACCGTCCCCACCGTCCCCACCGTCCCCACCGTCCCCACCGTCCCCACCGCCAGTGCCACCACTGTTCAGTACCATTGAATGAACTGGCGCCAGTTCATTCAGTGGTGCAATTTCAGTACTAACAGAGATAACAGTGAAAGTAGGGCAATTTTGCAGATCAGTCATGTTTGTTTTATAAGTTTAATGAACTAGAAACCTTTATAATATAATGCTATCAAATTGAATAGAAAAAAATTATACCGGAGTGTTAATAAGAATAAATAACGATTCTTGCCTTTGAATGTTAGGATTATAAGAGATCATATGTAATAAATACTGTCGGACCAAACCAATAAACAATTTCAACATTGAAAGACTTGGACTTAATAATCATGTGATAATTTGAAATCGCGATGTATTGCGTTTGCAAGTTGCTATCGTAGTCAGTACCTAGCAATAAAATGAAATGTTACGTGCATTACGTTTGTCATCTTGCCACGTTTGACTTCAATGTGTTTCACACTTGTGTTCTTTACGATCAGCTCGAACGGGAAGAGAGAGTTAAACGAAATTGAAACATGCCTGGGGTTTCTCTTATTTATACTACCGTGAGCAAATTATGAGTCAGTCATATCCATTACTCGCTCTTCAAGGCAATTTACAAACCAGTTGGGTTGCCACTTTTCATCAATACGAGATCTTTAATCCGCTTTATTATTATGCATAGGGTGTCTCCAAGAATTGCTCGTCAAAATTATGTCCAAATCAGTTTGTTGCAGTTCTATGTGCTGAAAATCAAACTTCAGCAACGGCGTATTATGATGCTAATTATATGTACACTGCAGTAGTATCGGTATTTTCTGGTAGCTTGATCAACTGCACAGATGGATGTTTGAGTACATGAAGTCAGTCGGTAAATTTAGTGGGATAAGTTCATTTCTTGCAAAACGTATGTACCTGGGCTCGAATTCCAGCCCGGACAAGTAGTTTGGAGGGCTGTCAACACTTTTGTGGATTCAAGTAGTATTATATATTTCGTAACCGTTACACATCACGCGAGAAAGAATGTGCTTTTGTAGAGTCGCCTGAAATTAGACCTGTGTTGTAATATGAAGTATACAACATGCCTATCTATATGGGACTCAATTGGTCATTTGTAAGGGGGATAAAAATATTAGCAATTAACTGTACACTGTAGGTCTCTATTGGAATTTCATCCCACGCCAAGAAAATGTTCAATTGTGAATTGAATGGAGTATATCGATATGAAACATCATGTAAATTATGATTTTCTGTTTCTTTTTATAGTTTGAAAACTAAGATACTTCAGCTTCCGAGTTGCCTAAAGGCATACATTGAGCCAGTCCTAATTAGTGTACATGTGCATACATGATATTAATAAGAAGCTGATTAACCGGAGTTTCAAATTTATCTCGATTATCTAAACAACCTTGTCGGCTCCAACAAGACTAATGTTCATTTACGAATACTTCTGTTATGTATCTTATGGTTTGTTCGTACAAACCATTCTAATGCCAAAGAAATGACACCGACAGATTTGTAGAAATAAGTGACTCGTCAAAGGTTTTATTGTATAATTAATGTATGTGAGTGTTGTGCTTTTCAAATTCATCGTTATCTTTTCTTCTCACTTGCGACCGTGAGAATAGAGCAAATGAGACGGCCTTATGAAAGACCCACCCAGAAGCCTGAGAAAGAAGCAAACAGGTGGCAAAGATTGAATGCACCCCGCCCGCGCGTATCCGGACCTCCCGCAAGCCGAATGTGTGAGATACCAGCTCTCCCACCGCGCCGCCGCGGACCGCTTTGATACGCCGTTTTATTGTCCCGTCGGACTACATTCGACGCTTTTAAGCTGGATGTTTTCGGATCCAACAATACGACCACTCGGCTCTCGACGTTGCGGTCTTTACGCGGCAGCTGTTTAGGCCCCGTAAAAGCCAATACCCATTTGTGTCGTCGCTCAGGGCCAGTCTCGCAGGCAGCAGGTTGCTTGTACCTTGTCGCTCCCTGCTCCGCCCAATCCCCTCTGACTCTGTCCTGCCCGCGACTCCCCGCACTGCCTTACCCGCCCCGCCTTGCCCGCCCCGGTTTGCCCACCCCGCCTTGCCCGCCCCGCCTTGCCCGCCCCGCCTTGCCCGCCCCGCCTTGCCCGCCCCACCTTGCCCGCCCCGCCTTGCCCGCCCCGCCTTGCCCGCCCCGCCTTGCCCGCCCCGCCTTGCCCGCCCCGCCTTGCCCGCCCCGCTTTGCCCGCCCCGCCTTGTCCGCCCCGCTTTGCCCGCCCCGCCTTGTCCGCCCCGCCTTGCCCGCCCCGCCTTGCCCACCCCGCCTTGCCCGCCCCGCCTTGCCCGCCCCGCCTTGCCCGCCCCGCCTTGCCCGCCCCGCCTTGCCCGCCCCGCCTTGCCCGCCCCGCTTTGCCCGCCCTGCCTTGCCCGCCCCGCCTTGCCCCCCGCCTTGCCCGCCCCGCCTTGCCCGCCCCGCCTTGCCCCCCGCCTTGCCCGCCCCGCCTTGCCCCCCGCCTTGCCCGCCCCGCCTTGCCCCCGCGCCTTGCCCGCCCCGCCTTGCCCATTCCCTCCCGCCTTCCCTGCCTATGCCGTCCCGCTATGCTCACTCTGGCTTGTCCGCCTAGCCTAGCCGCTTTGGCGCTTCTCACGGAGTCTCCCCATAACCTTGTTGACACTAGTACTTATCTTATAATTGCATATAAATATACATTTTTCCGCATCAAAGCATATGAATATTTTCGAATTGCGAGTTTCCAGAAGGATGAGAATTCAATTCATACATCTCCTCGACATCGAATCCATTGTTAAAGATCGTTTTGCGCGATTGCGGTCTCTGCTATGCTGAGTTGCATGGCCCGTCTCCATCGCACTTGGACGGCAGCGGCGGAAGACGAGCGGTCCCGTCTCCTCTCGGTCCAGTGCCTCCACCGCCGCCCCTGCCCGCGCCAGCGCTCCGGGAGCGGCGGCGCCGCCGCAGCAGTCAAGGGCTGCGGCTATATAAGGGCACGCGAGCGTCCGACGCGACGCCGAGCAACCGTCACAGACCGGAGAGAAGCGCCGGCTTCTGCTGGCGGCGGCGGTGAGGCGGCCGTGGCCGGTGGCTGAGGGATTGTGGACGGTGGCGATGGCGGTGACGGTGGACTCATGAGCGATGGCGGCGGCGGTGGTGGCGATGGCAGTGGCGGGGGCGGGGCGAGGGTGAGACCGGGGCGGGGGCGGGGGCCTTGGAGTCATGGGCGATGACGGTGGCGATGGCAGTGGTGGGGGCGGGGCCGGAGGCGGTGGCGGGGGCGTTGGAGTCATGGGCGATGACGGCGGCGGCGATGGTGAAGGCGCTAGAAGGGCTGGAGGCGGTTGCGGGAGCGGGGGCGGAGGTGGTGGAGTCATGGACGATGGCGGTGGCGGCGGGGTCGTCGACAGTGGCGGTAGTGCTGGTGGTGGGAGTGTGGGCAGTGGCAGGGTTGGTGGCGGTGGAGATTTGGAAGCATACGGAAGCGGGGGCCAGATCGTAAGCTTTGAGTTAGGCGGCTGGAGCGACAATGGCAGAGGTGGCGGTGGTGGTGGTGGTGGTGGTGGAGGCGGCGGGATGAGAGCAAGTGGGTGGCGGTGGCGGTGGTAGCACTGAAGGCTTCAGTGGCGGCGATGGCGGCGAATGGCTTCGTTTGCGGGGGCGGGAGAGTGTGCTCCAACCGCACGTGTGCACTGACCACTGCCACTCTCTCCGCCTCCAACGCAGACCGCTCCTCTTCCTCTCGGGAGATTCGTTTCATGTCTCGTTACTTCCGACCGGCTGCGTCAGCATTGCCAGTGTGCCTGCAGCGACTCTGACCTCGAGGCCCTAGGGTTCCCGTCCCGACGACGGCGGATTTTCAACCCGCCTTCGAAAGCTAACATGCACTACGGAACCACGCACGTCGGGAGACTATGGTCCGATTAAAATAAGTTGGTGATTGTCAGTTGCGAATGGAAGGGAGCGACGTTGACAGTGTGCCCACTACTGAGCACGTGCTCCGGACACGAAAACAAACACTTGAAATAATTATTAAAATACCCAAATCGCACACTCATATTGTATAAAGCTTCAGCTTCAGAAGCACAACTGTCAATCACCAACTTATTTTAATCAGACAATGGTCGGGACCGTAGATCTTGACTCGACTGAGGCGCTCCCCTTGGAGAGATACCTGGAGAGAGAAATCTCCTGCAAGCCGACTTGTACGTCAGCGCCGGATTTCACTGTCCAGCAGCGGAGAAACACTGGTACCTCCCGAGATAAGAACATTTTCTACAGTAACGGGACTAAATAGCATACCAAATGACGTTCCCTCTTCGATAAGCTGCCTAACTGTGTTTTTATAATTTGATTGGAACGTTTGTTTTAATAATACTTGTTGTGATAATTAACTGGTTCTGAGTATGCTATTTCGATATTTATTTCGAAAGTGAACTTGCGAAATGAATACCTCGTGTGGACTATGAAGAAACGGCGTCATTTAAAAGATTAGAATGAAACCGTTATGGAAAAGAAAATCCAAAGTATTCTAAAGATAGTGGTTAGAAAAAATATTCATAGTTCGAAATGTATAGTTCGAAAAAATGGCAATATCAGTATTTGATTCATTTTTATTTAATTGCAATAATTTATTGAATATTTGTTCTATTCTGCTTCTTTACCTCTTTCTTCTTCTTCTTCTTCTTCTTCATAGTCTCTCTGCTTCTTTTCTTTTCAAGAAATGTCTACCATCTAATTAAATTAGTAAGTTTTTTCCGATTAAACAACGCGATTTGGGAAAATTAGAAATTGCGTGTTCTTCATTGTTGTGCTTGTAAATCATAAGTTTTGGCCTGAGAATATCGACGTTCGGCCGAGTGGGCTCTATATGCAGTAGTTTTAAACTATCGACCTTCCTTCTTTTCACAAACGTTTCATATTGCTTTTGGAGGTAGTTATCATACATGACAGTATTAATCATAGAACTGTCAACAATAATATGAGTCAGGCAATTGAATTGTTTTACATTGTTATGGGCATTAAGAAAATACTAATTTTCAGATTACTTACACATGTGTTATGTGGCTTGTTATCCGTGAATAATTTTTAATTTATTTTATTTTGTCAGATTGATCAACGCAACCTGCAATATTCAAGATAGTTGTGAAAGGCTGTCTTTCATACCATGTTAGAGAGGCAATTTGAGAATTGGAGGTGGTTAGCTCTTTGATCCTAAACCGGTATTTTCACGGTCCGTGATCATCGTTATTCCTACTCGAAGAAAACCTTCTGATGAAGACCCATTTATTTTGCAGAGAGCATCTCATCTTGGCGAGGAAATCACGACGTTCAAGCCCTTGATCTTAGTTCCGTATTCCTACACCAGGTTATGCAATCGCATTCTGGTATAAAAGAAGGCCCGATCATGCCCTGGATATGGTGAGTGAAATACCTATATTTATAAGTGGTTTGAGAATGAAGGAATACTTTTCTATCCGATTGGTACTGTAGTCTACAGTAGAACACATTGTGCAGTAGGTCGATTGCCGTTTTGTGGAATACAATAGTCTGAATCAACCGAGCACTCTGGGTATGTCATTCCACGCAATATCTAATTCGTCCATATTCCTGTCACTTAGAGACAAAAACGTGTCGGGTTATTGCTTGGATATTACGGATCTGTCCCTTGATTAGAAGAGTTTTCGTACACTAAGTAAACGAGCGTGGAAATCAGAGATTCCAAAACATCTTATTGCATCGACACCTCTTAAATGAAAGATTTGATTCATCAATCCCCTTGAATTTTTTGTATAATATACAGCTTACAAAATAATCATGAAATAAATAATTGTTCATACATTGAACGATTATTTCATTGATAACAATTACATATACACAGAATATGAACTTCAGTTTTAATTATTCATTAGATGTTTTTTTATTATTTTTTTGTACTGTTATAATGTTCAATTTTTAGAAACGTGAACAAGTGTTATTAGACTTTCTCAACTTGTATGAAAGAAAACAACTCCATTTGTATTTTTTTCTTTTCAATACAATATTGATTTCATAGATCAGTTGTCGGTACATATTCAGCTGTTGACTCAAAATTGGAAACATTGAGCATCATTGATCCCCTTTTCATCGACCCTTAGGTGGATATCGGTACCGACCCCGTTGGAGAACACTGGTGTGAATGTTTATAGGTGGCTAGCTGAAGGTGATGCTAACAGAAGTACTATGGTAGGAGAAAATATTCTGTGTAGGTGCCGACAGTGCAAGAGCTAGTGTTGCCAAAGTAAAGGGCAAAACTAAGAGATAATATGTACATATTCGACAGCTTCATACGGTAAATTAATGCATGAAGGGCTTGAGGCAGTAAGTAAAAAAGCCACACCAGCAACAGAGTCCGCAAGAAGTTTTCCGCTATTCGTAAGGGTTAAAATCTCGATTTTGGTCGAAGTGTGTCGGTTCTTGCCTTCTTACTTCCCCATGCCCTTCAAAAATACGAACGAGTCATATGTAATAATGTTACACTGTCATATGTAAGATAAACAACTTTCAAAAATTTTGAGATATTAACATTTATGAATAGCAAGCGGCTTGCTATAGTTTATCTTGTTACTACCCCAAGCTCTTCATAAAGATATTGATTTATATTTCTGCCAGACCCCCCTGCAAGAAAAAACTCTTTATCCGCCAAAATCTACAGCGTTTTTTCATAGATGACTAGGGAGAGGAATTTTATGTCGCAAAAATATCTTTAAATATGCTTTTAAAAATATGCATTTATGAAACTAAAAATTCTCAAATATGCACTGTAATATGCAATTAAAACTAAAAATATTTCATTTCCTGCATGAGCTTTTCTTGATAAAGTTCAGGACAAGCATACTTGGAATCAACAGATATTTTGGTGCAAACAGGATATAAGCTACCTTACTTCGCGGGAGAAATAATGAAAGTATATATTTACTTTAGTGAAGTACATTGTATGTCTTGTTGCATTTATTTTGCCTGGTAAAAAATATGATATCAAGAAATGCCCTACATTTTCACAGGTATTTTTATCATCTATAGAAAAAAATGCAAACTTTGACGAGCTCTTTGGAATCAATGAAAGTTCACAAATAAATAGATCATACGAAAAGATTAAACGTTTTAGAGATTAGTCTCTATTTTAACGAAATATGCAGGAAAAATCGACCAAATATGCACTAGCATATTAATCAACTTAGCATCCAATTCTAATCAAATGTAAAGAAATTTCACTTCGATATGCCCTGAAGCAACGGACAAAAATATGCAAGATTCGTAGGCTTCCGCGGCCGGAGTCATTATGTTCTTGGCTGTCCGGGATGAGCCGCGTCTCAGTCGGTTTTGCTGACGTTTCGGCCATCTTGCTGTGGCCTTCTTCAGAGCTATACTGCTATACAGCAGTATAGCTATACAGCAGTATAGCTCTGAAGAAGGCCACAGCAAGATGGCCGAAACGTCAGCAAAACCGACTGAGACGCGGCTCATCCCGGACAGCCAAGAACATAAAAATATGCAAAATTCCTAAAAATCCGCAACCTGTAGATAACAATACATTTCCTACGCGACGAGCGCGCCTGCGCAAAGGACGCCCAAGGGGTCGGCGCGAGGGTGCGGGGCGCGGGGCGCGGGGCGGGGCGGCCCTGACCGTGTTGCGCGGCCTCGTGGGCGGCTGCGTGGCCGCCGCTGAACTTTTCGTGTCGGCGGCGATCGCGTCGCCCGTTAATCAGCACAGCTCTCGCGCCCACCTGCGCCCAGCTGCGGCCCCACCGCCCACCGCCCGATCGCCCGCGCTCGCGGGCTTTCCCGCCCCGCCCCGCCCCCTCCTTCCAGCCTTGCGCCGGAACGGACTTCCCCCGCCGCCAATCGCGGGGTCGCACCGTGCCTTGCGCTCATCGTTGGAGGTGGGGCGGATTCCGATGGCTTGTGATTCGCTGCGGTTTCTTGGGAACCCTTGCGGTGATTTCCAACAACTTGCGTTACTTGCCGTGTCTCTGTTGTCTTCCAGTGACTTGCGATGTCGTCCGATGACCTGCGTTCCTGTACAATGAAGTGCGGTGTCTTCCAATGACTTGCAGTGTCTTCCAATGACTTGCAGTGTCTTCCAATGACTTGCAGTGTCTTCCAATGACTTGCAGTGTCTTCCAATGACTTGCAGTGTCTTCCAATGACTTGCAGTGTCTTCCAATGACTTGCAGTGTCTTCCAATGACTTGCAGTGTCTTCCAATGACTTGCAGTGTCTTCCAATGACTTGCAGTGTCTTCCAATGACTTGCAGTGTCTTCCAATGACCTGCGGTGTCTTCCAATGACTTGCGGTGTCTTCCAATGACTTGCGGTATCTTCCAATGACTTGCGGTGCCTTTATTGAATTTAAGTGTAAAATTGAAAACTGTTGCGTGTAACTTCCAAACCAATGTAATTTATTTTGCCGTTGTTGAAGTTACCATTGTTGATTAAATATTATCCTGCAGGACTGGAAAAATCCACATTCTTGCAATTATTTCTGTTGAATCGGTAAGAGCAATAATTGGGCAGTTTTTCCATGATGTTTTTTCGACGACAACCGTTACAAATGGAAAACAATAGCCAGAATCCAAATTTGTATATTTTTTATACAATCACTTCACAATATTCCTCACAGGCTTCCTACTTGAAGTGGTTTAAAAATTGAGGTTTTAGAACGTGTATTACAAAATAAATACGTAAATGGGTAATGCTGAACATTATGAGCAAGATCTGAATAATTACACTATCGGAAAATTTGCCGATGATTAAGTTTTTAAATAGAATTAAAGGATATAGAACTAATAATACGACCCTGACGAAGTTCATCTTGCGTTGTCATTATTGTTGGCAGTTTTCTTCAACGTATTTAGGCGAGACAATGTCGTAGAAGAAAAGAGTATGTAGTATGCTAGTGAAGTATGTGTAAAGGGTGAGGATAAGGAAATGGAAGGAAAGATCTCGCGCGATCCGTGGCCCTTTTGTTAGTGCACTGCTCCAGCATTCGTCTGATTTTGATCGAAGAAACCACGCAAAACACCGATCAGCGCAGCCTGCAGCTAGAATTGTCCTCAAACCGTGATCTGGACCTAGCTGAGTAGCTAGTGTCGAAAATCCTGCCGCGCCGTCGGGAGTGGAACCCTAGGAACCTCCCGGTCAGAGGCCCTGCAGTGACATCCGTTGATGCCCTGAGCCACCGGAGCCGGTCAGGCGTTCGACTGTCCAAAGAAGTGCTTCGGAAGCAGAAGGCGGCGGTGGCAGCGGTGCTGGCGCTCTGGAGAACGAGGGAGTGGCTCTGCGACCTGGACACCGCCAGGCCGCCCGCCCGCCTCGCCCACGGATCTCTTATGACGCACACACGGCGCTTGCCTCACCGGTGGCCCGCGCTGCGTAACATTTCCACTCATGCAAATATTCTTAAACCGTTTCACTAATATTCCTGAAGAAATAAATTGCAATAAACAGAATTTATCAACAAAAAAAGAAAAGACCTACCCCTCAACACGCGTGCCATACCATCTGGCGGCTGTCAAGACAATTGCCCATCCCTCTACTCATCTTCTGTTTTGTGTACTCATTTTCTACTTTGCTTGTCTTCTATTCGGTCTGCTCTTCATCTCTCAATCTGGCCATTTTGTGCATTGTCCGCTCATCTGCTTTGTCTACTCTTATTGTTTGGTCGACATCTGGTGTATTGCATCTTCTGCTTCGTTGGGTCTTCAGATTTTTGGTCATCTGATTTGTGGTTCACCTTCTGCTTGTCTTCTCATCTTCACTTCGCTCTCCACCCTTCTTTATCTCAGCAGCTTCTACTTCCTTAATCATCAACTGCTCGTCTTTTTCTTCCTCTTTGCTCTTCTTTCTGTGGTCATCTTCTTTCTGAACATCTTTTATTATTTATCACGTTTTTCTTTTTTCATTACAGGTCTTTCTCAGCCCGTTTGTTCTTAGTTTTCTTCTTTTATTATCACACCGGTATTTAAGGCGGCAAAAAACACAACTGACTTTGAAATCTCCGTTGGTAATTGTGAAACGAATTATTTGTTGTGATTATGAATAATTACCAATTATTTACGTAAGATTTACTTTCAACATTATTTATCAATAAACTTTCACTTCCCTAGGTAAGTCTATTTCTCGTTAAAATGTGACAGGATACTTAAGAACAATACAATGTATTGCAATAATAGGCCATTGGTTACGATAAGATAGAATCGGGTTATACATTTATATTCGGTTTCAAATTTCAGTCGTTCAGTTGTAACTGTACCTTGAATTTAATCATGAATCCAGATTTTGTGCACGTATTACGGAAGAAGCAATATCGTTCATTTCACATCCCTTCTTTAAGAACATTCAGATTTAAACATTCTTGATGTGATAAGTGTACTCCATTCATGTAAACATTTCAAGGGAATGCTGTGTGTTGATGTTGCCTTGAAAAATATGACTAATACTCTACTTTTAACAGAATAACAATGACAGTGGACATTCATGCATTGTCACACGACACGGCGAGTATGTAATTATGGTATAATGGGCGTTCGATTCACTACCGAGAACCAGTTCCCGTTTCTTGCCGGCATTATAACTCTAATTATATCAGTATTTTCAGTGGTGTAAATTGAAATCTCTGTAATTATTTGTAATCATATCGGTAAATTACAAAACACATATCTGCAGGTAGACTGCTACTAGGTGTCACAAAGATTGTCAGAACGCCCATTGCATGATCTGATGTAATTTCTTCGGAGTGACTAAGGCACTCAAGCTGACTCAGTTTTCTACAGTTTTTATGTATTCAGTAACATAAAATATAGTTGTCGTTTTTTCACCAGACTCACAGAAAACTCGTGGGAGATTAGGTGAGTTAAGGATACTCAATTATTGATATTCTGGCGTGAAAAATGTTCTTGGAATTTTTGCTGTTTTATTTCGGAACGATTCCCCTTGACCGCCTGCGGGTATGAGATTCTCGTGCACAGGCTACGAGATCGTTCTAGTCACGAGACCGCCCTGAGAGGGAAAGTGGGGAAAGGCATGCATGAATTACCAAATAAACAGAGATGCCTCCAAATCATGGGTTAACGTTATTTGAAGACACATTGCGGTCATGCATTTCTTGATGCAAACAGAGACAAGTTAGCGGGAGTGAATGTTGGAATATAATTTTGAGCTGATAGCAAAGTTATTTAATTCGAAGTCCAGTAAAAATCAGGGTACGTTTTGATCTATAATTTGTCGATGCATTTAAAAACGTTACAACCTACTAACAAATGTATTCACGCATCCCGTTGTATGGTGGCTAGAAAATTGTGGAAAGAAAATTCATGAGAAATCTGATGTGGATGTAGTACTACATCGGTGCTCACATATGTTCTGATCCTGAAAGTTTCCCTGTTAGTCGACAGCCATATAAAATTAATCTCTTTAACGTTTCCAATCATGTATCTCAGTCATATCGTGTCGATTTCCTGATTTTTTTTCAGTTCTGTAAAGTAAGCTGTGTTATAACACATTGCACATCAAACAATAATTCTTTCCCAGGATTCATTATAATTCAGTGTTGATTTTTTAAAGAGTACAGTGACGTTTTGGTATTTTTGGTAACATTTCGAATTATAGGTTTAGGGAATAGATATAAATTAATCGTACGAGGGAAAAGAAGATTCGGATGTTGGAGATAAAAAAGATAAAATGATATGAGGATGAAGACCTGATGATTTTGAGGAGGAGAACGACAATAGAGAAATGAAAAAGGCGAAGATTAACAACCACGAAGTACCCTTGAAGGGGCTATTAATCATTCTCCCCCGTCCGTGCACCTTCTTGCGTTGTCACCGGTCGTAGTAGAAGTTCCTTCTTCGGCACCTCGGTGTGAAGCGCCTCGAAGCCCAAATTCACCGTTTACTTAGCAGATTGCCAGCTAATCGTTTCTCCCCCTCCCTGGCGCCCAGCGGAAGGGCCCAGCTGTTTTCCAGCGAGGACCTTGCTTCGCACGCGGGACCGGTCGAACGCTCAGTGGGCCCAAATCACACCCTCAGCGGATGGCAATTGAGTCCTGACCACATGTTGGTGGATTGGTGCTCACTTATTGTGCGTCCAAAATTCCAGTTCTCGAGAAAACCAAGTTTGAAATTTTGAAAAGGTACAGTTGCTAATGGATTGACAATGTTTGCTTTCTGGGAAAAAGCATGATCCCTCTTAAATGGACTTTATATTCTAGGTAGATATGAAAGAAAAGCCTCCAAAAATGGCATTAACTCAAAAATTACCATGAGTGGACACACAATGTTCGTGCACCAAGCAATGATATATTATTAATTTCCAACGCTCGAAGAAATTGAAAGAAAACTATGCAACTTTTGACCATGTGAGAAATGTCTATGGTTTCTTTAGATTTCCAAGAACTCAGAGAAAATGCAAAAACCTCTATATTTCTAATTTCGAGTACACGCATAAATTGACTGCCTCCCGTAATATGAGAGGTTTTTTGTGGTTTCGTTAGATACCAACTAGACTAAAAAATTCCAAAAACAATCAAAGTTTGTCAAAGAAACAATGAAATACTGTCTGGAAAAGTAAATAATCTGATTATTAATCCTCAATCTCTCATACTGCGCGTACTTTATAAATTCTCATACGGTCAGTCATTGATTTTGGTACACCTGACTGTATACGACAGGAAGGCTTCAAGGAAGAGACCGCTTTCCATTAATCATCTCCTATTCAAATGTTGCGTACTGGAACATTGCAAAGTTCTTGCGTAGTATACGTGGAGATTACCTTTGTAAATATATTTAATTTATTGCAGTGTTATAATATGAGTATTTTTTATTTGCCTGTCCTAAGCAGTGTGCGTGCTACTTTTTGAATGACCATTTTGTGTGGTTTTATTCAGCAGTAAACTTGGTGCTGCAGACCACTAGTATTAGATCGAAATTTGACTCCTCGATTTTGGACGATTTGGCACCTGGATTTTTGTCGATTTTTAAGTTCTCTGGGTTCTTAATTAAATGAGATTCGCATGATGATGTTACAGTTCTGTGTATATCATGTTAAGGAGACGTTTTCTGTGAATTGATCGAAATATGGAGCGAAAAATTCCGCAGACACAATACAACATATCTACGAACGCCTGAAAGGTGTTGTTGTAAAGGAATTGATCATCGTGAAAAACAGGCTAAAAAGTTATTGACACTTGGCGCAATAATGCATAATTGCCAGACAGTTCAAAACGAACCTCATCTCTTGAGAGCGCGATTGTAACTGATTGCGATTTGAACTGTGGACTGTTCCTCTCCTTCAGTAAAGGTTTAAATGACAAGAGTTGATGGACTTATCCAACGTCGGTTGTTTCCTTACTTCCCTTAGATCAATTCCTGGCGAATGCCGGGCTGGGAGGTAATCTTGAACAATGGGTGGCAAACCACACTTTCTTCCCCATCTTGACTCCTTCTGCAATCTGAACTTTGGGAGATATGCTGATTCCCCATCCAGAAATGGCGCTCCCCTCATGATCAATAAAACATTCTTGGTAGGCTTATTTGCGTATGTTTAGCAGTGGTCCGAATTGCACTGCAAAACTATTGGGAAGGAAGAAGGAGAAATATAAACTTCAACTAGAAAGTAATTTACACACGTATTGATTAAAGAAAAGATGTACTCATTAATTGGTTAATGTTTGGTTGTTGGAGCGTTAAGATTTGATCGTAATGACTTAAGTTATTGATATCATTAGAACTTCAATTGGGTTTTTGGTTTTAATTTCTCGCTATCACTTACCCAGTAGAAAGAAAGTTCTGTAATGTTGCGCGAAAGAAAAAAGCGAATTTTCGGCAGAAAAACTTTTGTTACAGGACCGTAGCAACTGGATTTATCCACTCTTTCGTTACCGAAGTTAGAAAAAAAAATCCTCTTAACACGTAGTGTATCGAGAATCCATGTTTTGCGGATCAACCATGCATGCGTGTATGGCTGAGCCTTGTGCGGTAAGTGTGTGTCGTGTGAGGCGTCGCCCTGCGGCCCACTGCGCGTCGGGGACGGGGCGGCGAGCGGCGCCGCGCGAGGCGGCTGGCGCCGGCGGCCGCAGCCTTGCGTCGGAAGTGTGTTGAGGTCCCCACGTGACCTCGAGGGCAGCCGTCGCCGGGCAATTAGCCTCCGCACGCGCCGCCGCCACCCCCACCACCGCCCACCACCTCACATCCGCTGCCACGGCGCTGGACCTCGACACGCATCGGCGACGATTTCAGAATGAAACAAGAAAAAAAATCTAATGTTGCAACAATTGTTCATATTTTCTCGCATTATTTGTAACTTTTGCCGTTTTCGAAAATTCAGATAATTCAATGAAAATAGGATATGTCGTATAATTTTGATAAGCGTTTCTTGCTTTATTGGGGAAAAATAATTAATGAAATAATTTGGAGCCGTTTTTGAGAAAATATTGCTTTTAAAATTGTCATTGTTTCACGCAAAATTAGGCAAAAACTACTGGTATCTTGCAAAAGTTGTGTATGACTTCTTTTATATATCACGTGAAAATTGAAACTTTTTTCGTCTGAAATTCACCTAAAAATGACTATCAAATTCGAGGGAACTCGAGTTGAGTAAGATCTATCCGGCAATAATTATTGTGGAAAAATATTACCTGCTACTGTAGTTCCTGAACAAACTCACTGACTGTCGACAAAAATTGCCAAAAATATCGCTCTGCTACAAGTAAGTGTAGTAAATACTTGTGGTGCCAGAAGCATTGAAAAAATTCAAAAGTTCGTATTATAATTAATTTCAACAAAAAAGTTTTATTTAATAGTAAACATTATTTAGACGCAACCTCTTTCAGACTACTAAATTTCATTTTTACATCAAATCCCCCTTGCTTAAAAAATTATAACAATACATTATGTAAATCCGCGTACGTTCATCCAAATGCTAAAATTATTTTGAGAAACGGTGGACAGAGTGTATCACAAAGGCAGATGAAGGTAATAATATTTTCAATTACACAAGTAAACATCCTATTACGAATGTTTTTCATTACAACAGCGAAGCGTTTCTTCTCGTTTAATCTTTCAGCTCTTTGATACTGCTTCAACTATTTTAGAGGAAGTGTGACTGCCTTCCAGGAATAAAGCACTACATTTGCATCAAGTGCATCGTACAGCAGAGTTGCTGTGAATTAACAAGGCCTAACCGCTCCCGGAAAGACTCGTAAACTGCTCACAGAGACATTGTGCAGCAGACCGTAAATGATTCTCAAGATATATCTTTCTTTTAATGGACTGTTGACTCGCCATGGGATAGGTGAATGGAGGCAGAAAAAGGCTATTTGATCTAATCTCACCTTATTACAATGGAATGAATTTAAGACAATTCACTGATAAATAAGTTTTTTAATGTGGGACTGTTTTGTACAAAATGTTTCTAGAGTGGTTTACGTAAGCAAGTTTAAGTATGCAACATTGCTTGGGATAGTTTCTGTTGATCCCGAAACGCGAGGGTAATTGGTCGTAGATGAGGAACGAATTGTGAAAAATGGCCATGCTTTATGAATAAATGGAAATGCTTTGTGACAGAAGTGATTTTTATAGTGCATTATCATTGATACGAATTTTTACATGTTTAAGTAATCCTAATATTGAATAGATTTTATATGGATTGAATACAAGGAAGTTGTAGCTCAATCAAGCAAGGAGAACTCATTTCATATGAAAAACTTATGATAGTTTTTCCCATTGTATTATAATGATTTAATGCGATATTATTGGCAAACCTTCTATGACTTGAATTAGTATTCAAGGTGGTCGACAAATACTGCTGAATACCTTACCTAGGACGTACCTTACGTTGTTATACACCAAAATGCAATTATGATAATTAAATGTTGTAGTTAAGATCGCGGATATTAAAACATCAGACAGCAAGGCACATTGTATTCATTCTGCTGGTACATTGGAGCATTTGTTTTCGATTTGAATTGAATTGGTGCAATCATATTTGTTTGCTTATTAAGTTAATTATTCTTCTGAAATCATTGTTTAAAAAATACTTTCATTCAAGGAAATTCGGATATGTTATAGTTCTTCCAAAACGATCTTTTCATTAAATCTAGCCCTTCGTAACCCATAGACCAGAGCGCCAGTTGCAAAGGGGTAGAGATTACGACGGCAAACGAAATCATGTTGAAATCTATTTGCTCAATTTCTTAAAAATTGTCGCGAGTCTGTTTCTTAATATTGAACTTCCCAATTTATTGATAACAGCAGTAGTCGTAGTCGTAGTCGTAGTCGTAGTCGTAGTGGTAGTGGTCGTTGTCGTGGTCGGAGTAGTCGTAGAGGTAATGAAATTATCGTATTTCTTAAGAAGTGTTTGAGATTTTATTTACCGTATGGGTAGTTTTGCAGGGACACAGGGGCTATTGGCCGTAGTTCCCCACCCGTGCATTACACTAGGCTGCCTTTGAGCCCATCTCCGGCGCGAGTCGAGGTGACCTGCTTTAATCAGGCGCGCCCCGTGGGCGCCTGGATTTGGTTCTCAATTTCTCCGTCAGATGTCGGGCTCAGTTCACTGTATTCGAGCGCTCTGGCAGTGAGAACGTGGTACGTCGTTAGAACGGGTCATTATCGGAAAGTTTTCGCTTATTGTCGAGCACCTGGCAGGGTTATCTCACATACCACAAGCATGAAATGGCCACTGTGGGATTTCTCGCCCTTCGAAAATACACGCGTCTCAGTCTTGACCGAACCCGCGCACTGGGAGCTGGTCAATTCATCATTGCCTCACTTCCTACCTGCTGCTCCGGCTCTTGTTACTTTGAACAGAGGTCCAGTGGTGATGTTGAACCATGTCTGGGTTGTGGCATTGTGGAACTCCCAGTTTAAACGGCTACAGAAATGTGCGATGGGAAGAATTTTTTAGTCCCACAGTTGATATCTCTCCGACACTCTGACAACTCAGATTCTCCAATACTTGTGAATCTCCTCCAGCATATAAAGCCATCTTTCTTTGTGAAGTCTTTGAGAAGTTTTAGTCGATCCATAGCTCGAACCGTTTCACATGGGGAAATCTACATTGCGTCGCATCTCACTTGCTGTTCTGGGCAGTCGTCGTGGTGATAATGACGATACGATGGAGCATGTCTGTACATTCAGGAGTTGTACTCCCATCTGCCACTGCCACAGAAAAGAACATCGGTATGAATTCTCTTGGCCTAGGGCAGGTATTCTAACATACTCTGACACTCAACGCTCACGCTTGGATTCATTGATTGGTTGGTTCGCGCTTGCAGACGCGTCAACTGCAATGGTCTTTAGTTCCGTAAAAGTAGTGCATGTTTTTAGCATGGCAGGTAGGGGTGATCTCCTGCTGGATGGTACAATCCGACGCCGACCTGTCGTCGCTTCGCGGGGTATTCCCAGCCAGGTATCTCCCACCAGCGGGCCACCGCCCCAGCCTGAACAAGCACCAAATTCCCGACTGTCTCCCGACCTGTGGTAGTGTAGTGCACGTAAGTGTAAGAGGATAGAGCATGGCAGAGATAGGAAAGATATTGCGTGCAGTCCGTGGCCCGTTTCTCCGGCATTGGTGTTGATCTGAGAAACCACGGAAAACTAACGATCAGAGCAGCCGGCCTCTAGAATTCCCCTCCAGACAGCGCCAGAATTCGACCTGGCTTGTACAGCTGATGTTGAAAATTGTCACTGTCGGGACTCGAACCCTAGGACCTCCCGTTTGGAAGCACTGTAGTGACATCAGTTGGTTGTCCGTGGTTTTCCGGCTGAAGATTTTTATTAGACTTGTGTTTTTATGAGACTACTCCAGCCATAGTATGCCTATTTCATCGAAAAGGCACATAGTCAAATTGAGAAGTGTTGCGAATCGAAGACTGCAGCGTCTCACCCACTGGTGTACAAAAAACAAGTTATACCCTCCTTTCCTAAATTTCTCGGTGATGTTTACGTCGTTTGTGCGTAAGAGGACGTACTGGGAGCGGAGTGTAGGCGGGAGGGGAATTCAGGTCGTTGTGTTCGCTCGGATGGTTCGATTCCCGAATTTCAATGGTAGTGATCCCGAACTGAGGGGAAACTGAGAAGGGACTGAATTGATTGATAAACTGATGTTTCCCGACGTGGCAATCCACAGGTTTACTCCACTAAGCGTTTCTAAAATATAATTTAATTAATTTGAATCTGAGCAACGCTTCACGTTTTCGCAAAACTGTTTGAACTTTCAACTCCATTGTTATTGTTCTTATTTCTTGGATTGATTGATATTTCAGGGAAAGGCAATTGCTTTGATCATCAGCCCCTTAGTACAGTGAATGTAAAAGTTGAATTTGACTTCGTTATACATTGTATTTGAAAATTCCAATACGTATTTTGCTTCTTTCCGTGATAGCCGAGTTTGTTTGCTTTTTTTGTAATCCGAGGTTCCATCAGTCGGATTTACCTCGCGTTATCAGGACTGCACTGCAGTTCATTGAGCGGCCACGCACATTTCATGAATGCTGCGTGCCCACAAACGCGCTCTACGCTACTGGGAATGCGAGGAGCGCTGGTCAGCCGCGGCGCCCCGTGCGTTGCTCTCGCCCGCCCTCCCTCCTCTCTCTCCTCTCTCACCCTCCCTCCCTCCCTCCCTCCCTCCCTCCCTCGCTCCTCACTCTCCGCTTGCTGAGCGCTAATCCCCGGGTCAACACGCGTGGCGCCGCCGCCGCCGCCTTCTCGGAAGAGTCTCGTTCCACTGGGCGACGCGACGCCGACGCGGACGCCGGCGCCGGCGCTGGCGCCTGTTGACTCCGCACGCGCGCCGCCCGGCGAGCACACGACGCGCGCACGGCGGGGAGAGAGGAGGTGGAGGGGAAGACGAAGGGGGAGATGGAGGCGGAAGAGCACACGACGCGCGCACGGCGGGGAGAGAGGAGGTGGAGGGGAAGACGAAGGGGGAGATGGAGGCGGAAGAGCACACGACGCGCGCACGGCGGGGAGAGAGGAGGTGGAGGGGAAGACGAAGGGGGAGATGGAGGCGGAAGAGCACACGACGCGCGCACGGCGGGGAGAGAGGAGGTGGAGGGGAAGACGAAGGGGGAGATGGAGGCGGAAGAGCACACGACGCGCGCACGGCGGGGAGAGAGGAGGTGGAGGGGAAGACGAAGGGGGAGATGGAGGCGGAAGAGCACACGACGCGCGCACGGCGGGGAGAGAGGAGGTGGAGGGGAAGACGAAGGGGGAGATGGAGGCGGAAGAGCACACGACGCGCGCACGGCGGGGAGAGAGGAGGTGGAGGGGAAGACGAAGGGGGAGATGGAGGCGGAAGGGGAGGGGGATGCGAAGCTGATGGTGAAAGGGAAGATGAAGGCGGAACGGCAGGTGGAGGCCAATATTGTTGTGAAAGGGAAGATGTAGGCAGAAGGGGAGGTGAAGAAGGAGGTGGAGGGTAAATGGAGATGGACAAGGAGAAGGAGAAAAAAATATGAAAGGAGAATTGGAGGCCGAGAGGCAGTTGGAGGTGGAAGCTATGATAAAGGGGGAGAAGGAGGCAAAAGGGGCAGAAGGGGAGGTGGCGGCGAATATCGCGGCAGAAGAGCGGGTCGTGATGAAGGCAGAAGGGGAGGTGGTGGAGGAGAGATGGCGGTGAAAGAGGTGGAGAGAAAGGTGGAGGAGGTAATGAAGCTGGAAGTGGAGATGAGGCGAAGAGGAAGGAGATAAAAGGCGGAAGGGGGAGCGAAGACGATGGCGAAGGGGGAGATGGAGATGGAGGTGGAGGGAAAGATAAAGTGGGAGGTGGAGGCAGAAGGGGAGGTGGCGACGAAGATACAAGTGAAGGGGGACATGGAAGAGATAGAGGAGGTGGAAGTGTAGGCGTAGGCGTAGGTGTAGGCGTATGCGTATGCGGAGGTGGAGGATGAGGCAGAATTGGAGAAGAGCGCCGAAGGCGGTGCAGGAGGCAGGGGTGAAAGTAGTATAGGAGTCGAAGCTGCAATGAAGGAGATGGAGGCCTGGGTGGTGAGAAACGCGTCCGAGGCTGCGGCGAAGGCAGTGTAGTGGAGGCGGGGGCGGACGTGTGGGCGGTGGAGGCCAAGGCAGATAAGGTAGTTGAAAGGACGAAGGGGTCGCTAGTGAAGTCGGCCGCATGTGGTGGCTGTGGGAAGCCTACGTAATGGTAATGATTAGGGGCGAATTTTGATGACTTGAAACTCCGCGAAAAATGATCAATAAAATGCTCTTAAAATGCTTCGAAAATGCCTCGAACCCAGCACCTCCGGGTCAAAGGCACTTCGGTGACTCAGTTGATGCGCCGAGTCGGTAGAGGAGGAGGGAGTGGGGCGGGGAGGGCTCTAACGCGGGAGCAAACGGTACGCGCCCCGACAGCGCCGCCGCCGCCGCCACCGCCCCCGCCGGCCTCAAAGAGTGGCGCCGCGGTGTGTCACGTTGCGTGGCATCTCATCCACGGCCTCTTCAGAAACGGAAACACCACTACGCCCTATGTGACGATCTATCTGCAGTACACGCACTGGCACACTGATGGGGGCAGGGAAATTCTAGAAGGCCGGCAGCTCCGTTCTGACTCCGATCGACACCAGGGGAATGTCGAAGCACTAGTGAAACAAACGGGCCACGGACCGCGCGCCATCTTTCCTTTCTCTTTCTTGTCCGTTCCTCACCCCCTTCCGTATACACTAACATGCACTACTCTACAATACATGTCGGGAGCTTAGAGCTTATCCCGGTTGGGACGGTACCCCGCTGTGGGAGATACCTGGTTGAGGGAAAACTCCGCTAGCCGACGGTAGGTCTCGCCAGCCAGAGGGGAATCACTAACGCAGGGATTCACTTGCAATCAAACAAGCAAGCAACCGAAGGGAGGGAAGAATCAACCTCCTCAGAAGACAATCTTACATGATAAAATTATAGCATTTACTAATTTTCTGTATTAACGTTAAGTCATTCAATATGTCAGTTGTTTACATTATCGTAGGTTAGGTTATAGCACATAGGCGGTATTGTATTGATGTTATTAGAAGGGGATGTGTTTAATTATCAGCAAATTTATTACAATAAACATGTAATGGGATGTTTTTTCAGCATATAAATGTGGAGGAATTTAGTGTGACCTTATCCAGAGACTGACTGATTGTTTATTGAACTTTGCGGTCGAACTTCACTTAAGTTTTGAGAGTAAAGGTAAACTTTGATATGCTTCTGGAAGTTTCCTTGCTGTAAGACAAATCCATTGATTTAGCTACATATTTTTTATGACTTTACAAATACAGTACTTAGATAATCATCGATTGAATAATATTTTAATAATTATCTTCTCTTGGAAATCAACAAGCAATAAAGGGGATGTGGATTTGTAGATTGAAGAGCAGTGAGGAGAGATGTTATTTTCCCTAAGTATTTTTAATTTTTAAAAACTTTCCGACTATTTGAGCCGTTGAGAGCAAAAGTGGTGTAAGTCAAATTTTGTAAGATTTTAGTTAAATGCACTAATAGGTGACTTTAACATTGTTGCATCACAGACTACGTGCGTCAAACTTCAATATTTCTTCGCTAGAGGCCAGCACAGTGCAGAAGTAGCCAATATGTTGCTCATACCCCTGCATGCAGTTACGATGCAAGTCGCAGATGGGACGAAACAGCTTCCACGGGGTCCCAAGAAAAAGTTCCTTGTTTACCTGTACTAATCACAGAGGAAACATCTCTGAAAAAGCATTTAATCCCTTTTAGGAAATAAAATTTCAAAATATTGTTTATAAATTCGTTGCCTTCACTGTTCTCTTGTTTTGCATTAATTTCCTCTATTTCTCTATTTTTTTATCATATTACTATCACAGATGAAAGTTATTCATGCCAATTATTTGAATATGAGTCATAGTTTTCAGAAACGGTGTGTGCAAAAGTAGTGTTAGTCAACAAAATGGTTAATTAATTAATAAGCAATGTTTCAGTCCAAAATATCTGTAGTAAGTTAAAATAATATCTCCTTAAAACGTTCCTAACACTTAAGATCATTTATATCTAAGCATTCTAGTTTTGCAGCGTTTTTCGTTTACACGTCATTTTCCGGAAAGTATGTTACAGACCTACTTTTGTTCTCAGCGGCTCATTTAGTCTTCACAGTTCACATCCTGGAATCCTCATCCCCCGTTCCGTGCATACTTTCCGCTCTTCCAGGGTCTTCGCGCCTCCTGCTGCTTCGCACACATGACCTTCGGTGGGATATCACAGTAGCATCCTCTTCCGCCGCCGCCATCCCATTGTCGCGAGCACGCTACGCCGCGTCGCTCTCAATCCGCGCATCCTCCCATTCAAAGCCCCCTGCAACGCTCAATGAAACACGCGAACGGCGCACAAACGGCGGATGTTTGCGCAGATCGCTCCGGCTATCGACAGAAGAGCTATTCCCGGCGCCAGCACCATCGCTTGATCTTCAGCGTGCTTCATATTTGTTATAATTCGGTTTTTCTTTCTTGGCGCGTGGGGGGGGGTGTCATCGAAATGGAATATCTCACGGTATTTCGCGTCGTTCTCGGTTATGCCATTAGCAGTCGCATGATCGCGACTGTATCGAGCAGTGCTAGCGATCATCCGACTCCTAGCAACACAACCGAGAACGACGCGAAATACTGTGTGATATTCCATTTTGATGACCGCCCCCCACGCGCCAAGAAAGGAAAACCGAAGGATAGAAACATCAAGAGAGCCCCATTATTCAATCATGAAATAAAATTACGTATCTTTGAAGGAGCTCTTATGACGAAATATGGCGCCCCCAAAAGATTTAAATACGTCAAGGTATCCATTTCAAGTAGGCAAATATTACTTGTTATTATGTCATCAGTCACTTTCTCTACAGAAATACGCAAGCGTAAGTGTCGGCAAGTGTTTTGAAACAGATTTGTCAGTCCTTACTTCGAATTAATTGAAAAATCCAAAATTAATTTATTTCAAGAATACGTTACGTCTCTATTCCACTATCAAATTTTACAGCGAATATTTTGATTGTATTGTCCCAAAATATTTTTATTTCCTGGCGCTTAAGAAGGAACGTCGTAAGAACAGAAACTTATGTAATGCTGCGCAAACAACGGCGAATTTTCGGCAGAAAAACTCTTATTACAGGGCCCTGGTAACGGAAAAGTGGACAAATCCAGTTGCTGTTTTTAGAGAAAATATCCTCTAACACATGGTAGGATTTTTATCAACTTGATATAGTTGTATGAACAATATGAACCTTATGACATGTAACAAAGATAAGTGAAATGGAATGGGAATTTATGTATTAATTTATAATAATGAATGAAATTAATTTTTTGTCACAAAATACAAATATACAAATTGAGTAACTCAAGACTACACATTTACATGTGCCATAGTAGATAGAACTAATTTAAGCAGATGATAGGTTTTCAAAATTTCAACCCCCTTATAACCCTTATTCTCTTGTAGTATAGGAATTATAATGTGTATTTTAAAGAATTCGGATGACATTCGTAATATCACTAGATTTCAAAACCGAACTCCGAAGCAAACTTCGTAAACTCACTGAAAAAAAAAACACTCAAAACGATCTCACGTGTTCGGGTCGAAGCAATGCACGCAACGGTTAGTTTAATTTACATCTCATGCGTTCACCCACACTAAAAACAGTCAGGCTCGGGGCAGGTAAAACAGACAAATAAAGTGGACATGTGGATGGACAGACAGGCAAACACTCGGTCTCCGAGACAGACGGGGAAAATGAACAGTGGGAGTGAACAGAGACGGGCGATCGGCGAAGAAGCGTTTCTGCACTTGCACGTAGAGGCTGTTGAACCGCGGCCGGGATGCTGATCGCGCCTTAAACTTCGTATGGTCGGGTTAATGGGTGCTGGACGGCCTGCGCCCTGATTGGTGCTCGTCCGCCGAGGTGTTTATGGGGGGAGGTACTTGGACCAATGGGCAGCCTGCCTTTTAGAGGCCTTGGAACTTTATTGCCACTTTATTGGTGTGATTGACATACCGGGGTGCGCTTACTGCAGTAGAGAATAAATAATTTGTTGAAAGTTTTTAGAAAAAATAGAGGTTTTTAGTTTGGATTTTTAGCTTCAATTGGATTTTAGTAGTAGTTTGGTTTAGGGTGGATGTAGAAATCGGGCGTCCGAGGGATATCGGATTCATCCTTTGGTTGGGTTTTTGTATAAATGCTGGATATATTGTTGGCATATTTGTTTGGTATTTTTGTTTTCTAAGAAATTGTTTATTTGCTTGCTGACTGTCTCTTTTAAAAAATTTGCTACAGATTGTAGTTCTAGTTTTTTGAGATAAGTTCTAAATTGTATGTTAATTTCTGGTCGGCACGCTACTCAAATGAAACGATTTTCTGCTGTTGTTAAGTGATGGAGGTTGTTTTTAGACGCGGTGGCCCACGTTAGACGCGCGCCGCGGTCGCTCGGTGAACTTTCAGCAGAATCATTCTGCAGATAACATTTTCTGGTGGAAGAACGAAACCAAAATGTTAGTGAATTCGTATCCGACCCATGAGATATTGTAGAAGTAGGTTTTATATTCAGCCGACACATAACATCTTTAGTCGTGATATAGAGGAATAATAATAATAATAATAATAATAATAATAATAATAATATTTTTTATTAATCCGATCCAAAAATGCCAAATACATAGATTTTATTACATCATTATTTAACGTAAGAATTGAGCCTTGTTTCGTGCTGTGGCCAGAACGGTGTGTGCGAAGAGGTGGGAGGGGAGGGGAGGGGCGGGGGAGATTGCAGCTGCGCTGTGTCCGCGCCGGCGCTTTTGTCGCTGCGCGGGGGGCGCAGCGGAGGAGCGCTGGTCAATCAGCAGCTCCATCACGTCGTCTGCGCCGGCGGAAGTGCCTCCCCCCCCCCGCGGCGCTCGGCGCGAAGAGGCGCAGGAGGCCGTGAGAAAGAAAGATCCGCGCGCAGCCGCCGTGGGACACACTCCCCGCCCCTCCCCTCCCCTCCCCCGCTAGCGTGTACGGTGGTGCAGTTGTGCACCCCACCCGTTACTTAACCACCTTTTAAATTGACGTTAATGTAATTTTTTGGGCGTTTTTAATGTTATGGAAGTGGGCTTTTTTTTTTGTTTTGTTATGTAAGGTCGCATCAACATCTGGGTCATTGTCATTAGAGACCACTATTGGATTCAATGTTATGGTAACTGTGAAGATAACATGGTGATGATAGGGGGTGAAGGGACGAACACAAATATAACCATGCCCGAGGCGGGACTCGAACCCGCGATCCTTTGGTCCGAGATTTTATTAGTTATTTTGAAGAAGTATTTGAAAAGTATGAGGGTGGGTACAAATGGGGTTAAAAATAAACTAATTTTTAATGGATAGTGTATATTAATCCTTTTTCCTTCCTTTTTTGTTATGACTCGACGTTTTGTGTGCTTGGAAATTTATTAGTTATTGTCTGTGACGTACCCAAAACGCATAGGAGGTCATCTCCCCGAAAGCCGATGACACGTATTCATAAATATAGTTTGTTTCAATTTCCTATGATAACGAAAGCCAAAAAATAACTCATGGAATACATATTAAAAAAGTATAAATCATCAAATAAATAAGGCGAGAAAGTAAAATTGATTTTAAATTCAGCTTAAGTGAAAAAAAAATATTTAAATGAAAAATGAGAAAAAGTAAATGAAAAATTTAGCTTAAATAAAAAATAATAAAATTAAGTTACTGGGGCACTATTATCTTTAACTTTCACTCTCCTAGAAAAATCCTATTGGTTTTTCGATACACTGGCATGAGACTAACGCCTTTCCTGTCTTCTCCTTTCGGGAATGTAACGGTGATTTTCCCTTTGCCTTCCATCCCTTTTGTCATGGTAGGAGTGGATATGGGGAATACAAAATGAAGAAATATTTACGATATGCTCTGTACTTTTTTAAATGCCAAGAATGTGAGTCCATGTGAAGCTTTGGTATAGAATTTTCCGCTTACAATATGTCTGGACAATCGTTCTGTGATATCCGCTTCATCTGCCGAATAGCGGTTCATTTGCCCGAACAGTATTTTATTGAAGACAATGCTTCTGATTCATGCTTCAAGAATAGTTAAAATGCCCCACATTCCCTCCTTGGTTTGATTTAAATAAATATATTCGAATCACAAGAATTTCTCATTTATTCTTAAATACCGGTTAATTATGTTTGGAAGAAAAGCAATAGAAATTGGCAGACAAGGAAAATATTTTAAAATTCTTCGGTTTACAAAACTGAGACTATACCGAGCATCAAAAAGGAAAGTGCAGTAATTTTAACAATGATAATTAATGTAATTATTTATCATTTGGACTGTATAATTCTAAAGAACCTGTAACAAGTATTGCACAACAGTTTCTGGGTTGATGGCCCCCATCTCGATCAGGTTTATCGTCCAGTTTCCCTGATCCTTGAGCAAATGCTGAGATGGTCCCTTGTTTTGCTTCTGGGCATAAATGTAACTTCATTATTTGTGCACGTCTTCTGAATTTCAGTGGGAAATATAGTTATTCAAATTATCGTTTTTCATATTATCGCGGCAAAAAGTATTATTCTTTCATGAAGAACATGAGGGTTCACGGCAGGAATTTATAGCTAATTTACCTTTGAAAATATATTTTATTATATAGGAGCGAATATTTTGTCAACAAAACTTGAAAAAAAAACGCTCTTTTCTGTATTCAAGATTTAACTAGAATATGGTTTAGAATAGAGATCACAGAATTACGAAAACGTGCACAAAATTCACTTCTCCCCATAGCTCGTCACACACAGTTTTTAACTGCTTTTGACGTAAATAAATAAATAAATAAACAAACAAAACAGATAGGTCTGTGCATTTTTTCTCAGTCACCGTCAAATTTTCGTGGATTTTCATATTTATTAATTTAATTGCCCGAATGCATGTGTAATTTCACTTATTCACGTTATAAAAATCTTCTCTCTAGTTATTGTTCCGACTCTTTACGTTATCCAGGTAAAACTGAAAAATCTTATGAATATGAATCATTTTGTTACTGGGCAATGTTATCGATGTTTGGACACATCCACTCCACTCTAAAAAAATTCAGAGTCGCGGGTTGTCAGCTATTGGATGAGTCGATTTTAGAGTACCCAGGATGATTCAGACGATGAAGCATGCAGGAGCACCTTATAAGTATTCTCCCACTCTTTTAACTAGTGTGTGGCCTCTTGTGACTTCCGCTTTCTACAGCTGTTTAATTGCTGGTAATTCTTGCTTGTCAATAAGTACAAATTGTTCGTACATGTCCCCAAAATCTCAGAGTTCCTCTTACGTTAGAGCGTACGTACGACGTACCACGGTGGTCCTTGTGAATCTTTTCAAACCACCAGGTCATCTGTTGACTTGGTAGTTGTGTGGAGAGGAAATACGAGCAGTGGCGTAGCGTGATTCGCACGTTTGGGGATGCTCAACAATAACACACAAAATGTCACTACCAACTACTTCATCTAACAGGCGAACGCAACACAAGGCAGATACTCTGGAACTACTTCCACGATCTCGATTGCTTACGACGGTGTAGGCGCTTCCCACAAAATCCTCACAGCAGTCAGGGCTGCCGATGTCTTGAAAGCAAATTATACAATGGCTCAGCTTTAATTCTTATATGCGAATGACAATAAGACCACTCGTTAATTTATTCATTGCAGACTTCAATAATATGTAATCTATTTAAGAGATACAATATTTTGGATATTAATTAAGAAATAGTATACAGAAATAGTATACATATTTCTACAGTTTGTGCCCGTGACCAAGCGGGGACTCCCAAGTGAGAGAGAGAGAGAGAGAGAGAGTTTACTGACCGCCTGAAGTGTGCTGCGCTCTCGTGCACAAACGAGCTTCTTTCCGCAGTAGAAGCTAGCGTAAAGCAGTGGGGTTTCTCTGGGCCAGGGGTGAAGAGGGGAGAGGGGAACCTCGCCATCTGCGCATGCGTCATTGGTCGTCGCAATCTCGCGGCAGACGCTAGAAGCATTTTAGCTTCCAGGCAATCACTGGCCAGCTTCAACAGCCCGCCGAATTCAATCATAGGAAATCAATTTAAAATTAATACAAAACGTGTTTCGCTCAACAGACCACTTGTAAGATTATCAATACAGTATTTAAGGTTCTTATATACGGGGATGCTCAGCATCTCAGCGTCCCCTAACGCTATGCCACTGAATACGAGTACATCCAATGTGATGTAGACATGATAGAAAGGGCATGTGCTGCCCTCAAACATAGAATGCAGATTTGCTTGAGCAGTTGGCAATTGTGGGCACTTCACAGTACTTTACATGGGGAACAAGTTGGGGGTAAAAATACAATTTAAATAGAGAACATTTTACGAAGATCACCTACTTTAATCGAATAATATAATTGTATGCTGGGCAATGTAATCATTACTATTACGTGAAATGAACGAGATTATTGGCATTTGTACGTTCTTTCGGGAACGTACGCGAAGCAACTCTCATATAAATCTATTGAAGTGATTAGATTTATTTTTGTTCAAATCTTTGCGTTAATAAACGAACACACATGAACTCACAAGAACATACATGCACAATAACACTCATGCACAAATACAGACGCGCAAGACGCTCATACACATGAACACTCACGCACACGAATACTCACGCACACGAACACTCCCGCACACGAACACTCCCGCACACGAACACTCCCGCACACGAACACTCCCGCACACGAACACTCCCGCACACGAACACTCCCGCACACGAACACTCCCGCACACGAACACTCCCGCACACGAACACTCCCGCACACGAACACTCACGCACACGAACACTCACGCACACGAGCACTGAAGCTCACGAACGCATACGAAAGGCGCACGCAGTCATTCGCTCACGCAGACGCGTGCACGCAAACACATGCGCCCGCACACCGACGCACGCACAAGCGCGCCTCCAAGCAAGCGCACATCCACACACTACGCACACACACACACACACACACACACACACACACACACACACACACAGCACGAGTGGCGCGCGGTTGGGTCTGTGGAGGCCCCACGGCTCGACTCGTCTCCGCTTCGCGTCGCGCCACGCCGGCGCCGCGCGTGTGTGCACAGTTCATTCACAGAAGACGCGCGCGCCGCGCGGCGCCCGGCGCTGGGCGCCCAGCACGCTTTACCTACATTTTTGTCCCCTCTCGGGCGAGCGTCCGTGCCTCTCGGTCAACAGCAGCGAGGCGGCGCAGCCCAGGGCTTTGCGGCGCCTTATTTGAGGCCGCGGGCGGCCATCGCCAGGCTGCGGCGGGCCGCGGCACGGACAGCGCGCGCTCTTGCGGATTTCGTGCGTGGTAGGATTCTGTGGAGACCGTACACCGGAGGTGGAGTGATCATGATTACCAGAGAGAGGAATTTTATGCCCTAAAAAATCTTGAAATATGCTTTTTAAAATGTGCATTTATGACCTAAAAATTGTGAAATATGCACTTTAATACGCAATTAAAATTAACAATATTTCATTTTCAGTATAAACCTTTCTTGATAAAATTAAGGAGATGAGTGCTTGGATTGAAAAGATATATTTTTGTGAAAATGCTATATAGTAATTACCTTACTTGGCGGGAGAAATAATTAAAGTAAATATACACTTTAGTGTAGAACATTGTATTATTTTTGCATTTCTTCTGCCTGGTTTTAAAAAACTACATCAAGAAATTTCCTACATTTGCACAAGTATTTTATCATCTACAGGAAAGAAAAAATGCAAACTATCACAGTATCCATATGGCAATATATCGACGAACGCTCACCAGAAAATAAATCGTATAAAAGTTGAAACGTTTTAGAGATGTGTCTATTTTCACGAAATATGCAAAATATGCATATTTATATTATTTATATTATAAATATCTTTATAATAATATATATTATTTATAATAAATAAATAATATATATTATTTATATTATAAATATGCATATAATTACACGATTATGCACCAACAGGAACAATCGGCCAAATATGAACTAGTATGCACTAACATATTAATCTACATAGCCTCCAATTTTAACCAAATGTCAAGAAATTTCACTTCGCTACGCCCTGAAGTTTAATGAAAAAAGTGGGTGGTATAAAACGGCAAAATTTGTGCATCAATATGTAATGGAAGCGATAAATGCTTATCATTTGCATATTTATTATAGGTAATACTACGAGTGCTTTCGAAATTGTGGATAAATCCCCGACTCCCTAAGCGAAGAGCGGATTTAGTCTGGGAATTTCCAAAGCATGAGTGGTATTTAATAGGACTGTTCCATGAATGAAATGATGTCCAAAAGAGTTCCAAAATGCGCCAAATAATGAAAATAACTGAAAGCTATGCTAAACTCAAAGAGGTTGCGTTATAGTACATACGCTGTGTATTGAACATCCACATGGCGATCGATTTATACCACTTCCTAAGATAGATGAGTCACAGTTTACGATTGGTCACTAGAGTGAAGCGGTAAGAAAAATCGGGTAGAAAAAGCGATAAACGTTTTGAGATACACCGCCGTGAGTGGGGTATTTTGTATGTGTAGTAAAACACTGTTGGTTTTAATTTCAGGAGTAGAATAGTCGAAGGTAATACGTGAGGTTCTGAATTCATGAGACGCCTATCGAATTGAATGGTTAGTAACTTTTTAAGTTTGGTATCCAAACCAGCTTTTTGAGAAGAAATATTAGTCATGTAAAGGCGACAAGCTTACTCAGTGTCAATCTCGTTGATATCGAGTACCCAGAATGCGACTCATGGATACAATAAATGTCAGTACATAAAAGCATTAATATAGTGTCCTAGGCACTAAAAGCGTTAAGAATGATCATAGATACCAACTGTCTGTTTTTGATTTACTTTTTGACTTTATATTTTTTCACAAGGGGCAGCAGTTGTGTCACCATACTCGGTCCGGCGACCGTCCAAAATTACAAAGATAATGCATTATCGCTGCCCTCTGTTTTTCAATAGCTCATACGAATTTCGTAAGCACTGCCGAGTGACAAAACTGGTTTCCACACACGTGGAACATGTATGGAACGTACAAAACACGCGACAAATTTGCATTTGCAAGGTAACTCAGTCCTTTTGACGTTAATTATTTTTAATCATTTGGCAATTACTGTTATCAAGAATATATAGACGAAATTACACGATTTCTTGACGAAAATGTCTGTAATAACTTGGTCTCATGTTTCATTAACTGAGAGCACATACCAAAACACGCAGTCCATTGAACGGAGTCGTGCGCGATGTATGATGCATTGACCATCTATGCAACGCTCCCGGCTGGCCTTGCCGGAGCCTTTATTGATGGCTTCAATTGCCTCCCCTGTGGTTTCTTCCATCCGCCGCTGACGGAAGCGAGGTGTACCCTCGCCGCGTTCATTTGTCAGCGCGCCCGCCCGGGCGGGTGGGACGTCTTGTTCCGAGAGGCCGCGAGGGAGCGCTGGGGTGCAGCAGGTGCCGTGAGGCGTTACGCTCCACCGGCCGTGCGTGCGGGATCGCGAACGACCGAGATCCGCTTCTGAGGATCGCCGAATCAAGATTCGCGGGAATCGCTCGGCCGCTGACGTACGTAGATGCGGTCTCGGGAATTTCACCTCCGGACTTCTCGGTCCTGGTTCCTACGTTATGGGGACGTATGTAAATAGGATTTGTATCCTTAAGTATTCGTATTCTCAAGGGTTCAAAACCTACAGTGCTCGTGTCCTAAAGGATTCGTATCCTAAGGTGGTCCTACAGATTTTGTTTCCGCATCATTTTTTTAAAAAAATTCAAGGTATTATTGCTGACAAATGCAGTGTTGCAGTGAAAAATTGTTTCAGTTTGGGCTTTCAAAACAAAACACAAAGGAAAACATCTCCCTATGTTGCACGATCCTGGGTTATAAAACCTTTTGTAAACAAACTAATGGTAGATAATTCTTTTGTAATGTGTATATGTTGTATTGTAATTTATATTCTGACTCATATCATTACACCTTTTCACTGAAAAAGGCCTTTATACCAGCATTTTCTATCAAAGTCGTCAAATGCAGTAGTGTAGTTAGTATTATTTACAAAAGAAATTAGTATAATTGTTCACAAAAACAAATTAACACAGAAATTAAAAAGCGGCCAATTTACTCAATTCGACTGCTGAAATATTTTCATTTCTTTTTAATAAAAATGTACATCTTATATATTATTTCTCAAAGGGATGTTTGGTCTTTTCAATAAATTGGGCGACATACGAAACCGATCTGTATAAAGAAGCAATGGATTGAAAAATCGTGTTTCTTTTCACCTGCACATGTGACATTCGTATTGAAAAAGAGCGTTAAAAATACCTAAATATTAAAAAAAGTAGTAATTCGGGATCTGTAATATCTGATTGCCGCGCGATCTATCGGAAGAAAATTACACTCGGACGGTGGCGGGAAATGCAATCTCAAGCATTTTTGTTTGTTTCAATTTAGTGTAGGTTGTGTAAGCACGTGAACGTGATTTTCTACATTGAATAGAAATCTTGAAATATGAGAGGTTAGTGATCTTAGTGAGGTTAGCTTGTTTATAATGCTGGAATACAAAAAAAGAATTTAAGCAGAAAACAGTTTGGTTATTTGACTAACCGTGCGATTCAATCGCACGGGATCTCACTAGTGTTTATGAAATGCATTTATTTTTCTTTTGCATTGAAAGCCTTTTTTCAAATCAATTTCTGGGTGCTTATTGCGGCTCATCCAATCGAAATATCGAAGGAGTTTATGAGACAAAATATTCTTAAAATTGACTTAAGAGCTTATTTTCAAAGTTTCGTTGTTTCTTCTGTGGACAAGCAGTATACCCGACAAAGGCACCCTCAAAGACGAAGGTATCGGTAGAAATCTCAAAAACACTTCGCGCGCAAACTTAACTTCACCCCCGACCCTACGACCTCCCACAAGAGTGGGAGTGCACAACATCTGCACACTGGCAACATCACACATCCACAGTTGCAATTTTGCACGCCCCGCGTGTCACCCCCTGAGGAACGCAGCGATACGTCATTTTGGCAACGTGACGGACGTTCGCACACAGTCGCACATCGCCATTCACTCGACTGTTTCCGAGGCTTCTGCAATACTTGAAACTTTCTTCTCGTTTACAACCGCCACTACGCCGCGGCCGCCCGCACGTGCGTTGACCCTGAGCGCACGCAGGTGTCCGCGCAACGTCCACGCTCGGCGCGGGTCGTTGCACGTGAGAAAATTGAACGCGAGCTGCACCGGGGTGTAATGCACTGGCCGCCAGCTCCGAAGTCGCCGACGCAGCGCGACCCATCCGGCCGGAATGCCGCGTCGGCGCTCCGCGTTCCGAGCGCTCCTGCGAAGGTTTCGTTTCGCGTTGACGATCCCTTTTATCAGTGGAAATGTACGCAGGGAATTAAATGATTTCTGGAAGTAGAGACAACTTTTGCTAAATAATCCTCAGGGGTGGGTAAAGGCATTAGCGGACTAAGCATGTGCTTAGGCCTTTCAATATTTTAAATCGTTTTTTATTTATTTATTTGTCAAAAAAACAGTAAAAACTGTATATGACGTGTGGGGAAAGAAATTTATCTGCGTACATTTTCTTGAGGACCAGAATTAAAAAAAAAATTATTTAATGAAAAAAAAATTATATTAATTCGTAAAAACGTAAAAGTAAGGTTTGGTTACATCAAAAATTCAACAAAAAATTAATACATTTAATCAGTTTTCTTAGTAGGCCAGATTTTAAAACATAAATGATGAATTCTGAAAAATGTCGCGCAGAAATGTAAACGTGAATTAGTTTATTTTTAAAAGTGATTAATGTGCGGCTTTAATCACACTTTTCCAGTGTTAAAATGTGTTATTCCTCCCGGGATTAATGTATCACTCTTTCTCGTAAGTCTTAAGGAATGCATATACGTAAATCAAAAACTTACCTCCAACAATATATACAGATCGTCACAAGCCTCTTTAACAAATCTGTACAATTCAAGCTTTGTGAAAGTCTTAGTTTTATTGGCTGGTAGAATTCTCCATGTATCTTCAAAAATCCAATCAATTTACAAGATGTATCGGAAAATATCGATATGAATTAAAGCATTAAACACGTATCGTCAACAATTTTTCCTACAGAAATACGTACATAGAACTTATTTAGAAATATCAACATTTTCCTTGACACCTGACGTTGCCCTCACCATTAAATAATACCTCCAAAACGATGAAGACTAGTATGATGTGATTTATTGTTAAAATATGCAAGTACATTTTTTTTTAGACTTTTCTTACTCTCCTGTCATTTCTCCATTTTTTAAAACATTTTATCTTTTTTGTAGACATGCCTCAATTTTTCAGGGAATAATTTTGAAATATCACATTCCGATTATTTCGTGATATCATAAGAAATTTGTAGATCGTCTCTAGAGTCTAAATGATATCTATCGTTGTAAAATTGTAGGTTTTCATTCCGATTCGACTGCTCTAGGCCTATAATTGGGTTGCTGTTCCTACAGTTTGTCTCTGCTATTTTAGACATTTATTACTAATCAATATTATTAAACGTAAAGTTTATTGATTGTGCATTTGTTTTCATTGGGGTGTGATATAACAATCTAAAATATTTTGAAACTCAGCGTCATCGCTACGCACATCGACTGAATTACTTAACATCGATGCCATGTTTTTTGCTTGTCTTCTTTACCATTTTAAGTGCTGTCATATTCACGCTAATGAAACACGGAAGCGTGTTGTGCTTTAACGCCCAAAAGTATCTATGAATTTGTTCGTAGACGATTAAGCCAACATTTCCAACGAAACACACAACCTTTTAACCGCCACAAATCTCGGGAAGAGTTTGAAAGCCAATTTGAACACCGCACGGGGCGCGCATCGTACACACAGGAGCACATTGACTCTCGCGCTGCAGCAAAATATTTCGTGCGGTTCATCACAATTGCAGCGCGTGCGTTGCCCTGCAGAGGGCGCAGGTGCAATCGCCAGCGAGAGCCAGCTCCCCTCGTGAGAACGCGTCGCGCTAGACGGGGGCGGCGGGGCGGGTGTGGCGGAGCGGAGCTGGGCGGGGCGGCGCGAAGCGAAGAGAGACGGGTCGGGTGCGAGGCGGGGCGGGGGAGGGCGTGGGGAAACGGACGGGTTGGAGCGAGGGGAGTGGAGGCGGGGCGGGGCGGGGTGAGGCGAGGGGGGACGAGATGGGACGGGGCGGGACGGGTGCGTGGCGGGGCGGGGGAGGGCGTGGGGAGACGGAAGGGTTGGAGCGGGTGGGGGCGTGGCGAGGCGAGGCGGGAAGAGACGGAGCGGGGCGGGGGCTGGGGTGGTGGCGGGGCGTGGGCGGTGCGGGGTTGGGCGGGCGGGGCGGAGCCGTGCGGGGGGCGGGGCGGAGCAGAGCCGTGCGGGCGGACAGGGGCCGCGGCGGCGCGGGGCGAGGCGGGGCGGCGGACCGGGGCATCGCTCTGGCTTGGGTGGGGTGGGGGGTCCTCGACCCGCGACGCAGCGGCCGCTGCCGCCGCCGCGGCGCCGGCGCTGACCGCGCGCCGCGTCAGCCGCCGCGACGCCGCCCCATGGGGGGGGGTGAGCTCCGGCCCGCTCGCTTCCTGCAGAAAGCGCTGCTGAGGCCGCACGCGCTACGCGGCGAGGGCTTTGATACGAACACTAAGATAAGATGCATCTGCTTGTAATGGAGTACAACTCGGTGGCAGTTATATACAAAAAAATAAGAGTTATCAATTTAATAGTAATAGTAATAATAATAATAATAATAATAATAATAATAATAATAAAGGGCGTAAAAGCACAGGTTGTCCCGATAGTTATCGGAGCTCTGGGATTTGTTCCGCAAAATTTGTGTAAGAACTTGTCTAAACTCCCCGGTAATTCAAAAGACTGGGAAGTGCAAGAAATCGCTTTATTTGGAACAGCCCACATTTTGCGCAAAGTACTGTGGAGGCTCCGCCAGTCCCTAGATCTACTCCTTAGGTAGCTGGTTGCAACCTGGAGTACATTTTATATTCAGCCGACACATCACATCTTTAGTCGTGATATAGAGGAATAATAATAATAATATCGATGATAGTAATATTACAACGGCAGAACTATACTGGACAGCGAATACCGCTTTCTCTCTCTCTCTCTCTCTCTCTCTCTCTCTCTCTATATATATATATATATATATATATATATATATATATATATATACTCTCAGCTGGATTCTAATGTGTTGCACAACATTGCACTGCAGTGTTTTTTCTCCGCACACTTTACAACGCGTCAGAGAACTTCGTTACACTATTTAAATTACTTAAGTTTAAACTACATAACTCTTTGTACATTTCTTAAACTGCTTCACCTCTTCTGACTCAACTAATTCCCTCTCTATTCATAATACGCAAAGGATTCATGACAACATTGTACCATTTACAAAAAAAAATATTCACTGAAAATCCTGAATGTGTACTTCTCCTGAGGAGGGAATTATCCCCTCTTTTTCCTGCAAACAAATTTAAAATGAAAACGGTAAACTGGTGACTTGGGGGCGGGGCGACGTTGGTCGCTCGGACAGTGAGAATGTCAATGAGAGTAATGCTCTTGATGTCTGTGACAAGTTAAAATATTGGTCCCAACCTGATTGGAATGGTGTCTAACGGTCTAGTGTCGGTGATTTTGTCTACAGAGTAATGTTAATAAGGAGGTATGAGTGGAGGCGGCTGTATTGGTGGCGATAGGGAAAGATGATGACACAAAGATGAATCGAATGTGTACTCAAACGTCTTTTCTGGCCTCCCTCTCCGCCTTCGTGATGATCGTGATGATATCGACTTACGGTGACAGTTGTCAATGGCTGCTTATTGCGAGCCAATCCACAAAAAAATAAATTAGATACTGGAAAGTTTATTTGTGCGAGACATTTTTTTGAAAAGATCGATGTTTCTGAGCAAATAGATCGATCTGAAGGAATCATCAAAAGTAAAACATGGATGTCCGCTCGAAAAAATAGTTGTTTTAGAAACGTCGACTTTCTTTGCCAAGTTTATTTAATATTATCATTACCTATAACTCTGTAATAAATATAATAGCATTTTTGATAACTAGGAAAAGGCAATGATAATTGATAATAATGTTCATTGGTCTCGGACTTCGAAACTTTCTTTTTTAAGTCGGAAGATTTTTTTTTATGAAATAACTTTTAATTGCTTTCACGGAATAGAAGTAAAGTACAGTATTGAATTACTTTCAAAAATGTGATAAATTTGATATTTCTGTCGAGTATTACTTTTGAGGACGTAACGCAATAGTGCATATTTAAGAAGATATACTGCGATTTTTCTAACTTTGCCCCTCAAGGCCCGTCATCATGATGGAATATGTCACGGTATTTCGCGACGTTTTCAGTCGCGCCGCCAGATATCGCATGATCGCGACCGTATCAAGCAGTGCTTGCGATCATGCGACTTCTAGCGGCACGATGGGCAAAGAACGCGAAATGCCATGTGATATTCCATCGTGTCCATAAGAGCTTGAGGGGCAAAGTAAGAAAAATCGCACTATACCTGTGGCAATCCCAAGCGATGACCGACGCTGGGGCGGGGCCGGTGGCGGCGGCGGCAGCGCTAATGACTAAGCAGCGGGATTTTATGCCCTAAAAAATCTTGAAATTTGCTCTTAAAAATATGCATTTATGACTTTAAAATTCTGAAATATGTCCTTTAATATACACTTAAAATTAACAAAATTTCATTTCTTCTGCAAACCTGTGTTGATAAAATTGTTGGAATGAAATGAAAATTTGCTTGAAATGAAAAAAAAAAAAATTGTGCCCACATTTATCCACATATCCCACATTTGTCCAAGTATTTTATCATCTACAGAAAACAAAAACGCAAACTGTGAGTGGTTCTTTCGAATCAATGAACGCTCACAATTACGTAAGATTCTTTGAAAAGATGAAACGTTTTATCGATTAGTCTCTTTTTAACAAAATATGCGCTTATAATTACACGAATATGCACTAACAGGAAAAATCAGCCAAATACGCACTAACGTATTAACAGGTTGAACGCCATGAGGGTCAAAAGTGGTACTCAACAGATCAGGTATCGTAACGTGTGAGGGTCGTATGTGACCCTCATTGACTTTCTGTTTTTGGCAAACGTCGAGAAATTTCACTTTGCTGTGTCCTGAACCTCAAAAATATGCAAAACCTTATAAATCCGCTCCCTTGCGATGGCAGCAGCCGAGCGGAGGGAGGCGGCGCGGGCGCGGGTTCATCGCTCGTGCACAATGCGGGCGCTGGGCGTGGGAGCGGGGACGTCCGGCGAATCGGAGCCGAGCGCTTCCTCCGCGGCGTCGTCGGCTGTCGCCGCAGGTGCATCTGGAGGGCGGACGCCCAGCGCTCCGCGCCACCGTTTTTGCAGGGGAGGGGGAGGAAGGGTCCACTTCCCCTCGTTGCACTTGCGCGCGGGGACAATGTCTATTGAAACAAAGACGTACTTGATTTCCCCCACAGCACCCGAACAGTTCAATCGAGCCCGTGGAAGTAGACCAGAGTTCGATGTTCCGTCCAAAGGTTCTATTATGCTATTAATAGCACGAACAGTAATTATGATTAAATTATGTTTAAGGTTAATAACGGCGACAAGGTTGTGAAATGTGTAAATATTATTTTCATTATTATTGTTTTATTTAATATTAACTATAACACTGTAATGAATATTAACTATGATAGTCTTTTTAATAACTAGGAAAAGGCAACGAAAATAGATTATAATTTTCATTGATCTCAGGCTTCAGAACTTTCTTTTTTATATCCGAACATTTATTTTCTTTATGCAATAACTTTTAATTACTTGCACGGAAAAGAACTAAAGTACAATATTGAATTACTGAAAAAAAACGTGATATTTTTTTAAATTTCTGTCGAGTTTATCTTTTGATACGCAATACTGAATATTTAAGGAGATACTTGTGGCAGCCAAAAACCTATGAGTCAGTAGGGCGGAGCGCTTGTCTATTGCTGCATTTGTCGTGACGACATGGATGGGAGGGAGTATGTGGCGGGAGAAAGACGAACTCCTGGTTGGCTATTAACAGCGGTTTATTGTAAGCCCTGGTTTCAAGTACAATGTTACATCCTAACAGAGGCTACGCAGTCCAGCACTCAGTCGGTCGTTGCCATGAGGGTGGGGGAGAGGTGGTAGGCAGCGGCAGCGGCGATGGCGGTAACAAAGGCAGATAGGCTGGCGGTGGGTCGCTTGGCTCAGCCTGGCGTCGATTCCCGACTTGGTCAACCCGAAGGCAACCGTGGAGTCGGGACGCCGGCGATCAGTACCATGCTCACGAAGAGCGGTAAACAAGCGACATCTCGGCGGCCGTACGCCGCCTTTATATACTGCCGGGTCAGTCCATCCCTGCGGCAGCGGGGGTGGCATTGCCCTCGTTCGGGTCACTCACAGGGAGGCCGGGGACGGGCGGTCAGCCCGCACATCTGGTAGCCATGCCGGCTCGACCCGGGCGAAGTGAAAGCGGAAGCGTCGCCAAGGCGGCGTCGCTTCACCACACATTAAATATCATTGCTGCTCTCCTTCTGCTATTGAAAGATGTATTATCATTTTCATTTGATTCTCCGTGTCTGATTTTGGAATCTTTCCAATGTTTGGAGGAGTAATGGTATTACATGCGCTGAAGTCTGCCTTCCATAATTTTTGAACCGGTTTTGCCAAGTCATTGTGTTTGCTACCTTTCATGTTTTCCGAATGATAAGATGTGTAAAAGAGAGAGCACGCGAGGTTGTTTACGATGTTGTTTACCCAAATGATATTTGTGACCAATACTTCTGTTGTTTTGATCATCAGAAAACTAGTTTTTAGAGAAAAAATGATGTATCGACGCTATAGCACTTAACATTATTATTTCGGGGATACTTTCTGTTAATGTAATACAGGTTCTAGAACGTTAGGTTATGATAATTATACTTTGCATATCACACGTTTTCACGCATATTTCGCCCGTAGAGGTATCCGGCTGTCTGTGAACAACTTCTTCTGTCAGCTCTCCGGCATATACTTTTGCCATGGCTTCTTTCATTACGGTAGCCCAATCTCGTCGGTCTTCTGATTTTCTTCTCCATCTTTTCACTCGTATGGTCCTCAGATCTTCCACCTCATCATTCCATCTTAACTACGGCCTGCCTGTACTTCTCCTACCGGCAATGCTCCCTACATATATCATCTTTAGTGCCCTCTCTTCCTTCACTCTTATGTCCAATCCATTCCAACCTTCTTAACTTGATGCAGATGACTATCTTAGGTGTTTTATATAATTCGTCCGACTCTACATTTGTTCTACTCCTCCAAATTTAATTTTCTTTAACCGGTCCAAATATTCTACGTAAGATTTAATTTCACATATTGCCAGGTTATTTTCTATTTTCTTCTTGAGGGTCGAACCTTTATAATCATACAATACCACCGGTTTGATGACAGTATTGTACAATTTGAACTTAGCGGCCTTTGAGATCTTTCTCGTCTTAAAAATGTTGTAGTGGTTGCCATAACATATATTACCGCAGTTATTCTCCTTTTAATATCCTTTTTTACTTCATTTTCAGTAATATTGAAACCTAAATACTCTGTGCTCTTCTCCCATTGTATATTTTTTCCATCTAAATAGACACATTTTAAATTATGGTAACTTCTAGTTTTCATATATTTTGTTTTGTCATCATTTACTACCAATCCCATTTCTTTTGCTCCTTCCGTCAATTGATGTAATGTAATTTCCTTATCTTTAATTGTTGTACTTATGTACTTAATTGTACTACATAATCAGCATATGCTATTATTTGTACAACTCTATTCATAATTGTTCCCTTTCGGTTAATATTACTTTGTATTACATTTTCCATACGTTAAATAACATAGTATATAACTCATTTCCCTGCTTTAATCCTGTATTTATTACTTACATAAAAAATAATGATTTTTATATTTTTTCAAACTTTTAGTTGTTTTTGCAAAATTTCGAATTACATGCATTTTTACGTAATAATTGAAGTTTTACAAATAAAGAAAGTGAAGTTTAATAATATTACATAGTCGTTGAGATAGTATGTGGCTTCTAGCACCTCTAATTACAATTATAGAATAAGAAGATATCTCACATATTTTTGTGAAATTGAGTTATTAGCATTATATAAAACTTCAAATATTATTCTTTGAGTGTAATATGTTATTTAAATCCAGAATGGACTTATATGCAAGTATACTGTGTTTAAAAGTTTAAAAATGTATTGAGTTTCAGGTAAATCCTCATTATCTCAGAACTAGTATGTCAGTCGAGGGTAGCTCCTTGTTCTTCTGAGCCCTTCATTTGTAAATGTAGCCACGACGTGATTGTAAACTTTCATATAATTCCAAATTTCTTTGCACTTATAATCATTTTTCGACTCAATCTCCCTCAATTACGCGGGACTCGTTAACTCGGAAATCGTTAGGTTTTCGGCCAAGATCGCTAAAACAGTAGTGCCGTAGTGATCTCGGACCGAGGGGTCGCTGGTTCGAGTCCCGCCTCGGGTATGTGTTGTATGTGTTCGTCCTTTCATCACAATATCGTTTCATCCTCATATCATAACGTTAAAAAATCCAATAGTGGTCGCTAATGACCTAGTAGTTGATGCGACCTTAAATTTAAAAAAAAGATCGTCAGATTGAGTGAAAATCATCGTACGCGCCCAGCATGTGGCGTCGACATTTCTTGGGCATCGTGTGAGGTTTTAGACCTCTTGGGTTGGCGACCGCCCGCGGCGACGTCACCCTTGGCTTGCAGAAGCTTCGCGAAGGCGCGCGCGGCGCAGATCCCGCGCTGGCGTCGCGCTGACGCGTTTCCTCGACGCGACGCGACGCTCCGACGCCACTCTGTCGACGCCCCCATCGCTCACGACGCCCCCGCCGCCCGCGCCGCCCGCGCCGCCCGCCCGCGTAGTAAATACGCGCGTTGACGCGCGGTGCATCGCCCCGCAGTACGGGGTGCGGAGGGGTGGGGAGGGGAAAGGGGGACGGGAAGTGGGGTTGTGCAGTGCGAGGCGAGACGGAGCGTGGCGACTGGGCAGTGAGGTGTCGTGGCGACCTGTGGAGGCGGCCGAACAGGATCGTCGGTTAGTGCGGCCCGTCTGAGGGTCGTCGGACAGGGTGGTCGGACTGGTCGGCCGGACACTGTGGTGAGGTTTGATGTGGGAGGGGGCGGAGCCTCAGGGAGTTTGAAGAGTCAGTAAAAGTCTCAAGAGTCGATCAGGGCTGAAGAGTCGGTCGGGGCTGAAGAATCGAAGCAAAGGCTTTTAGAAAAGTAACAGAACAGCGAAGACGGGCCGGATAGGGGGCAGTGAAAGGGTGTGGATAGTGCGGATCAGTGGGATGCAAAGAGGCGGAGCGGGGCAGGAGGGACAGGGCGGAGCACGACAATAAAAAAGGGTAGCACGAAAAGAAGTGACGGTAGGACGGGGCGAGAACGGGAATAAGATTCGAGACGAGATCGAAGAAAGCGAGCGGGCGGATACGTGGGGTAGGCACGGCAACGACAACGGCAACGGAGAGGCGCGACGCGGCGCGGTTCGGTGTGACGTGTGTGGTAGTCCTGGCTGGGAAGGGATGGAGGGCGAGGCGGGCGCTTTCGCGCTGACTGAGCAGGGGCAACGTCCGCTCACCCGCGAACCTTGGACCCTCTCAGCCGAGCAGCCACAGCCCCAGGATTACCTTCAGGGGAGGAGAGATGGCTCAGGGTTTCAACTGATGTCACTGCAATCCCTCTGACCCCGATGTCGCTGCAATCCCGCAAGGCCCTATATTCGACTAACGACGGTGGCACAATTTTCGACTCTAGCTTGTCAGCTAGGTCGAATTCAATCGGTGTCTCGAGGAGAATTCTAGCGGCCGGCTGCTCTGATCGGTAGTTTTCCGCGGTTTCTCCGTTCAACACCTGACGAATGCTGGAGCAGTACCCTAACAAACGCGCTGCGGATCGCGCATGATCGTTCCTACCTCTTCCTTGTCTTATCCTCACCCCTTACACACAAACTTACACTAACATGCACTACACGACCACCCATGCAGGGAGACCGGTCGGAAGCTTAGAGCTTGTGCAGGCGGTGCCCCGCTAGTGGGAAATATCTTGTTGGGGAAATCCCCGCTACTCGACGGTAGGTCGGCGCAGGATCTCGCCATACTGCAGGAGAAGACTACCGCTACATCTCCAGCAAAAACACGCGCTACACTTACGGGACTAACGTCCTAGTTGTTGACGCGCCTGGAATCTCCTGCAATCAGCCAACCAACCTTCCGGAGATGTTTGTGGAGATTCTACATCTGCATCTTCCCACGTACTATTTTAAAGAAACAACTTTATTTCAGTGCCATTCGTTTATTCGTTTTCACACTAGTGTTATGAAATTTCTTGATTATAGGATATAACTGATAAAAGCGAATGGACTACGTTAAAATCAATTTTAAAAATTCATATGCTATATATTTCATGTATCTTTTACCTGAGGTTGAAAAATAAATCGACGGTCGAGTTCCAAAAGCTATCGACTCCAAATTCTACGTTCTGAGATATTGCCTTTTAAAATTTCATATCGCTCTGAAAATACCAGTTTACATTTCATTAATTTGAAATTTATGGCATAAAAGTACAAAATACTACATTTCAAATTCAAGTGAAGTATCTGACATTTTCAGAGCTGTAATAGATTTTGAAAAGGCAATATCTAAAAACTTAGAATTTTGAATTGTTGAAGTTTGGGACTGGGCCTTCCAAATACATAGGTTCTTCTGTAAACCTTCTGTAAACCACGGATATGAATGTCATAAATGAGAACGAAACTTGCCGCAAAAGGCTTCCTCTTTTTTCGATTTGGCAGTTCAGTAGTTTGTCTTTGAGATCGAAAACTGTGGGTAGGCAATAATGCCATCAAAGGAAAGGAAACATAAAGCAGAAATATGAGTTTCTTCCTCAAAATATTTGATTTATATTATTTTCAGTCGTGTTGGATCATAATATAGCGAAGTGACTGCATGATTGGTCGCACCCAACTATTCTGTTACGCCCCTTTCGCTGATCGTCTGCACGCGTCTCTTGGGACTTCACGACGTCCGTGGCCCGTTACATGCGTTTCTAGCGGTCCCATTAACCACTGTTCAACATGAATATCTTCATTTCCATCTTCTCTTACATCCAGGGGTGGAACCCTGAAGGCGGGCTCAGTGGAGCCATATCTCTCAAAACCGCGTTAACAATTTATTTCGATAAATTTTATACGTGTGTTATTATGTATCAACAGTAGCAAATTTCGGAGTGCATGATTACACCAAAAGTATTTCTTGAGAGCAACAATTAACATACGCATTGGTATTAATGAATTGGGAAAGTAGTCTGCTTAAAGAAACAGAATTTTGCAGTCGCAGAAAACTACTGCTTCTAAAAACTCTTCCAGCCAAGCAAAGACACAGCCTTTATTTTATCATTCGTTTCGGCCTCTTGGACCCCGGCAAAGTAATTCTTCCCAAAATACTGGTTTTGCGGTGAATTGTCGTAATTATTTCATAGATATTAAGAGTCGATCGGTGTTTAGTGAAGGGCTGGAAACGTACTTTACGACGTCGTAGAGTAAGTCCCGGAGAGGCATTGGTGGAACACCGGAAAAACTACACAGATATCTCGCATGAACTCTGGTCTCCGATTTAAATATATAGTGTATTCAGGCTAATCAGCTGGGACGCGGTTATCCAATCGAGAGCTTCAATACCAAAAAAGCAGTTGTAATGAAGCTCCCGATTGGATAACCTCGTCCAGCTGATCAAAGGCAGAATACATTTTAATTAAATCAGACATGTCTCCACAGCTCTTGGCCAGCTGATCAAACGCCAGAAGGCACTGCATTAAATCGGATAATATTTCTCCGCTGCTCTTCGCACCGCTCGCGGTCGCGGCGCTTTTGGCGCCCCTGGCGGCGACGCCGTCAATCAGCGGCAGAACCTTTTGCTCGTCCTCTTCACCCTGCAGCGCCGCCGCTCGGCGACATTCCGCTCCGCGCGCCTCCACGCGGCGGCGGCGAAAGAAAGAGGCGCAGGCGGAGTGGGGGAGGAGGCGCAGCATCCGCCGCTGCAACCACCTGCGGCCTCGGACGCTGCTGTGGGAACGGCTGTGGGCGGCCGGCGCGGCGCGGCGCCGGCGAGTCTGGACCGCACCTGTTCGCCGCCCGCTGCGCTTAGGCCGCCCCGCCCCGCCCCACACGGGCCAGCCCCGCCCAGCCCCGCCCAGCCCCGCCCAGCCCCGCCCAGCCCCGCCCAGCCCCGCCCTGCCCCGCCCTGCCCCGCCCCGCCCCGCCCCGCCCCGCCCCGCCCCGCCCCGCCCCGCCCCGCCCCGCCCCGCCCCTTTGCCGCTCCGAAGGACGCTTCCGCGGCCTCCGCTCCATGCGGCGGCCGTTTACCGCGGGTTCTCTGATTAATTCGTGGCGAATGCCGGAGTAGTACCCTAACAAACGGGCCACGGATCGCACGCCATCTTTCCTTCCCCTTACACGCACGTACATGCTTCACAGAGAAAGGAGCCCTTGTAGAATATTTGTCCTTTCTCTATGCTGCCACTAATGTCGGGTGATCAGTCGGAGGCCCTAATAGTGATTGACCAGTCGGGGGACCGGTCGGGGGACCAATTTTAGAGCTTCGCGTCTGGGACTGTGTCCTGATAACACTAAGAGAGATAGCTGGAAACAATGTATTTATCCATATTTACCGAGTATTGGATATTTTTCTAGAATGAAAATAATTAATAATAGAGTGGCCCGGACGAGCGACATCGTTAAATTGGGCGCTTTGGCTGCCACGGTTCGAAGGAAGCCAGTTTGAAGTTTCCCTGGGCATGAATGTTTGCTTTCGTGCTGTGGCAAGATGAGTCTCTTCCAACAACCACGTATCACCTGTAAAAACCCACCTGAAAAAAATAGAATTGACTTATCAAAAGATATTCCTTTGAAATGTTTGTTTTGTTTCCCTAATTGTAAGAATTTGAGCAAGACTATTACTTTATCGATTACTGAAGTCTTTAGAATTAAATATACTTTTACATTAAGAAATATCAGAGGGGATCTTCACGCCGGAATCACCCCTGCGGCTCTTTAGGAAGAGAGTATGAAACCCTCAATTGTTGTTTTCTGGACATATTGTTTTGTCTGGCTGTCAAAAAACTGCTACATTTAGGAACTGAATGATAACTCTCGTGGCACTTATCTCCCATAAAACATATTACACAAGCTGATGAATATATTAGAAGATGATAATGGCACTAAATTGAAGAGGAATATGTAAAAGGAAAGTTATTGAATATATTGATGATTTCAAATGCCAATATTTACGATGAAGATCCATTGAAGATATTAAAATACATTAACGTTTCGAATATGGCTGGACATTTTTAAAATCCGGAGCTTTAAACATATAAAACTCTAAAATATGCATGCAAAAATGCGCCTAAACCTGCTGAAATTGGCGGAAAAGGCAAAATTTAATTAATTCTGTTTAATAATGAATTCCTGCTTACAATTTAACACAAGGGTGTAGTAGGTGTATTGTAAAATAGTTTCAATAAAAATAAGACAAAAAGGATGAAAAGATTAAATTTTTTGAAAAATTATTAGTTTCCAAATATATTTGGATACCTAAAACTGCTCAATGTTGTCTTACGTTTTCTGTGGCCGTATTGTACTGTCAGACAAAACTTCATTCAATTGAAAGTTCTTTCAACGTTGACTGAGGTTACTGCAGCAAATCATTGGCCATAGGGATTCATTTCTGCAGCGGTTATCGCCCTTTAGAATTTTCCAAATATTTGCAAGATTTTATAAATAAGAATTTTGGGAAAACACACTAGAATATTCGCCTCTTACTCCTGGCCTTTCCTTTTCCTCTGGTGATTCTGCGGCAGTTGTTCAGCATCTGCCACAAAATTTCAATAATTTCAAAAGTTCAGGGCTGCCTCCTTCCTCCAAGTTGAGTAATGGCAGACAGGTCCAAATCTGGTTTTAATGGGCTTTTCAAAAAATATCTTAATATGTGCATTTAGTCAGTTGGCCCCCTTTCGGAAATAAATGTCTCTCAACTTTTTCTGCCATTGTATGAAATGCATGAGATACGCAAGGTACATGAAGCGTAGTCCTGATCAATACCTTCAATGTTTTGCTGCTCTTTTCATATGAGGTGCTGAATCGGATTTTAAAAAAAAATACCATATTGTCATGTTGAATTTCATAGAGCCGTATTAACTACAATGAATTTGTGAATAACTGAGCGATAGTTGTGCTTTTGAATTTTTCTAAATATTCAATGGTAATTAGAAAGTACATTATTGAATAGTTTTCTGAAAAATAGTCTACTGAACTAACGTTGACATTATCTAGAAAACAACCGGTGGCATCAGTTGTCTCGTCAATAGAAATCCAGATATGTATATCTTTTGTTTCTTGAATGTTTCTTTTCACTGCATCGTAATTCTGGTGTTACATGCGCAAAGATGATTCACATGGCACAGATTCTTTGGTACATTTTTCCAAAGTGTGTCTTAAAGTTGGATTTCCTTACTTTTCTCCACCTTGGTGTTGTTTTTAAAAAGACAGCGGTCAACGGAAATCGTTGCAATTTGACAGCGCGGTGAAAAGTAAACCAACAATTGACCGATATACTGACAAATACTTTTTCTAACTTTTATTTCCAGCGCCATCAATGCGATTTTAAGGTTATTTCAACAGAAATAAATTAATTAAATCTGTTTGTTTTTATCTTAAAGTTTGGGAAAATATTTCATTAACCACCATTTATTATACTGTTTACTTTTAAAATATTTTTTTAAATGACCAAGGAATACCAACCACAAATGAGACAAAAATATATTTTTTATTTTAAAATAGGAATTATCAGAGAGCATGTTTAAAAAGGCAAAATAGAAATTCGCTATTGGAATCATAAAGAAGTAATTTGTTGAAATTCGTTTTAAAAATCTAGCTAACTTGCATGATTAAAAAAAGGATTTCGCCTAAGTTCCGTTCTCTATAAATTATATTAACGACGTATGGAATGTGCTTAGTGAACAAAACTAATGAAAAGATGAAGAGATGGCTGGATCCTGGATAAACCTTGGCGCGCGCTGGGAGAAGACAGCGGCTGACTCTCTTAATCCTGCCTCCAGCCTGTAATCTCCTCTCGGCGCGTGGGGGATTAGGCAACGGCGAAGGCCCGGGAGCGGGGGCGGGGGAGAGGGGAAGAGGTCGTCGCGACCTCTCCCACCGCGGCCCTCACAGTGGGACCGGGGAAGAGAAAGGCTGCCAAAACTCGTCAGATATTCTTCAGGAATAATGGAAGTCTGTCTGTGCTTGGCTCGATAGTCCATCACGGGCCAGGGCCTACGAGCAGCGTCCCGGCCTCGCGGCCGTGGGTTAAGGCAGTGGTGTCAAGGTCTTCTGTTGGTGGCAGTGGCACGCTCCGTAGCACCGTGCCATGCCACGAGCTTCTCTGCGCTACTAGCGTCGGGAAATGGAACTATTAGTAACCCCGCCGTTTTACAATAATGATGGCGTTGTCCCTGGTGGCGGGGTGGTGAACGGCGTGGAGGGGCGATTTCGTTCTGGTACTCGTGGCATCGGCCTTGACAACACGTGTTAAGGGGTACGTGTGGTTAGCACTAAGACATCCCCCCTGCCGTATTCTGGTCTTCTCAACCTGAGAAGTGAGTTATCTCATCGTCACACTACAATATATACTGGGTCATTACAAGGAACGCTAACTATAATCTTGCCCGACCGGGAATCGAACCTGGTCTCTGTTCTTGCAGTTGATCCTGATCTCCGCCAAGAAGAGGCGCGCAACTGAAAGCAACAGAGGCGAATTTTCAGAGGAGGCCAGGGGGCCGGGCCTCCCCGGAAAATTGATTAACGACACTAAAAAAATATAAGATACATTTTTTGAACTTAAAAATTGTTGGAATTAACTTTGTCTAAAATTAGACGAAAATGTCTAAAATGTTTACGACTGGCGAGTAAACATTTAAAAGAAGTCGTTTCTCTTGCTGCAAACAGCGTTACAATTCAAGATGGACCCAAGCAGTGCTATGCGTTACACAGAAGTAGCTTCACCAAGAACCAGCACTGCTTCTGCAGGATACAGGCGGCAAGCTGACGCGCGCCTCCGCTGTTGTCATGGCAATGTCCCTCAACCAATAAGAAGAGAGTAGTTTCGTTTTGTCCAGCTTTGGAGTTAGTTTGGCACGGAGGTTCTCGCGCATCTGGCCTCCTGCGAAAGCGGGTTGCAGTCATAGACTAGGTGCTCTGTGGTTGCGATGAATCCGTTGTGTGGCAGACCCAGTATTTTAGTGGACCCAATGACGCCATTATTGGAAGTGCCGTTTTCGCAGAGAAGTAATCCTAGAAGAAGAGAAATATTAAATTTAATTATTTTATTTGGAATGTCGCTAATAACAGTTGACCCGTAAATCAAAGGTAATTGACTTTCAATTTCACAACATGATTCCATGCCTGAATTTGCATGGGCCTCCTCAAGTTTTGAACCCACCGTCCGCCACTGGCAAGCAAAAAGGTTGTCATGGCTCTTCAACAGACTGTCGAAGCTCCACTTTTAAACAAAGTGCTGCAATGAAGAAGTCTTAAAAGTTACTTAAGCCTACGATGTGCGGTTGTTATATGAACTCCAGAAGTGAATTAAACAGATGGGCTCTTAGAAGATTTGAAACAAAAACATGATGTTCAGCGGCGAACCATGTTACTGTTCTTAAAATAAAACCTTTTCTTAAGGATTGTGTATTTCAGATACAGCCGACGTAATACCCAATTGAAGTCGAGGGTGTCCCGAGTAATTTCATGAACATCCAATCCAATTATGAAGTAGTACAGTTGACAATAGTGTACACATTTTCATATTCAATCGTGAACAATTGTGAATCAGCTCACTGCACGTCTATCCACCTTCGATTTTATTATATTACAATAATTAATTTGTAAATGTTATTGTTATAATTAAATATCATTGCGACAATGGCTCAAAAGAGAAGGTACAAATTTGACGATTTCAAGATTTCTTGAGCACCAGGATTCATACATCGGTCCATACTTAGTGAAAGATAAATAAAGCTTGATAGATAAACCTGCGAGATTGGCACATCAGAAAAATAGACATTTTCAATCTCGAGTTCTATTATAAAACGTATTTGCAACGTCAAACGAAGTACGAATTTGATTTGATAACTCTGCTGATAAAATAACTCTACAATGACTACACAATTACTATTCTCTGTGGAAACAGAGTTAAACATGTTCCTGAAAACATAATTGAACTGTTTCGTATTTGCCAAGAACTGCACATTTATTTGTAGTGGACTATCGAGGGGAATCCTGAAAATAACTTAACTCAAATCACAAATAATTATAATCATTGGACATTTTTTATAAGGATACTGTATCTGACGATTGCTGGGCATTGATTTTGTATACACTCACTAAATCTTTGCATTGAAATACAGTTCATATTTGAGTATAATAAAGTCGCTTTCTTCGCTTCGCGAACTACATACTTGTTCGCGCTACGAAACGTCTATTGATTTTGACAGATCGATTGCAATTGGTACAACAAAACGATCAAGATCACCTACATGTGCTTTCTCATGGAAATGACAGAATAAACAATGGCGGCTAATAAGCGTTCTTTGTACTAATTTTAAGACATACGATCAAATAATACAACTTTGTGCCAGGGAATCCAACTGTATGCCCGAATTCCTTTCTAAACGACAACTTTTAGCGTTTTAAATATATAGAGCAGGGCTTTCCAATCGGATCTTTTTGTGCGGCCCGCGACTGCTTTGAATAATTTTATTATACTAACCAAACAATACAATTACAAATTCATCTTATTTTTATTTAATGATATATTTCTCGTATGTACATTAATATTAAGTATGTTGAATAAAAGTTGTATCTACTATACATTTGTTTCAGTATAATCTGAGTAGTTAGGGTAAAAAATAATCTTAAATTACGGTACGGCCCGCAGCTTAACTAGAATTTGGTATGTGGCCCACAAGCCCTTCTAAGTTAGGCAGTCCTGATATAGAGTATAACTTGTGTGTTTATATCATCTAAAAATCAATACCAAGTTCGTTTGTTTTTGACTCTGCATCTTTGCCCAGTTTTTTAACATATATTTTTGGCCCCTTGTCCTGTGAATAGCTCCAGTGTGCGCCGCCAGACAAATGAGTCTAGCGCATCTCCCCGCCTATCCTCGCTCCGCCACCCACCCCGCCCCCGCAGTTATTTCGCAATTCCCGGCTCCGCCTCTGGGATTACGCCTTATCGTCGCACAATGCCCAACAAAGCTGTGAGGCTTCCGGGAGATCGCGGCGGCGCGGCCTTCGTCTTGATTACGAGCGCCAGGAATTTTCGGCTTATGTTCCACAGCCTTCACCCTTAATGGGCGCGAAGAATGTTGATGTCAGTGTTTTACAAGAGATTCGGCATCTCAGAAGGCGAGGATTAGGCGGAAAATTGTTACCTGCGGAATCGCCGCCGAGAAACCTTGCTCTTTGGCCGGTCAATTATTATTTCTCTTGTGTAAACAGTAGTCGGTTATTTTGTTTCCGCAGTTTACAGATGTGAGTCCTATATAAATCTTCGAGCAGGTGTTCGTTGTGCCTCGAAGCAAAAGTATTTGTAATCAGACATTCCACGGTTTCCCACTGAATTTTTTCAACTCATCGTTCTTTAAAAATGCTCGTTCATTCTCGAGAATATACAAACAATTTCTTTGTCGTTATTTCTTTAACATATTTTCTCGATTGTTAGTTAATCATGACAGTCTGCCAAATAATTGAAGAAAAATAATCGCATCTCTAAATAATGTTTCTGTGTACGAGTTAATTAATTTTTAAATCGTATGGAAAAAGCTTTAGAAAGAAAATAATGTCCGATTCTTGTGAATAGAAAAGATGCGTGTGTACTTAACATCTTCAAATATAATTGAGAAACATGTTTGATATGTTTTCGACTTCGATTCGATTGTTGACATGACGTGAATGTTTAAGGTAGTTGAAAATACATTAACCTTATAATTAAATTATATTGTTTACATTATAATTAAAAGGCAATATGCACATACCCACTGCAGAAACCTGTTGAGATTGCCCGGGGCAACATATGACTCAGCCACTGCAGAGTCTCTGACCGGGAGGTCCAGGGTTCGAGTTCCGATGGTTTCGGATTTTTGGCACTAGGTGTGTAGCTGGGCCTAAATCAACCGCTGTCTGGAGAAGAATTGTAGGGGCCGGCTGCACTGATCCGTAGTTCTCCGTGATTTTTTTCGATCAATACCGAGCAAACACCGCAGCGGTACCTTAGAAAACGAGTCATTGATCTCGCGGCACATTCCCTTCTCCATCTTTTTCCCTTTCTTTCCTCTTACACACACACACACACACTTCCACTAGCACGGGCTACACTACTACACATATCTCTAAATAATGTTTACTAATAATGTACTGTAGCGTTCGCTACTGAAACAGCGGCAGCGTGGTGCACAGCGGGTATCGTGGACACTTGCAGTGAACACGTGTTGAATGCATCACAAAAGGGCCGGACGAAGCGGGGACGAAACCCCAGGGTCCAGGTCCGGAGGGATGGTGTCCGACTTGCGCCAGATGCATCGCAACCGGGCAGTCGCACTCGGGGGTGCCGACGCGGTTACAGCGAGGCTATAAAGGTGGGTAGGCTCTGGAAAGGGCCAGCATTGTTCCTCAAAGTTTTGGCGCGAGATCCTTGCGACTCGCCAGTGTGCAAGGAAGGCTGCAAGCTTGTGGGTATGAGCGCCAAGCTCATGTGACAATGCGTTGGTAGTTAGCGGATGCTAACGGGGAGCAAACTCTCCTGTAGTAAATGGTACGGCACCTATGTATGTGCATATATGTAAATAAACAATGTATGTACCAAAGCTATCTTGTCTGTGATTTGTCCAACCCACGACGTCACAGTACACTACTCCACACTTCGAAAGACCAATCGAGAACTCGGAGCTAGTTCCAGGTGAGGCGGTGCTCCGCTGCAGGAGGGAAGAAATCCCACAAGCTGGTGTTCGGCGCTTGACTTCACGTTCCAAAGAGGAACAGCTCAACTATATATAACATGGACTATCCTTACGTGAATAATGGCCACAGTGACGTGCCCTAATCAATCAATCAATACACTGCAAATCACGAATTACTGAATCACATTGCACTCATTCCGTGCTAAATTCCCTTAGAAATGTGACTTATTACCTATTTTTCAAATAGCATTGTTTAGAATCTAAAAGTAAAGATCGATCAGTGATTTCCGAATCCTTCTATTCTACTTCAGAATCTTTTGAGTCGAAAGCGTATCGAACTATACTCTATCCGCTTGAGTTTGAAAATCTATACGAGTTGGAGAATTGAGGATTAGACCACGAATCTTTACGATGGATGTACGTACGGTACGTTTGATACAGAAAACTTGTATCCTCTAATAGATATATTGGACAGATAGGTGGGAAAATTATTTTGGAGGGAATAAAATAAGAATATCTCCTCGTCGTGTGGTGCGAGCAGACATATGTGTGTTAGCTTATAGTGAGCGAAAAGAAGATCGCGAATTTTCTATTCATGTCTTATGTGTTCTTTTCTTCTCAGTCAATTACCGTCAAATTTTGACGCGTTTCTACAAGGAATAATAATGTTATTCGTCAGTGTACGGCAATGGTAGTAATTGACTACGTGTTTGGACGCCAAGTTTTCAAAGTATAGTTCGATTTTTCTTTCTTGGCGCGTGGGGGTACGTCATCAAAATGGAATATCTCACGGTATTCCGCGACTGTATCGAGCAGTGCTGACGATCATGCGACTCCTAGCGGCGCAAACGAGAACGACGCGAAATACCGTGAGATATCCCATTTTGGTGACACACCCCCACGCGCCGAGAAAGGAAAACCGCAATATATAAACTTCCCGGTCAGAGCAGTCACTGCGGAGGCATCAGTTGATGCCTTGAGCCTCCTCTCCCGGTTCCGAGAACGACGCGAACGACGAACCGAGAACCGAGAACAACGCGAAATACCGTGAGATATTCCATTTTGGTGACACCCCCCCACGCGCCGAGAAAGGAAAACCGCAATATATAAACTTCCCGGTCAGAGCAGTCACAGCGGAGGCATCAGTTGATGCCCTGAGCCTCCTCTCCCGGTTCCGAGAACGACGCGAACGACGAACCGAGAACGACGCGAAATACCGTGAGATATTCCATTTTGGTGACCCCCCCCCACGCGCCGAGAAAGAAAAACCGCAATATATAAACTTCCCGGTAAGAGCAGTCACTGCGGAGGCATCAGTTGATGCCCTGAGCCTCCTCTCCCGGTTCCGAGAACGACGCGAACGACGAACCGAGAACCGAGAACGACGCGAAATACCGTGAGATATTCCAATTTGGTGACACCCCTCCACGCGCTGAGAAAGGAAAACCGCAATATATAAACTTCCCGGTCAGAGCAGTCACAGCGGAGGCATCAGTTGATGCCCTGAGCCTCCTCTCCCGGTTCCGAGAACGACGCGAACGACGAACCGAGAACCGAGAACCACGCGAAATACCGTGAGATATTCCATTTTGGTGACACCCCCCCACGCGCCGAGAAAGGAAAACCGCAATATATAAACTTCCCGGTCAGAGCAGTCACAGCGGAGGCATCAGTTGATGCCCTGAGCCTCCTCTCCCGGTTCCGAGAACGACGCGAACGACGAACCGAGAACGACGCGAAATACCGTGAGATATTCCATTTTGGTGACACCCCCCCACACGCCGAGAAAGGAAAACCGCAATATATAAACTTCCCGGTCAGAGCAGTCACTGCGGAGGCATCAGTTGATGCCCTGAGCCTCCTCTCCCGGTTCCGAGAACGACGCGAACGACGAACCGAGAACCGAGAACGACGCGAAATACCGTGAGATATTCCATTTTGGTGACACCCCCCCACGCGCCGAGAAAGGAAAACCGCAATATATAAATTTCCCGGTCAGAGCAGTCACAGCGGAGGCATCAGTTGATGCCCTGAGCCTCCTCTCCCGGTTCCGAGAACGACGCGAACGACGAACAGAGAACGACGAGAAATACCGTGAGATATTCCATTTTGGTGACACCCCCCACGCGCCGAGAAAGGAAAACCGCAATATATAAACTTCCCGGTCAGAGCAGTCACTGCGGAGGCATCAGTTGATGCCCTGAGCCTCCTCTCCCGGTTCCGAGAACGACGCGAACGACGAACCGAGAACCGAGAACGACGCGAAATACCGTGAGATATTCCATTTTGGTGACACCCCCCCACGCGCCGAGAAAGGAAAACCGCAATATATAAACTTCCCGGTCAGAGCAGTCACAGCGGAGGCATCAGTTGATGCCCTGAGCCTCCTCTCCCGGTTCCGAGAACGACGCGAACGACGAACAGAGAACGACGCGAAATACCGTGAGATATTCCATTTTGGTGACACCCCCCACGCGCCGAGAAAGGAAAACCGCAATATATAAACTTCCCGGTCAGAGCAGTCACAGCGGAGCCATCAGTTGATGCCCTGAGCCTCCTCTCCCGGTTCCGAGAACAACGCGAACGACGAACAGAGAACGACGCGAAATACCGTGAGATATTCCATTTTGGTGACACCCCCCCACGCGCCGAGAAAGGAAAACCGCAATATATAAACTTCCCGGTCATAGCAGTCACTGCGGAGGCATCAGTTGATGCCCTGAGCCTCCTCTCCCGGTTCCGAGAACGACGCGAACGACGAACCGAGAACCGAGAACGACGCGAAATACCGTGAGATATTCCATTTTGGTGACACCCCCCCACGCGCCGAGAAAGGAAAACCGCAATATATAAACTTCCCGGTCAGAGCAGTCACAGCGGAGGCATCAGTTGATGCCCTGAGCCTCCTCTCCCGGTTCCGAGAACGACGCGAACGACGAACCGAGAACGACGCGAAATACCGTGAGATATTCCATTTTGGTGACACCCCCCCCACGCGCCGAGAAAGAAAAACCGCAATATATAAACTTCCCGGTCAGAGCAGTCACTGCGGAGGCATCAGTTGATGCCCTGAGCCTCCTCTCCCGGTTCCGAGAACGACGCGAACGACGAACCGAGAACCACGCGAAATACCGTGAGATATTCCATTTTGGTGACACCCCCCCCACGCGCCGAGAAAGAAAAACCGCAATATATAAACTTCCCGGTCAGAGCAGTCACAGCGGAGGCATCAGTTGATGCCCTGAGCCTCCTCTCCCGGTTCCGAGAACGACGCGAACGACGAACCGAGAACGACGCGAAATACCGTGAGATATTCCATTTTGGTGACACCCCCCCCACGCGCCGAGAAAGAAAAACCGCAGTATATAAACTTCCCGGTCAGAGCAGTCACGGCGGAGGCATCAGTTGATGCCCTGAGCCTCCTCTCCCGGTTCCGAGTACGACGCGAACGACGAACCGAGAACGACGCGAAATACCGTGAGATATTCCATTTTGGTGACACCCCCCCCACGCGCCGAGAAAGAAAAACCGCAGTATATAAACTTCCCGGTCAGAGCAGTCACTGCGGAGGCATCAGTTGATGCCCTGAGCCTCCTCTCCCGGTTCCGAGAACGACGGGAACGACGAACCGAGAACGACGCGCAATACCGTGAGATATTCCATTTTGGTGACACCCCCCCACGCGCCGAGAAAGAAAAACTGCAATATGTAAACTTCCCGGTCAGAGCAGTCACTGCGGAGGCATCAGTTGATGCCCTGAGCCTCCTCTCCCGGTTCCGAGAACGACGCGAACGACGAACCGAGAACGACGCGAAATACCGTGAGATATTCCATTTTGGTGACACCCCCCCACGCGCCGAGAAAGAAAAACCGCAATATATAAACTTCCCGGTCAGAGCAGTCACTGCGGAGGCATCAGTTGATGCCCTGAGCCTCCTCTCCCGGTTCCGAGATTGACGCGAACGACGAACCGAGAACCGAGAACGACGCGAAATACCGTCAGATATTCCATTTTGGTGACACCCCCCCACGCGCCGAGAAAGAAAAACCGCAGTATATAAACTTCCCGGTCAGAGCAGTCACTGCGGAGGCATCAGTTGATGCCCTGAGCCTCCTCTCCCGGTTCCGAGAACGACGCGAACGACGAACCGAGAACCGAGAACGACGCGAAATACCGTGAGATATTCCATTTTGGTGACACCCCCCCACGCGCCGAGAAAGAAAAACCGCAGTATATAAACTTCCCGGTCAGAGCAGTCACTGCGGAGGCATCAGTTGATGCCCTGAGCCTCCTCTCCCGGTTCCGAGATTGACGCGAACGACGAACCGAGAACCGAGAACGACGCGAAATACCGTGAGATATTCCATTTTGGTGACACCCCCCCACGCGCCGAGAAAGAAAAACCGCAGTATATAAACTTCCCGGTCAGAGCAGTCACTGCGGAGGCATCAGTTGATGCCCTGAGCCTCCTCTCCCGGTTCCGAGATTGACGCGAACGACGAACCGAGAACCGAGAACGACGCGAAATACCGTGAGATATTCCATTTTGGTGACACCCCCCCCACGCGCCGAGAAAGAAAAACCGCAGTATATAAACTTCCCGGTCAGAGCAGTCACTGCGGAGGCATCAGTTGATGCCCTGAGCCTCCTCTCCCGGTTCCGAGAACGACGCGAACGACGAACCGAGAACCGAGAACGACGCGAAATACCGTGAGATATTCCATTTTGGTGACACCCCCCCACGCGCCGAGAAAGAAAAACCGCAGTATATAAACTTCCCGGTCAGAGCAGTCACTGCGGAGGCATCAGTTGATGCCCTGAGCCTCCTCTCCCGGTTCCGAGATTGACGCGAACGACGAACCGAGAACCGAGAACGACGCGAAATACCGTGAGATATTCCATTTTGGTGACACCCCCCCACGCGCCGAGAAAGAAAAACCGCAGTATATAAACTTCCCGGTCAGAGCAGTCACTGCGGAGGCATCAGTTGATGCCCTGAGCCTCCTCTCCCGGTTCCGAGATTGACGCGAACGACGAACCGAGAACCGAGAACGACGCGAAATACCGTGAGATATTCCATTTTGGTGACACCCCCCCACGCGCCGAGAAAGAAAAACCGCAGTATATAAACTTCCCGGTCAGAGCAGTCACTGCGGAGGCATCAGTTGATGCCCTGAGCCTCCTCTCCCGGTTCCGAGATTGACGCGAACGACGAACCGAGAACCGAGAACGACGCGAAATACCGTGAGATATTCCATTTTGGTGACACCCCCCCACGCGCCGAGAAAGAAAAACCGCAGTATATAAACTTCCCGGTCAGAGCAGTCACTGCGGAGGCATCAGTTGATGCCCTGAGCCTCCTCTCCCGGTTCCGAGATTGACGCGAACGACGAACCGAGAACCGAGAACGACGCGAAATACCGTCAGATATTCCATTTTGGTGACACCCCCCCACGCGCCGAGAAAGAAAAACCGCAGTATATAAACTTCCCGGTCAGAGCAGTCACTGCGGAGGCATCAGTTGATGCCCTGAGCCTCCTCTCCCGGTTCCGCCACTGGTGTCCCGAGGGTTAAAAGAGATGCGCCGGGGGATCCCCGTCGCGCGCGCAGATGATGGAGCGCGGCGGCGGCGGCGGCCGCACACAGGCGCAAAAGGCCGCAGGCACCGCAAGAGCGGCGCGGCTGGTTGGGTGGCGGTCCGTTTGCGCACCTGCGCCGCCGCTGCAGGCATTTCGCTACAGTGCGATTTTTATGACTTTGCGCCTCAAGGCCCTCAAGGCCCTCAAGGCTCATCAATTCACGATGGAATATGTCACGGTATTTCGCGTCTTTCTCAGTCGTGCAGATAGATATCCCTGCAGGTACCGCTTTCTCAACCTTCCCATTCTGTTCATGCTTGAATGGAATAAGATGGAAGAAATGGCTTGAATGTAGTAGTAGAAGTGGCTATCTGTAAGTTAGGAAAGGAAGGAAAAAAATTGGGGTGCATAGGAAAATTAAAACAGTGATCATTTAGAAAGTCTTTTGAGATATCTATTCCATCAAATTTCATGATTATGTGTTATCACTTGCTAGTTGTATTATCACTTGCTCTTCTGTTTTTATAATATTCACACGAATTATTAATAACTAAAAATTAATAGAATAAACGTTCGTCTTCAGTCATTTGTGCAGTAATTAGTTTCGTTGTAAGACTGCAATCGAACTTTTGAAGATCTAGCTCCTCGTCGTCTGGTGCGAGGAAACGTGTGTGTTAGCTTATAGTGAGCGAAGCGAAGATATCGAGTTTTCAATTCGTGTCATATCTGTTCTTTTCTTCTCAGACAGCTACCGTCAAATTTTGAAGCGTTTCCACTGGGAATAATAATGTTATTCGTCAATGTATGGTATATTGGATTTAACGTTATGGTAACTGTGAAAATGAAACGCTATAGTGATGATAGGTGGGTGAAAGGATGAACACAAATACAACCATGCCCGAGGCGGGACTCGAACCCGCGACCCTTCGGTCTGAGATCGCTACGACACAACTGCTTTTAGCGATCTTGGTCTCCGGGCTGGCACGTACTATTCTCGTTACGAACGTCAAAGGGTTTTTAAAGAAGGTCAAACTTTCGTACTCCTACAGGCGGAAGATGAACCATCCCAGGAAGAGATGCCCCGAAGACCCAACACGTGTAAGGTAGTCGGACATGAGTTCTCACTTCTCTGGAACGATTGTCCAAGCGCGGGATCTTTGCGGTTCACTGGACAAGAATCTCCACGTGCACAAACATCCAGCCCGTGTTCTTCCGCCGCGGCGCGCTGAATCACTCTCGTTCCTCGTAGCGTCGGCAAACCGTCCATCATGGCTGACGTCTCGTCAAGTCACGTTCTGTAAATCTGCCGCGATTCGATTAACTGTTGGGAAACGCTTAATAGGAAAGGACACCGGTTCTTGTTCTCATTCTTACGTTTCTTCGACGTTCCTGGCGATGGAGACGTAATTTCTCGTTGTTTGATTGCTGCATTCCAGACTAGCGTCCAGCATGGGGTTGATGTTTGCCGTACCAGGTAGCCACCAGGTACCAATGCCCGTCATAATTAATTTTCTTACAGTTTATAAAACTTTTCTATGCTTACGTACAGTTGGCAAATAACATATTTTCTGTTCTTCGTATACCAGAAAGTGGACCATCACTTCCTCCTGTAAATTAATCGGAGAAATTTCACATTATAAATAGGGATAGTAATAGTATTAAAAATTAGATTTTACCGATATTGCAATGTAATAAGTTTTATATTGGTGTACAGTATGTTAATATTAACGATGTCAGTACTTAATATTTATTTGAGTTTCGGATTCAGCGCATCGACATACATAGAGAATCATGAGTGAAGTCTTTGGGTCTCACAACAACCCCGACAACAAAACAACACAAGTTCACTTTTTTGTGCAAAATAACTGGAGGGTCGTACCGTGTCATACCTGTACGGAAATTTCAAGAACTTGAAGCTTGTAAGTCACTTCTGAGCAAAATTTGGATACGAGTTTCCTGCTGACAGTTTACCTTACTTCGTCGCCATGCGGAGATGAGCGAAATGCCTGCCCCATGTCACATTCTCTCTTACTACGAAACCACTGTAATTAAATTAATAATTAATGAAAAGTATTCGTCAATGAAACATTTTCTTCAATGCATTCTTCAAATCTCTTCGGAGCAGGCTTACACTTTATAATGAGAGTTGATGCTACAATCCCTTAACATTACATCGTTTTACAGGAGCCGCAACAATATTCCCTCATTTTGAAACTTACTTCTCATCGGAAACACAAGAGTCCGATCATACTCAGGCATTTAGCGTATCTTGTTTTCCTGGGAAATTTTCATTTGTCACACCTAACTGGTATTCCTCGCCCTGCAGCTGTGTGTGTTGTGTCGCCGAGCAGTGCGTATCAGTCCAAAGAAACCAGCGGAACGAAATTAACAATTAATGACTAATTTAAAACATAAGATATCAGGTCTCATTAAAACACGCTTACATTCTAATACAATTGGATCATGTTGAAATCTATTATCGGGACACATTCACATGAGCTGGAACAACAATTGGAACTTTATCACCAGAATCGCCAGACTCTGTTCCAACTTTGGATATTTGGATCTTTATGTTCGCCTGGAAAACCTTCCGTTTCCCAATCTTCGTTGAGATGGCTGGCCTTGTAACAGTGTGTACTATGTCGCCAAAAGGTACTTGTTCGAGCCAAGGGCTTAGAGCGTAACGAAACAACCGAAATTAAATTATTAATGAAAATGTCATTAATCGAGTCGTCACATCTTTTCGGGACAGACCTACACTCTAACGTGAATTGATGATTATGGTGATGGTGGTATAATCCCTTGCCCTTCTGGGATCCCTTTTACCATCGAAATCGCAATCCACCTTGCAACATTTGGCGTATCTTGTTCTCCTGGGAAGTCGTCGTTTCCCACTCCTCGCTGGGATTCCTGTCCCTGCAGCTGTGTGTATTGCGTCGCCGTGCGGAGCTTATCAGCGCCGACGCCTCGGGGGCGTCGCGCCTTCCGACGGGGCGGCCTCGTCAGTGCACCTGTCTCTGGAGGCAGGTGCACCGCCACGCGAGATAAGCTATCTCCGCCCTTCATCTCAAAATAACGCGCGCGCGAGCACCCAGATCGCGCGTTTCCTGGAGTCCCCTCCAGGATTTAGGAGGCGATAGTGGCGAATCGAGGAAACACGTGCGTGGGGTTATTGTCGGAATCGTTATGTGGTCTGTTTATAGTTCGCACTTGTGGACTTGATTGTGTGCCGATATAACACACCTGAGTATTTCGTTTCCCGTATCAAGGAAAATATCTCTGGTTCTGTGATTTCATTCATGTTTCTCATATTCAGATGATGTGTTCGTGGTGATGGTTATTGTCATCACCATGGTAATGATAATAATAATAATAATAATAATAATAATAATAATAATAAATTGTCTTTATTTGTGGTGAGGCTCAGGCCTTAAAACCTGCTCTTCCGCCTAACAACTTAATTAATTTGAGAACTTTTCTCCATTAATTTCTTGATTTCGACTATTGTATTTCGCACATAAATCTTAAATTGTTACTTTTGTACGGTGATTTGAGAACGGAAAATGCATCCTTGTCGGTAGTTTTTCTTCTGAATGAAGGGAAATGTGTTCAAGTGCGTATTTCCGTTCCCGAAGGAGGAAATTATGGCGCAAGCGGAGAGAAGTGCTCGTAGATGTTACCGTTGAAATTCCGCATTTAACTTTCACCGAACGGTTTTATCAGGGCACAATAAATTTCGCCCGATTGCTTCTCTCTTACCATTCTGGTTCCCTTCGAATGTGGGTGTAACATTCCTGAAGTTACTTAGTTTTCATTGTGACGATTGAATCCATCAATGTAAATATTAAGATTCATCGACATAGTATGTCCATGAAAATACTCGCATGTCGTATATTGTATATCAGTATACGACATTTTGTATTGTATAACCCCATTTTTTCAGTTGAATCTTCTAATCGTTTAGACAATTTTAGTTTTCTCCCATTTCCTTAATCATTTTTAAAGCAAGTGTTTGAAATTCAAAATAATTTCACGTAAGAATCCTACTTTCTAGAGCACACCAAAGTTGAATTTCTTCCTTTACATTAAATATTGCATATCTTAAAATAGAATCTTGCAAACATGTTTTACGTTAATGTTGTATGTTACAAATACTTATGAAACTACGATTTTCTTCTAAACGCAATTAACCTAGAACAGAGGCACTGAATTCCGTCCTCGCGGTTCCCGCTTTGCCGGCGCGCGTGTGTGTGCGTGCTTCTGTGTGTGGATGCGTGCGTGCGTTGGTGCGCGCGCACCGGCGGTGGGCCGAAACCACTCCACGCCAGTTGCCATCACGCACTTCGCCCCACGAAACTTTATCAAAGCCAAACATCGGCTGACGGGGCACTGGGAATCAACTGATGTCGCCGCGGTGCCTCTGAGCGGGAGGTCCTAGGTTCGAGTTCCAACGGTGGCGGATTTTCGACACTAGCTGTTTAGCTTGGTCGAATTCAGCCTCTGTCTCGACAATTCTAGCGACCGAATGCTCTGGTCGGTAGTTTACCGTGGTTTGTTCGACCAATATCTGGCGAATGACGAATCAGTACCGTAACAAGCGGACCAAGGACCTCACGCAATCTTCCTTGTTCTACCATCAACCCCTAAACGCACATACAGTTACATGCACTATTCTTCCACACATGTTGGAGAACAGTTCGGGAGGTCTGAGCTCGTCCCGGATGGGGCGGTGCCCGGCTAATGGGAGATACCAGTGACGGGAATTCCCCCAGAAGCTGACGTGGACGGTTATCACTATTCAGATTTCTGGATTTGTAAACACGACTATACGGCGTCTCCCCAAAAATGCTTGCCGTACGAGAAGTAAATGAATTACATAATTTGTATAATAAATGATGTGATTGTTCTTGACATTACGTCTTGTCCAAAAATAACCATGTCCCCCTTTTGAAGAGCCTTCATCCGGACTTTCTTCCTTGTCAATTCTAATCGTAAGGACAGAAACTCCACCATAACTCCCAGTGATTTTCTCCTCGTGTACCACATATTGTTATTAGAATATACAGTTAATGAAAATGCAGCTTATGTTTGTATATGGCTGTAGAAACCAGATATCCAACAGCTGTGTAGTGGAGAGAATCCGTCATTCCTCATGCTGGTCCATTGTCATCTAAGGACCGAGAGATGGAAAAATCTCACTTCTCATACGGCTGAACCTCGAATTCTAGTAAAAGGTTTCCGCAGAACTGCGACCGCGCTCATGTCGATGGAAAAGGGGCGGAAGCACAGTCGTGGAAGTGCAATTATATATCAATGGTTTCCTATACGAACCAGACGTCGAAAATTCCTTATTTTGAGATACTTCACCAAGCTATTCCCTACAACTGACGCTGTCTGCTGGTGTATTTCCTTTCGATAAGTGCAAATCACGCTGAAAAGTATAAGGCGGAGGAAAATCCTGAATTCATTACTATGCACGTCTGCGCCATGACGTTTTTCGTGCCTCCTGAAAAATCTCGAAATTGTATCGTAGTTCGTTTCTTATGAGAAACCCTTCGCATATTCATTTTCTATTTACTTCTTTACTTATTTGTTTACTTGCGACACTGCGCCCTCCTCGGCCCGTGTGGGAGCAGTGCACGTCGTCGCCGGGGGGCGGGGCGGGGCGGGGCGGGGCGGGGCGGGGCGGGGGCTGGGGGGAACGGGTCGGCGCGAACAAACACAGGTGCGGGCGCGCATACCGGGACACAACCTGAGCTCCTCGGTGCGGCGCCGCTGATAAGGGAGATAAGGCAATCGCGCAGGTGCGCCACGCACCTGTCTGCGCCACGCGATAAGCCCCGCGCTCGCGTCACGGCGCACTGCAAGTCAACCCAAGCCAAGCCAAGCCTCCCTTTGCCCCGCTAGGTCCCGCCAGCCAAGCCTCGTTAAGCCATGTTACGCCAAGCCTTTCCACGTCATGACAAGCTATGAATCCAAGCCACACCAAGCCAAGCCACACCAAGCCAAGTCACACCATGCCAAGCCACACCATGCCAAGCCACACCATGCCAAGCCACACCACCCCAAGCCACACGCCAAACTATACCACGCCAGTCCACGCCACGTAAACTTCGTTTGTTTTCAAAGTTATTACATCAAGTTTCGTGCAGTACTATTAATGGACAATAATAGAAATTTTGGAGAAGAATTCTAGTTGCCTGCTGGTCTGATCGGTAGTTTTCCGAGGTTCCTCCGATCAACACCAGGCGAATGCCGGAGCAGTACCCTAACAAACGGGCCACGGACCACGCGTGATCTTTCCTTTCTCTTCCTTGTTCTATCCTCGCTTCTTGCTCTTTCACACTAAAATGCAGTACACAACCACACATACCGGAAGATCGGTCGGGACCTTAGAGCTTGCCCCGGCTGGAGTGGTGCCACGGTGGAGCCCCGGTCGGAGATACCTGGTTGAGGAAAACCCCGTTAGTGGACGTTAGGTCGGTGGCGCATCTCCCCATACAGCGGGAGAAGATAACCGCCACCTCCAGAGGGAAAACACACTCTGCGCTTACAGGACTAATGACCTTATCAGTTGACGCGCCCGGAATCACTATTTAATTAATCAAAGCTATCTCTCCCCGTCACATTCAGTTTAGTGTTTTTTCGACAGGGGCTTAGGAGACACTTTCAAATGTATAGGAAAACGTAAATTATAGAAAATGTTTAAAAATAATAATTTTACTGTCGTATTTTTACGGAATTATATGGAATCTCATATTCACACGCTTTTAAACCACTTATTGTATTCTCAGATCTTAATTGCATCTTACGGATTAACATTTTGCACGTTTATTTTAGGCCCATTTATTAAGTAACTTAAGTGACATATAAACTTGCAACACGCACTTAAAACTTTTGAGTCACTTCCCATTAGAACTTTTGAGTGACCGCCATCTACACAACACGTGTTCCGTTTATCCACACGCTTCAGCTGTTTGTCAAAAAAAAGTGCTCGCGGCCCGGTAAGGCGCACGCCTCTGCGTTTGCAAATGCTAAAAGAGCTGGCGGGCCGAGCCGCCTGTTTACTCTCTGGCCGCGGTGTCGCAAGGCGGCATCGCTCGCGCGCTCGCTGTCTTTGCTTCCTTCTCCACTCCCACCCCCCACCCCCACCCCGGCCCCGCGACAATGGGCCACGCTACGCCATAGGCATTGAAGAGGAGTGTGTGCTCGCTTGTCAGTTGTCATTGTCAATGTACTTTGAACAAATATGGAATGTTCAATTCAATTTTATTAGTAATTTGTTTATAGGGTTAACCTATTACAAATTGCTGTATATAATCAATTTCTTTACAAATAACCTCCAATAGCATAAAGTAGTTAGTACAAGGTACATGATACATTATAATATAGTAATACCGTAATTAATATAATATAGTAATACCTAGGCACCGACATTAAATTCCGACGCAGGGAGCAAGTAGTCCTTTCAAGAATACGAGCTGGACATTGTAAATTAAGCCATCTGTATTTGATCCAAAAATCACCTCCACCCTCACGTGATTTATGCAATACACCTTTAAACCTTCATCACATTTTCAAAGTATGTTCCACGTATAACAGTCAAAGAGTATCAAATGGATTTAACCACCAATCAACAGTGCATTCTAAAGAAGACCAAAAAAAAAAATTTGTTTAGCCATTAACATATTTGTAGACGTTTAAAGACAATGGATTCATGTAAACTGTAATTGTTGTCCCTGAATTGTTATTACTATTGTAAGATAATTGGAAATGTAATTGTTATAATTTTCTACTATTGTATTGTAACTAACTGCATTATAATTATATTGTAACTGTATTTTACAGGAAGTAGCTAATAACCGCGATGTTGAGGCGACTAAAAATAAAATAATTTAAAAAAATATGGTAATACAATAAAAATAATACAATAACATAAGATACAAAATAATTAAAACAATATAATATAGAAATATGTAGAGAAGAACTTGCATCAAATGAGACAATCTGTTAAATTTAGCTTGAACTATTCATTGAAAATAAATGTCCGTAATTTCGGAATTGATGAAATAACTTTGTACAGAGTTTTAACAATAAAACATTTAAGTACCTACAAGTTTACCTTGTATGTAGTTTTCTGTATATTTTTTTTCATCGATAATAGATACCAGGGGATATCGATTAACGAAGGTTCATGAAGTTAGTCTCTTTTTAAGCTTTCTAAAAAACCGGGACGTCACCGTGCAAATCATTTGTTTGTGATACAAGTAGCAGTTTATTTTGCGAGTAAGAAAGGTTGCAACACGAGGCCGTTAGGCTCAGTAGCGCAGTAACCATACGAGCAACTTTTACTATGTGTGGCATACACTACATTTTAGACAGCCTTTCTGGCTTTCATTTTATTTTAATTCAAATATACTAATCACTTAATTGTGTTCTCTATTACGCTAAGGTCAGTAGTAGTTGATCCGGTTAGAGAAACTGTTTTTGTTTTCTTTGTTGCTTTGAAACTGTTTTCTCTGAGCATTTGAGCATAATCTCCCTTTAATCTCTAGGGCTAGAAATTAAACTTTTATCATAGTAAAGTATGCCCTAAAAGAAACTACTTTTACTAATGGTTTTCTAAAGAAGACTTTTTTGCAAAAATACCTCTTTGTTTCGACAACGGTGAACAGGAAGAATAAGACCAGCAATGATTCGTAATAGAATCATTTTAAAGTATCTCAGAAAAGTGTTAATATTTCGTGAGCGAAATGCTTGTTCCTTGCATTATTCCGATTGTATTTTTGACTCATTCTATTTGCCTCAGCAAAAAACTATAATTCTCGATCGTACAATATATACGTCATTTATCCACTCGATTTTAATTATTTTTCACACGTTGTCACTTTGGTATGATGAGTGTTAAATTTATGGATATCTGTAAATTATTACAAGTATTTGTTATGCTGGTACCGTTAGAATCAAAGACAAAATATCAACCCCACAAAAACCTAGAACATCAATCGTCGGCGTTAAAAAAATTGGTTTAAAAAAATCGATGTTAAATCGATTTTGTAAAAACATCGACATCGAGATCGCATCCCATGTAATAAGGACGAGAAGAGGCGAAGTTGAATAAGGAAGAATTATGTACAGTCCATGGCCAATTAAGCTTAGTCCATGGAAATTGTCTGGCGTTCGCATGGGATTAATGGAAGGAAATCGCAGAGACAATCCGTCACGCAGCTTGTGTCTGAATTTGCAGCTTGTGGACGGAAGTACAGGGGCGGATCCAGCCGATGATTTGGGAGGGCGCCATCATATATTTTGTTAAATAATAAACATTTGTTTTTAAATTGTATATTATTTTGTAGTGTGTATAAGACACAGAAGATTAAAAAATAATTATAATTCTAATAAATATTTAAATCAATTTTGCCAAATAAAGAACGGTAACAAACGAAAACTGTAGGTTTTTTGGGGATGGTGCATGGTTCCCATGCCCCCCCCCCTCTAGATCCGCCTCTGTAGAAGTCAAGGTACCGCATCCGACCATCTACTTAGCTTGCGACTGTAATCCATCACTGTCCGTACTCGACCCAAAGATAGGCTTAGGTAGATATTTATTATTTTCGCAGGTAGGTTTATGCAACCAGGTGGCAGAACACCATTTTCATATTATAATTACGAATGTTGAATCAATGTAACTTTAAATTATTTAAGACAATAATATTAATATTAATAATAATAATATGATAACAATGACAACAATAAAGGCAGTAACAACAATAATAGCATTAACTCTACATTTTATGGAAGTCTTGTACAGATATTTTAAACTAATAAATACATGACTTTTTAATTACACTGCACTCCATTTCACTTCACAACACTTGCACTTCAATTCTCTTTCTATTTATCTATTGCACTACACTTCACAATACGTCACCACACGTCATTACGAATACTACTTAAAATATAATTATATATTTAATAAAGCAATGCATGATTTCTCGATCTTTGAATCTTCGGATGACGTGGAGTATACTGCGATTTTTGTAGGAAGAGCTCTCAAGATAACTCACATCCCATCTTCGCGATGGAATATGTCAGGGCATTTCGCGTCTTTTCTTGGTCTTGCCGGTAGAAGTCGCATGATCGCAAGCACTGCTTCATACGGTTGAGATCGTGCGAAATCTAGCGGAACGACTGTGAATGATACCAAATGCCGTGACATATTCCATCGCGAAGATGGGATGTGAGTTATCTTGAGAGCTCTTCCTACAAAAATCGCAGTATAACTTGCAGCGCCCGCCCGTACTTCATGAATTTTCCATTTGCTCGCCTCCGTGCAGTGCGCTGTGTGGACGTCGCAGCGGAGGGCGCTTTCCAATAGGCGAACTGTCCGCGCCGCCCTCCACGTATGCCCCCCTCCATCGCCCACGCCCACGCCCACGCCCTCGCCCTCGCCCACGCCGCTCGCGAGGACAGGCGCACTCCGAAGCAGCGTCGCTAGACAGACACTAGAAATGTGCGCAGATCGTTAAAAAATCGATTCTTGAATGGCTTATGAAAAAATCGATTCTCTTAAAAATCGACTTTAAAAAATCGATTCTTCAACAATCGATTCATTAAAATTCAGAAAGAAATTAACAAAACATTATTTTCTGAAATAAATTTCGTTTTTTTTAAATAATGAATTAATAAAAACATTTTAGATATATTTTATTTTATAATATAAAAAGATTAATTAATCGTCATTTATTACAAATATGCAGAATCTGTAAGCGGAATGATATGTTTATCGGGCTGGCGCGTAAGCGCCCTTTCTCTTCCGAAATGAAACATTAATTAGAACTGATTCTACGATTTTCACTGGTTTAGCTGTTTATTTGCCGCCCTTTGGATGACAAGGAGTTCAAAAACAGCAAAAGCTGTATGAATTATGAGTAAGGAGTACTTATGAGCGATTCGATTCCAAGCTCAAAGAATCGATTCAAGCAAAAACCGTAAAGAACGAGACGGTTGTTTGCTGGGGATGTGCGATTCTGCATCGATTTTATTAGAACCGATGCAGAATCGCACATCCTTAGCAAACACCTGTGCGCCACATGTGGCGGTAGTTCATTTTGCTTTCTTCGTTATTCATGCGACATTCCGACAGCTTACTCAGCTAATGATGTGTTGATTTAGTTCCCAATGGAGATACACATTTGGAAGGAGAGATCTTTGTTTCTAATTCATTATAAACGGATTCCATAGTGTTTGGATTATATTGAAATGTATACCCCCTCAAATTGTCTACGAACAGACACCGGTTGTGTTGCGCTTTAGATTAGGTGACATAAATTTACGATTCATTTATGTTTTGTGAATTTGGGAGTACAAAGGAGAGTTGAGAGTTACCGAGTAATAATTGTGAATATTTGGACAAATAAAAGATTAATAAGGAGTCGTAACTGAAGGGGCACAGACGTATGCACAGTGCATGCTCCAGAAGGGACGCCAAATGGTACTACTATTTTTTTAAAATAGATATTTGCGTATGATACAAAATGGAAAAACTATAGAAACTAAATGGAAAATATGATTGAGCATGAGATTGATGTTTCTCTACAAAATGAGGGATTGCAGAGCACACTTTCATGATAATTTTTTAAATTAATATCTAAGAGGTAAACCTGAGAAATAATCTAAGAGGAACGCTATAAAAGAAATATATAAATATTTATAATAAATATATCAATATTTAAATATAAAAGATGCTCTTAATTACCGCAGGAGCAGCTCAAAAACTGTTGAAACCAAAATGGAAAAACTTTGTGAAGAAATGTCGAAACATTAGAATTGATGGCGTCCTTATCAAGAATTAAACCGCATTAATTTTGTTAATATATATTTTTATTCAATTAACTTTGTCAAAATATATCAGGAATGTGACACTATGCCTTCCATTCATACGGACTGTGTTCAATGCACAGTCACTGCGTATGGAAATTGTAGTGCACAAAGCGACCTCTCGGTTTTCATGGGTTCTTTAGTTTCGCCTGTCTCTCATTCCATCATTTACCATCACTCATGTTTTTCTCTGTCATTTACTCATGAGATCATCAGTCATGGGCTTGAATAACCTCAGTATTTGAAGAATGACTTCATTCCCAATTAAAAAATGAATGTGTAACGAAGATATGTATTGAAATACTACCTATAAAATTAAGTGTTTGGTTATCTATTGAATTGCTGTTTCGATTGGAATGTGGGGGGGCTTTACCCTTCGCCCAACGTTTAGTACCTCCCCGCCCTCGTCTGTCACTAGCATCCGAGTGAACGCAACGTCGCCCCCGCCGAGCCTTGCGGCACGCCTGGCACGAGGCCGGGGCGGCGCGCGGCAGCGGGCGCAAGGCGGCGCAGCGGGGTCCCGGGCTGCGGTGTCGCAACGCGGCGCCAGCCAGTACGCCACACAGGCCGTTACCTTGACGCCCGCGGCCCCCGGAGGCGGCGGCGGCGGCGGCGGCGTGCGCGTCCGAGGCAAGCGCGCGCACGCTGGGCGTCGTGGCGGAGGGGGGCGGCGTCGGCGGCGCGCAGGTGTGCGCGAGACTGGCCGGCGCCGCGCCGCCGCCGCCGCCGCCGCCGCCGCCCGGGCCGCCCACGGACGGGACCACCTGCGGCAGCTCGTTGCCCCGCCCGCTCACGCGCCCGCCGCCGCCGCCACCTCTCGGGACGCGAACCCGAGGCCGCGGGCGTGGGTGGCTAGGCGCGGAGGGGGGAATCGGAATTTGAATGTGAATGGGCAGGCATCGGGAATGTTTAGAATGCTAATGGCTCCGTGGCGTGTTGCCGTACTTGGTACTCACAACATTTCCATTAAACGTACAGGAATGAAACATTGCTACTCGGAAGGGGCAGTTCTAGGAACGCATATTGATACTGGTTTGCGGAATTAGTATAACTAATTGGCATAATATTATTGACTGACGGACATCCGAAAAGAATGTTCGCTTAGAAAAAAGACAAGAAGAGTTGTTTCAAGACTATTTTAAAAGTGGTCGATAAATAACGAAATATGAACGGAGTGCAAATTTCCGCGTAATATATTTTAATAAATTAAAAATATTTCAATAAAATGAAAAAAAATTAAGAAAAGGAATCGTCGTTTCTCAAACACAAGAACAAACTTAGTACTTATCAGTATAAACTTTCTGTTAATATCTACGTCTGAAAAGATCTTTTACATTTTACGAACTTTCACATCGAGAAGTATTTATTCAAAATGTGATGAATTACAGATATAAAGTTTATTTTTCAAGGGACAAAGGGGGAAGTAGAATGCTCAAGATCCTTTCTTGCCCCTCGAATGCCAACCTGCTATCACTAACGGGGTTCTAGAGAGCGAAAGTCACCGGAGATAAGGTGATGTGAGATGTCTAACAAATGCAAACGACCTCTTCGGAGCGAGTTAGCAGGTACAGGTGAGGGCTTCATGATTCACTCGGGATAGGAAACTTCCCCTAAAAGCAAAATAGATGACAAATGAAAAGGGAGATGAAAAATCAGAATACTTGATGTAAGAAATGGAAGGAATTATAGACAAATCAAAGAAGCATGGGACACAATGACAGAGATGATCTTGAAACTGAAACCTGTTGTAAGACAAATTTACAAAGAATAATGAATGGATTCGTGAATAACTGAATAAATGAATGACACGTTCTGTGTAACGTTATTTAGACACGTTGTGTTTAGTCTTAGCTTATTCTTATACATTTCTATTATTCCAGTTTCATGTAAACTGAACTAAATGTACTTGCAGTTCAGTTACAAAACTATTGAAAATCTCTAGGCTTTCTTTTCTGAGAATGAAATAAAATTCAAACGCAGCTCGATTAACATAGTATTGATAGAAATCTTACTATCGTGGTTATCAGGTGCCTTTAGAGCTATTCGAAACTCCGCCGCATTTTCCCCAAACCTAAAAATATCCTGTGAATCCATCGGCATACGTTTTCCACACCCAACTTTGGATTCCTGTAGTGTGAAATTCGTGTAACGCCGGAGGTCACCGAGCCTGTTAGGCTGACCCACAAACGCAGCGCTGTTCCATTTGAGTGTCGAAAGGCGATAGAAGGACGCTCGCAACGCAACCTCCGGCGGCGCCTTGTCCTTCCGCCCACTATCCCGCTGCGTGCGGCATCTGCGACGCCTACCGCCTCAATTGCCTGCCACGCCTAAAACCCCTGAATCATTTAGAATGCCTAAAACCTCCAAGCGTTGACAACGCCTAAAACACCTGGATCGTCTAAAAGACTTAAACAGTCTGGAACGTTTAAAATGTCGGGAACGCCTAAAATGCCCGGAACGCCTAAAACACCTGAATTATTTGGAATGCCTATAATGCATGAAACAAACGCCCAATGCGTCTAAAACCCAAAAGCTGAGAAAACGCCTAGAACAACTGGGTCGCCTAAAATGTCCAAACCGCCTGAAACGCTTAAAACGCCTGGAACGTCTAAAAAGTCTGGCACGCCTAAAACGCCTGGTATGCGTGGAACGGGTACTAATCTATCAGCACTTACACTGGTTGAATTTGATTTGAAAATTTTAATTTGTAAGGTAAAATTAGAAAACGAACAACGTGCAGCCCAACTACTTGATTTCTTGAAGAATATTTTGGGTTTACTCAAATGCTTAAGGCGTGTACCGAGATAGTCCCTAGTTTTGCATTCCCGGACGTATATATACAGCTTGCCCTCTCCCTCTTAAAATGCTACTATTCTGTATTTATTAGATTCAGTGGTTAGGCGGAAGAGCAGGCCTTGCCATTAATGAGGGCATAATTATTATTATTATTTTTCCATTACATCACGACTAAAGATGTTATGAGTCGGCTGAATATAAAATCTACTCCAGGTTGCAACCAGCTACCTAAGGAGCAGATCCGGTGACTATCAGTGCCTCTACAATACTTTACGCGAAATGTGGGCTGTTCCAAATAAAGCAATTTCTTGCACTTCCCAGTCCTTTGAATTACCAGGGAGTTTAGACAAGTTCTTACTCAAATTTTGCGGAACAATTCCCAGAGCTCCGATAACTATCGGGACGACCTGTGCTTTTACGCTCCACATTCGGCAGATCTCGATTTCCAAACTCTTGTATTTAAGACGTTTCTCTGCCTCCTTGGTATCGACGTTTTGATCGCAAGGTACAGCAACATCGATAAGTAAACACGATTTTTTCGCCAAATCCTGGATAACTATATCCGATTTGTTTGCCGCTATCGTGCGATCCGTTTGAATTTGTTGGTCGTACAATATCGTACACAATCCAACAGACGTCACTGGTTTTGGTGAGTGTTCGTACCACTTGGGGCATGTGTTTGGAACTTCGAGTGCGGTACAGATCTGCCAGTGGAGGTAGCTACACACCCTGTACGTTCAGTTACAGTTGTTATTATTATTATTATTATTATTATTATTATTATTTTATTATTATTATTATTATTATTATTATTCACGCTGCCGTTGGTTTTAGGCAAGCCAAAAATTAATTTAGTTTATGTGAGAAACCTTCCCCTTTGTTCGTTAAATTAAGTCCTATTTAACTTATCAATCGCTTGAAATCATATTTAAGTTTGTACTCGCACACTCGATAAATGTTAGCATAGTGTATCAGAGGAAAGGATTTCGCCACTACCATGCGGAGTCCTTAATATCATCGCGAAACAAATCCATTTGATATTTCTCGTTCTTAGTTCTTAAATATCTAAAATTAATCTGTTACTTTTACTTCTCTACCATGTCAGATGTAAACTAATGCGAGAAAAGTATCATATAATCATACATTCAAGGGAGTTTATGGAAACGTTATTCAGATTAGAAGAAAGCCGATTACTAATCTTCTTCACTGATGTGTCTGTGCAAGAGGATCAGTGTGTAATCCTCCCTTGTGCGACATCGTTAAGCAACTCCCCTCCAGAGGACTCTTGTTAGTGCTATCGCGTTGCTAGGATGAGCACGATGAGTTTGCGTGCCATACACCTACTATACGTGCAATTTTGGGATCTGGTATTTGCCATCTGGCAGCAAACATTTTGCAACTGAGAAAACAGTACTGATTCTTCAATATTTATTCTATGTTCTTTAATTGCTTGTATTAAAAGTCCCCTTTAGATACAATACGCTAAGGAAAGATTATGGCTTTGTACATGTAGTGCACCAATGGTACAAAACCTTGCACGTTTACTATTTTACGAATTTACTATTATACAATGAATTTACGACGACAAATTTAAAATTTTGCAATTATGATACAAAGAAACCGGCTGGCGTACATGCAACGCACAATAAACGTTATGCTGGCACACGCTACCATTTTGCACAGCATCGGAACGAAGCGTCCTAGTTCCTTAAAACATTCGGCCAGTCGATGAGATCATTCATGGTGACCGCTGGGTGAGTGCAGATGAAGTGAAGGAGATAATGTGACGCAATTCATGTGTCTACCTGTGTTGACATCCACTGTTGCATCTTGAACTGTGTCGCACTGTTGCACTGTTGAACATTGCGTGGAATGTCTGAAATTACCGACCTGCCGCTTCGATTTTCGCCAGTCAACGGTGTTTGCCCTTCAGCTTCGTTACAGCGACGAACCCATCGTTTATCAGTGCTGGCATTCACTGTTGCATCACCGTACACATTTTTCAGTCTTTAAAGAATGAGAATTGGCCCTTCATCATCTGCATTCAAGAACTCAATCACACAACACCGTCTCATACGAATATTGATATCCGTAAAGTAGTAGAGAGAAGTAAAAAATAGGAGGCATTACTTTTTGACTGACCCTCGTGTGTTCATAAAAGGTAGTGATTGAGTTTTGAATTTAGTTTCAAGAATTAACCCATGATTTAGTCAAGTTAGTCAAGTCTCTTAATTTCAACCTTAGCAATGCGAGAGCGTCTCGTTGTTGGAACTTCTAACCCCAATGTTCTCGTTGTTTCTTGGATTGATTGAAGTGCCTGTATAAGCCAATTGCTGTGGCTGTTAGTCCCATTAGTGTAGTGAAATTTTTATCTCTGAAAGTGACGGTTTTCCTCCCCGTTGTATGAGATCCGGCACCGACCTACACCCCAGCTTTCCCTCCAGGTATTTTCCTCCAGCAGGGCACTGCCCGAACAGAGACAATCTCTAAGCCCCCGACCGATCTCCCGGCATGTGCGGTAGTGTATACTGCGATTTTTTTTAACTTTGCCCCTCAAGACCCGTTTTCACAACAGAATATGTCACGGTATTTCGCGACTTTCTCAGTCGTGTCGCCAGGTATCGCATGATCGTATGATCGACATCTAGCGGCAGGACCAATAAGACGCGAAATGCCGTGTGATATTCCATCGTGGCCATAGGGGCTTGAGGGCATGAGTTAGAAATATCGCACTATAGTACATGTTAGTGTGTGTGTGTGTGTGTGTGTGTGTGTGTGTGTGTGTGTGTGTGTGTAGGGGCTGAGGATATAACAAGGAAGAGGAAGGAAAGATCGCGCGCGGTCCGTGGCTCGTTTGCTAGGGTACTTCTCCGGCTTTCGCCTGGTGTTGATCGAAAAAAACGCGGAAAACTACCGATCAGAGCAGCCGGCCGCTAGAATTCTCTTCCAGACAGCGACTGAGTTCGACCTACCTATACTTAGTGTCGACAAACCGTCACCGTCGGGACTCGAACCCTAGGACCTCTCAGCGAGAGTCACTGGAGAAACTGCGGCTACGAGTCAAACTCATCCGGTTTGCGTCTTAGAACCCTCCCGAGCAATTTCCGTGTACCGTAGGTGCTCGTCGAGTGGTAGCGTTCCGCAGCGGGTGTCTCCGCTGCGACCGGAGGTGACTCCGCAGCCACTCCCGCGCTTCCTTTCGAGGGGCGACGTGCACTTGTTAAATCGACCGACTTGCACTTCTGTGGCAGAATGAAGCCAGCCCCAATGGCTGCTGGGCAGACAAAGGCCGGCCTCTGCGCGCAACGGTTCGCGGGCAGCAGCTCTGATCTCGGAGCAGCGACAGCCGCATTCAGCGAAGTCGCTCTCGCCACCCAGTGGGTGCACCTCCCTTCTACAACATCGTAATAATAATAATAATAATAATAATAATAAATTATTATTATTATTATTATTATTATTATTATTACGATGTTGTAGAATAATAATGCCGGTCCGGATAGCCGAGATCGCTAAAGCAGTATTGTCTTGGCGATCTCGGACTTAAGGATCGCGTGTTCCAGTCCCGTCTCATGCATGGGTGTATTTGTGTGTATGTGTGTGTCGTCCTTTCACCCCTCATTATCATTTCATCTTCCATACCCTCAGGGATAACAACCCAGGAGGATAAAAATCGGATCCAGTCAAATGGTGATCCCTTGAGAAATTACGTGCACCTGCTACCGAGATAATAAAATTGACCCCAGTAAGTGCAGGGTGCATGCACGCGTGGTCCAAGCCGGCCTATTCATGGGCTAATAATAATAATAATAATAATAATAATAATAATAATAATAATAACTCCACCTAGGGAGTACACGACCTTGGAGTTGGTGGTGGAGCTTGAGTACCCCCATGAGCCTTAAAGCTATGTCAATGGTAGCCTAGCTACCGGTAGGGCCTCCCTTGCTGAATAGGTTGAAGGTGAGGGGTCAGACGAAGAAGTACTCCATTTTGAGGAGAGTGGGAAGTAAGTAGAGAGGGAAGGGTCATGAACCTTTGGACTTCCTGTTGTCGGCTCATAGAGGGTACAGGAGAGAAACTGGGTTGGCACACCAGGCCACTGATTAGAGTGGAGGCCCGAACCTTGCATTAGCCAGCGAAGGAGGCTGCCTTCAGCAGTCAGTGAAAATCCCGTAGGGTTTAGTAATGCCGACTGGCGATCGGAGGGACCCCTTGCTGGGCCCTGCGGGGGGATGCCCCGAGGCCACTGTGGGTCGCAGTAACGGATGGCAGGAAACAACCCGAGGGTTAAGTGTGATCTGTGAACTCGAACTTGCGTCCTGCGAATCCTCAATTCAAACCAATGAGCAAAATGGATAGAACAAGCAATGTAATGAATCTTAACGTGCCTTGTTCTACCAATGTCCCATACCTGCTCAGAAACCGAGCTAATGTCACCTTGTCGACGTCTGGCCATCCCACGGGTGTTAGTCCCAGGGACCCAGAGCCGGCAGTAGCTCGAAGCCATCGTCAGAGATGGACCCGGGATGAATTAAAGGAGGTGATGTGGTGCTTTTACTATGCAAAAGCGAAAAATGGGGGCTCAGAAATAGAAGTTTTCAAGGTATGGAGAGAGCGGAACCCAGATATGAGACCTACCCTAGACTCAAAGAAGCTTGCCAGTCAACGACGATACATACTCAGCAGTGGAAAATTCACAGCAGAACAACTTGCTGACATTGAGAGAAATGCGGAGTATGTACTTCGCTCGAACAATCCACATGACGAACACGTAGAACTTGAAAATGATGATCCCGTGGAAGGTTCATCGCTTTCCAGTGAAACACACATCAGTGGTGAAAACTCATCTGGCAATGATTTACACGATAAGGACATGATGCGAAATCTCCTTCGGCGCGAGATAGAAAGAGTTAGTCAACTTTCGTTTGAATCTCGCGAACCGTTGAGGAGAATATACGAAAATGCCAAACCTAAAAGAGTGATAGAAACAGTGAATTCTGTCTTAAATGAGGTGGTGGAGACCCCAGGCAGAGATCTAGATATTACTGAAATCAATCACATCATATACGCAACTGGATATCTAGTATCTCAGATAATTTTGGGGCCAGCCAAGAACACCGACGGCCGACAGCAAAACAGAGTAAACAGCTCTGTACCCCCATGGATGAACAGAATTATGAAACGGATAGCCGACACCCGGCGTGAAATATCACTCTTAGCTGAGGCATCTTCTAAATCAACGCACACCTCCAAAGTTCAACGAAAAATATTCAATGTTGAACAAAAATACCAAATTGAAAATGACACCAGCAGGCTAATGGTAGTTGAGAATCTAAAAGAGAAAATTCAAGCATGGGCTCAACGAATAAGAAGGTACAAACGTAGAATAGATTTCCGTGTACAGAACCGGTTGTTTGAAACAGACGCGAAGAGATTCTATCGCAATCTGACTCAAAAACCGAATGGCAAAGCTGTTACTCCTTCAAAAGATGACGTCGAAGCATTTTGGGCAGGAATCTGGGAAGAGAGCAGATCCTACAACAAAGACGCATCTTGGCTTCAATCTGAAGTTGATGCTGCCGATGAACTTGTAGAAACAGTGGAAGATGTTCACCAATTCTCGGAAGAGGACCTCTTCCAAGCAATTAAGAACATGGGAAACTGGAAGTCCCCCGGGATTGATAAGATCCAGATTTATTGGATTAAGAAATTAACAGCAATACATTCTCATCTAGCAAAGGCTGTTAATAAAATTTTTGAAAACCCAAAGGAAATCCCGGAATGGCTCACACGCGGCATCACGTATTTGCTACCCAAAGCGGGAGACAGCTCTTTGGCGAAGAACTACAGGCCAATTACTTGTCTGCCAGTACTGTACAAAGTTATAACTTCAGCCATAGCTGACAAAATGTATAGACATCTAGATAAGAATCATCTAATGCCAGCTGAACAAAAAGGATGTCGTAAAGGCTCTTATGGCTGTAAGGAAATCTTGCTACTGAATAAAGTCATCTTGAATGATGTAAAGAAACGGAAACGTAATTTGAGCATGGCTTGGATTGACTACCAAAAGGCCTTTGATAGTGTACCACACGATTGGATTTTGAAGACCCTGGAGATCTATCGATTTCATCCTAGACTTATTGAATTTTGCAAGGCTAGTATGAAGTCGTGGAGTACCAGGTTACTAATCCACAGCGGAAAGGAAGCAGTGGAAACCAGAAGTATTCAGATTAACAGGGGTATTTTTCAAGGAGATTCACTATCCCCTCTGCTGTTTTGCATTAGTTTGATCCCATTATCGAGACAGTTGTCGCAAGCTGACTTTGGTTTTAAGCTCCATGGTGATGAAAGGCCAGTATCACATTTGTTTTACATGGATGATCTGAAAGTGTTTGCCAAGAATGAAGCGATTCTCTCCCAAATGCTGTCTGTCGTGAATGACTTTAGCAATGACATCTGCATGAAGTTTGGTCTTGACAAGTGTGCAAAAATCACTTTAAAAAGAGGGAAACTCACAACGTCTGAGAACATTGAAATTGATACGCACACTGTGATTCAAGATCTTGAGCCAGGTAAAACTTACAAATATCTGGGCATTGAAGAATGTGAAACCATCTCGAATGACAGAATGAAAGAGAGAATTCGTAGGGAGTATTATAGGAGAGTGAGACTGGTCCTGCAGTCCGCTCTGAATTCCAGGAATAAAATATCTGCAATAGGTAGTTTGGCGGTACCTGTAGCCGAATACAGTTTTGGACTAGTGGACTGGACTGAGCAAGAAATTCGCACCATGGATCGAAAAACCAGAAAACTGCTAACAATGCATCATGTTTCCCACCCTCGAGCTGATGTACATAGACTTTATGTGGCACGTAAGGAAGGAGGAAGAGGCCTGAGACAAATTGAGGCCTCCTGGCACAACGCAATAGTCGGGTTGGGGAAGTATGTAGTCAGCCATCAAGACGACTCTCTAATGAGGCAGGTCATGAAATCTGACCGAAGAATGGGAAACAGAGGCATTGTTAGTGTAGCAAGAAACATTGCGAAGAAAACTAGGCAAGACACGTCGAATAACACAGACACTGAACTTCTGATGCTGCTAAACATGAAATGTGAGACACAAAAAATGTTAAAGAAATCGTGGAGAGACAAACCACTCCACGGACAATACCTAAAAAGAATGGACAAAGTGCAGATCAATAAAGATCAATCATTTATGTGGCTTAAAAGGGGAAGGATGAAGCCAGAATCGGAAGCACTTGTAATAGCTGCCCAAGATCAGGCCTTGAGAACACGACATTATGATAAAGCGGTTCTCAAAATTTCCCAAGATGACAAATGCCGCATTTGCCTGGAGCAAGTAGAAACCATTGATCATATTGTCTCAGCTTGTCCAATCCTAGCAAAGACCGAATACCTTAAAAGACATGATAGGGTGTGTAGCTACCTCCACTGGCAGATCTGTACCGCCCTCGACGTTCCAAACACATGCCCCAAGTGGTACGAACACTCACCGAAACCGGTGACGTCTGTTGGATTGTGTACGATATTGTACGACCAACAAATTCAAACTGATCGCACGATAGCGGCAAACAAACCGGATATAGTTATCCGGGATTTGGCGAAAAAATCGTGTTTACTTATCGATGTTGCTGTACCTTGCGATCAAAACGTCGTTACCAAGGAGGCAGAGAAACGTCTTAAATACAAGAGTTTGGAAATCGAGATCAGCCGAATGTGGGGCGTAAAAGCACAGGTCGTCCCGATAGTTATCGGAGCTCTGGGATTTGTTCCGCAAAATTTGAGTAAGAACTTGTCTAAACTCCCAGGTAATTCAAAAGACTGGGAAGTGCAAGAAATTGCTTTATTTGGAACAGCCCACATTTTGCGTAAAGTATTGTAGAGGCACTGATAGTCACCGAATCTGCTCCTTAGGTAGCTGGTTGCAACCTGGAGTAGATTTTATATTCAGCCGACTCATAAGATCTTTAGTCGTGATGTAGTGGAATAATAATAATAATAATAATAATAATAATAATAATAATAACTCCACCTAGGGAGTACACGACTTTGCAGTTGGTGGTAGAGCTTGAGTATCTAATTGACAATGACACAAAAAGGCTAATGGTAGCTGAAAAGCTAAAAGAGAACATTCAGACATGGGCTCAACGAATTAGACGTTACAAACGCAGAATAGATTTCCGTGTGCAGAATCGGTTGTTTGAAACAGACGCGAAGAAATTCTATCGCAATCTGACTCAGAAACCGAATGGCAATGCTGTCACTCCTTCAAAAGATGATGTCGAGGCATTTTGGGCAGCAATCTGGAAAGACAGCAGATCCTACAACAAAGATGCATCTTGGCTTCAATCTGAAGTTGATGCTGCAAATGAACATGTGGAAACAAGTGGACGATGTTCACGAATTCTTGGAAGAGGACCTCTTCCTAGCGATGGCAAACTGGGCATCCCCCGGGATTGATAAGATCCAGATTTATTGGATTAAGAGACTAACAGCGTTACATCTAGCAAAGGCTATGAATAAAATTTTAGAAACCCAAAGGAACTCCCGGAATGGCTCACACGCGGCATCACGTATCTGCTACCCAAAGAGGGAGACAGCTCTTTGGCGAAGAACTACAGGCCAATCACTTGTCTGCCAGAACTGTACAAAGTTATAACTTCAGCCATAGCTGACAAAATATACAGACATCTAGAGAAGAATCATCTAATGCCAGCTGAACAAAAAGAATGTCCGTAAAGGTTCTTATGGCTGTAAGGAAACTTGCTTCTCAATAAAGTCATCTTGAATGATGTATAGAAACGAAAACGTAATTTGAGCATGGCTTGGATTGATTACCAAAAAGTCTTTGATAGTGTACCGCACGATTGGATTTTGAAGACCCTGGAGATCTATCGATTTCATCCTAGACTTATTGAATTTTTCAAGGCTAGCATGAAGTCGTGGAGTACCAGGTTACTAATACAGAGCAGAAAGAAAGCAGTAGAAACCAGAAGTATTCAGATCAACAGGGGTATTTTTCAAGGAGATTCACTATCCTTTCTGCTGTTTTGCATTAGTTTGATCCCACTATCTAGACAGTTGTCGCAAGCTGACTTTGGTTACAAGCTCCATGGTGATGAAAGGCCAGTATCACATTTGTTTTACATGGATGATCTGAAAGTGTTTGCTAAGAATGAAGCGATTCTCTCCCAAATGCTGTCTGTCGTGAATTACTCTAGCAATGACATCTGCATGAAGTTTGGTCTCGACAAATATGCAAAAATCAATTTAAGAAGAGGCAAACTGAGAACGTCAGAGAGCACTGAAGTTGATAAGCACACTGTGATACAAGATCTTGAGCCAGGTAAAACTTACAAATATCTGAGCATTGAAGAATGTGAGACCATCTCGAACGACACAATGAAAGGGAGAATTCGCAAGGAGTATTACAGAAGAGTGAGACTTGTCCTGCAATCTGCTCTGAACTCCAGGAATAAAATATATGCAATTGGTAGTCTGGCGGTGCCTGTATTCGAGTACAGTTCCGGACTAGTGGACTGGACTGTGCAAGAAATCCTCATCATGGATCGAAAAACCAGAAAACTGCTAACAATGCATCATGTCGCCCACCCTCGAGCCGATGTACATAGACTTTATGTGTCACGTAAGGAAGGAGGAAGAGGCCTCAGACAAATTGAAGCCTTCTGGTACAATGCATTTGCTGGAATGGGAAAGTATGTAGTCAGTCATCAAGATGACCCTCTAATGAGGCAGGTCATGAAATCTGACCAAAGAATGGGAAACAGAGGCATTGTTAGTGTAGCAAAAAGCATTGCAAAGAAAACTATGCAAGACACGTCAAATAACACAGACACTGAACTTCTGGTAATACTAAACATGAAATGTGAGACACAAAAAATGTTAAAGAAGTCGTGGAGGGACAAACCCCTCCATGGACAATATCTAAAAAGAATGGACAAGGTGCAGATCAATAAAGATCAATCATTTATGTGGCTTAAAAGGGGAAGAAAGAAGCCAGAATTGGAGGCAGTTCTAGTAGCTGCTCAAGATCAGGCGTAGAGAACACGATATTATGATAAAGCGGTTCTCAAAATTTCCCAAGATGACAAATGCCGAATTTGCCAGGAGAAAGTAGAAACCATTGATTATATTGTCTCAGCTTGTCCAATTCTAGCAAAGACCGAATACTTAAAAGACACGACAGGGTGTGTAGTTACCTCCACTGGCAGATCTGTACCGCCCTCGAAGTTCCAAACACATGCCCCAAGTGGTACAAACATTCACCAAAACCTGTGACATCGGTTGGATTGTGTACAATATTGTACAACCAACAAATTCAAACGGATCGCACGATAGGAGCAAAAAAACGGATATTGTAATCCGGGATTTTGAGAAAAAATTGTGTCTACTTGTAGATGTTGCTGTGCCTTGCGATCAAAATGTCGTAACCAAGGAGGTAGAGAAACGTCTTAAATACAAGAGTTTGGAAATTGAGATCAGCCGAATGTGGGGCGTAAAAGCACAGGTCGTCCCGATAGTTATCGGAGCTCTGGGATTTGTTCCGCAAAATTTGTATAAGAACTTGGCTAAACTTCCAGGTCATTCAAAGAACTGGGAAGTGCAAGAAATTGCTTTATTTGGCACTGCTCACATTTTGCGCAAAGTATTGTAGAGGCACAGACAGTCCCTAGATCTGCTCCTTAGGTAGCTGGTTGCAACCTGGAGTAGATTTTATACTCAGCCGACTCATAACATCTGTAGTCGTGATACGGAGCATTAATAATAATAATAATAATAATAATAATAATAACTGTAATCTTGCAAATGATATTTATTCAAAGAATTCTTCTACTACGTAGCTGTAGGGTTGAAAGTTTGTTGGTAATGGCCAAGCCGGAAACATATTCCCATAAAATTGTTCAACTTGCAACTGTGATCAGGAGGTGAAATGTAACGTTATGGAACAGTCCCTATTTTTATGAAGTATTATGGAGTTACCTCCAGCGTTAGATCTGCTCCTTACGAAACTAGATGTATTCTGAAGTAGATTTTATATTTAACCAATGCTTAACATCTTAACCCGTATCCGTGGTTGTGGGTTAGAATATATCCCACCGGTTTACATTTTCTCTATTAGTTCAGCTATCCATTCCCACAAGAAACAGCGCTGCTCTGTACCTTTCTATCAGTTGCTTGTTCATTACTAGAGGAGGCTGGTGTTTTGGGAATACATGGAAACATAATCTACTTTGTATATTACGAGAGAAGTAAGAAATAACCCACGTCCATGGTAGCGTACGTGATCCTGATGTTTGTTAATTTACATTTTTTAAATAAATGATGGCTTCCTCTTCGAATTAGTGCGAACTAATGGTCTAAATTTTATTGTTGAAATGTTCATATCTTGCAATGTACATCCAAAGGAAAGCACACGAAGTGATGTTTTCTGTGCGATTGAAGTTGTCACTAAATTACAATAAAAATCTGATTCCGATGGTCTGGTCTGACATGTTCCTACGAATGAAGTTTCGGGTAGAAGTGAATACTCGACTTCTGTCAGGGTGCATTCTTCCACAATTCTGGTGTGGCCACAAGTCTGGATGATGGATACATAGAGGAATATCTTTAAAATTTTCATAATTTTCGAATATGAGATATCCATTACGTATTTCTCCAAAAGGTTTAGAGTGGTTATTCGGTGTATCTAAACAGACAATTTCTTTATCATTTTATTACCATCCACATCAACATTGAAGGACCGTTTTGATTAATCTGATAAGTAATTAGGCCAAGGAAATGATAGCGGGTGTGTCCCTCTATCTAACGGCAAAGACATTCGCGAATAGTGACTGGTTTCTAAACCAAAAGAGAAAAGAATGAAAAGCATTCAAAATTGACAAAAGCATGAAACGAATGGAAATGAAGTACAGAAAATCATTTCACAACGACAAGGATAATGAGAACTGTTTACTAAAGGCAAATAGAGCTCATGGACTATGAAATGAGAAATTATTTGTCAATTTCACCTCCATTTCGGTATCTATTCCTTCTTTTGGGCTTTCATACATTTAAAACAGAGATGAATGAATAAAGAGGGTAGTATTTTTTATCGTAAATGTGTACAAATGTAATGTTTGTGCTTATTCACGCAATTTTATTTAGTTTACACCAAGATGATTTTACTTTTTAGAACAAAATCAAAAAGAAAATTAAGCAAAAAACATTAGCATTCTTAAATTTCGAAATTACATTAAATTCAAATAAGCAAATGAAATAACTCTCTCTTTAGAATTTTGCTTAATATAATTTATGTTCTCTGTACACGCTTTAGTACGTTAAAATATTTAAAACCTACATCCCTTCTATTAAATTTCAAATGAATGAACACTTCCACAATACCATGCCTCATTAGTCGTCGAAATTGTTGTGGCCACCGTGTTGAACCCCGGAATTCGGCGTTTGGGGTCGCGATTAACGACATGTCACGAAATCAGTGGCATCAAACGACGGGAAACTTCGTGAGATAACACAGGGGCCGACGACCCGCACGAGAAACTCCGTGAGGATGACGACAGACCCGGAAGAAGGTTTCTTGGAAAGTCAGGTATCTTCCGTCTTATATCTACTGTTTACAAATATTCTCAATGGAAACGTCACAACCGGAATGAGTGAAGTAAAAACTTCCATTATTAATTTTTACTTTATTAATTAACAATTACATTAATTCTAATACTGGTAATCTGAATGGGTATAGATACTCGTGCTGGAATTTATTGTGACAATGTTAAGAACTAACGTCAAATTTGTATGCAGAACTAAGTAGGAAATTCAAGGAATTATTTTCAAGTTATCGTCATAATTACATATTTGCTAATACAGGATTTTATTATTATTATTATTATTATTATTATTATTATTATTATTATCATAATCATCATCTACAACCTTACGACTAGTAGGGTCATTACGATATTATTCAACTATGTTATAGTATTTTAAATGCATTAATTAGTTGATTAACCTTGTATTCGCATTGAAAATAGTTTTACCTTATCTCACACTTGAGATGGAAAGTTTTTGTTTACGCAGTGAATAAATAATATTAGCCAACTTTCTCACCTGCCTCAACTGCAGCAGGATGTCATCTAATAATTACACTACTAGGAGCTACCCGTCAAAAATGAAGGAAAGAAATCAAACTTTAATGTATTACAATTCATTATAAAGAACAGTAGATATGTTTTCTTTGTGATAAGTAATACGTTCTCAAAAGCGGTTGCTTAGGGGACCGCGAAGGGATTGTAGGGAGACCTTCTAGAAGTCACTAGGTGAAAGTTTTGGTTAATTATAGTTGTCACTGGTTCCCACGTCCCAAGAAGGAATTGAATGCAGTTCCTCTGGTATTTGTTTCAGTCCTTTAGACACACTGCGCTCTTTGAATCCAATAGCGTGTATATCAAATATTAGGTCCACTGTGCTAAAAAATCGTATGTAGGTGCTCGCAGTCCGCCCGCACGAGTATTTTCCAATATTCTACCACGGGAGCAGGAAGCTGGGTTCTCTCTTCAGTTGCATTTTCCCCTGTCAGTTGCATTTTTACATTTTATAATCTTCCCTCATTTATTTGTTTAAAAAAATAATTTTATGCTGACATACTCTCTTCGTATTAAAACAGTATTTTCGGTAGATTTTACTCTTACAAACTGATAATGAATTTAGTTGAACCTCACTGCGCCTTTACAATTGAGCTCCTGTAGGTTTCCCTAAATATCAAAGTCTATCCTGTGTTCATTCTATTAATGTTACGATGGTATTAAAATTTAATGTTTTTTTTTCAATAAAAGCGTTTAAAAATAGTGATAACACATCAATTGTCCACTCCCTTTTATGTAAAGCAAAAACCGTGAAATTTGGTTGAGAAGTCTGCTCAAATTTCTTCCTGAACGAAAACTCTTTGTGTTTTGCATATAAAGATAATAGATAGATAGATTTATTTAAACTGCAAATGGGTATAACCCGGTGGCAGCTAATTACAAAAACATAAAAATACACAGTCATTAAACATTAAATTACATTAAGAGAGAAAAGAAAAGAAAAAGAAAAAAAGAAAACAAACAAACTTTTATACTCTAACTCCGCACTATAATGTTTATACAATCAGAATCACACTGCACTTCACTTCACTAAGACCTGAAAACATGTCTTTCTTTATTTCTCTGCTATACACTGCACGACACCTCACTTCACAATAGAACACTTATGCATCGCTATATAACCCAGTATTCTCCCTCATTTACTTAATAATACCCTAAATGTAAGTCAGTAAAACATATTTCCATTTCATGACATTTCTTCAAAACGGGAAAGCAAGAGCAGCTTATAGGCCTTTCTGATTTGTTTCAGCTGAACGCGTCCTGGAACCGCAATAAACTTCCGAAATGCGGCGCCTGGACATGACGTCGGAGTCGGCAATCCGCACGGCACTTCGCCGGGGGCTTCCGATTTGGTTCCGAGGTGGACACATCGAACGAGATAAAATACCACGAGACTTCACTGTGAGTACATGGAATTGCTCCCAATTTTTTAAAATTTATTTTACAATAAAATATTAATTCAAAATGTACATGGACGGTCACAAAGGAAATTTCGCACTACAATCAAACAATGAATATTCAAAATGGTTCAAATTCATACAGTGAAGTTGAAATTTCAATTGTCAAGAATTTACTTGGGGTTGCCGTTGCTAATTCTGTACGTTTGTGATTTCTTTGTTTTAATCTAGACTTTCCTGCATGTTTCTGATTCCCGCATTATCCAGCTCACTTAGTTCCGTTTCTGAAGCGGAAGTTGCGGCAATTGCTTAATTCTGTGTCTTACTCTTTATTCGTCACGAAATTAGTTTCAGCGTAAATAAAAATTAAATATACGTCGATAAATTTCTCCAGTACATTCGTATGATAATTAAATAACATATTTTGTATATAACGGTCATTTCTAATTTTTTAATCATAGTGACCGTTACGTTTATAGATGATCTCGTGAATACTCATTGACTAGTGTGATACGTAAACCTGAGAAAAATATTACACATTTTACTTAAGTCTCCTTACGGTTATACGATTCTATTTAATATTTTCAATATCTCCTTATCGTAATTCATTTCTAGAAAATATTACTCAATCATCCTCCAATTTAAATTTGCTTATGCAGAAAAGAACACTCAAATTCATGATTAGTACATGGACATAAATGTCGATTTGGATCCTCTCTTTCAGAGTAAAAAGAGCAACTTTTCAAGGTGCACAGAAACGCAAGCAGCGAATGCTGGAGCAGTACCTTAAGGAACGGATCTCGGAAAACGCGCGATCGTCCCTTCCCCAAAGTTCGCTCTTTCGTACGAATATGGGGTCGGAAAATATGTTGATCCCTCCCCATAATATCCATTCTTATGATCTCTAAAACACTCTGTCCACAGAGTACGTTAATGTCCGATCAGAACTCGTGGAGAGATAAAGCAGCAGAGGAACAAGAAGACATTTGCGTCTTCAGAGTGATTCGATGAACTGCCAAATTTGGAAAATTGATAAAGATTTATGATAGAAACGTCAAGAAATTTGCTTCAGCTTTCAGTGCGGAATCGTTAGAATAAGATATTGATCAATTTTAGGGTCGCCCAATTTGTTTGTCCTACACCGCACCGCGTTGGGTTCAATTATTATATTATGGGTTCAACAGGTGATATCAGTAGCAGCGCATGTGACTTTCACAACTGAACATTCCCTAAAAACGTAACGAAATCTTTATCTTCGGAAAAGTAAGTTTATTTCAATACTAGCTAATTACCCGGCTTTGCCAAGGTAATACCACGAGTTATTTTGAAATTGTCGATAAATCCCCGACTCACGAAGCAAGGAGGGGATTTATCTGAGAATTTCCAAAGCACGAGTGGTATTTAATAGGACTATTGCACAAATGAAATTACGTTCAACAGAGTTCTAAAATGCGACAAATATTGAAAATAACTGAAAGTTATATAAAAATCAAAGAAATTATGTTACAGTACATATCGGTTAATTGGACATCGACATAGCGATCGATGTATACAGTCTCCTAAGATGGATGATCCACAGGCTAGTAGGGAGAAGCGGTAAGAAAAATCGGATAGAAAAGGCGATAAACGTTTTGAGATGCACCGCCCTGATTGAGGCACATAGTTAACACTGTTGGTTTTAATTTCACGAGTGGAATAATAACAGTCAGTAGCCTCGCCCGCATCCCCCTCCCAGACCATCCACGCCCTTCCGCCCTGTATCACTCTCCGCCCACTTCTTTCTCCCTTTCCGCTTCTCCTATTCTTTCCGCTCCGTCCTCTTGTCCGCTGCGCCTCCTTCCGCTCCCAATCGTTTCGCTGATTCCGGACGCGTCAACTGTTACGGTCACTTGTCCGTAAGCGTAGCGCCTTTTTTGATCGCGGGGGGAAGTGGCGCTGGATTGTGAGCTCCGGCGCCGACCTACATGTCGGCTTCAAGGATTTCCCCAATCAGGTGTCTCCCACGTGATGTCCCGTGAGGATAGGGCAAGGAAGAGTAAGGAAAGATCGCGCGCGGTCCGTTTGTTAGGGTACTTCTCCGATATTCGCTTGGTCTTGATAACAGAAACCGCGGAAACCTACCGATCAGAGTAGCCGGCTGCTAGACGTCTCCTCCAGACAACGATTGAGTTCGACCCAGCTGTCTGGCTGCTGTCGAAATTCCTGCCATGGTCGGGAGTGAAACCCTTGGACCTCTCTCGGTCAGAGGCACTGCAATGACATCAGTTGATGCCCAGAGCTACCTAAGCCACTCGACCCCGCCCTATATCGTTAAGCAATATGCGACACATAATTCTTCCCTGATGCATTGGGGATTGCATTTAATCTAATCATAATTATTAAATATTCTAAAAACATAATTTGGGGAATATTTTGAATTGGAAATACCATTTAATTAAAAATTTTTGGCCAGTCAAAAGTTCTCGTGCCAAATTTTTGGGAACAATCAGTCTAAATTTTTTTGGGGCACTTTTAAACGTTCACATAATCACCTTTCTACAATGAATGTAGATAGTAGTGAATGTAGATGGGAGAATCAGTAGATAGTCGCAAAGAGAACCCAGCATCGGGAGCACTGTGGGGGGAGCGGGTCGGAAGCAAGAGGTGCAGCGGTCGCTTCTCACGAACATTAGCGCCCGCGATGTCACTAACAAGGAGAAGGCCCTATTACGCGCCTTTGTACCCCAACCAACGGACCAATCGCCGCTCCGACGCGAAGAAAGCGATTTGCATTGGCTTCTGGGAACCGCCAGTGTCAATCCTCCGCCCCGGAGAACAGCTGTGCGCATGCTCCTCTCTCATTTGGGTGCCGAGAAAAGCTACCAGGTTCTGTGCAGCTGCACATTTAAGGTCAAAAGCTAGCGCTCTCTTATTAGGTTGAAAGGAAATGTGCTTGGTAGGATCTTTAATTGGGAGTCCTCCCATGACCAACAACGCGGCTAAAGGTGTTTTTTGTTGGATGAAATGTAAGGATATCTTACTCACCTTCGCCAAATTTGCGGAGAGAAAATGTACTTTATTTCTGAAATATATTGACGCTAGTCTGCATTTTTCGGTAATTCAACAAATCTTGAAATTTTTTTTTTTAAGTTTTCATGAAGGTGAAAAAAAATGAAAAACGAAGAAAATCTGTAATTTAACTATGATTTCTTAAAATGAGTGTTTCATTTTCAGAGTGAGTAATATTCATATTTTAAAGAGCATTTCAATAATATTTGACTCCGAATAACAATATTGTTTGAACATAATTATTGCAATAAATTTCACTCCATGCTTTTCTTTTGAATAGGAAAGAGGGCTAGTTATTTTCAGAGATCGGGGGCGGGGAGAAGTCACGACATTCCATGTTTCACATGTTGGTAGCATTTGTTTCCATGCGAAGATTATCTAATACAGCTTCTAAATTTCAGTTTTTTGCACTTTTTCACCTGATATAAAAACCTCTTATCGTGTATGACGAAATCGTTGGTGCAGTGATGAATTTCGGAACTCGGGGTGATCCATCAAATGACGATGAAGGTGCAAAGTCGAAAGTCCGGAAAAGTTTTTCTGGCTCTCAATTACTCATTGACGTGAGATACGAAAAACTTCCCGTCTGAGGTGGCACAAAGTGTCAACTGATGTCACCAGTAACTCTGGCCGGGTGGTCTTACGGTTCTAGTCCCGATTGTGGCAGGATGTAAATGGTGAGCTGGTTTAATACGGAGTAATTTTCCGAAGATGTCGATTTTGGGCATCAAACGCGAACAAGGAATAAATCTGAACTCCGAAAGCCTAATTTAGAAAGATCCAAAATATTGTCTTTTGAACATTAGACCCACCTTTCCATTTCTAATAAAATGAATAGAACTCTAGTCAAACTCTAAATAATGTAAAAGTAAACTAGCTGAACTCGACCGATTACGTTATACAAATGAAAGAATTGTAGAAAAGTTACAACAGAAAAATATAACTACATATGCACCACACAGAAAATCGAAAACCTCAGAAATATTGTTTCATCTCGACTACAACTTATTCTCCAATACTAATGAAATGAGAGGTTTGCAAAACTCTGGAACAAAATATTCACTATTCCCTATGAACACAGTTAAAATGTTTTTGTGTAATGTAATTTAAATGTTTTTTTTATTTACCAAGTTGTGAGCACGTGTGTACATGGATGTTGTAGATACCTATAGCACGAAAACACGTCATCCACGTGACTTTAAACAGTAATTGGATTTTACGTTCTCTCTACGGAGAAGAGATAAATTTATGTAATCCTGCGTGAAAAAAACTGAATTTTCGGCAGAAAAAACTTATTATAGGGCACTGATAAGGAGAAAGTTGTTAAATCCAGCTGCAAAATTTAGAAACAAAGTTCTTTAATATGTAGCATCATGTGTCATGTAGCGTCTAACAGAAAAATGGAATCGAAAATTGAAAATTTGTAAAATGTCCCAGGGTCATGTAAAGTACCCCTCAAAATTAAAATATCTGTTTCAAATTCAAGGGGCCGTGACATCACCCAGATCGATTGGGGATTATCAATTTTGGAGAAAATAGGCTGAACGGTTTAGCCGCTTGCGTTTTTCGTAGAGAGACAGGCAGACACATAGATAGACACGCAGACAGACGTTTTGTCATCATTCGATTTTTAGGTATCAAGGACCCACATAACATGGATTCTGGCTGCACGACGTGTAGAGATTTTTCTAAATTTAGCATCAGTATTTATCCACTTTTTTTACCTGGGCCCTGCAGTAAGCGTTTTTCTGCCGAAAATTCGCCTTTTTCCACAGCTTTACATAACTTCCTCTCTGCTGCGTAAACGGTAGTGAGAAAATAAAAACCACGAATTTTGGTAGATTAGAAAGCTCAAACTTATTTTTAACGAAAACCCTTAGTGATAGATAGTATTATCTACCACTAAGATTCACATTGATGGCCAGACATTTTTTTCAATGAACGTAGTTCTCGTAAATCATAGGTTTAAAGTGAATATAAGTTCATAAACCAACCACCGAATATTTCTGACAACCTCCGTTCGAAATTGAGGGTACCTGCTTGCCAAAAATATTATAGAACATCCAAAAAGGTCTCATTTAGTTGATTACTGCCTAAGAATCACAATTCATAACCTTAAAAATCATGAAAACATGATTTCAAAAACCTAGCACCCATAGTTTCAGAGTTATGCTGGATGGTATAATGTGTTGCAGCGTAGTTTTTATTGTGGGTTGCATGTGCGACTGATTTTTCTCCGTATATCATGATCCGGCAATTTTTGCGTCTTAAATCTGTTTGATGCAGGGCTGTGAGCTAATTACCTCTCTAGCGATAGCACATTCCGGAAATATTCGTCAGTGGTCTTCGTATAAACGGTAAAAAACATTCATGTTTCTGTATTGTATTAGAAACTGGTAACCCGAATCTTAATGGGGAGTAAATTGTAATGATGTTTATGGACTTCACTATCATATGATTAGACTATTATTTTAACAGGGGCCGCTTCGGTACACGAGAATAATTTATTATGTGCGTTTTTTTTAGTTAATCCTCGCAAATTCTCAAATTCGGCGAATTCTGGAAACACGGGGGAGGAATATCTCTGCGTATAGCAGCAAACCTTTCGGCGAACTACCCAGGCTCGGGGATATTCCCGTGCGCCTGCGAGGCTTCTTTCGCGCGATCTGTTGGCGCTTGGGGGAACTACTAGCGAGTGACGAGCAGCGCGTACTTCAAGAGCAGAATTTTGGCCGCGGGTCCCGTAAAGAGTTGAGAACAAAAATGAATGTGAAATCTTGTGTACGTTTTTATAAATAAATTATATAAATGCAGGCTAATTACGTGATATTTGCTATTCAATTCCAATACAAGGTGTAATTACTACATACATTCATCTGAAATATATTCTGATCATATTCAGTGTCGTTATTATTAATAGTAAAGACCGTGAATATTGCGGTGGAACATTAATTAATGCGATTAAGTGTGGTAGTTCATGGATTAATGAACTACCACCGAATACTAATGTACTGAAATTTTAAAGGGTTGAAATTAAAAATGAAATTGGAAGTAATTCAAGCAATTCTGATGTAAAATAAATCTAACAAACTATCATAATTATTTTGAAGTTATATTAAATTCTGCAATTCCATATTTCTGTGACTGACCAGAGTAATGCGTCATGATGAAAGCAAGTGGAAGAAGACGAAAGTTATTACGGTTTGTGATAAAAAGGAGTGACGTAGAATTTTGGGGCATGTTCCAACCAGCTTCGTATTCTCTACACCCCCAGAAAGGCTTATCTCGAGCCATATATTAGTTTCTAACACTGTGATAAACAATTCGGATCTTGGGACAGTAGAAGTCGCGATTCAACAAACGAAATTCAAAGGGACAAATAGCTATGAGTGAAATTTCATTAGTCTCATCACTATCTGAGGAAATTTTGACACAAATTACCTCGGATACAACCAAAGTCGTGTGATTTGGAATTCATTTGGTGAAGGATGAACTACAATTTTCTGTGGTAAAGGTTTTTATCATTGTAAAATTTCAATTTATGAACGATAAAGGAAGTGAATTATTTAACACAGTCGCAGTAACTAACATAAGAGTGTGACAATAAAACCAGTGAAGCAAGAGTATTGAATTAGAGGAAGTTATGATATTCATTAAATCGGAAATGGCATTGTACATTGCACACCCCTGTTTTACTACCACAGCAACGAATTTACTATTTTTATGTATTACTTTTCAATGGATTATTTTGTTGCTGTTGCTTCTGCGGCATCTCGATTAATTGGAAGTGAGATAATCGCGAATCTGCCCTAGTTACAATATAAATCCATAGTCATAAAAACCCTATTAGATAAACAGAATGGCATTTGAAACGTTTCAAAACTATTTCACATTCACCTAGCTAGTGTCGCGAATTGAAGTGGTTATACATGCTTCATCATTAGAATGTTTATGGCATGTTTTGTCTTCACTCAGCCATCTTTTTCATGGGCGTGTATTTCTTGTCTTTTTTGTGACTTGTAATGTAGCATCGATTTTACTATTCTTCTACTGTATGGTTTATATTTTGTGTTCATTGCTTTCTTCCTTGTAGATTCACTTTAGATCTTGTAGTTTCACTTATTCCACCCGATTCTAACATTTCTGAAAACTTAAATCTGCGTAAATTTTTAATGTGCGTGCCCGTATTCGCAAATGTACCACATGGGTCTACCACCTTAAACCGGTTTAGGTGGTTCAGAGCTTCAACTGATGTCACTGCAGTGCTTCTGACCGGGAGATCCTAGGGTTCTAGTCCCGACGGTCGCAGAAATTTCGGCACTAGACGGGAAGGTCGAATTCTGTCACCATCTGGAGGAGAATTCTAGCAGCTGGCTGCTCTGACCGGTAGTTTTCCTAGGTTTCCCCGGTCAATATCATGCGAATACCGAAGCAGTACCAAACGGGCCACGGACCGCGTGCGATTTTTCCTTCTCTTTCTTGTCCTATCCCACCCATTACTTCCACTCATCCTTACTTTCACAACACTACCACACATACCGAGACCAGTCAGTGACTTTGAGCTCGTCCCGGCTGGGGCGGTGCCCTACTGGTGGAGATACCTGGTGGAGGGAAACCCCGCAAGGCGACGTGTTGATCCGCGTCGGATCTCAGTATCCAGTGCGGGGGGGGGGGAGGAATCACCGCCACCTCACCATACAATAAAATATGCACTACATTTACGGGAGTAACATAGCCGGTGTCGCGTACGGAAACATGAAACATTCATAGTAGTAGGAAATGGTGTGGCATTTACGATGCTATCATCGAAATCAATATTAGATGTAGGCTCCCCATCGTAACAGTTTATTGTGGCATAAAGCTTTTTCGGCCGCATTGCGGCCATCTTCAGTGCTACAAAAAATAATAATAGTAATGTAGCACTGAAGATGGCCGCAATGCGGCCGAAAAAGCTTTATGCCACAATAAACTGTTACGATGGGGAGCCTACATCTAATATTGATTTCGATGAAACATTCAATTTACCAATCCAACCGATGGCATCTCGCTCGTGGACATTGACTGTTATGAGAACGTCTCGCACGTGAGCGCGACCGTTCTCCGCGGCGGGGAGCACCTGGAGCGCGCGAGGAATCGAGCGCAGCGCCGCCGGGGGCCGGGGCGCGGGCGCGGGCGCGGGCGTGGCGCCGGGCGGCAGCGATGGTATCGCCCTTCGCCCGGCAGCCGCCCACGACCACGCGGAACCGCAGCCTTCGCCGCCGCCGCCGTGCCCCCCCCCCCGCGCCACGAAGGTGCACCCACCGCCTTCTCCGGCTCAGAGAGCGCGGGCGGACTCCCTGCGGAGCGGAGCGCCTCGCCGACCCCTTCGCCAACACGACCCTGCGGCGCGTTCCTGCAACACCCTCGGCCGTCCTCGAGGAGTGGGGCGGATGCTTGAGTTCTCGTACCCAAATTCCAATGTTGAAAGGTTCGCGAATCGTTGGAATAATTTCAAGTAACACAGTAAATTATAATATTAATAATAATAATAATAACAATAACAACAACAACATTATAGATACGTAGATGGTAAGCTTTAAACAGGTTTGGACCATATAGGATCAACCCAGGTAGATTTCAGGAATTAAAACTTTTGTATTCGATACATTATTTAGTTCGACATTTCACACATTCAGCATGTGCCTTCTCAAGAGCAATACAGATATCAAGGCACATGCTAAATGTGCGAACCATTTTCAGAATAGTTATGCAATGTTCTACGTTGAATATTAAAAATTGAAAATACTTAGGGAGAGAGTGTAAGAATTTTAATGGGAGGGACTTGAATGATGAAGAAAAGAATAATGCTCATGGTTTCGGAACCTCGTAGCTCTTTCCGGATTCGATGGAGTCAAAGAATTGCCACATCCGCAATCTTGTCCTTCGCCGCCCCCCCCATCACCTCCTCCATCGCCCACGACCCACCGCCTCACCCGCCCGCCCTCGCCCGCACTCCCTCGCCCGCCGTCGCCCGCTCGCCCTCCCTTCCCCTGGCCGCCCGCCCGCCCGCCCACCCACGCCCTCCACCCGCCCACCATCCACCCGCCCGCCCCCCGCCCGCCCGCCCGCCGCCACCCACCCACGCCCTCACCCGCCCACCATCCACCCGCCCGCCCGCCCGCCCACCCACCCACCCACCCACGCCCTCACCCGCCCACCATCCACCCGCCCGCCCGCCCGCCCACCCACCCACCCACGCCCTCACCCGCCCACCATCCACCCGCCCGCCCGCCCACCCACCTACCCACGCCCTCACCCGCCCGCCTGCCTACCCACCCACCCTCGTCCGCCCTCACCGCCCACCTTCGTCCGCCCTCACCGCCCGCCCGCCCTCGCTCGCTCGCTCGCCCGCCCCCCGCCCACCCTCTCCCAAACCCTCCCACCTCTCCCGTCCAGTGCTCTTCGCCCGGCTGCTGATGGAGGCCACGGCGCGGCGGCGCTCGTGGGGGCGGGGGCGGGGGCGGCCGCGTGCCTTTCACCGGAGGTTGCGGCCGCGCGCAGGTGCGGGGGAGTCACGCCGCCGCGCCGTCACGAAGCCGCCCCCCGCCCCCGCCCCCGCACCGCCCGCGGCGCCCGCCTCAAGCACTCCTCTCGCCGCGCCGCGCTGCGGGCGGGTTGCTGCTCGCAGGCGCGCTACGTGCTCCACGTCACCCTTCGCCGTCTGTCATTGGGGAGTAATTGGATACTGGAATCCTGCGAATGATTGATACTGAAAAGGGTTATGAAATGTGCTCTCCTATATACTATGAATGATCGATATTACCTAATATTTATTTTGTCTTATTTATAACGCGAATTTGTAGACCTCTGTAACGCCTGCTTGCCCCTCCTAAATAATTATGTAACGTTTGCGACCACCGTCCGCCATTTACAATAAGTAAAAATTACTTCCCCAACAGTAAAAACAATTTGTATTAATTTTATTTCTGTATATTGAAGTATATGATAATTTAAGTCAGAATTAATTGGCGATGCTGACTGTACCTGCCAATACGTCAGAGGATAATTTGTTTAGTGAAGGGAGGTCGCACAGGTGAAAAAGCAAATTCTGACGAGCCGTGCGCATCCTGTGAATGACGCGTAGGTGGCAGTCTACTCTTTCCATTTAATTGGATTCTACAATGTACTGAATAGGTCAATTTTGAATAAATCTGTCAAAATTCCGACTCTTTGGAATGACAAAACTTCGATTCAAAATATAGAATAGAATGAATTGCTATTGTTATAAAGCTCTATCTGACGTCTGCTACAAGTAGAACATACTTCCGCTGCTGCAGACAAATAGCTTCTTTAAAAATCATTGATGTAGGTGGAGAGATGAATCATCAATTTATTCGAAGTCGATCTAACAGGTTCAATCAATATACTATGGAAATGAGATTTCCTTATATTGTAACCATTAATACGTCATAAAGTTTTAATTTATTTTTAATTTAATTTGTTATATTTAATATTTTAGTATTAGACTAAATAAATAAAAGGAATTATTTCAACAAATGTTGAAAGTTTTTTAAAAAAAGTAGCTATACTTAACTCTCGTCTAATCCCCTTATCCCAATACACCTTTAAACACACCTTTAACACCTTCCACACCTTTAAACCTCTTTATTAATTGAAGACCGTGAGGCAATATGGTATGCCACATTTCTTCTTGGGGTATTATTGTATTTCGACTTCCCACATGTGTCTAGATATTGGGTTTTTATTTTTAAGATTCGCCGCAGTGTAATTCGTAAATTAACGTTAGCCGAATGAGTAGAACGCAATGTCTAAACCTTTACTTTCCTTTTTCTCAAAACTTACGTGCAGTGTCATAGCATGCACGTAAATAGCCCTGAGAATAGCCGGTAAATAGCCGTCGTACATAGCCCTGAGAACTCCTATTGTATGTACTTAATCCTGATGCCTTTCGATGCTTACAGACGTCCCCAATCCGGCTGGGATTTATTACCCCAAATGCAGGAACCATGGTGCCTCCCAGGCTCCACATCCATCGTTCCGACAATGCCAGTAAGTCGTTGGCCGACGTGCCTCGTAAGTCGTACTGATGTTCTTGCATTTACAATGACGAAATAAAATTAGTAGTTATTCATACATTCATAATATCGAAATAAAGAAAATATAGAAAACAGTCAGTTTGATCCGCCTACGTTCTGGAATTAAAAATCAAAAGAGCCGTTTTAAAATTAAACAATACCTTACATTTTCAGATACGGTTTCTTCTGTTGAATCTTTTAAACTGTTTTAAATGAGTCAGACCAGTTGCTTATCACAGACCATGATCCGAGATTTTATTTGCGACTCGTCCTGAAACATCCTTTCTTATCTCCCCGTTCTGGTTGACCACCCTCGTTTCCAATTTCTAAACCCTCCAGGTGAAGCGCGCACGTCACGATTCAAATCTGCCGTAATTAATACAACAATAAATTGCAATGGGGGGTGCTAGCTATCGCGACGTGGGTGGCTTTGGCCCACAATGCGACCGGCGCCGCCTGTTCGCAGCCTTTGTGGTCCGCGGTGGGCGGTCTTCAGGGGGCCGTGGGTGCCCGTCGCGCCCCGCCCCGCCCCCTCCCCGCCCCACCCCACCCCGCCCACGACCCCGCCCTCACCAGCGAGCAGCCAAGCGCGACATCCTGGACACGATGCCGCTTTCTATATTCGATCCCTGGGAGAAATTTCTCTGTTGTTTTATTTTTGTCGTGTTGTGGTATCAGGTTTAACTCGACAAAATAAAGAATTAACACATTCTTACTTCTTTCTTTGAAGACGTTGAGGAGGTAATAGATCAGTCGGAAGGCCCCATAGCGGAAAATGAATAGAGGCTCCTAGATTGGTTTTGTACATGTCGAACAGTCGAACAAAAAATATAGGTTCCAAGAAGATCAATTGAAACGAGTGAAAGAAAGCGGGAGATGAATGAGTGGAAGAAACACATTAGCAAACCAATGCAGAAATAAAAAATTACTTTCTGATTCCCAGAAGAATAAGTAATACTGAAGAACGTTAGACGCCAAATTAATTAGTAGCAGTCAAGAAACCAGTGAAAATAAACATAGTGAAGAAAAAGTATCCTCATCAGGCAGAAATTCGATCTCAAGATAATAAAGATGATACTAACGCAGACATAAAGCACATAACGCGAGATTTGTAAGCCTCTGACTCGTTCCTTGCATAAATGCAATAACTTGTTGCTTGCTGTCAATTCGTCGGCCCTTTGGCTCGATTGGTCTCATGATTTCAAATGATTGTTTCAACATGAACCAATATTTTCGGTGCAGAAGATTGCTTCTTGTCACGGCTTCGAAAGATCATACTATCTCTTGGAAGAGCGTTAGAAAGATACGAAATTATGTGAAAAGTTAGCATGTGACGGTAATTTTTCGTCTTTTTCAAAGTAGTATTGGCAGTAGAACATCACCCTAAATACGGTAATAAATATTGTAAGCACAGAAAACCACTAAAATATTCATTACGCACTAAAAATGTTAAGAAGTGGCTAAGACCACCTGTCCGTTGTTCATTTATTGTTAGAATTTATATATTTGTGCAAGGTGAGATCAGGCCTGTCTCAGTCTTTTTCGCGTGGGAAAGTCTCATGAAGAATCACAGAGAATACATAATTGTGGCTCCCGTAAATTATATACCTAGAAATAGAATAGAATAAAAGTCATGTTGAATTAAACTATACGCAAAAAATTGGCATAACGGTGTGACATGTCGTGCGTGATTGAATAATATTTATAATATGGAATGTTGCTGGTTGACGCATGAATGTCACTCAGTGATGAAAAGTTAAGTTTTCCCAAAACTTGTGTTTAAATTGGGGAGGGAGGGAGGGAGAGATCGGTGAAAGTAAGGGCCCCCAAATTAACGTAGGCCCAAGGGCCCCCATAGTTGTTAAAACGGCCCTGCTCCCTTCTGCCACACGCCATCAGCAGAGGCTCCGGACGCCTGTGGCGCAATAGCCCGAATGCCTCTACTTTCGTTTTTCTCCTCCTTCTTCGAGCCGCCAAAAAAGGAAAAGGATCCACTACGGACGAGTTATAACACCTCGTTCAAAATTTTGTTGGCGATGAGTTTTTAAGATCATCAGGTAATAAAACAACCAACTTCTTAAACGCAAATTCGTTCTTGAACTCTCTAATACGTTGGTTTTTGAATGGAAATGTCCGAGCGTGGAGAGAACGCCACAAAATAATTTATGCAGTGTTGGTGAAGAAGCGTTGGTAATCGCGTAAGTGATTTGAAAAACATTTGGGTTAGCCACTTGAAAAGCATTTATAGTTCTGAAATAGACATCATCAAAACATTTTTTTTATTATCAATCGTTCTAGAGCGCTCACAACACAATTATCATTATCGAGGAGTTTGTTTTTCAAAGTTATGACGGCAAAAGTAGTAGCTTACTGGTGACTAGCATAACAGCATAATGTTTACGTTAGTACGTTAAAAATCGTCGCTACAAACATTATTAAAAGCATTAGATATAAATTCATACCTACATATCATTTTTGTTATGTGCCCAGTTGGGGAAAGATGCACGGAAGGGAAAAGCCTATTCAAGCTGACCTGTAGGACGGCGCTGGATCTCATCAATCACGACGCTAACGGGGATAATGCCCATAGCAGTTGACGTGCCCGGAAACAATTGAACGTCGCTTCCTCCCCTGGAATCTCGCTGCGGCCCTCGCCGCCGCCTTCCACAGTTGTGTTGTTCTAAGGTTTCGAATCGAATTTCAGTCACGACTGTCACCCGCTCCATAAATATTTTTGAAGCAAAACAATGTTACCTTGAAATTTAAAAAAATATTTATTCATTATGGTAAAACTCCTTTGGATGTGATTCAATCAATATGTAGTATTCCTATTGATAAGTTACATGTAATAAGTATACCCAGTTTATAAGTATTCAATTATTGTAAATAAACGTCGGATTTGGGGACGGAGCGTGACTTTCTTCGATTCGCCACTGTTCCACAAAAAAGGTAGATTACCGCTGTGTACATTTGTCTATTCAGTGTACGTTGTCTATGCGATGTTTACGTGTAGACGTAGACTATGGTTCTTTACGCATAGACGCACATCACTGGTTTCGATCTGCGCAGTGGCGGCGGCGATGGTAGCATGGGCGGCGGACCCATGATTTGCGAGCTCTTCCCCCACCACTACTACGGATTTTCCTCAAAATTACCACTCCAGTGAAACAAAATTCCCCAACTTGAAAACGAAAAATATTCTCCAAATGATGGACCAACGACATGAGCTGACCCCGACGATTCCATTGGATGTCCCCTTAAATTCAAATAATTCAAATCAGACAATCATCGTCCTCTAACTTGGTCGAAGCCGTATGCTATCTTCGTTTTCTTGCTCTATGCCTTCAAATTCTACTTGGTACATAAAAATGAGAGAGAATAACATCTATTGTTTCTTTTTTATTCATAATAATTAAAAGAATAATATTTCTATCTTGACTCAGGATGAAAATAATTTCTCCAAAAATCCCTAAATATTTCCCATCCCCACAACAAAAGAAAATCCCCATTTGGGGGACAAAATTCCCCAATATGGCAACGCTGGGCCGAGGCAATGGGGAATCCCCATCAAAGCATGCGCTGCCTCCTGAAACAAATATAGGTTACAACCTCCCTGCTTAGCTCCTCTCCCGGGCACGAGCGCTTGGAACGCGGAGTTGCACACATTCCTGCACGGACGGGCCCCAACGCCGGATCGCTTCACTCGGTTTTCAAGTGCCACTTATTACACGTCCAGTGAATGATCTCATCTCGCGCGGGTAATTTAGGAGGAACTGGATGAAACATGTTCTTAGTCAACTTTTGAGCTTTCGATGTACAATAAACGAAAAAGGAAATATATATTTGCTATTCTTCTGGTTCTATTGTTAAGAGTAAATCCTGTCCAATTATAGTCCAATTATGACTTTTAAAACTTGCCGAATTCCTTTTATTGAACGTGGATATTTGCTCGACAAAATCGTGTGGAAAATCACGAAATTAGTTACTTTCTTCCACGATATCTTTCGGTTTTTGATGGTAAAGATATGATTGTAAATACCCTCCATTTTCCACTTTCATCAATCATGCAGTAACATATGTCACTACGCCTTGTAATGGTTTTCAATGTGAGGATGGGAATGGATTTTAGTGTTCAACTGCCTGGTCTTAAAGACAAAAGACCTGGTATTTGATAAGGGTATGTAGTCTCACATTCGTTTTGCCGACACTAAACAAGGATTTATTTCAAATTCGTAAGAAGGGACTGTTCATAGAAGAGTATCTGGTGTTACCGTAAGTCAAAAGGATAATTGAGTGCCACGTTTCCAGATATTTCAAGCCATTGCTATACGAACGAAATACGCCAAGTGAGTGATAAACTAAAGGTACCATCAAAATAATTGCAATAAATGTGACTTTTTATAGCATTGTACAGGAATATGCGTCCTACTTACTTGAGTAAATTTGATGGCTGAAGTTGCCGAGTACAGTAGTGCTCAAAGAAACAGCATCACCTAAAGAAAATGGGAATTCTGTATTTTCCTAAGCCAATATGCTCTCAAAAATTGGTAATCATATATTTCAGTCGATTTCTGATTCCATTACCTTCATAACTCATTCAATTTTTGCAAATCAAATGGTGTATAATGAGGGTTATATTGCAGATTACAACTGTGAGCGATGTGATGTGTTTTTTTAACACTACTGCAAATGGGCGCCGACCTCACTATCGGGATAAATGACCAAAATACTTGATGTCACTGGAAACACCAATCAATCAATCGATCAATCAATCCCTGATCCCATCCCCTCCCGCCACTCGCCGTCAAGCCCTCTCCGCTGCAACACCGCTGCACGTCTGCCCCGCTCCGCCCGCTCCTCGTCGCCGCGTACCCCGGACGCATGTTTTCAATTTGCACTAGACTTGTGCACGGCACTTATTTAGAGCTCCCTCATTGGACAGTGAGGCGGCGCACAAAACCCAAGCGACACATCTCTCTGAAACACACACACTTTGAAGAGACAGACGCAACATTTTGCCCACTATCCACGGCTTTTTGTTTCTCTGTTCAAAGAGTATGTGTCTCAGAGAAATGAGTCGCTTGCGTCGCACTGTCCAATCAGGGAGCTCTAAAATAAGCCCCATGCACAAGTCTAGTGCAAATTCAAAACACGCAGCCCGGACGTACGGCGCCGCGCCGGGCCGCTTTGATTCCGAATATGAGCGCGCGCAAAAAGCGCAGCGTGACGCGCGCGCTGGCGGGGAAGGCGCGCTTCCCCCTCCCCTTCCTCTCCTCTGCCCCCACCCCCACCCCGCGCGAAGGAATCTCTGCCCGCCCGCGCTCAGTCGGGCGGAGTTTGACTCCAGCTGCGGAGACTCCTTCAAGTTACAGACCGGGAGAGGAGGTTCGGGGCATCAACTGATGTCACTGCAGCGCCTCTGGTAGAGAGGTCCCAGGTCCGAGTCCCTACGGTGGCAGGACTTTCGACAATCTACCTTTTCAGCTAGGTCGAGTTCAGTCGCTGTCGGAAAGAGAATTCTAGCGGCCGGCTGCTCGTGATCGGTAGTTTTTCGTGGGTTCTCCGATCAACACAGGCGAATGCCGGAGCAGTCTCTAACAAACGGGCCACGGACCGCGCGTGATCTTTCCTTCCTCTTCCTTGTCTCCTCACCCCTTACTTACATACATTTAAACTAACGTGCACTACACTACCACACACGCCGGGAGATTGGTCGGGAGCTTAGAGCTCGTCCCGGCTGTGGCGGTGCCCCGCTCGTGAGAGATACCTGGTTGGGGAAATCCCCGTTAGCCGACGGTAGGTCGGCGTCGGGGGGAAGATCCAGCGGGGTAAGTTAACAGGAACCGCCCTAGGGAAAACATGCACGGGACTAATGACCTTAGCCGTTGAGGCGCCCGGAATCACTAACAATCAATCAATCCAAGATCCAGACCAATCTTTGGTCTGAAATGTATAGTCCACCTAGTACTGCACAAGTGTTATACTCGCTTCACTTTGTTTAATTGTAAATTGTTACTTCACTACGAGCGTACTAATGGTGTTTGATGCGGTAGGTAACAGAAGTCGTTGACTAAAAACTTCGCTTGTCTCGTCTTGGTGGCAATATGTTTACCCTTTGACTGTTCGAATTAAGAAAATCCTGCCACCGTCGGGAATCGAACGCTAGGGCCTCCCATTCAGAGGCACTGCAGTAACATCAATTGAGGGTCTGAGCCACCTGAGAAGCAAAACCGTGATTTGTTATCTGCGAGGCAGTTGTAGGTGTATGTTATCATAGACTGGTTGATCCTCTCAGAGGGTTTAGACTTCAGAGTGTTATATTTGGTTGAGAAAAAAGGTATAATGGCATTGTAATATTTGTCTCTTTTGCTAAACTGTTTTCGTCCTCAAAAGAAAGACTGCGATGTCATAAATTGATCGCATGAGGTCATGCTTCGTGCAGAAATGACGATGATGTAACTATTTGAACCTCAAATAGTTGATAAACGATGCGATGCATCCGTTAATAATGATGCACGAGAGCTGAAATTGCGAGGGAAGGGGTCGGGCGGAGTCCGCTGAGGCTCGAACGTCCTCACTCGGCGCGGCGGTTTCAGCCCTTGCCTGCCGGGCACGCACCTGCCGCAGCCGCCGCCTTCGCCTCCACCGCTCCTTCGCATCCGCCCCCCTCTGCTTCCACTACCTGCACCGCAACTACCTCCACCCCCAACACCACCTCTGCCGCCAATATTACCTCCGTCGCCACCATCCAACCGCCAGCACCACTCAACCGCCAAGACTCTCCTGGCAACGTATCCAATGTCGCCGGCACCCCGCCGATCCTACCACCGCCGTAGCCGCCAACATCACCTCTGCCGCTGCTACCATCAACACCAACACCACTCCCGCGACTGTCACCAACACCACCAACACCACCACCACCACCACCACCACCACCACCACCACCACCACCACCACCGCCGCCGCCGCCGCCGCTACCCCCACCTCAACCGCCACCCGCCCCCACCACCTCAACGAAACTTCGGCTGAGTGGGTATCTATTAATTTTGAATGTTATATCTGCGTTACATTTCTTTTATTTTAAATGTTTTAACAAAGCAACTGAACATAACTTTTCTGCCACCACCACCACCACCTCCGTCGCAATCATCACTTCCTCCACCACTACCTCCGCTACCGCCGCCACCACCACTTCCGCCATCATCACCACCACAACCACCACCACAACCACCACCACAACCACCACCACAACCACCACCACCACACCACCACCACCACCACCACAACCACCACCGCCACCACCTCCAACACAAGTCTAATCATCCACCGCAACCACCAAATCCTCCGCCGCCACCTCCGCAGTCGCAACCACTGTCTACGCTACCGCCACCATCTTCGCCGCTGCCGCCTCCACCGCCAGTGCTCATCCGCATGCACCTCCGCTTCTGCCTCCCCCGCCTCCGCGTCCCCTTCTTCTTCCACCACCTGCTAGGCCTGCGTCTCGACGTGTGGTTTTTGCGAGGCGCGTCCGGGCGCGATTTAATTTGTGGCCCGGGGCGGGGGGGGGGCGTGAGCAGAGGTTGCTCTCGCGAACGAGCGATTAATTACGTCACGCTCCTCTCGATGCCGCTGCCCGTCACGGCCCAGTGCCCGCGCCCGCCGGAGGGGCAGTGCCCGTCGCTTCCCTCTCGGCGGCGCTCGCCACGACACGCGATGAGCGCGGAGTAGGAACTCTCCCTAGGGCTATTGTGGGAGCAAAAGGATTTCTTTCGCGTTCGAATGAATTTGTACTTCGACTTTTTAGACTCCGTCTTCCTACTTATCTTTTCTTTCCCTTCATCTTCTACGCCCTTCCCACCTTTTTTTCTTTCGACACGTCTTCTTCTTTCTTCTCGGCTTCTTTCTTCTCGGCTTCTTTCTTCTCGGCTTCTTTCTTCTCGGCTTCTTTCTTCTCGGCTTCTTTCTTCTCGGCTTCTTTCACCTCGGTTCTTTCTTCTCTTTTTCTCCACATTCTTCATCCTCCTCTTTCTCTTTCCTGTCTTCTTCCTCCTCTTCCTTTTCTTCCTCCTCCATGTCGTCTTCGTTCTCCTCCGTGACTTCTCCCTTATCTTCCTCCTCATCTACTTCTTCCTCCACGTCTTCTTGCCCCCCGACTTTTCAATTCCTTCGTCTTCTTCCTCCACGAATTATTTTTCTTCCTCGTCTTCTTCCATCTCGTCTTCGTTAGCTTCTTGTACGCGCTCTTGTTTTCCCAGTTCAAACCTCGGTGCTGATACCCTATCAGTTCACGCGCATCCAAACCATATCAATAAATCATTCAATCAATCAATTGAAATGAGAATCGAATGGTGCATGGTTTTTCGCCAACATTACCTATGAAGTGCCATCTCACGACATACAGTACGTCCTGGCCGCGAAAGCCTCCGTTTGAATCTTCCTGGAAAGTGACTTAGGTCGGCACCGATTGCGTAATTCATTACCTTAGGTTGTGTGTGAGACGGTAACCTTCGGTAATTTTTTCAAGGTTTCCGACGCCTTCTTCTTTAGCTGTCAATCATCCATTATGTTTTGAAGAAAGCCACAGCACGATAATAGAGAGTTGTCGGTCATTTCCCAACGACTAGGGGTCCGCACGTCATTGACTCCTTCGAAAAGAGCCTACTGCTCTAACTCTCTCGGCTCTTCCGAGAGGGGATGATGGCCGATGGGTCTGTTCAATAACTGTTGCCGCTGCCGTGCCTCTTAGCAGGAGATTCCTAGGGTTCGAGGACCCGACTGGGGCGGATTTCCAACGCTAGCTACACAGCTGGGCCAATCATCCACTGCCTGTACTCCGATTGAAACATAGTTGCACTTGAAGGTCACGAGCTGGAAGGAGAGGGGAACACTGTTATCCAATCGGGAGCTTCGTTAGGACTTAGGAGACTTCTAGCGGAACGCTTATCAGTTATTTGTTTGTTTTGGTCTTTTCGAATTCAAGGTATATGCCGGATCAGTACGTTAAAAAATGAAAGAAAAACGGGATAATCCCATATTGTAGGGGACGTACAAGAAATCCTATCAAAAATTCATTGATTCCTGATTTCGGACGCGTCAACTCCTAAAGTCATTAGTGCCGTAAGTGTAGTTTGTTTTTCGGGAAGTGGCAGTGATGTTCCCCCGCTGGATGGCGTGATGCGACGGCGTCGC